>CM038682.1:520230123-520830123 GCA_021605205.1 Aegilops longissima | reverse complement strand
GGAAAATTATTTTTATATGATTCTTTTTGTCCCAAATTTGTTTTGACATTACCTAACCATAGGAATTAATTTGGGTATTTTAGGATTAATAAAAAATAGTTTTAAGCAGAATCTTGTTAATCCTAATTAATTAACTAGCTACTGCTTTTCCTATTATTTTAATTAGTAAATCAATTTATTTTTCACATGTGATTGATTATTCTAGGATAGTTTCTGTCACTTTATGGGATGAACTTTTATTTATAATAAATAAAACTTTTATTCTATTTTTCTTAATAGAATTTGATTTAGGCCTAATAGGAGTTTTATAATATCTTTTAAATTGATTCTTTTTGCTCGTAGTTGCTTAATGCATTCTTTTCTGTTAAGTTAACATAAACTCATGCTTAGGTCATGTTGAGAAAATTTTTGTTATGTAAAACTATTTTTAGTTGTTGCTTGAAGTAGGAAAAACTTTGAGTTGGTTTTCTTTGAGTTTTTCCTTTGGGTTTTGATTTGTTTGTTTGGTGTGTTATGTTACTATGTTGCTATGTTAAGTGATCTTATGCTATATGCTTATTGTGATTATTGTTTGTCTCGGTAGAGTTTCCGGAGTGCGAAGCTTGCTACTACGAGTCCTTAGCTTACGAGGATCATCAGCAAGGCAAGTCTTTGACCATGTTATTTTCAATACCTATGATTTTGTGCATTAGAAATTATACCACCCGACCATGCATGCAGTAGTTGAAATTTGAAGTTACAATCTTGAGTAGTATCATGTGGTAGGATGAACCAATCCCCTTGTTACCATGACCCCGGGACGAAGTAGTTTATTTTGCTATGCTCGTAGACGGGTTTTGGTTGAGTGAAATTCATAAGAAAGATGTGAGGGTCAATGATGATGACAACCCCATGAACTACAATGATCAAGATGGACTTCGAAATTCACTCTTGGGTGGAGGATTTGTTGACGGCACCTGGAGAACCCAAAGGTTGGCGGGATGCATGGAGAAGTGCCATGACATCTTGCGGAAAGCTTCACCCAGCCACGAAGAGACGGATGGATGCCCCATTGACCGGAAGCTTACCTGCAGCCGCAAGCCATTATGGGCTCTGGCTGGGTCAACCCTAGTAGTGACGCTGGTGGGCGGTACTACGAGATGTAGAAGAACGGTAGGATTGGATGGGTACCGCAGTAGCTGAAGAACTCTTTGGAAGACCTGTTTCATTCGTCCGTCTTCAAACACCATGAAGTGCGAAGGCTTAAAAGGAGGAATGATTCTTGCGGGAAAGTGCGCAAACCTCTGCGAGTTAAAGATCTAATCGATTAGCCGTGTCCCGTTCACGGACAATTTGAGCCTCTGGAACTTGGAAGTATTCGGAAATCTCAACACTAAAACTAATGAATTAATTTGAGGGTTATGACTTAATAATTTGGGAATGAGACATTGGTTGGCGGAACCATCTCAATAACTACCAACAATTATGTAGTTTTTGCAAGCAAGTCCACTGTAGTAGGATAAAACTGGCTTTTCGCAAAATGATGAAACTTAGAGCCCCACAGCCAAAATGCATATAGTGTTAGTAATTTTTATTATTGTTATTCTCTTCATGACTTGCCAGCTTATTCAAAAAGCTGACCTACACGGCTGCAACGTCTTATGTTGCAGAGGTATATTCCGATCAGGAGTGAGGCTACGCTCCGCGCTTGGTGATTGCCCTTTGGAGTCGGATGGACTCGCTATTTTTCGTCTACGCTTCCGCAGCATTAGTATTTTATTTCTCATGAGTTGGCCTTTGGCCGAATTTATTCTATTGTAATAAAGACTCTATATGAGAACCGTGTAATAAATTCAGGTGTGATTGAACTTTGATTATTTCATCGATGTACTGTGAGTACCAGCATGATCTTGGGATGGTACAGACACAGAGATTTGACCGATTTTGGGTCAGGTCGCTACATCAATGTAATTCTCTTTATTGTGGCAAGAATATTCAGATCCATAAGATTCAAAACGAAAGTTTAATATTGATGTAAAAATAATAATACTTCAAGCATACTAACAAAGCAATCATGTCCTCTCAAAATAACATGGCCAAAGAAAGTTCATCCCTACAAAATCATATAGTCTGGCTATGCTCCATCTTCATCACACAAAATATTCAGATCATGCACAACCCCGATGACAAGCCAAGCAATTGTTTCACACTTCAGTTTTCTCAAACTTTTTCAACTTTCACGCGATACATGAGCGTGAGCTATGGACATAGCACTATAGGTGGAATAGAATATGGTGGTTGTGGAGGAGACAAAAAGAGGAAGGAGATAGTCTCACATCAACTAGGCGTATCAACAGGCTATGGAGATGCCCATCAATAGATATCAATGTGAGTGAGTAGGGATTGCCATGCAACGGATGCACTAGAGCTATAAGTGTATGAAAGCTCAACAAAAGAAACTAAGTGGGTGTGCATCCAACTTGCTTGCTCACAAAGACCTAGGGCATTTTGAGGAAGCCCATCATTGGAATATACAAGCCAAGTTCTATAATGAAAAATTCCCACTAGTATATGAAAGTGACAAAATAAGAGACTCTCTATCATGAAGATCATGGTGCTGCTTTGAAGCACAAGTGTGGAAAAAGGATAGTAGCATTGTGCCTTCTATCTTTTTCTCTCTCTCCTTTTTTTTGTTTGGCTTCTTTGGCCTCTTTTTTTGTTCATTGGCTTCTTTGGCCTCTCTTTTTTCCTCACACGGGATAATGCTCTAATAATGATAATCATCACACTTCTATTTATTTACACCTCAAGTATTACAACTCGATACTTAGAACAAAATATGACTCTATATAAATGCCTCCGGCGGTGTACCGGGATGTGCAATGACTCATGAGTGACATGTATGAAAGAATTATGAACGGTGGCTTTGCCACAAATACGATGTCAACTACGTGATCATACAAAGCAATATGACAATGATGGAACGTGTCATAATAAACGGAACGGTGGAAAGTTGCATGGAAATATATCTCGGAATGGCTATGGAAATGCCATGATAGGTAGGTATGGTGTCTGTTTTGAGGAAGGATATGCGGTGGGTTTATGGCACCGGCAAAAGTTGCGCGGTACTAGAGAGGCTAGTAATGGCGGAAAGGTGAGAGTGCGTATAATCCATGGACTCAACATTAGTCATAAAGAACTCACATACTTATTGCAAAAATCTATTAGTCATCGAAACAAATTACTACGCGCTTGCTCCTAGGGGGATAGATTGGTAGGAAAAGACCATCGCTCGTCCCCGACCTCCACTCATAAGGAAGACAATCAAAAAATATCTCATGCTCCAACTTCGTTACATAACGGTTCACCATACGTGCATGCTACGGGACTCACAAACCTTAACACAAGTATTTCTTAAATTCACAACTACTCACTAGCATGACTCTAATATTACCACCCTCATATCTCAAAACAATCATAAGGAATCAAACTTCACATAGTATTCAATGCACTTTATATGAAAGTTTTTATTATATCCCTCTTGGATGCCTATCATATTAGGACTAAATTCATAACCTAAAAAATTACCATGTTGTTTAGAGACTCTCAAAATGATATAAGTGAAGCATGAGAGTTCATCAATTTCTTCAAAATAAAACCATCGTCATGCTCTAAAAATATATAAGTGAAGCACTAGAGCAAAATTGTTTAGCTCAAAAGATATAAGTGAAGCACATAGAGTATTCTAATAAATTCCGATTAATGCGTGTCTCTCCAAAAAGGTGTGTACAGAAAGGATGATTATGGTGAACTAAAAAGCAAAGACTCAAATCATACAACACGCTCCAAGCAAAACACATATCATGTGGTGAATAAAAATATAGCTCCAAGTAAGGTTACCGATGAACGAAGACGAAAGAGGGGATGCCTTCCGGGGCATCCCCAAGCTTAGGCTCTTGGTTGTCCTTGAATATTACCTTGGGGAGCCTTGGGCATCCCCAAGCTTAGGCTCTTGCCACTCCTTATTCCATAGTCCATCGAATCTTTACCCAAAACTTGAAAACTTCACAACACAAAACTCAACAGAAAACTCGTAAGCTCCGTTAGTATAAGAAAATAAAACCACCACTTAGGTACTATTGTGAACTCATTATAAATTCATATTGGTGTAATATCTACTGTATTCCAACTTCTCTATGGTTCATACTCTCTGATAATACTCATAGATTCATCAAAATAAGCAAACAACACATAGAAAACAGAATCTGTCAAAAACAGAACAGTCTGTAGCAATCTAATTTGTTCGAATACTTCTGGAACTCCAAAAATTCTGAAAAACTAGGACAACCCAGATAATTTGTATATTGATCTTCTGCAAAACGAATTAGAATTTTACCATGTTCTGGTGAATTTTAACAATTATTTTCGTGAAAACATAGTTTCTGTCTTTTTCAGCAAGATCAAACAACTATCACCCAAGAAGATCCTATTGGTTCTACTTGGCACAAACACTAATTAAAACATAAAACCACATCTAACCAGAGTCTAGATAGATTATGTATTACTAAACAGGAGCAAAAAGGAAAGAACAAAAATAAAATTGGGTTGCCTCCCGACAAGCGCTAACGTTTAACGCCCCTAGCTAGGCATGATGATTTCAATGATGCTCACATAAAAGATAAGAATTGAAACATAAAGAGAGCATCATGAAGAATATGACTAGCACATTTAAGTCTAACCCACTTCCTATGCATAGGGATTTTGTGAGCAAACAACTTATGGGAACAATAATCAACTAGCATAGGAAGGCAAAACAAGCATAACTTCAAGATTTTCAACACATAGAGAGGAAACTTGATATTATTGCAATTCCTACAAGCATATATTCCTCCCTCATAATATTTTTCAGTAGCATCATGAATGAATTCAACAATATAACCATCACATAAACCATTCTTTTAATGATCTACAAGCATAGAATTTTTATTACTCTCCACATAAGCAAATTTATTCTCATGAATAGTAGTGGGAGCAAACTCAACAAAATAACTATCATGTGAGGCATAATCCAATTGAAAATTAAAATCATGCTGACAAGTTTCGTGGTTATTATTATTCTTTATAGCATACATGTCATCACAATAATCATCGTAGATAGCAACTTTGTTCTCATAATAAATTGGAACCTCTTCCGAAATAGTGGATTCATCACTTAATAAAGTCATGACCTCTCCAAATCCACTTTCATAATTATCACAATAAGATTCAACACCCTCCAAAATAGTGGGATCATTACTTCCTAAAGTTGACACTCTTCCAAACCCACTTTCATTAATATAATCATCATAAATAGGAGGCATGCTATCATCATAATAAATTTGCTCATCAAAACTTGGGGGACAAAAAATATCATCTTCGTCAAACATAGCATCCCCAAGCTTGTGGCTTTGCATATCATTAGCATCATGGATATTTGCTACGTCTTGAGCTTGCGTTAGTTTTCCTCGAAGAGGAGAGGGTGATGCAGCAAAGTGTAGCGTAAGTATTTCCCTCAGTTTTGAGAACCAAGGTATCAATCTAGTAGGAGGCTCCTCAAAAGTCCCACGCACCTACACAAACAAACTGAGAACTCGCAACCAACGCAATAAAGGGGTTGTCAATCCCTTCACGACCACTTGTGAAACTGGGATCTAATAAAGATAGTATGATAAGATGAATATATTTTTGGTATTTTATAATATATATGCAAAAAGTAAAGATGCAAATAAAATTAGATTGGAAGCAAATATGATAAGAGATAGACCGGGGGGCCATAGGTTTCACTAGTGGCTTCTCTCAAGATAGCATAAGTATTACGGTGGGTGAACAAATTAATGTCGAGCAATTGATAGAAAAGCGCATAGTTATGAGATTATCTAGGCATGATCATGTATATAGGCATCACGTCCATAACAAGTAGACCGACTCCTGCCTGCATCTACTACTATTACTCCACACATCGACCACTATCCAGCATGCATCTAGAGTATTAAGTTCATAAGAACATAGTAACGCATTAAGCAAGATGACATGATGTAGAGGGATAAACTCATGCAATATGATATAAACCCCATCTTGTTATCCTTGATGGCAACAATACAATACGTGCCTTGCAACCCATTACATCCTTTGGTAAGGACACCGCAAGATTGAACCCAAAGCTAAGCACTTCTCCCATGGCAAGAAAGATCAATCTAGTAGGCCAAACCAAACTGATAATTCGAAGAGACTTGCAAAGATAACTTAATCATACATAAAAGAATTCAGAGAAGATTCAAATATTATTCATAGATAAACTTGATCATAAACCCACAATTCATCGGATCTCGACAAACACACTGCAAAAAGAGATTACATCGAATAGATCTCCACAAGAGAGGGGGAGAACATTGTATTGAGATCCGAAAAGAGAGAAGAAGTCATCTAGCTAATGACTATGGACCCGTAGGTCTGTGGTAAACTCCTCACAACTCATCGGAGGGGCAAGGATGTTGATGTAGAGGCCCTCCGTGCTTGGTTCCCCCTCCAGCAGAGTGTCGGCGAAGGCTCCAAGATGGGATCTCGCGGATATAGAAGGTTACGGCGGAGGAAATTGTGTTTCGTGGTGCCCCTGGATGTTTTCGGGGTACGTAGGTATATATAGGAGGAAGAAGTACGTCGGTGGCATGGGGGCCCACGAGACAGGCGCCCTATAGGGGCGCCCTCCTATCTCGTGGAGGCCTCGGCTGCTTCTTGACTTGCACTCCAAGTCCTCGGATCACGTTCGTTCCAAAAATCACGCTCCCGAAGGTATCATTCCGTTTGGACTCCGTTTGATATTCCTTTTCTTGAAATACCAAATAGGCAAAAAACAGAATATGGGATGGGCCTCGGTTAGTAGGTTAGTCCCAAAATGATATAAATGTGTAAAATAAAGCCCATAAACATCCAAAAGGGTAATATAATAGCATGGAACAATCAAAATTATAGATACGTTGAAGACGTATCAAGCATCCCCAAGCTTAATTCCTGCTCGTCCTCGAGTAGGTAAATGATAAAAAATAATTTTTGATGTGGAATGCTACCTAGCATAATTCATAAAGTAATTTTCTTTATTGTGCCATGAATGTTCAGATCCAAATGAATACAAAATAAAAGTTCATATTGATAAAAGAAATAGTAATACTTCAAGCATACTAATCAAAGTAATCATGTCTTCTCAAAATAGCATGGCAAAAGAAAGTTCATCCCTACAAAATCATATAGTTAGGCTATGCTTCATTTTCGTCACACAAAGATGTTCCCAACTTCTATACCCCCGATGACAAGCCAAGCAATTGTTTCATACTTAAATAATCTCAAACTTTTTCAACCTTCACGCAATACATGAGCGTGAGCCATGGATATAGCACTATGGGTGGAATAGAATATGATGATGGGGATTGTGTGGAGAAGACAAAAAAGGAGAAAGTCTCACATTGACGAGGATAATCAACGGGCTATGGAGATGAAGGAAATATGCCCTAGAGGCAATAATAAAGTTATTATTTATTTCCTTATTTCATGATAAATGTTTATTATTCATGCTAGAATTGTATTGACCAGAAACATGATACATGTGTGAATACATAGACAAATATATAGTCACTAGTATGCCTCTACTTGACTAGCTCATTAATCAAAGATGGTTATGTTTCCTAACCATAGACATGTGTTGTTATTTGATTAATGGGATCACATTATTAGGAGAATGATGTGATTGACATGACCCATTCCGTTAGCCTAGAACTTGATCATTTAGTATATTGCTATTGCTTTATTCATGACTTATACATGTTCCTGTAACTATGAGATTATGCAACTCCCGTTTACCGGAGGAACACTTTGGTGCTACCAAACGTCACAACGTAATCGGGTGATTATAAAGGAGTACTACAGGTGTCTCCAAAGGTACATGTTGGGTTGGCGTATTTCGAGATTAGGTTTTGTCACTCCGATTGTCGGAGAGGTATCTCTGGGCCCTCTCGGTAATGCACATCACTATAAGCCTTGCAAGCAATGTAGCTAATGAGTTAGTTACGGAATGATGCATTACGTACGAGTAAAGAGACTTGCCAGTAACGAGATTGAACTAGGTATTGGATACCGACGATCAAATCTCGGGCAAGTAACATACCGATGACAAAGGGAACAACGTATGTTGTTATGCGGTTTGACCGTTAAAGATCTTCGTAGAATATGTAGGAGCCAATATGAGCATCCAGGTTCCGCTATTGGTTATTGACCAAGAATAGTTCTAGGTCATGTCTACATAGTTCTCGAACCCGTAGGCTCCATGCACGCTTAAGGTTTCGATGATGATTATATTATGAGTTTATGAGTTTTGATGTACGAAGGAGTTCGAGTCCCGGATAAGATCGGGGACATGACGAGGAGTCTCGAAATGGTCGAGATGTAAAGATCGATATATTGGACGACTATATTCGGAGTTCGGAAAGGTTCCGAGTGATTCGGGTATTTTTCGGAGTACCGGAGAGTTACGGGAATTCGCCGGGGAGTATATGGGCCTTATTGGGCCATACGGGAATAGAGGAGAGAGGCCAACAGGAAGGAGGCCTGCGCCCCCCCTCTGGTCCGAATTGGACAAGGGGCGCAGCCCCCTTTTCCTTATTCCTCTCCCCCTCTTTCCCCTTCTCCTACTCCAACAAGGGAGGTGGAATCCTACTAGGACTAGGGAGTCCTAGTAGGACTCCACACTTGGCGTGCCCCCTCCTAGGGCCGGCCTCCTCCCCCCTTGCTCCTTTATATACGGGGGCAAGGGGGCACCCCATGACACACAAGTTGATCTATGGATCATTCCTTAGCCGTGTGCGGTGCCCCCCTCCACCATATTCCACATCGGTCATATCGTCGCGGAGTTTAGGCGAAGCCCTGCGCCGGTAGAGCATCATCATCATCACCACGCCGTCGTGCTGACAAAACTCATCCCCGACACTTTGCTGGATCGGAGTCCGGGGATCGTCATCGAGCTGAACGTGTGCTGAACTCGGAGGTGCTGTACGTTCGGTACTTGGATCGGTCAGATCGTGAAGACGTACGACTACATCAACCGCGTTGTCATAACGCTTCCGCTTACGGTCTACGAGGGTACGTGGACAATACTCTTCTGTCTCGTTGCTATGCCATCACCATGATCCTTGCGTGTGCGTAGGAAATTTTTTGAAATTACTACGTTACCCAACAGTGGCATCCGAGCCTGGTTTTATGCGTAGATGTCATATGCACGAGTAGAACACAAGTGAGTTGTGGGCGATACAAGTCATACTGCTTACCAGCATGTCGTACTCTGGTTCGGCGGTATTGTGAGATGAAGCGGCCCGGACCGACATTACGCGTACGCTTACGCGAGACTGGTTTCACCGTTGCGAGCACTCGTGCTTAAAGGTGACTGGCGGGTGTCTGTCTCTCTCACTTTAGTTGAACCGAATGTGGCTACGCCCGGTCCTTGCGAAGGTTAAAACAGCACTAACTTGACGAACTATCGTTGTGGTTTTGATGCGTAGGTAAGAACGGTTCTTGCTCAGCCCGTAGCAGCCACGTAAAAACTTGCAACAACAAAGTAGAGGACGTCTAACTTGTTTTTGCAGGGCATGTTGTGATGTGATATGGTCAAGACGTGATGCTATATTTTATTGTATGAGATGATCATGTTTTGTAACCGGTTATCGGCAATCGGCAGGAGCCATATGGTTGTCGCTTTATTGTATGAAATGCAAGCATCAGTAATTGCTTTACTTTATCACTAAGCGGTAGCGATAGTCGAGAAGCAATAGATGGCGTAAACGACAACGATGCTACGATGGAGATCAAGGTGTCGCGCGGTGACGATGGTGATCACGACGGTGCTTCGAGATGGAGATCACAAGCACAAGATGATGATGGCCATATCATATCACTTATATTGATTGCATGTGATGTTTATCCTTTATGCATCTTATCTTGCTTTGATTGACGGTAGCATTTTAAGATGATCTCTCACTAAAATTATCAAGAAGTGTTCTCCCGAGTATGCACCGCTGCCAAAGTTCGTCGTGCCCAGACACCACGTGATGATCGGGTGTGATAAGCTCTACGTCCATCTACAACGGGTGCAAGCCAGTTTTGCACACGCGGAATACTCAGGTTAAACTTGATGAGCCTAGCATATGCAGATATGGCCTCGGGACACGGAGACCGAAAGGTCGAGCGTGAATCATATAGTAGATATGATCAACATATTGATGTTCACCGTTGAAACTACTCCATCTCACGTGACGATCGGACATGGTGTAGTTGATATGGATCACGTAATCACTTAGAAGATTAGAGTGATGTCTATCTAAGTGGGAGTTCCTAAGTAATATGATTAATTGAACTTGAATTTATCATGAACTTAGTCCTGGTAGTATTTTGCAAATTATGTTGTAGATCAATGGCTTGCGTTGTTGCTTTCATATGTTTATTTTGATATGTTCCTAGAGAAAATTGTGTTGAAAGAAGTTAGTAGCAATGATGCGGATTGGATCCGTGATCTGAGGTTTATCCTCATTGCTGCACAGAAGAATTATGTCCTTGATGCATCGCTAGGTGACAGACCTATTGCAGGAGCAGATGCAGACGTTATGAACGTTTGGCTAGCTCAATATGATGACTACTTGATAGTTTTGTGCACCATGCTTTACGGCTTAGAATCGGGACTTCAAAGACGTTTTGAACGTCACGGACCATATGAGATGTTCCAGGAATTGAAGTTAATATTTAAGAAAATACCCGAGTTGAGAGATAGGAAATCTCCAACAAGTTCTATAGCTAAAAGATGGAGGAGAATCGCTCAACTAGTGAGCATGTGCTCAGATTGTCCAGGTACTACAATCGCTTGAATCAAGTGGGAGTTAATCTTCCGGATAAAATAGTGATTGACAGAATTCTCTAGTCACCATCACCAAGTCAGAGAACTTCGTGATGAACTATAATATGCAAGGGATGACAAAAGTAATTCCCAAGCTCTTCGTGATGCTGAAATCGACGAAGGTAGAAATCAAGAAAAGAGCATCAAGTGTTGATGATTGACAAGACCACTAGTTTCAATAAAAGGGCAAAGGGAAAGAAAGGAACTTCAAGTAGAATGACAAGCAAGTTGTCGCTCCGCGAAGAAGCCCAAAGCTGGACCAAAGCCTGAAACCGAAAGTGCTTCTACAAGAAAGGAAATGATCACCGGGAGCAGAAATGACCTGAATATTTGGTAGATAAGAAGGAGGCAAAGTGAACAAGGGTATATTTGATATACAGGTGTTTGATGTGTGCCTTACTAGTGTTTATAGTAGCCCCTGAGTATTTGATACTTGTTCGGTTGCTAAGATTAGTAACTCGAAACAGGAGTTACATAATAAACAGAGACTAGTTGAGGGGAAGTGACGATGAGTGTTGGAAATAGTTCCAAGATTGATATGATCATCATCACACGCTCCCTATATTTTCGAGATTAGTGTTAAAAGCCAAATAAATGTTATTTAGCGTTTGCATTGAGCATGAGTATGATTTGATCATGTTTATTGCAAAACGGTTATTCATTTAAAGTCAAAGAATAATTGTTGTTCTGTTTACATGAATAAAACCTTCGATGGTCATACACCCAATGAAAATAGTTTGTTGGATCTCGATCGTAGTGATACACATATTCATAAATATTGATGCCGAAAGATGCAAAGTTAATAATGATAGTGCAACTTATTTGTGGCACTGCCGTTTAGGTCATATTGGTGTAAAGCGCATGAAGAAACTCCATACTGATGGGCTTTTGGAATCACTTGATTATGAATCACTTGGTACTTGCGAACCGTGCCTCATGGGCAAGATGACTAAAACGCCGTTCTCCGGAACTATGGAGCGAGCAACTGATTTGTTGGAAATCATACATACTGATGTTTGCGATCCAATGAGTGTTGATGCCCGTGGCAAGTATCATTATTTTCTGACCTTCACAGATGATTTGAGCAGATATGCGTATATCTTCTTGATGAAACATAAGTCTGAAATAGTTGAAAAGTTCAAAGAATTTCAGAGTGAAGTGGAAAATCATTGTAACAAGAAAATAAAGTTTCTGCGATCTGATTGTGGAGATGAATATTTGAGTTACGAGTTTGGTCTTCATTTGAAACAATGTGAAATAGTTTCGCAACTCACGCCACCTGGAACACCAAAATGTAATGGTGTGTCCAAACGTCGTAATCGTACTTTACTAGATATGGTGCGATCTATGATGTCTCTTATCGTTTTACCACTATCGTTTTGGGGTTATGCATTAGAGACAGCTACATTCACGTTTAATAGGGCACCATCTAAATCCGTTGAGACGACACCATATGAACTATGGTTTAACAGTAAACCTAAGCTGTCGTTTCTTAAAGTTTGGAGTTGTGATGCTTATGTGAAAAAGTTTTCACCTGATAAGCTCGAACCCAAATCGGAGAAGTGCGTCTTCATAGAATACCCAAAGGTAACTATTGGGTACACCTTCTATCACAGATCCGAAGGCAAGTTATTCGTTGCTAAGATGGATCCTTTCTGGAGAAGAAGTTTCTCTCGAAAGAAGTGAGTGGGAGGAAAGTAGAACTTGATGAGATAATTGTACCTTCTCCCTTATTGGAAAGTAGTTCATCACAGAAATCAGTTCCAGTGATTCCTACACCAATTAGTGAGGAAGCTAATGATGATGATCATGAAGCTTCAGATCAAGTTACTACCGAACCTCGTAGGTCTTCCAGAGTAAGATCCGCACCAGAGTGGTACGGTAATCGTGTTCTAGAAGTCATGTTACTAGACCATGATGAACCTACGAACTATGAGGAAGCGATGATGAGCCCAGATTCCGCGAAATGGCTTGAGGCCATAAAATCTGAGATAGGATCCATGTATGAGAACAAAGTACGGACTTTGGTTGACTTGCTCGATGATCAGCAAGCCATGTTAAATAAATGGATCTTCAAGAGGAAGACGGATGCTGATAGTAGTGTTACTATCTACAAAGCTAGACTTGTCGAAAAAGTTTTTTTTTTTTGACAAAGTTCAAAGTGTTGAATACAATGAGATTTTCTCACTCGTATCGATGCTTAAAAGTCTGTCCGAATCATGTTAGCAATTGCCACATTTATGAAATTTGGCAAATGGATGTCAAAACTGCATTCCTTAATGGATTTATTAAAGAAGAGTTGTATATGATGCAACCAGAAGGTTTTGTCAATACTAAAGGTGCTAACAAAATGTGCAAGCTTCAGCGATCCATCAATGGACTGGTGCAAGCATCTCGGAGTTGGAATATACGCTTTGATAAGTTGATCATAGCATATAGTTTTATACAGACTTGCGGTGAAGCCTGTATTTACAATAAAGTGAGTGGGAGCACTACCGTCTTTCTGATAAATATATGTGAGTAACATATTGTTGATCAGAAATGATGTAGAATTTTTCTAGAAAGCATGAAGGAGTATTTGAAAGGAGTTCTTTAAAAGAAAGACCTCAGTAAAGCTACTTACATATTGAGCATCAAGATCTATTGAGATAGATCAAGACGCTTGATAAGTTTTTTCAGTAAGTACATACCTTGTCAAGATTTTGAAGTAGTTCAAAATGGAACAGTCAAAGAAAAGTTCTTGCCTGTGTTGCAAAGGTGTGAAATTGAGTAAGACTCAAATCCCAACCACGGCAGAAAATAGAAAAGAGAATGAAAGTCATTCCCTATGTCTCAGTTATAGGTTCAATAAAGTATGCTATGCTATGTACCAGACCTATTGTATACCTTGCTCTGAATTTGGCAAGGGAGTACAATAGTGATCTAGGAGTAGATCACTGGACATTGGTCAAGAACATCCTTAGTGAGGACTAAGGAAATATTTCTCGATTATGGAGGTAATAAAAGATCCTGTCGTAAAGAGTTACATCGATGCAAGCTTTTTACACTGATCCAGATGACTCTAAGTCTCAATCTGGATACATATTGAAAGTGGGAGCAATTAGCTAGAGTAGCTCCGTGCAGAGCATTGTAGACATAGAATATTTGCAAAATACATACGGCTCAGAATGTGACAGACCCGTTGACTAAGCTTCTCTCACGAGCAAAACATGATCATACCTTAGTACTCTTTGGGTGTTAATCACATAGCGATGTGAACTAGATTATTGACTCTAGTAAACCCTTTGGGTGTTGGTCACATGACGATGTGAACTATGGGTGTTAATCACATACAGATGTGAATATTAGTGTTGAATCACATGATGATGTGAACTGGATTATTGACTCTAGTGCAAGTGGGAGACTGAAGGAAATATGCCCTAGAGGCAATAATAAAGTTATTATTTATTTCCTTATTTCATGATAAATGTTTATTATTCATGCTATAATTGTATTAACCGGAAACAAGATACATGTGTGAATACATAGACAAACATATAGTCACTAGTATGCCTCTACTTGACTAGCTCATTAATTAAAGATGGTTATGTTTCCTAACCATAGACATGTGTTGTTATTTGATTAATGGGATCACATTATTAGGAGAATGATGTGATTGACATGACCCATTCCGTTAGCCTAGCACTTGATCGTTTAGTATATTGCTATTGCTTTATTCATGACTTATACATGTTCCTGTAACTATGAGATTATGCAACTCCGTTTACGGAGGAACACTTTGGTGCTACCAAACGTCACAACGAATCGGGTGATTATAAAGGAGTACTACAGGTGTCTCCAAAGGTACATGTTGGGTTGGCGATTTGAGATTAGGTTTTTCACTCCGATTGCCGGAGAGGTATCTCTGGCCCTCTCGGTAATGCACATCACTATAAGCCTTGCAAGCAATGTAGCTAATGAGTTAGTTACGGAATGATGCATTACGTAACGAGTAAAGAGACTTGCCAGTAACGAGATTGAACTAGGTATTGGATACCGACGATCAAATCTCGGGCAAGTAACATACCGATGACAAAGGGAACAACGTATGTTGTTATGCGGTTTGACCGATAAAGATCTTCGTAGATTATGTAGGAGCCAATATGAGCATCCAGGTTCCGCTATTGGTTATTGACCAAGAATAGTTCTAGGTCATGTCTACATAGTTCTCGAACCCGTAGGGCTCCGCACGCTTAAGGTTTCGATGATGCTTATATTATGAGTTTATGAGTTTTGATGTACCGAAGGAGTTCGAGTCCCGGATGAGATCGGGGACATGACGAGGAGTCTCGAAATGGTCGAGATGTAAAGATCGATATATTGACGACTATATTCGAGTTCGGAAAGGTTCCGAGTGATTCGGTATTTTTCGAGTACCGAGAGTTACGGAATTCGCCGGGAGTATATGGGCCTTATTGGGCCATACGGGAATAGAGGAGAGAGGCCAACAGGAAGGAGGCTTGCGCCCCTCTGGTCCGACTGGACAAGGGCGCAGCCCCTTTCCTTATTCCTCTCCCCTCTTTCCCTTCTCCTACTCCAACAAGGAGGTGGAATCCTACTAGGACTAGGGAGTCCTAGTAGGACTCCACACTTGGCGCCCCTCCTAGGGCCGCCACCTCCCCTTGCTCCTTTATATACGGGGCAAGGGGCACCCCATGACACACAAGTTGATCTATGGATCGTTCCTTAGCCGTGTGCGTGCCCCCTCCACCATATTCCACCTCGATCATATCGTCATGAGTTTAGGCGAAGCCTCTCGCCGGTAGAGCATCATCATCGCCACCACGCCGTCGTCTTGACAGAACTCATCCCGACACTTTGCCGGAACGGAGTCCGGGATCGCCATCGAGCTGAACGTGTGCTGAACTCGGAGGTGCCGTACGTTCGGTACTTGGATCGGTCGGATCGTGAAGACGTACGACTACATCAACCGCGTTGTCATAACGCTTCCGCTTACGGTCTACGAGGGTACGTGGACAATACTCTTCCCTCTCGTTGCTATGCCATCACCATGATCCTTGCGTGTGCGTAGGAAATTTTTTGAAATTACTATGTTACCCAACAGGAGATGCCCATCAATTGATGTCAACATGAGGAGTAGGGATTGCCATGCAACGGATGCACTAGAGCTATAAATGCTAAACAAAAGAAAACTAGTGGGTGTGCATCCAACTTGCTTGCTCACGAAGACCTAGGGCATTTGAGGAAGCCCATCGTTGGAATATACAAGCCAAGTTCTATAATGAAAAATTCCCACTAGTATGAAAAAGACAACTTATGAGACTCACTATATGAAAATCATGGTGCTACTTTGAAGCACAAAATATGAGACTCACTACATGAAGAACAAGGTGCTACTTTGAAGCACAAGTGTGGAAAAAGAGATAGTAACATTGCCCTTTTTATTTTTTTTATTTTTTGGGCCTTTCTTTTTTTTCTTTTTGGCCTTTCTCTTTTTTTTGATTGGGCAATGCTCTAATAATGATGATCATCACACTTCTATTTATTACAACATAAGGATTACAACTCGAAACTAGAACAAGATATGACTCTATATGAATGCCTCCGTGATGTACCGGATGGTGCAATGAATCAAGAGTGACATGTATGAAAAATAATGCATGGTGGCTTTGCCAAAAATATGATGTCAACTACATGATCATGCAATGGCAATATGACAAAAGTAAAGTATGTCATGATGATGATGAACGGAACGGTGGAAAGTTGCATGGCAATATATCTCAGAATGGCTATGGAAATGCCATAATAGGTAGGTATGGTGGCTATTTTGAGGAAGATATAGGGAGGTTTATGTGTGATAGAGCGTATTGTATCACGGGGTTTGGATGCACCGGCGAAGTTTGCACCAACTCTCAAGGTGAGAAAGGGCAATGCACGGTACCGAAGAGGCTAGCAAAGGCGGAAAGGTAAAAGTGCGTATAATCCATGGACTTAACATTAGTCAAAAGAACTCATATACTTATTGCAAAAATTTAGAAGTCATAAAAAATCAATTACTACGCTCATGCTCCTAGGGGGATAGATTGGTAGGAAAAGACCATCGCTCGTCCCCGACCGCCACTCATAAGGATGCACAAGCCAGGTACACTTCATGCTTCAAATTTGTTACACAACTTTAACCATATGTGCATGCTACGGGACTTGCTAACTTCAATACAAGCATTCTTTAAATTCATAATCACCCAACTAGCATGACTTTAATATCACTACCTCCATATCTCAAAACAATTATCAAGTATCAAGTTGATCATAGCATCCAATTCACTTCCTATGATAGTTTTTATTATACCCAACTTGGATGCCTACCATTCTAGGACCAACTTTATGACCATAGCAAATACCATGCTGTTCTAAAAGACTCTCAAAATAATATAAGTGAAGCATGAGAGACTAGCAATTTCTTCAAAATTAAGACACCACCGTGCTCTAAAAAATATAAGTGAAGCACTAGAGCAAAACTATCAAGCTCAAAAGATATAAGTGAAGCACATAGAGTATTCTAGCAAATTCTAATCAAATAGGCTTCTCCCAAAAGGGTGTACAACAAGGATGATTGTGGTAAACTAAAAAGCAAAGACTAATATAATACACGACGCTCCAAGCAAAACACTTATCATGTGGTGAATAAAAATATAGCTCCAAGTAAAGCTACCAATGAACGAAGACGAAAGAGGGGATGCCTTCCCGGGGCGTCCCCAAGCTTAGGCTTTTGGATATTATGGAATATCTTGGGGTGCCATAAGCATCCCCAAGCTTAGGCTATTGCCACCCTTTATTCCATGGTCCATAAAAGCTTTACCCAAAACTTGAAAACTTCACAACACAAAACTCAACCGGAAATCTTATAAGCTCCATTAGTGAAAGAAAACAAAACCACCACATAAGGTACTGAAATGAACTCATTATTTATTTAATTTGGTGTTAAACCTACTGTATTCCAACTTCTCTATGGATTATAAACTATTTTATTGGCCATAGATTCATCAAAATAAGCAAACAACACACGAAAAACAGAATCTATCAAAAACAGAACAGTCTGTAGTAATCTGTAACTAACGCAAACTTCTGGAACTCAAAAAATTCAGAAAAAATAGGGAGACCTAGGAAATTTGTTTATTGATCAGAATCAATTGGAATCACTATTTTATCACGTTCTGGTGATCTTTAACAATTGTTTTCGTGAGCCGAAAGTTTCTGGAAATTACAGCAAGATCAAATCAACTATTATCCAAGAAGATCCTATAGGTTTAACTTGGCACAAACACTAATTAAAAGACAAAACCACATCTAAACAGAAGGTAGATGGAAGATTTATTAAATAACAGCAAGGAAAAATATTGGGTTGTCTCCCAACAAGCGCTTTTCTTTAAAGCCTTTTTAGCTAGGCATTGATAATTTTAATTATGCTCACATGAAAGATAAGAATTGAAGCGCAAATAGAGCATCATGAAACATGTGACAAACACATCTAAGTCTAACATACTTCCTATGCATAGGCATATTATAAGCAAACAAATTTGCAAGGCAAGCAAAGACTAGCATATGCAAGGAAGAAGAAAGAGACGATAGCTATCTCAACATGACGAGAGGTAATTTAATCAGATAAAAATTTCTACAACCATATTTTCCTCTCTCATAATAATTACATGTAGGATCATAGGCAAATTCAACAAAATAGCTATCACAAAACATATTCTCAACATGATCCACATGCATGCAAAGTTGACACCCTTCCAAGATAGTGGGATTAACATTAGCTAAAGTCATGACCTTTGCGAACCCACTTTTATCAAAAATATCATAAGATTGAACATACTCCAAATATGTGGGATCTAAAGTTGACACTCTTCCAAACCCACTTTCAATATTATTGCAAAAATTATTATCAATCTCATGTTCATCATGGGGCTTAAATAAATTTTCATGGTTATAAGAAGAATCAACCCAATCATGATCATTGAAACAAGTAGTAGACATAGCAAAACTAGAATCCCCAAGCTTAGGGTTTTGCGTATTATTAGCACAATTGACATCAAGAGAATTTATAGGAAAATCATTGCAATCATGCTTTTTATTCAAGGAGTTATCGTGAATCTCTTCATAAATTTCTTCATCATAATTTTTAGATTCACAAATTTTGAGCAAAGCTTCATAAAGATAATCTAGTGCACAAAACTCACTAGCAATTGGTTCATCATAATTGGATCTCTTAAAATGATTAGCAAGCGGATGAGGATCCATAGATCTTAGGTTCTCTGTTTAGCAATAAATAAGCATCTAATCCAACCAAACGAGCAAACGAAAGGGCAAGCAAAAGAGAGAAGAGGATATTGGGAAAGAGAAGGCAAGTGGGGGAGAGGAAAACGAGAGGCAAATGGCAAAAAATGTAAATGCGAGGAGATGGGTTTGTGATGGGTACTTCGTATGTCTTGACTTGAGTGAAGACCTCCCTGGCAACAGCGCCAGAAATCCTTCTTGCTACATCTTCAGCTTGCGTTGGTTTTCCTCGAAGAGGAGTGGGTGATGCAGCAAAGTGTAGCGTAAGTATTTCCCTCAGTTTTGAGAACTAAGGTATCAATCCAGTAGGAGGCTCCTCAAAAGTCTCACGCACCTACACAAACGAACTGAGAACTCGCAACCAACACAATAAAGGGGTTGTCAATCCCTTCGCGGCCACTTGCGAAAGTGAGACCTAATAAAGATAGTATGATAAGATAAATATATTTTTGGTATTTTATAATATATATGCAAAAATTAAAGATGCAAATAAAAGTAGATTGAAAGCAAATATGATAAGAGATATACCCGGGGGCCATAGGTTTCACTAGTGGCTTCTCTCAAGATAGCATAAGTATTACGGTGGGTGAACAAATTACTATCGAGCAGTTGATAGAAAAGCGCATAGTTATGAGATTATCTAGGCATGATCATGTATATAGGCATCACGTCCATAACAAGTAGACCGACTCCTGACTGCATCTACTACTATTACTCCACACATCGACCACTATCCAGCATGCATCTAGAGTATTAAGTTCATAAGAACAGAGTAACGCATTAAGCAAGATGACATGATGTAGAGGGATAAACTCATGCAATATGATATAAATCCCATCTTGTTATCCTCGATGGCAACAATACAATACGTGCCTTGCAACCCTTTCATCCTTTGGTAAGGACACCGCAAGATTGAACCCAAAGCTAAGCACTTCTCCCATGGCAAGAAAGATCAATCTATTAGGCCAAACCAAACTGATAATTCGAAGAGACTTGCAAAGATAACTTAATCATACATAAAAGAATTCAGAGAAGATTCAAATATTATTCATAGATAAACTTGATCATAAACCCACAATTCATCGGATCTCGACAAACACACCGCAAAAAGAGATTACATCAAATGGATCTCCACAAGAGAGGGGGAGAACATTGTATTGAGATCCAAAAAGAGAGAAGAAGCCATCTAGCTAATAACTATGGACCCGTAGGTCTGTGGTAAACTACTCACAACTCATCGGAGGGGCAAGGATGTTGATGTAGAGGCCCTCCATGCTTGATTGCCCCTCTGGCAGAGTGCTGGCGAAGGCTCCAAGATGGGATCTCGCGGCTACAGAAGGTTACGGTGGTGGAAATTGTGTTTCGTGGTGCCCCTGGATGTTTTCGGGGTACGTAGGTATATATAGGAGGAAGAAGTATGTCGGTGGCCGCCCGAGGGGCCCACGAGACAGGGGGCGCGCCCTATAGGGGGGGCGCGCCCTCCTATCTCATGGAGGCCTCGGCTGCTTCTTGACTTGCACTCCAAGTCCTCTGGATCAAGTTCGTTCCAAAAATCACGCTCCCGAAGGTTTTATTCCGTTTGGACTCTGTTTGATATTCCTTTTCTTCAAATATCAAATAGGCAAAAAACAGCAATATGGGCTGGGCCTCCGGTTAGTAGGTTAGTCCCAAAAATGATATAAATGTGTAAAATAAAGCCCATAAACATCCAAAAGGGGTAATATAATAGCAAGGAACAATCAAAAATTATAGATACGTTGAAGACGTATCAATATTCAAGGAATTCATACTAACAACATTGCAATCATGCTCATCATTCAAATATTTAGTGCCAAACATTTTAATGCATTCTTCTTCTAACACTTGAGCACAATATTCCTTTCCATCATTTTCACGAAAGATATTAAAAATGAAGCATATGAGGCACCCTCAATTCCATTTTTTGTAGTTTTCTTTTATAAACTAAACTAGTGATAAAACAAGAAACTAAAAGATTCAATTGCAAGATCTAAAGATATGCCTTCAAGCACTAACCTCCCCGGCAAGGGCGCCAGAAAAGAGCTTGATGTCTACTATGCAACCTTCTTCTTGTAGACATTGTTAGGCCTCCAAGTGCAGAGGTTTGTTGGACAGTAGGAAATTTTCCTCAAGTGGATGACCCAAGGTTTATCAATCCGTGGGAGGTGTAGGATGAAGATGGTCTCTCTCAAGCAACCCTGCAACCAAATAACAAAGAGTCTCTTGTGTCCCCAACACACACAATACAATGGTAAATTGTATAGGTGCACTAGTTCGGCGAAGAGATGGTGATACAAGTGCAATATGGATGGTAGATATAAGTTTTTTTAATCTGAAAATATAAAAACAACAAGGTAGCAAGTGGTAAAAGTGAGCATAAATGGCATTGCAATGCTAGGAAACAAGGCCCAAGGTTCATACTTTCACTAGTGAAAGTTATCTCAACAATAATAACATAACTGGATCATATAACTATCCATCAACATGCAACAAAGAGTCACTCCAAAGTCACTAATAGCGGAGAACAAACGAAAAGATTATTGTAGGGTACAAAACCACCTCAAAGTTATTCTTTCCGATCAATCCATTGGGCTATTCCTATAAGTGTCACAAACAACCCTAGAGTTCATAGTAAAATAACACCTTAAGGCACAAATCAACCAAAACCCTAATGTCACCTAGATACTCCAATGTCACCTCAACTATCTGCGGGTATGATTATACGATATGCATCACACAATCTTAGATTCATCTATTCAACCAACACAAAGAACTTCAAAGAGTGCCCCAAAGTTTCTACAGGAGAGTCAAGACAAAAACGTGTGCTAACCCCTATGCATAGATTCCCAAGGTCACGGAACCCGCAAGTTGATCACCAAAACATACATCAAGTGAATCAATAGAATACCCCATTGTCACCACGGGTATCCCATGCAAGACATACATCAAGTGTTCTCAAATCCTTAAAGACTCAATCCGATAAGATAACTTCAAAGGGAAAACTCAATCCATTACAAGAGATAGAGGGGGAGAAACATCATAAGATCCAACTATAATAGCAAAGCTCGCGATACATCAAGATCGTGCCGAATCAAGAACACGAGAGAGAGAGAGAGAGAGATAGAGAGAGAGAGATCGAACACATAGCTACTGGTACATACTGTGGCGCCCTCGATTCAATCGTACACTAATCATACACGCAAATGTGTACGATCAAGATCAAGGACTCATGGGTAGATATCACAACACAGCTCTAGACACAAATAAAATAATACAAGCTTTATATTACAAGCCATGGGCCTTGAGGGCTCGAATACACAAGAGTCAGCGGAAGCAACAATATCTGAGTACAGACATAAGTTGAACAAGTTTTCCTTAAGAAGGCTAGCACAAAAGCAACATCGATCGAAAAGGCAAGGCCTCCTACCTGGGAGCCTCCTAACTAGTCCTGGTCGCCGGCGTCCATCAGGTAGCAGTAGGCACCCTCGGGGTAGTAGTAGTTGTCGGTGGTGGCGTCTGGATGCTGGGCTCCACCATCTGGTTGTGACACCCGAGAAGAATGGAAAAGGGGAAAAGAGGGAGCAAAGCAACAGTGAGTACTCATCCAAAGTACTCGCAAGCAAGGATCCACACTGCATATGCATCGGTGTCAACAAAATGGGTAGTATATGTGGACTGAACTGCAGAATGCCAGGAGAGAAGGGGAAAGCCTAGCCTATCGAAGACTAGCATCTTCAAGTAGCTCCAAGCATCTTGCAGCATCAGAAGAGATAAGAGTAGCATAAAGTAAAGTAGTAGTAGTGTTATCAACCTCGGCCAAAGATCCTTTCTCGACTCCCTGCGAAAAAGCAATCCTAGAGCCATACTATCCAGTTATCACCTCAAGTATCCAGTTCTAGTTGTATCGATCGGGATACAACTCCAAGTGTACGTTACCGTAGGACAGGCTATTGATAGATGTTTTCTTCCCTGCAGGGGTGCACCAACTTACCCACCACGCTCGCTTAACTCCGGCCGGACACACTTTACTGGGTCATGCCCGGCCTTGGCCAAACAATACGCCGCAACCCGACCTAGGCTAAATAGAGAGGTGGGCACGCCGGACTAAACCTATGCCCCCAGGAGTCATGGGCCATCGCCCCGGGAACTCCTGCACGTTGTGTACGCGGCCAGTGAGCAGACCTAGCTACCTCCTTAAAAAAAGGCAGGTGCTTATGCAGTCCAACCCGGCGCACGCCGCTCAGTCGCCGACGTCTACTAAGCTTCGGCTGATGTATACGACGCAGAACGCCCATACTATGCCCACATGATGGTTAGTGATATTAGGCCAGAGGACCCTCGGATCAAATATTCAAATCTTAGTGGATTAGGAACGCGCGGTAACAAGCAGATACTCATGAAAGATGTGACCCCATCGCCCCGTCTCGAGGACTTGCGGCAAGGGCTAAGAATGCCCGGCCATGCCTCGTAATTATCTCGCGGGCACCTTCCAGGTCAACCTGACTCCACATCACTCGCAATTAAGGTCACGCGGGTACCCCTCAGGGTCGACCCGTCTTTAGTAACATGGTTTAGTGCAAAGTCGTAGTAACCATAGTAGATGTGTGTCTAACACCAAGGGGAACCCTGAGGAACCACCCTCGATGGATTCCACTCAATGTAATCATCAAGGTGAATGCTACCTCTTGAGCATGCGTTGGTTTTCCCTTGAAGAGGAAAGGGTGATGCAGCAAAGTAGCGTAAGTATTTCCCTCAGTTTTTGAGAACCAAGGTATCAATCTAGTAGGAGGCCACACGAAGTCCCTCGTACCTACACAAACAAATAAGAACCTTGCAACCAACGCGATAAAGGGGTTGTCAATCCCTTCATGACCACTTGCAAAAGTGAGATCTGATAGAGATGATAATGTTTTTGGTATTTTTATGATAAAGATTGAAAGTAAAGATTGCAAATTAAAAATAGATTGGAAACTTATATGACGTAAAATAGACCCGGGGGCCATAGGTTTCTGGCTTCTCTCAAGATAGCATCAGTATTACGGTGGGTGAACAAATTACTGTCGAGCAATTGATAGAAAAGTGCATAATTATGAGAATACCTAGGCATGATCATGTATATAGGCATCACGTCCGCGACAAGTAGACCGACTCCTACCTGCATCTACTACTATTACTCCACACATCGACCGCTATCCAGCATGCATCTAGAGTATTAAGTTCATAAGAACAGAGTAACACATTAGGCAAGATGACATGAGGTAGAGGGATAAACTCAAGCAATATGATATAAACCCCATCTTTTTATCCTCGATGGCAACAATACAATACGTGTCATTTCCCCTTCTGTCACTGGGATCGAGCAATGCAAGATTGAACCCAAAGCTAAGCACTTCTCCCATTGCAAGAAATATCAATCTAGTAGGCCAAACCAAACTGATAATTCGAAGTGACTTGCAAAGATAACCAATCATACATAAAATAATTCAGAGAAGATTCAAATATTGTTCATAGATAATCTTGATCATAAACCCACAATTCTTCGGATCTCGACAAACACACCGGAAAAAAGAGTTACATCGAATAAATCTCCAACAAGATCGAGGAGAACTTTGTATTGAGATCCAAAGAGAGAGAAGAAGCCATCTAGCTAATAAGTATGGACCCAAAGGTCTATGGTAAACTACTCACACATCATCGGAGAGGCTATGGTGTTGATGTAGAAGCCCTCCGTGATCGATTCCCCCTCCGACGGAGCGCCGGAAAAGGCCCCAAGATGAGATCTCACGGGTACAGAAGGTTGCGGCGGTGCAAATAGGGTTTCGTGGTGCTCCTGGTTGGTTTCGGGGTATATGGATATATATAGGAGGAAGAAGTAGGTCGGTGGAGCTGCGAGGGGCCCACGAGGGTGGGGGCGCGCCCAGGGGGCAGGCGCGCCTCCCTGCCTCGTGGCCTCCTTGTTGATTTCTTGACGTCCACTCCAAGTCCTCTGGATCACGTTTGTTCCAAAAATCACGCTCCCGAAGGTTTCATTCCGTTTGGAATCCGTTTGATATTCCTTTTCTGTGAAACACTGAAATAGGCAAAAAGACATCAATTTGCACTAGGCCTTGGGTTAATAGGTTAGTCCCAAAAATAATATAAAAGTGTATAGTAAAGCCCATTAAACATCCAAAATGGATAATATAATAGCTTGGAACATTCAAAAATTATAGATACGTTGGAGACGTATCAAGCATCCCCAAGCATAATTCCTGCTCGTCCTCGAGTAGGTAAATGATAAAAACAGAATTTTTTATGTGGAATGCTACCTAGCATATTTCTCAATGTAATTTTCTTTATTGTGGCATGAATGTTCAGTTCCAAAAGATTCAAGATAAAAGTTTAATATTGACATAAAAATAATAATAATTCAAGCATACTAACCAAGCAATTATGTCTTCTCAAAATAACATAGCCAAAGAAAGCTCATCCCTACAAAATCATATAGTTTGGCCATGCTTCATTTTTGTCACACAAGATGCTCTCATCTTGCACAATCCTGATGACAAGCCAAACAATTGTTTCATACTTTAGTAATCTCAAACTTTTTCCAACTTTCACGCAATACATGAGCGTGAGCCATGGATATAGCACTATGGGTGGGATAGGATATGATGACGGGGGTTGTGTGGAGAAGACAAAAAAGGAGAAAGTCTCACATTGACGCGGCTAATCAACGGGCTAGGGATATGCCCATCAATTGATGTCAATGCAAGGAGTAGGGATTGCCATGCAATGGATGCAATAGAGCTATAAATGTATGAAAGCTCAACAAAAGAAACTAAGTGGGTGTGCATCCAACTTGCTTGCTCACGAAGACCTAGGGCATTTGAGGAAGCCCATTGTTGGAATATACAAGCCAAGTTCTATAATGAAAAATTCCCACTAGTATATGAAAGTGACAAAGCAAGAGACTCTCTATCATAAAGATCATGGTGCTACTTTGAAGCACAAGTGTGGAAAAAGGATAGTAGCATTGTCCCTTTTTATTTCTTTTTTTTCTCCCTTTTTTTTGGGCCTTCCCTTTTTTTGGCCTTTCTCTTTTTTTATTTGGGACAATGCTCTATTAATGATGATCATCACACTTCTATTTATTTACAACTCGATACTAGAACAAAATATGACTCTATATGAATGCCTCCGGCGGTGTACCGGGATGGGCAATGAATCAAGAGTGACATGTATGAAATAATATGCATGGTGGCTTTGCCACAAATACGATGTCAACTACATGATCATGCAAGGCAATATAACAATGATGAAGCGTGTCATAATAAATGGAATGGTGGAAAGTTGCATGGGAATATATCTCGGAATGCCTATGGAAATGCCATAATAGGTAGGTATGGTGGCTGTTTTGAGGAAGATATAAGGAGGTTTATGTGTGATAGAGCGTATCATATCACGGGGTTTGGATGCACGGGCGAAGTTTGCACCAACTCTCAAGGTGAGAAAGGGCAATGCACGGTACCGAAGAGGCTAGCAATGATGGAAAGTTGAGAGTGCGTATAATCAATGGACTCAACGTTACTCATAAAGAACTCACATACTTATTGGAAAAATCTACAAGTCATCAAAAATCAAGCACTACACGCATGCTCCTAGGGGGGTAGATTGGTAGGAAAAGACCATCGCTCATCCCCGACTGCCACTCATAAGGAGGACAATCAAAGAACACCTCATGTTTCAAATTTGTTACACAACGTTTACCATACGTGCATGCTACGGGACGTGCAACCTTCAACACAAGTATTTCTCAAATTCACAACTACTCAACTAGCACAACTTTAATATCACTATCTCCATATCTCAAAACAATCATCAAGTATCAAACTTCTCCTAGTATTCAATGCACTTATATGAAAGTTTTTATTATATCCATCTTGGCTGCCTATCATATTAGGACTAATTTTATAGCCAAAGAAAATTACCATGCTGTTCTAAAGGACTCTCAAAATAATATAAGTGAAGCATGAGATATCAAAAATTTCTATAAAATAAAACCACCACCGTGCTCTAAAAGATATAAGTGAAGCACTAGAGCAAAATTGTTTAGCTCAAAAGATATAAGTGAAGCACATAGAGTATTCTAATAAATTCCGATTAATGCGTGTCTCTCCAAAAAGGTGTGTACAGAAAGGATGATTATGGTGAACTAAAAAGCAAAGACTCAAATCATACAAGACGCTCCAAGCAAAACACATATCATGTGGTGAATAAAAATATAGCTCCAAGTAAAGTTACCGATGGACAAAGACAAAAGAGGTGATGCCTTCCGGGGCATCCCCAAGCTTAGGCTTTTTGGTTGTCATTGGATTTTACCTTGGGGTTCCTTGGGCATCCCCAAGCTTAGGATCTTGCCACTCCTTGTTCCATAACCCATCAATTTTTTACCCAAAACTTGAAAACTTCACAACACAAAACTTAACAGAAAATCTCGTGAGCTCCGTTAGCGAAAGAAAACAAAACACCAATTCAAGGTACTGTAATGAACTCATTATTTATTTATATTGGTGTTAAAACTACTGTATTCCAACTTGTCTATGGTTCATAACCTCCGATACTAGCCGTAGATTCATCAAAATAAGCAAACAACACACGAAAAACAGAATCTGTCAAAAACAGAACAGTCTGTAGTGATCTGTATCAAACGCATACTTTTGGAACTCAAAAAATTCTAAAATAAATTTCTGGACGTGAGGAATTTATATATTAATCATCTTCAAAAAGAATCAACTAAATATCACTCTCCAGTAAAAAGTTGTAGCTAATCTCGTGAGCGCTAAAGTTTCTGTTTTTTACAGCAAGATCAAAAAGACTTCACCCAAGTCTTCACAAAGGTTCTACTTGGCACAAACACTACTTAAAACATAAAAACACATCTAACCAGAGGCTATATCAAAGATTTATTACTAAACAGAACCAAAAAGCAAGAAAATAAAATAAAATTGGGTTGCCTCCCAACAAGCGCTATCGTTTAACGCCCCTAGCTAGGCATAAAGGCAATGATAGATCTAGGTATTGCCATCTTTGGCATGCAATCCATAAGTAGCTCTCATAATAGATTCATAAGGTAATTTAATTTTATTTCTAGGAAAGTGTTCCATGCCTTTCCTTAACGGAAATTAGAATCTAATATTCCCTTCTTTCATATCAATAATTGCACCGATCGTTCTAAGGAAAGGTCTACCAAGAATAATAGGACATGAAGGATTGCAATCTATATCAAGGACAATGAAATCTACGGGCACATAATTCCTATTTGCAATAATAATAACATCATTAATTCTCCCCATAGGTTTCTTAATGGTGGAATCCGCAAGGTGCAAGTTTAAAGAACAATCATCAAATTCACGGAAACCTAACATATCACACAAAGTTTTTGGAAACGTGGAAACACTAGCACCCAAATCACACAAAGCATAGCATTCATGATCTTTAATTTTAATTTTAATAGTAGGTTCCCACTCATCATAAAGTTTTCTAGGGATAGAAACTTCCTTCAAGCTTTTCTTCATAAGATTGCACTAAAGCATCAACGATATGTTTGGTAAAAGCCTTATTTTGACTATAAGCATGTGGAGAATTTAGCACGGTTTGCAACAAGGAAATACAATCTATTAAGAACAATTATCATAATTAAATTCCTTGAAATCCAAAATAGTGAGTTCATTGCTATGTAAAGTTTTGACCTCTTCAATCCCACTTTTACCAATTTTTGCATCAAGATCTAAAAACTCCGAATCATTGGGATGCCTTTTAACTAAAGTTGACTCATCTACCGTCCCATCATTATCAAGATTCATATTGCAAAACAAAGATTTAATAGGAGACACATCGATCACTTTTAGATCTTCATCCTTATTATCATGAAAACTAGAAGAACATGCTTTCACAAAGCAATATTTTTTAGCACGCATCCTAGCGGTTATTTCTTTGCACTCAGCAATGGAAATTCTCATAGCCTTGAGAGACTCATTGATATCATGCTTAGGTGGAATAGATCTAAGTTTCAAAGAATCAACATCAAGAGAAATTCTATCCACGTTCCTAGCCAACTCATCAATCTTAGGCAATTTTTCTTCAAGCAAAGCATTGAAATTCTTTTGAGAAATCATAAATTCTTTAACACTAGTCTCAAAATCAGAGGGCATCTTATTAAAATTTCCATAAGAGTTGTTGTAGGAATTACCATCATTATTAGAGGAACTACTAGCATACAGCCTAGGATTAAAGTTTCCTCTATAAGCGTTGTTACCAAAATTATTCCTACCAACAAAATTCACATCCATAGATTCATTATTATTCTCAATCAAAGTAGACAAAGGCATATCATTGGGATCAGAAGAAACACTCTTATTAGCAAATAATTTCATAAGTTCATCCATCTTTCCACTCAAAACATTAATTTCTTCAATTGCATGCACCTTTTTACTAGTAGATCTTTCAGTGTGCCATTGAGAATAATTAACCATAATATTATCTAGGAGTTTAGTAGCTTCTCCTAAAGTGATTTCCATAAAAGTACCTCCCGCAGCCGAATCTAAAAGATTTCTAGAAGCAAAATTCAATCCGGCATATTTTTTTGTATAATCATCCATAAGTTCAAACCATGTGTAGGGCAATTACGTCATTAATTTCATTCTCTCCCAAGCTTGTGCAACATGTTCATGATCAAGTTGCTTAAAATTCATAATATCGTTTCTAAGAGAGATGTCTTAGCGGGAGGAAAATACTTAGAGATAAAAGCATCTTTTCACTTATTCCAAGAATCAATACTATTTTTAGGCAAAGACGAAAACCAAGTTTTAGCACGATCTCTAAGCGAAAAAGGAAATAGCTTCAATTTGACAATATCATTGTCCACATCTTTCTTCTTTTGCATATCACACAAATCAACAAAGTTGTTTAGATGGGTAGCGACATCTTCACTAGGAAGGTCAGCGAATTGATCTTTCATGACAAGATTCAGCAAAGTAGCATTAATTTCACAAGATTCAGCATTGGTAAGAGGAGCCATCGGAGTGCTAAGAAAATCATTGTTGTTGGTATTGACAAAGTCACACAATTTAGTATTATCTTGAGCCATCGTGATAAGCAAGCAATCCAACACACAAGCAAACAAGAAGCAAGCGAAAAAGAGGCGAACGGAAAGAGAGGGCGAATAAAACGGCAAGGGTGAAGTGGGGGAGAGGAAAACGAGAGGCAAATGGCAAATAATGTAATGCGAGGGATAAGAGTTTGTGATGGGTACTTGGTATGTCTTGACTTGTGCGTAGACTCCCCGGCAACAGTGCCAGAAATCCTTCTTGCTACCTCTTGAGCATGCGTTGGTGTTCCCTTGAAGAGGAAAGGGTGATGCAGCAAAGTAGCGTAAGTATTTCCCTCAATTTTTGAGAACCAAGGTATCACTCCAGTAGGATGCCACACGCAAGTCCCTCGTACCTACACAACAAATAAGAACCTTGCAACCAACGCGATAAAGGGGTTGTCAATCCCTTCACGGCCACTTGCAAAAGTGAGATCTGATAGAGATGATAATATTTTTGGTATTTTTAAGATAAATATTGATAGTAAAGATTGCAAAGTGAAAATAGATTGGAAACTAATATGATGGAAAATAGACCCGGGGGCCATAGGTTTCACTAGTGGCTTCTCTCAAGATAGCATAAGTATTACGGTGGGTGAACAAATTACTGTCGAGAAATTGATAGAAAAGTACATAATTATGAGAATATCTAGGCATGATCATGTATATAGGCATCACATCCGCCTTCATCTACTACTATTACTCCACAAATCGACCGCTATTCAGCATGCATCTAGAGTATTAAGTTCTTAAGAACAGAGTAACGCATTAGGCAAGATGACATGATGTAGAGGGATAAACTCAAGCAATATGATATGAAACCCATTTTTTATCCTCGATGGCAATAATACAATACGTGTCGTTTCCCCTATTGTCACCGGGATCGAGCAACGCAAGATTGAACCCAAAGCTAAGCACTTCTCCCATTGCAAGAAAGATCAATCTAGTAGGCCAAACCAAACTGATAATTCAAAGAGACTTGCAAAGATAACCAATCATACATAAAAGAATTTAGGGAAGATTCAAATATTGTTCATAGATAATCTTGATCATAAACCCACAATTCGTCGGATCTCGAAAAACACATCGCAAAAAAAGAGTTACATCGAATAGATCTCCAAGAAGATCGAGGAGAACTTTGTATTGAGATCCAAAGAGAGAGAAGAAGCCATCTAGCTAATAACTATGGACCCGAAGGTCTGTGGTAAACTACTCAAACATCACCGGAGAGGCTGTGGTGTTGATGTAGAAGCCCTCCGTGATTGATTCCCCCTCCGGCGGAGCGCCGGAAAAGGCCCCAAGATGGGATCTCACGGGTACAAAAGGTTGCGGCGATGGAAATAGGGTTTCGTGGTGCTCCTGGTTGGTTTCGGGGTATATGGGTATATATATAGGAGGAAGAAGTAGGTCGGTGGAGCTGCGAGGGGCCCACGAGGGTGGGGGCACGCCCAAGGGGGGCAGGCGCGCCTCCCTGCCTCGTGGCCTCCTCGTTGATTTCTTGACGTCCACTCCAAGTCTTCTGGATCACGTATGTTCCAAAAATCACGCTCCCGAAGGTTTCATTCCGTTTGGAATCCGTTTGATATTCCTTTTCTGCGAAACACTGAAATAGGCAAAAAAAACATCAATTTGCACTGGGCCTTGGGTTAATAGGTTAGTCCTAAAAATAATATAAAAGTGTATAGTAAAGCCCATTAAACATCCAAAACGGATAATATAATTCCATGGAACAATAAAAAATTATAGATACGTTGTTGACGTATCAGTGAACATAAGAGGAACCACCCTCGAGGTTCACACTTGAGGGGTTGCACGACAGAGTCGTATCAGAAGTGGTTAAGGAGGAAATCTTCCTCGATGACCACGACCGAATAGCTACACTACAGAGATCTCATCAGGAGTGATGTATGAGATGTCACCCTCGGCACTCGATGGTAACTCTGCAGAGTCGTACAACCAGGGGGGTGATGTGCGGTGTCAGGGCCTGGACGTCAATCACATTGATCGAGTCATCGAACCTAAAGTGGGGCAACTGGGACAAGGTGGGGGTCACTGATGGATAACTAACCAACCTATACTAAGCAATTTAGGGTAAGAAGGTAAGGTACAATGAGCAAGTTACAAAAGCAGGCTATGCATCAGAATAGGAGCAAACAATAACAATAGCAAAATCTAATGCAAGCATGAGATAATGGAATGGGCGATATCAAGATGATCAAAGGGGGAGCTTGCCTGGAAGCTCTGTTAAAAAGGAAGAAGTGTCATCGTCGACGTAGTCGATTGATAACCCACAAGTATAGGGGATCACAACAGTTTTCGAGGGTAGAGTATTCAACCCAAATTTATTGATTCGACACAAGGGGAGCCGAAGAATATTTTTAAGTATTAGCAGTTGAGTTGTCAATTCAACCACACCTGGATAACTTAGTATCTGCAGCAAAGTGTTTAGAAGCAAAGTAATATGATAGTAGTGGTAATGGTAACAAAAGTTACGGAAGCAAAAGTAATATTTTTGGTGTTTTGTAGTGATTGTAACAGTAGCAACGGGAAAGTAAATAAGCAAGAACCAATATAGGAAAAGCTCGTAGGCATTGGATCGGTGATGGAGAATTATGCCGGATGCGGTTCATAATGTTACAATCATAACATAGGGTGACACAGAACTAGCTCCAATTCATCAATGTAATGTAGGCATGCATTCGAATATAGTCATACGTGCTTATGGAAAAGAACTTGCATGACATCTTTTGTCCTACCCTCCCGTGGCAAGTGGGGTCCTAGTGGAAACTAAGGGATATTAAGGCCTCCTTTTAATAGAGAACCGGAACAAAGCATTAGCACATAGTGAATACATGAACTCCTCAAACTATGGTCATCACTGGGAGTGGTCCCAATTATTGTCACTTCGGGGTTGCTGGATCATAACACATAGTAGGTGACTATAGACTTGCAAGATAGGATCAAGAACTCACATATATTCATGAAAACATAATAGGTTCAGATCTGAAATCATGGCACTCAGGCCCTAGTGACAAGCATTAAGCATAGCAAAGTCATATCAACATCAATCTCAGAACATAGTGGATACTAGGGATCAAACCCTAACAAAACTAACTTGATTACATGATAGATCTCATCCAAGCCATCACCGTCCAGCAAACCTACGATGGAATTACTCACGCACGGCGGTGAGCATCATGGAATTGGTGATGGAGGATGGTTGATGATGACGACGGCGATGAATCCCCCTCTCCGGAGCCCCGAACGGACTCCAGATCAGCCCTCCCGAGAGGTTTTAGGGCTTGGCGATGGCTCCGTATCGTAAAACGCGATGATTTGTTCTCCTTCATTTTTTTCTCCCTGAAAGCAAATATATAGAGTTGGAGTTGGCGTCGGAGGAGCTCCAGGGGGCCCACGAGGTAGGGAGCGCCCCCCCACCCTCGTGGACAGGGTGTGGGCCCCCTGGTCTTCATCTTTTGCAAGGATTTTTTATTATTTCCAAATAGACGTTCCGTGGAGTTTCAAGTCATTCCGAGAACTTTTGTTTCTGAACTTAAATAACACCATGGAAAGTCTGCTGAAAACAGCGTCAGTCCGGGTTAGTTCCATTCAAATCATGCAAGTTAGAGTCCAAAACAAGGGCAAAAGTGTTTGAAAAGTAGATACGACGGAGACGTATCATCGATCAAAGGGGCAGCATCGGTCTCGGGGTGTACCGGAGAGAAGAGGGGGAAGAAACAATAAATATAAAGCAAACAAAGCATCATAAAGCATGACATGACGAAAATCAGAAGTATGGTCAACCTAACGAAGTGCTCCACGATATAGGTGAAGGGGAATTCAACCGGGAATGTTTTCCCGGTTCCGGACCTGTGTCAGACAAATGACCGGAGGGGGAATGTTCCATGTTCAACATGCTAGAGGCATGTGACAGATGAACAGACCGCGAATTCGGATTCGTTGGATTTTTCTGAGCAACTTTCATGTAGAAAACATTTTCTTCCGAGTTACGGTTTATTTTCTATGAATTTTCAAAGTTTTAAACATTTTCTGAAATTATTTTAATTCGAAAAAAGCAGAACAGGGGCTGGGTGCACCCGGCGCAGTGCACCCAGAGACGCACCAGTGGCCGACAGGTGGGGCCAGTCAACTGCTGACGTAGCAGTTGACTGGTCAACCTTTGACCAGTCAGCGGGTCCAGTGGGATCCGTATGTCAGTGACTCTGGGCCTAACAACAGTTTTTTATAAAAACTAACAGATTTGATTAGTGGCCTCGGGCCCGTTGTCAGTGGGGGTTAGTTGGGGGTTAATTAAGTGGCTAATGATGCCATGACAGCGGGTCAGTGGCGGCTAACCGCCGGCGTTAAGCCGAGGCGCCGGAGTTGGCCGTCCGGCCGTTCCTGTCGACGGATGGAAGCGCGGGTGGTTGCGTTGGGAAGCTGGGGCTCGCGCGGTTCAGGCAGTGGTCGCAGGGTGGCCGGAGGTGGCCTGGGACGGTGCTAAGCAGCAGTCGGCAACAGCGAGCGGCAGCGGTGTGGTCAGTCGTGGCGGGCGGAGGCGGACGCGAGCTCGGCCATGGCGGGCGGGAGCGGATGTGAGGGGCGCAGCGAAGCAAGCTGCAGTGGGTGGCGGCGGCAAAAGCAGGCAGAGCTAGCAGCACGGGCAGCAGCGAGGCAACGCATGCAAGTAGCAGCAGCGGGCGGGGCAGTGTGGGCGAGCAGGGATGAGGCCAGGGGTGTGTGCGCACGCTATAGGGCGTTGCAGGGAGGCTCGTGAGTCACGGCGGCTGCGGGGAGCACGCGAGCGAGCGTGGCCCGACCACGACAGGCGGGCGCGGGGTGCGGCCACTAGCGGCACGAGTGGGCGCGCGATTCACGGATGGCGTGAGGGCTGCGGGCGGAGTCGTGGTTGCGGTGGCGATACGAGTTGAGGCGGCGATCTACGGGCACAGCGGTCACGACAGCTAGCAGGGAGAACCAGAGGTGAGGGGGAAGGAAGATAGGCTCACGGTGAGGTCGGAGTGCAGATCAATGGGCTCGGGGGAGGCCTGGGGCAGATATTTCGATGCAGTGGAGATCCCGCGGTCGGAGGTTGAAGAAGACGGAGGCTGTCGATTCGGTCGAAGCTGACATGCCCAGCTCGAAGGCTAGCGGGGTCGACGCGTAGGCGGCGTGCGGAGCTCCAGGACACACCGGAGAGGGACGGGGTCGACGGTGGCCATGGCAACGGCGACGCTCGGTAAGGTGGAGAAGAGAGGGAGAGCGAGCGTGCGAGGGGATAGGGACAGGCGCGAGTGGGGTGGCAGGGCAAGTGGGAGGGGAGCCCGTGGCATCGAGGGGATCCTTATCCCCCTCGTCCACGGCGAGGTGGTGCGGCGGGAGCGCGCTTGGCCATGCCCCCGGTCGGTTGTACAGGAGAGCGAGAAGGCGACCGGGAGAGGAAAGTGCTGGGCCAGCTTGGGTGGGCCGAGGCCTAGGGAAGGCAAGGGGGCGCTTTCTCTCTCTCACCTCTTCTTTTACATTAAAAAAAACTTTTCTATTTTCTTTTATTTTTAGAAAGCAAAATAGTTTTATAAAAACTAATCTTGCACCTAAAATACCATTTTAACTTAGGCCACTGCTATAATTAACTTTGCACCAAAATAAAGTAGTTTAATATTTTTACCTATTAGAAAGGCAATTAAATTATCGACTAGGACACTGTTTTATTTAATTTAGGGCAGTGAAACACCTTATAAAAATGTTGGTTCACCACCAATAGTAACAAATGATTATTTGCCACATGATGAACATTTTAGATTTCATGTTTGTAAAATTTTGAATTTCACTTAGTAATTGAATTTCAATTCAACTGGAATTTGAAAAGAGATAGGATCAAAGATGATCATGCATTGTTTAGCAAAAATATTAGATTAAACCCAGGGGATTACTGTAGCATGATACTCGAGGTGTTACACATACCCTCAGCCCCGAGGGTGAACTACTCCCTCCTCATCATGGAGAGCGCCGGGATGATGAAGATGGCCACCGGTGATGCTTCCCCCCTCCGGCAGGGTGCCGGAATAGGGTCCCGATTGGTTTTTGGTGGCTACAGAGGCTTGCGGCGGCGGAACTCCCAATCTAGGTTATGTTCTGGAGATTTGGGGATTTATAGGAGAGGTTGGCGTCGAGAACAAGTCAGGGGGCCCACGGAGAGTCCACAAGGCACAAGGGCGTGCCCCAGGGGGGTGGGCGCGCCCTCCACCCTCGTGGGGCCCACGGGACTCCCCTCCGGTAACTCTTCGTTCCAGTATTTTTATTTTTCCAAAAAAATCTCCGTTGATTTTCAGCGCATTCCGAGAACTTTTATTTCTGCACAAAAACAACACCACGGTAGTTCAAATTGAAAACAACGCCACCCGTGTTAGTTCTAACCAAATCATACCAAAATCATGTAAAAATATTATAAACATGGCATGAATACATAAAAAATTATTGATACGTTGGAGACGTATCAGAGGCTAGGACAAAAGATGTCATGCAAGTTCTTTCCATAAGCACGTATGACTATTTACGGAATACATGCCTACATTATATTGATGAGCTGGAGCTAGTGCCGTATCGCCCTAGGTTATAACTGTCTCATGATGAATATCATCCAACAAGTCACCGATCCAATGCCTACGAATTTATCTTATATTGTTTCTACTAAGTTACTACTGCTATCATCACTGTTACACTTTCTACAAAATTATTGCTATCACTGTTACTGTTACCATTGCTGCTGTCACTATTATCAAAACTATCATATTACTTTGCTACTGATTTCTTGCTGCAGATAATTAATCTCCAAGTGTGGTTGAATTGACAATTTAGCTGCTAATACCTTCAAATATTCTTTGGCTCCCCTTGTGTCGAATCTATAAATTTGGGTTGAATACTCTACCCTCGAAACCTGTTGCAATCCCCTATACTTGTGGGTTATCAAGACCTTTTTCTGGTGCCGTTGCCGGGGAGCATAGCTATATTTGTTGAGTCACTTAGGATTGTTATCACTTTATCACTATGAAGAATCTGAAGGATCCTAAGACTAAGATTTATCCCTCAAAGACGAGGGGAGGTAAGGAACTGCCATCCAGTTCTGCTTTAGATTCACCTTCTGTTATGAGCAAATTTGCAACACCACCACATGCTATCAATTCTAATATGTCGCAAGTTATTGATGATGCTACTTCTACTATGAATGAAGTTGATGATGATGCTAGTACCTTGCTTGACAATGATGGTGTGCCACTTGGTGAATTTCTTGATGAACAAATTGCTAGAGTAATACAACATGATGTTGTTGAATCTGATGATGAACTTTAAACTGAAACTCCTGAAACACCTGCTAGAACTAGCCTTCCTAGATACGAATTGCCTAAGCTACCGGAAGGTTATGTTATGAATGAGGAGACAACTAGAGATATTCTTGCTTGTAAGGATAGAGATGATCTAGAGAAATTATTATGCAAGTATAAAGAAAAATCTTTGAATGCTAGAATGAAATGTGATCCTAAGTTTGCTACTTCACCTATCTTTATTGATGATAAGGATTATGAATCCTCTGTCGGCCCAGAGTTAATTACTTTGGTTGAATCTGATCCTTTCCATGGTTATGAAACTGAAACTGTTGTGGCACATCTGACTAAGTTGAATGACATAGCCACCCTTTTTACTCATGATGAGAAGACTCGCTATTACTTTATTCTCAAATTATTTCCGCTCTCATTAAAGGGTGATGCTAAAGCTTGGTACAATAATCTTACTCCTGGTTGTGTGCGTAGTCCCCAGGATATAATTTATTACTTCTCTGAAAAATATTTTCCTGCTCATAAGAAACAAGCTGCCTTATAGGAAATATTTAACTTTGTGCAAACTAAAGAAGAGAGTCTCCCACAAGCTTGGGGGAGGCTTTGCCAATTACTTAATGCTTTGCATGATCATCCTCTTAAGAAAAACGAAATACTTGATATCTTCTATAATGAACTAACCGATGCTTCTAGGGACTTCCTAGATAGTTGTGCTGGTTGTGTTTTCAGGGAACGAACTGTTGGACAAGCTGAAGAATTATTGAATAACATATTGAAAAATTATGATGATTGGACTCTTCCTGAACCACCGCTAAACCCACTCCGAAGAAGAGGGGTATATTATATCTCAGTCCTGAAGATATGCAAGAGGCAAAGAAATCTATGAAGGAAAAGGGTATTAAAGCTGAGGATGTTAAAAATTTACCTCCTATTGAAGAAATACATGGGCTTAATACACCACCACTGCCTAAGGTGGTAGAGGTAAATTTTCTAATGAAGTTCAATGATAATGATAATCCTCACAATATACATCCTAGCCAATGCCTTTATGAGTCTGAAAACTACATTAGAAAACAAGATCACTTCAATGCAAATGTTATGAAACAATTGAAATATAATTCTGATATGATTGCTCGCTTGAGTGACTAGTTATTTAGAATATCAAATGATGTTAGAGGTGTTGGAAAACATGCTTCTATGGTTCAAACTCAGTTAGAACAAGTTGCTAAATCTCAAAGAGAGTTGCTTCATGAAATGAATAACAACATACACTTCTTTGCTGTTAGAGTTGCAACTAGAGGAGGTAAAATGACTCAGTAACCACTTTATCCTGAGGGACACCCAAAAAGAATTGAACAAGATCCACAGAGAGTTAACACTGATGCACCTAGTCCTTCTAGAAAGAAAAAGAAGAAAAATGATAGGACTTTGCACACTTCTGGTGAACCTAAAATAGAAAAACCTCCTGACAATGATAATGGAACTTCTATATCTGATGCTGAAACTCAATCTGGTAATGAACATCCACCTAGTGATAATGAAAAATATAATGATGAGGTTCATAAAGACACTCAACCAAATAATGAAAAAGAACCAGATAATGATGTTGAGATAGAACCACCTATTGATCTTGATAACCCACAACCTAAGAATAAAAGGTATGATAAAAGAGAATTCATTGCTAGAAAACACGGTAAAGAAAGAGAACCGTGGGTTAAAAAACCTGTGCATTTTCCACCCAAGTCAACTAAAAAGAAAGAGGATGAAGAATTTGAACGCTTTGCTCAAATGCTGAGGGCAGTTTTTTTGCGTACTCGCTTGACTGATATCCTGAAAATGCCTCCTTATGCAAATTATATGAAAGACATAATCACAAATAAGAGAAAAATACCGGAAGCTGAAATCTCCACTATGCTTGCTAATTATACTTTCAAAGATGGAGTGCCTAAAAACCTTGGAGATCCGGGAATACTAACTATACCTTGCTCTATCAAAAAGAATTATGTGAAAACTGCTTTGTGTGATTTAGGAGCTGGTGTTAGTGTTATGCCTTTCTCTTTATATAAAAGATTTGACTTGAATAAACTCACACCTACTGAGATATCTTTGCAAATGGCTAACAGATCAACTGCCATACCTATCAGTACCTGTGAGGATGTGCCCGTTGTTGTTGCTAATGTTACTATTTTGACTGACTTTGTTATAGTTGAGATGCACGAGGACAACAACATGTCGATTATCCTTGGTAGACCCTTCTTGAATACTACAGGGGCTGTTATTGATTGCAATAAAAGCAAGATCACTTTCCATATCAATGGTAATGAGCATACGGTGCACTTTCCAAAGAAAAAATTCCAAGTGAATGGTATTAATGTTATTGAAAAATCTCCGACAATCACTATTGGAAGTTTTCAAATACTACCTACTGTCAAAAAGAAATATGAAATGCTTATTGTTTGGGACATTCATATCCCCATTGAGGTAACTTAGTGATTTACGAAAGTTCTTCGGTTTCATGCTAATCGAAAGTGGTTGTTAATAAGGCCTGATCAACCTTATTAATGAATCATTTTTGAGCGGTATGAAGTTGATGAATTTAGTAAGCACTACCTTCTGTCCTTACTTTTTGTTCCCTGTTTTTATTAGTTAAATAAAATAAATGCCATGTTTTTTCTATTTTCTGAATTTCCCGTGCAATAAAAAATGACCCAAAAATAAAAGTTCTCAGAATGCTCTGAAAATTTAATAGGATTTTTTCTGAATATTTCTGAATTTCTGGTGCAAATAATATCAGAGGGAGGTGCACCAGGTGGGCACAACCCACCTGGGCGCGCCAGGACCCCCAGGCGCGCCCTGGTGGGTTGTGGTCCTCACGTGGGCCCCTCACTTATCCCTTCATCCCACATCATCACTTACCTCCAGAAAAAAAATCTCCATTGCTCTCTCTCCCGTGTTCTTGCCCTCAAACCCGCGGATTTCGATCTGTTTGCTCGAAGCTCCATTTCCGAAACTGTTTCAGAGGATTGTTGCTTGGTATGTGACTCCACCCTTTGTCCAATTAGTTTTGTTTTAGTGGTTTATATTTTGAATAATTAGTTACTCTTGGTGCTGCTGTAGATGAACTTGCATGTTGAATTCTTAGAGTTCTAAGTAGTTTGAATGCTTGCTATGGCTTCTATGTATCCCTATGAGTATTTGTTATCGATTTTGTGAAGTTTTGTTGAGAAAAATTTGTGGAGTAAAAATTTCAGAATTTTTGTTCATAGGAAAATCATGAATATCTTTAGGAAGTTTGGCTCTAAGAAGAACTCCAAGGGTGTTATTGGGGATTCATCTGATAGTGATCTCCATTGTCGGAGGTTGGCAAAGGTACGGTCGTGCGAATGGTCGCACACCCCGTTCCTGGAAGAGGCTGGAATTCTTCAGGAGTTCACACAATATGCTGCTAATGCCGGCCTCACCGACTTCATTGCAGATGAGAGTGACCAGCACTAAATCCTCACAAACATCTTTGTTCAGAGTTGTACTTTCCTACCTAGAAATAATCCTCCTGAAGTGAGCTTTGACTTATATGCTGAAAACCATCAGATACCACTTGAATTTTGTGACATATGCATGATCCCTTCTGATGGGAGTTTAGCTGAGCCAAGGCCGGCTGGGTTTGAGGCCTTTTATCGCACTTTGACAGTGGGAGATGAGAGAGGGGTGCCGGCTACCACTGTCGCTGGCTTGCATTTTCCTGTTGTTCATTAATTTGCACTTTTCATTACAAAATGCTTGTTTGCTAGAGAGAAGGTGGGTGCACTTAGTTCACCAGACCTTGCTGTTTTACGTCGTGCATTAGAAGGCAACAACACTTATAGCTTGGGAGCTATTGTGGCTCGCCGCCTCCATCTTAATAAATCTCAGGGTAAAATACACAGTGGGATTTTTGCTACTCATTTGGCGGCTCGCTTCAATGTTGAGATACGCCCTCATGATTACCCATTGACCAAGGTTTACTTAGACCGTGCGGCCATGGAACACCATCATTTTCTTGCACGAGATTATCCTAACATCCCCATTCCTTATAACCTGGTCTTTAGCATTAAAAATCGTGATATTATTCCATTGCCTACTCTTGCTTTGTTTGATTCTGTTGCCAGGGTCGGATATAGGATTATGCATGATGACATCATCGCCTATTGGAACGCTCAGGCTGCTGTGGAGGCAGCACAGGAACCTTAGCAGTGGGATGAGTGGATGCCCGCTCCTCAGCACCCCAACTACCATCCAGGCTACTGATTGATTACCAACTTAGGCCAAAAGCCTAAGCTTGGGGGAGTATGTGTTTCTCACCGACATTACATTCATGTCCACTTATATTCATTTGTCGGTGTTCACACTTTTTCATTGTATCATCCATGCTTAGATTTATTTTCTTGCTTTCTTCTTATGTGTTTGAAAAACTTTAGAAAACCAAAAAAGTTAGTTGTAGTAGTTTACTTTCTATGCATGCCTAGTAGTAATATTAAAAATAAAACCCAAAAAGATCTTCTTTTTCTTCTTTTGCTTGTTGGGAGCTTTCCCGTGTAAATAGTTTTTCTCATTTTTACTTTTCCCTTTTATTTGCTTGTTCAAGAAAACAAAAAACTCCAAAAATATTTCAGTGCGTTTCTCTGAATTTCTTTTCCTTTTTATTCGAGTCTTAACGAGGAGAAGACCACGATGAAAATGTTGAGTGACTCTCATATGAATAATTGTTGAACTAATAAAGATCACATTTTACCTTCTCTTCTCCTGTTGAATAAAATGTTTGCAGATTCCAGCTTAGTCCACGGCACTCTTGCACTATTATTATTTTCTTATCGTTCGGTGCAAGTGAAAGGCAATAATGACGATATTCGATGCACTGGCCGTGGCAGAGAGAAACTGGTATGAACTTGACTTGTTCTGTTTGTGTAAATATGTCTAACCTAGTATCCATGATTCAGCCCATTATGATTAAACATGGTTGCAATGACAATTAGAGATTATAGTTTCTCATGCCATGCATAAGTAGCTGGGAGTTGATAATGATTTATCTTGGATGTTAACATAGTGTTAAAATGATTGTGATGTAGTATGATGATATGGTATCATCTCCTCTGAATGTTGGAGTGGCTTGACTTGGCACATATTCATTCATGTAGTTGAATCGAAACCAACATAGCCTCTATGATATTTATGTTCATGGTGTTCATATCCTACTCATGCTAGTATCCAATGTTACTTATGCATAATGCATGGTTATGACCGTTGTTGCTCTCTAGCTGGCCGCTTCTCAATCTAATTGCTAGTCTTCGTCTGTACTAAGTGGGAATTCTGCTTGTACATCAAAAACCTTGAACCCAAAGTTATTCCAAATGAGTCCACCATACCTACCTATATGCGGTATTACCCTGCCGTCCTAAGTAAATTTGCATGTGACACCTCTAAAAAACTTCTAAATAAATATCCCTTTTGTGTGCCTGGATCATTCACGAAACGACAGGAGGTGGTCGGTATCTTCCATGCTAAGCGGGTTATTCTCAGGTCAAGTGTTTATTCACTCGCCATCGCACGAGAAAAGGGCAGTAATAGGGATGCCCAGTCCCAAACTGTAAACATGAAAAAGAGTTAATCTCTTAAATAATCAAACAAAAACTCCCAATGGAGTCAAAACCTTTAATTTTATCGCTTGGGAACCGCCACTAGCGTGCTTAGCATGGAAGATGTTGATAGCTGATGGTCGTGAAGTAAATGAGAAGGGTGCATGTCTCAAAATATCATTTATCTCTGTTTTAAAACTTGAGCTCTGGCACCTCTGCAAATCACTGCTTCCCTCTGCGAAGGTACTATCTATTTATTTTTATGTTGTGTCATCACCTTCTAAAACAAGCGCTAGAACCTGAGAGCACAGCTGTCATGACTTATGCATTGTGTGTAGCTAATGTTGGGTGCATCATGACTGGATCTTTTCTACCATGAATTACAATGTTTAGTCGTTGCTTGAACTTTGGAGGTGCTCTGCATTTATGTTTTGCGGTCTCAGAAAGGGCTAGCGAGATACCACTATTGTCATATTATATCATGGTTGTTTTGACAACGTGTTGCCGTTTGAGATACCTTATTATTGCTCGCTAGCTGATTATGTCATTGATATGAGTCATTATAATCTTTAAGAGTTATTGTCGGCATGGTTAGTTATCATGTTGGCTGAAAACCTGGGTGTTGTTTAAGCTTATTTATGCAAACAAGAGCAAAAGAGTTCGTAATTTTTTTCTTTTTCACTTTCAGTTTATCAACTGAATTGCTTGAGGACAAGCAAATGTTTAAGCTTAGGGGAGTTGATATGTCTCCAACGTATCTACTTTTCCTAACGCTTTTCCTCTTGTTTTGGACTCTAATTTGCATGATTTGAATGAAACTAACCCCGGACTGACGCTGTTTTCAGCAGAACTACCATGTGTTTTTGTGCAGAAATAAAAGTTCTCAGAATGGAACGAAACTTTGCGAGGAATTTTTATACAATAAAAGAGAATTTCTGGATCCAAGACCTGCCAGAGAGGGGCACCTGGGTGGGCACAACCCACCAGGGCGCGCCCCCCCTCACCAGGCGCGCCCAGGTGGGTTGTCCCCACCTGGTGGCCTCACAGACCCTGAAACTGACGCTATAAAATCCTATTTTTCCAAAAAAATCAGAGAGAAAGAATTATCACGATCCACGAGACGGAGCCGCCGCCAAGCCATGTTCTTCCTCGGGAGGGCAGATCTGCAGTCTGGTTGGGGCTCCGGAGAGGGGAATCTTCGTTCTTCGTCATCACCAACCCTTCTCCATCGCCAATTCCATGATGCTCCCCACCGGGAGTGAGTAATTCCTTCATAGGCTTGCTGGTCGGTGAGGAGTTGGATGAGATTCATCATGTAATCGAGTTAGTTTTGTTAGGTCTTGATCCCTAGTATCCACTATGTTCTTAGATTGATGTTGCTATGACTTTGCCCTGCTTAATGCTTGTCACTTTGGGCCCGGGTGCCACGAACTCAGATCTGAACCGTTTATGTTATCATCATTATATCCATGTTTTAGATCCGATCTTGCAAGTTATAGTCACCTACTACGTGTTATGATCCGGCATCCCCGGAGTGACAATAGTCGGGCCCACTCCCGGTGATGGCCGTAGTTTGAGGAGTTCATGTATTCACTATGTGTTAATGCTTTGTTCCGGTTCTCTATTAAAAGGAGGCCTTAATATCCCTTAGTTTCTAATATGGACCCCACTGCCACGGGAGGGTAGGACAAAAGATGTCATGCAAGTTCTTTCCATAAGCACGTATGACAATTTACGGAATACATGCCTACATTATATCGATGAGCTGGAGCTAGTGTCGAATCGCCCTAGATTATAACTGTCTCATGATGAATATCATCCAACAAGTCACCGATCCAATGCCTACGAATTTATCTTATATTGTTTCTGCTAAGTTACTACTGCTATCACCACTGTTACACTTGCTACAAAATTATTGATATCATTGTTACTGTTACCATTGTTGCTGTCACTACTATCAAAACTATCATATTACTTTGCTACTGATTGCTTGCTGCAGATAATTAATCTCCATGTGTGGTTGAATTGACAACTTAGCTGCTAATATTTTCAAATATTCTTTGTCTCCCCTTGTGTCGAATCTATAAATTTGGGTTGAATACTCTACCCTCGAAAACTGTTGCGATCCCCTATACTTGAGGGTTATCAAGACCTTACAAAGAAATACAACAGTAAGTGTGAAGCCACCGTCTACGCAACATCTGTCGTTACTCCTATCCAGCTGATAAAGGGATGCTCATAGTCTGGGCCTAATACCAAACAGACCTCGCAGCCAAGCCTAACATCTAAGACCTGAGATCCCAACCAAGCCACTTGCCGGGTATCAGGCACATACCGGTCCGGCGCACTCTCAAAGGTCGTCGCCGCCGCCAACTGCCACCAATCCATCCTCAGAGCTACATTGATGCATCCACCTTGTCCGTTCTAGCTGCTGTCGGTGCCGCCACGACGCCAGACAACCCCACCGCCCTGCGCTCGTCTATCCAGCAACATCCGTCATCGAGATCCAGCTGCACCATGCCGCCAATACACGTCGTCGTCGACGCGGTAGATACAACACCGCTCCTCCTGCCAACCTCCACACTGTCCTCGTTGCTGGATCTACGTGGAGCCCACCACCCACAACACCTCTCCCCAAAGCTCTGAGCCTCCCAAGACGGCGCCTCCATGGAGGTTACGACGCGCAGGACGCCGCCGCCACCCAATCCAGTCTGAATTTTGGACTTTCGTCCGGGAGGTGTTCGAAGGTGGATAGAAGGGACCTCGGCTTCACCTCCAGGAAGGGTAACGACGTTTGAGGGACGCCGCCGATGCCGGGCCGGACCAGCCGACCAAAGTTTCCTCCGGTCCCCATCCTATACCACCAAACCTTTCGTCTGCTCCGGATCCGACAGCGAGCCAAGAACCGAAACCTACATGGATGAGATTGCCATGGGGCTCAACCCAACAGGAGTCGAGAAGAACAACCGTAGTAGATATCCAGGCGCCGAATCAGCAGATTCGACGTGGCCAGCGGTGAAGACCACCACCCCGCACCGGCCGACCGCGTCCAGCATCAGATCGAGATCCGATCTGAACCCGACGGCACCCGCAACAACCTGGCTGAGCCCACCACGTAGCCATCACCACGCCACGAGATGGGATCCCGCAGCCGCCGCCGCGTCGCGCACGTCGCCGGCAAGGGTATCCCGCCCGCTGCGCCGCCGGATCCCACGTAAACCCAGCGCCTCCTCGCGATCCAGCCGCCCGCGCCGGTGAAGATGCTTGAAGGGGAAGAAGTTCCACCGCCGCCCAGCCGGCCAGGCTTTGCCTGGTGGCGCTGCGGACGGCGGTGAGGAGGGTGAGATTCGGGAGGGCTCGAGAGGGAGGGCGGCTAGGGTTTCCCCCCGGTCGCCCACGGGGGCGGCGCGAGGGGGAGAGTCTCGAGCAAAGATTCTCTCTAACAAACAAAAGCTAAAGGAGTTGGATAGCTCGAGGTACGGCCCTCACCTCGAAGAGGTCAAGGAACTTCTCGCCTAGACGGGTGATTTTCGAGTCTGATAAGCTAGACGCTCTGCCAACCGGGCGGTGCATAATCTAACTAGGAAAGGCTGCCTAAATAAGATGTGTAAGACTTGGTTTACTATTTCTCCGAACTATCTTACCGACATTGTCACGGCTGTAAGTAATAAAGTGTCAGCAATTTTCCCCTAAAAAGCTTGTTGAAGGAGAATAGAAAGGTTGAGATCACTCATGTGAACCGAAACAAAATGTTGTGAGCCACTACATGGCTAGTTGTGGTTGAAGGGAAATGTGCACTGCAGTATAGTTGCGTTCGGGACCTGATGAGGTGCCCAGTCTTTGTAACGCTGACAATATTTCTGTGAGTTAATAAAATTCCCTTTTGACCTGCCAAAAAAAAAAACGTACAAACGTTGTCCCTGTTTTTCACGCGCGTTCATGTGGGCTCGACTAGCACCAGCGGAGAGAGATATACCATGAAGGAAGGACGTTGAAGCGTTCAAATGAAGTTGATGGCTATGTGCAAATTCAACGAGAAGACCGCGCACGAGAGCATCTTACGTGCGGGACTTGATTTGACGTATCTCATTGTTCATGACCTAACCTGACGAGACGTCCTGCTCCCTAGATTCCTTTCACAGCTCAAAAAAAATACTACATGTGATAATGCTACAGTTCTACAGGTTGCAATTGGGGGAATCTGGCCTATGGCCCCGAAGGAACAAATTCCGAATTCTGGTGAAGAATGGCTGCTGCACCCCTTGGCACTTCACCCTAGCGAGGTGGGTGGCATGATTATCATGATCATTTGGAGAATTTAAAACCTTCGTAGCGGTCTAGTCCAAGGGAGGAGTATTCCTCCAACGAAAGTGTCGAAGATTTTTTTTTTGTGCGGCTATATGAGCTCACTGCGAGATTTGAAGCACTTGAGCATCGAACAAATTTTGAACAGCAAGTCTCCTGTGGATACGCTTTGCATTTCAGGCGTCAAGGTGTCGCACTCCCCTGAAGCGCCATGGTTGCCACCCCCACCGGACTGGCTTGCCCTCTCAGTGGATGGCTCCTTCTCGCCGGATGACGGCTTGGTCGAGGCTAGAATGATTCTCAAGAACAATGCAGGAGAAGTGATCTTTGTTGCATGCCATCTTCTGTTCTTTTGCAACGGCGCAGTGAAAGCGAAGATCCATACAATTTTGGAGGGGATGTCGCTGGCCCTGTGTTTTGATTTTTGGCCGAAAAAAGGGATTTCAGCCAAATTCCGGCCGTTTCGGCCTAGGGCGGAAAGTATCTTTAGGCCGGAATTGGTCATTGGCAAATTTTGGTCAAATTTCAGCAGAATTTTTTTTAAATGGCTGAAATTCGGCCATCTCAACCTAGGCGAAAAAAATTGAAAATCGAAAATCAGAACACAGCGCTGGCCCTTCAATGGTCTAATCTACCTATTTTGGTGCAGTCAAACTCGGTGGGAGCATTATCATCTCTATCGATGCTACGCTTTCTAAATAACCACATGGTCACCTCATAAATGAAATCAAGCTTCACATGATAGAGTGGGAGTTTCCCCCGCAAAAAAACCGGTAGAGTGGGAGTTTGTTCCGGTTAAGATAGTTAGATCAAACAATAGAGTTTCACATTGCCTCGCTAATTATGCTCGGCTCGCAGCATCGCTTGTTGGTTGAGGCGTTGTCCCCCTTTTTGTGGCCCCCTTTCATTCATGATCTTGTATTAGTAGACTATAACTCAATTACTATGAAATAAATTTCCTTTTACCCTGCAAAATAATATTGAAATATAGCTTTTGCTAGTTCTCAGTTGTCTAAAAAATGGTTAGTTCCGGCGCGACACCGATGATTATGGGTTGGAAGTTGTGATCGGCGCAAGATTTTTCATATTTTTCTAACCCTAAAGACAAACACTACTCGAATTTCTGGAATCTGATGAGAAAGAAGAAAGAGATAAGCTTAATTTGAGAAGTGGGGGGTGGAGCTTTTCTTCCATCCATTAGTTTCACTACAGATGCACGGATGCCATCTTGTGATTGGTTTAGGCTAGCCTAGCCTTTAGTTGTTTAATTGTTCATTGTTAATATAAATAGATCAAGAAAGGTACATGGATATCAAGCTCCCAAGTGGCATCTGACATAAAAGCAAGCAAGCATACCAGTTGCATGGCATAAGTATTGGTGGGTGGCAGTCACAGTGCCACTTTGGGCTGGAAGCCGGCCGTGTTCACCGGTGCAACTTTACTATGCGGCGGCGCGTGATTTGCACGGCCAAAGTTAAAAGTTGGTTTGGTGTAGCAACACCAACAACATACTAAGAAATATGAAGAAACGGGGCAGAACCAAGACAGCAAGCTCTAGTGCGCAACGAGGCGGAGGAAAGTAACAGGAGCTCTGTTTATTCTTTTCTCTTTAGCACAACACTCTAGGCTTTATATTGATTAATTATCAACGGGATCCAAATAGGGTCGAAAGGCTGACCAAGCCATGTATGTCTACCTTAGAGCATCTCCACTCGCTGCCCCAACAGGTCCTTCAAGGCCCTTTTTTATCGCCGGCGCTAAAAAAATGGCTCAGTCGCATCTCCAGAAACTCATTTTTTGCCGGTTAGGCCCGAACTTGGCGTCGGCGGCCCCGGGGCGAACCCGGCACGCTGGGGGGCGTCCAGGGGCGCCGAGGGAAGCGTTTTTTGCGCGAAAGCCTGGTGGGGCCGCCGAGTCAGCGACCAGCCTCGTCTTGTCTTCCTCATCGCTTTGGTTTCCCGCAGGAAATCAATGCCAAGGCTGCAGCCGGTCATTTTCCATTGATTCCTCACGGGCGGCGTAATGCGGCGATGCGCCCCCTCCCGTCACGCGTACACACATTTGCCGCCCCCTACCTCACCGGTGGACGCACTCGCCTGCAGCCCCTCTCTCGCCGCCGACGCCCCCCATCTCGTCTCCCTCTCTCCCCGTCTAAAGCCACCGCGCGTATGCCCCGCCGATGGGAGAGCGGTTCCCCGGCGACGGAGCGGCGGCCAACGGCTTTGGCCACCGCCACCTGCACGAGTGGGAAGCCCACCTCCTCCACGAGGTGAACTACCCGGCGCCGCTTGACATGCGCGTGCCGGGGCGGTGGAGGCTCAGCGCCGGAGGCGTCCTCGTCCCCCCGCAGCCGATCGAGGCCGACCCCTTCCACGCCGAGATCGAGCCTATTCGGGCCTCTCTGCCGGAGGAGGAGCGGGACCTCCTGGAGTACGCCACCGGCAACCACGCGCACTGGGCAACGTACTTCCAACGCCGCCACGAGGAGCAGCTTGCCTCCACCAACAACGCGTCGGTGATAAGAGGGCGCAACAACAGCAACGGCCGCTGCGGCCCCGGCCGCACGCTCCACGCCGTCCTCAAGTACCTCGAGGGAGGCAACGATCCGCCGCTCGAGTATCCGATGGCCCCGGCCCCCCGCCGGAGTGGCGGCCCATGGCTGCTGAGGTGCATGGTGGGTAGGTCCTCCTTCTCCTCCTCCTGTTCCTCCTCCCGCTCCTCCGGGTCGCCGACGCTCGTCAGCGTCAAGGCCGAGCCCGTGGAGACGCCGCTCAGCCGGCGCACCCGCGGCGCCGCCCTCGTCATCAACGAGGGCGGTCGTGCCTCCTCCACTCCTACCTCCCGCCTCGTCAAGCCGAAGACGGAGCCGGGGTTCGCTGTCGTGAAGAGCGAGCACGATGACATAGCCGCCGCCGACGAGGCCGCCATCAAGTGGGCGCGGGAGGACTGGGCCTAGAGATGGAGCACCGGCGTCGCGCCCTAGAGAAGATCGCCGCTCGACGCCATGGACGCGATGAGGGAGGCATCATCGTCCTCGAGGACAGCGACGACGAGGCGCCGCCGCCAGCCAAACCAGTCCGCCAGGGCGACCCCAGGCAGGGGTCTAGCAGGGACGGCCGCGGTGTGAAGAAGGAGGAGGACGACAACGACGGCGGCGACTACGACGCCTTTAGCAAGCTCTTCGGCCTATAGGTGCGCACGGGCGGCGGCTGCACGGCATCAGTAGTTTTTTTTTCTTTTGGATTATGTTTTCAATGTGTAAAAAGACGATGGAACGCATCAATATCGCCGAATCTATGTCGTGTTTGGCCGAATTTTGGCCGGGTATGTTTTTTAAAACCTTTTGAAAACATTGCCTGGGGCCGTCCTGGGACAGCGACTGGGAATCCGATCGCCCCCACGCCAAAGTTATCGCCGGTTCGCCCCCAAGGCGGCGCTATTTCCAATCCCTGGTGGACCGAACGGCTGAAGATGCTCTTAATCGAATGCAAACCTAGCTAGATTGTGGGCTTTACAGTTGGAGCCTCTTTTCTCATGGACAAAGTTACAAAGAGTAAAAGAAGACCTAAGAGCGAAAGTGCCTTTCTCCATCTAGGAGCAAATGCTCCTGGTGTGAACAATAAAACCAAAAAATATTAAAAAATAAAAAAAACTGATTTTTTTTACATACTTTTGCAAATGTTTGTCGTGCACGCAAATTTCAATTGTGAAATCACATTGGTGAAAGTTGTGCCAAAAAAATCAGAGCTCTAAAATGCTTTTGTAAATAACATTTTCAGAGCATCCATTTTTTTTATCACGCCTTCCACCAAGGTGATTTTGCGATGAATTTTTGCATCCATGACAAACATTTGGTGAAAATATGCCACAAACAAATTCGTATTTTTTATTTTTTTTATTTATTTTACTGTTCACACCAGGAGCAAATGCTCCTGGGTGTAGAAACTCCACGTCCCATTGCAATGTCGTTGACGACATTAAGACAGTCCGAAGCAACATACATTCTGAATATAAAGGCCCATAGCCAGGGCAAGGCCCTGCCTGCCGGATTAGTTTATTCAGACAAATCGAATCCTCCTCCAGAAATAAAAGAGGGGAAATGGGCTTTCGCACAAGGGGCGATGGGTGGGCCTTGGGATCTCTCTGGGCTTTAGCCGTACTGAGTTGCACTAGGCCTTTGAAATGGACATGTCATGGGCTGCCTAGTATTTCCTTTCTGTGCGCAGAGCATGCGATTCAATCAGTAAGTATGTATGTCAAATCACACGCTGAATTATTATTCTGAGAGGAGTATTAGTCCAGAAGCTTTTTTTAGAAATTTTTCGATCTATTCATTTTCAATCATGGCAGTACAATGAATATCAGAAATAATAAAAATTACATCAGATTCATAGACTACCTAGCGACGATTACCAGCACTGAAGCGAGCCGAAGGCGCGCCGTCGTCATCTCCCCTTCATCGCCGGAGTCGGGCACAACTTATTGTAGTAGACAGTCTAAAAGTCGTCGTGCTAAACCCCGTAGGACCAGCGCGCCAGAACAACAACCGCCGCAGAAGAATAACGTAGATCAGAAAGATCCAATCGAAAGAATACGAACGTGGACGAACAACAACAACAAAATCAGAGCAAATTCACCAAAGATAGATCCGCCGAAGATACACCTTCACACGTCCACCAACGGTGCTAAATGCACCGCCAGAAGGAGGGCTAGACGGAGAGACCTTTATTTCATCTTCAGGGAGCCGCCGCCGTCTCGTCTTCCTGAGCAGGACACAAACCCTAGCAAAACTAAAAGAAACAATTAAAAACGGAGACCTCCTGCCGGCGCTTGTCGAGATCCACCGCGTCCCCATGGCCCTAGGGCCACCGGAGAGGAGGCGGACCTGCGATAGCGCCGGCAGGAGGCAGAAACACTTTTTGTGGAGGAGGACGAGGCGGCGGATCCTCTGTTTTCATAGGTCTTGAATATTAGTCCACAAGCTGATATTGACAAAATATCAGAAACAGATTCTAGCTATCTTTACTCAAAAAAGAAAACAGATTCTCACTGGACGCATCACCGTGTGCACGCAAATTAGATTTGATCGCATTTCACTCGTGTACTCCCTCCGTTCCAAAATAGTTTGGTCATCTATTTTGGAACGGAAGGAGTATCTGTGTGGGGGCATGCTTTTAGGAAAACTCTACATTCATCGTCGATTCAGACATACGAGCGCCACAAGGTCCTTCAGACTTCAGATAGCAAAGCAACAAGTGGTAGACTGAAGACCGATGATGGAAGGAAGGAGGAATGTACGCATTCCAACTGGTACCCATGCTCCTCAACTTGAACACCACCACTTGCAAACACTATGAATGATGGATGGATGAGGCATGGTTTGCAACGGCTCAAAGCCTATAAAGCCCCCTATCTCATTCACCTCACCTATACTTGATTTTCGCACACCGGAAACAGTTCCATTTCCTTACGATTTTTCAATATGATGATGGTCTTGCGTTTCAAACAGGCCCTTAGATTCGGCAGCATCATTCGGGAATAAACTAAACAAAGATGCTCCCTTTTTTTCTCAAAAGTACAGTATTTTTACTTTAGGGTCTTATGAGAAGGCATCGTTTTCATGGGCCACGGCAGCAATACAAGGAGCAGCAACAGTCAACAAAAAAAAACACCAAATATATCTAACCGGAGCAGCAACAGTCACTTTCATCCAAAATCTCAACCGTTTCCGTTATTTTGTTTTAACAAATACCGCTACAATTTCACCAAATATATCTAACCGGAACAAATCCTAAACAAACACCACCTAGGCCATTCACAGATTATAAGTAGTAACTTGTTGTGCAGGTCAGACACACATCACACAAAAGATTAATCCGTAGACTTCCTTCTACTCCCTCCATCCCATAATGTATTACATTATGGGACGGAAGGAGTATTTCAGAATGAAATATTCATAGACCTCTGCCTGTGGATTATTGTAATCACTGAGTAAGGGCATGACAAGAGCGTGTGTGGGCTACGCCAGCCTAAAATCATGTCTCCCATGTTCGCCAACCGATCCTAGTTTTGTGCAGCTGCCAAACGCACAGGCCAATTAAGCATGTCCCCCAAATACTATTATGCAGTCTCACAGCCCAACAAGTACAATCTGTAACAGCAAGTTCAAGAATTTGCAGCAACATAGATGGCCTACTCATGTGTGCCTTTCAAAAAGAACCAGCTTTTCTTCCTTTCTTCTGGAGACAGTGCCACAAGAAGGTGGCATATTCTGCCTACATCCACAAACTTCTCTATCTACACTGGCTTTCATCTCATGGACCAGAGCAGAGCATCCTCACAAGTCACAACCACCAATGGCTAGCTGTTGCTTTGAAGATTTTGAGGCTGTGGCTATGTATCAAGTGCGCCGCGCCATCTGGCAACACCAGACTTGAAGCCAAGCCAAGCCAAGCCAAGTAATGATTGAGCAAGTTATATTCACATAAAATTAGCATCCTGACCAAGTCATTACAATAAGTGATATGGGGGCAGAAGAAAAGAGAAAAAAGATCTATCACAGAGCTATGATATATTAAAAAGAATGGGAGGTGAAAATGTCCTCTCTGGATGTTGTAGTGCCATTCGTCCATTACTCGGGAATCAGCCTCAGGATAAGTGAAGTAAATTTCACCGTCCAACACAGCGTCATCCGCCAGCCAAGCGTCCTCGACAGCAGTCTCTCATCTATCTAAGAAGAGACACATGTCCCTGAGCTAGCAGAGTACCACTACCACCTGACCGGTACCGACACACGAGCGAGTGATCGTCGATGGAGATAGCTCGATAATATAATGCCAACGGAAGCCGAGCTCAAAAGTCCAACACCGTCGAAGTGAGGTTCATCAATGGTCCCAAAGCACTGGGAGCAAACTTCCTAGCAAAGAGGTAGCACACCGAAGTGTGCTTCGAGTTGTAGAGGCACTGCGTACCGTTGTTCCTGATGGCCTTGATGAAGTCCACGTTGATGTTTCCAGCACCATATCTCGCTGGATGCGGGCCTCCTCTTGACCAATCGACCCACGTGATGGTCCTGTTGGCATTGAGCGACCCGTGGAACAGATGAAGATAGGTCGGTATGTAATGCTCGTCCGGGTAGCAAGATGGTCTGCAATGCTTCCGGAAGATCGAGTAGTACTTGTAGTCCGCTACGACACGCACGGCCAGCTCACGGTTAAGCTCAAACCACTCTGACCCTTTCCTCCATTGCTCCGGCAAGATGTGAGGGGCCATTCGACGGTTGTAGCGGCCAGCGCTTTGAGGGGTGTCGATGTTGTAGGACTCAACAAAGCTGTGCTCCGAGTTTATGAGATACTCGTAGACAGTTGGGAAGTTGAACACCGGAATGCAGCTCTCCGAGAGCAGAACAAAACGCTCGTTTGAGAAATCCAACAATGCGTTGGCCAGCAGGCGCTTCTCAGCATCAACCAGGGTTATTGATCCCCAAGACACTTCCTGCATTGGCAATAAACAAGGATCAGAATATGTAACAAAACTAGCCGTTGATCAGGGTCCGAGAACCGCACATGGAGGGCACTCACATTGTTAAATACTAAATGAATGCACACATCGCATCGAAATTTGAGGTTGACACTTTAGCGCCATATATACAAACATAAAAGAAAAGCAGAGTACACAAATAAACAAATTCCCAACCATAAGACATCCTTGACTAATTATTTGGTGGATAAATTGAAGCAGAATATTGTAGATTAAGCATCTCTAGATAACAATATTAGCAACATTCGTGAGCACCACTAGTTGGGGAATCCATCGAGTAGTTTACCCACCATCCTGGCATGGGGTCAAGCAAGCATATTCCCCTAGAGGCTAGAGCAAATACATACACATATCCCAATCATGAATCAAGTTGAGCACATGGCAACCACCAACTAGCGTGACAACGGTTGTGCGACTCATTCCACCAAGGCACCAGCTAACGAATCAATCAACCACAATTCTCCGCAAGCAGTTCAACTAATTAACAATCTAACTGTGCCACGATTCGGTGACTGCAATTTGTACTACTTACAAGTTTTAAAGTTCAGGTAAATTATTATGAAGGAAAGAAGAGAGTGTGAGGAGATTGATTATGGTACCTCGCTGGGGATCTGGCGGCCGTAGAATGGGGATGTCTTGGAGACGTTGAGCTTGTAGTCCGGGATGGTGTGGAGGTAGACGGAGAAGAGCCCCTGGTGACCGCGGAAGAAGCGCTCCCAGAGCGGGGCGAAGGGGAGCGGGCCGCGGGTCATGAAGAGGAAGGCGACCTTGGGGACGCGCTGGAAGGGGAACTCCTCGGCGGTGGGCACGAGGGTGGCGCGCCAGAAGAGCTCGTCGTCGGTCATGGAGTGCGCGAGGGTGGGCGGGTGCACGAAGGACTTGAAGCCCGGGCCGCAGTCCCCCGTGGCGCCGCGGCGGTCGCAGGAGCTGTAGGTGGCGGTGGGGAAGAAGAGCTCGGTGTGGGAGTTGTAGTAGTAGCGGGAGACGTTGGCGCTGACGGAGAGGCCGATGACGACGCCGGCCATGAAGATGACCATGGCGGTGACGAGCTTGAGCAGGCCCGTGGACCAGTCCTTGCGCGGCGTGTTGGGGAAGTAGTCGCCATCCTCGTCGGCGCCGGCCCCGCCCCCGCCCCCGCCGCGGGACTTGAGCATCGGCTTCGAGTCCCCCCACATCGCGACGGCCGGCGGGAAGCAGGCCGAGAATCAAATCGAGCGCGGGCCAATCGTCCCGCCGGCGGCGAGATCGGCCGGCGCGAGGGAGCGAGCGAGCAAGATGGGGCCTTTTCGGCGCCGGAATCCGCAGGGGGGGAGCCCCGATCTGGCGGCACGGGAAATCCTAACCGGACCGGATGGATCCAGGCGAAAAAGGCCAAGGGTGGACACGGCACGCGGAAAGGCTCGCGGCGAGGACCTTTATAGCGGCGACGGAAGGAAACACGGCAAGGGGGAGGCGGGGGGGCTGGCAATCTTTCTTTCTGTGTTTCTTAGTGGGTAAGGAGGAGGAGGAGGAGGAGGAGGAGGGGGAGGTCGCTGTCGATTCCGATCCAGCTCCGCTCGCGACTCGACTCGACTCGGGGACGGAGGTGGAAGGTGGGTATTTATGGGAGCTGGCTGCCTCCCCCTCCTCGTCTTCTTCTTCTCCGAGTGGTCGTCGCGGACGGCGAGAAGAAGAGGCCGAGGCCAAGGCCGCGGGGGGAGTAATTGATCGATGATCTTATTTTTCTGCTAAAAATAAAAGTAATTTATTTGGGTGGGAAGAAACGGTCTGGAAGACGCGGGCCCACTGTCGCGGAAGCGGCGCCGGGGGTGACTCGTAACTCGTACTACGTGTGTCTGACGGGCGGGCCCGAGCTGCCCCGGTAACGGGCCGGTTCACGCGTCGTCGCGGGCCCACTCGTCAGTGGCGCGCGCGGTGAGTGGTAAAAGTTGCTTTTGGCGGCCTGGAACGGACGGTCGGCCAGCGACGTGGTCGCACGCGCTGGTGGCACTGCCGCGTGGGGACGGGGGACGTGGTGGGCCGCACGTCAGTCGCAGAGCAAGAAGACACGTGATGATGGTGGTGAGCGGGGGAGCAGGGCGAGGGTGGCCGTAGCGGCTGGCTGCCGGTTCGTTTCTGTGCCGTTTTTTTTCTTTTCTTTTGAGGATCGTTTTTGTGCCGTTGGTTGGTTTGGATGAGTGGGGTGGTGCCGGTGCGGTGCGGTTCGAGCCAGCCAAAGCGGGCAGCCTACAGCCAGCGCCACTCCAGTGCAGTTTTTTTTTTTTTGAAGAATCTCCAGTGCAGTTCGTGAGGCGGGACGACGCATGTGCTCGGTCGTTGCGTATCGGAGGCTACCTAGCCAGCTTAATCTATTCTGCCTCCCAACCCAAAGAATGCATATTCTACTTGGGGACAGCCACATCACTGTTGGATCCTGCATGAATCCTACGTATCGGTGGGTGCAAGGCATCCTACTAATCATCATCATCATCAGTTGCCCGTTTGGCTTGGCTTCATCAGGAATAAAATGAGCCTGTACGCTATGTCCTTCCCAGGCTAGCATAGAAATGGTCCCTCAAAAAAATAGAAATGGGAAACTATACATGACATCCAATCATTCTACTCATCACTCACACTCTCGCATCATTATGTAAGGTGGACGAGGCCATCTCATCTCTCGAGCCGACCAAAGCACCCCGCATGCATGGATAACTACAAGCTCATGGCCTCCATAAGGCTGTTCATAGTGGGGAGTAAGCTTGGGAAGAATGTCTTCCTCCGCTCCTAAATAATTGTCTTTCTACCATCTCAATGACTACAACATACGATGTATGTAGACATGTTTTAGAATGTAGGTTCACTCATTTTGCTCCGTATGTAGTCACTGTTGAAATCTCAGAAGACAACTACTCCTCCGTTCCTAAATAATTGTCTTTCTGAGATTTTAACAAGTGACTACATACTGAGCAAAATGAATGAATCTACACTCTAAAACATGTCTACATACATCCGTATGTCAGTAGTCCATTGGTATTGGCTAGAAAGACAATTATTTGGGAACGGAGGGAGTATTTAGGAACGGAGGGAGTATATGTTACTAGACTATGTTACTATCTTTATAGTGGGTAGTAACATATATGTAGTGTCATGCATCACTTCATTTATTACTTCATAGACTCATTTAGCATTGGGAACCGCTAGGTGATGGTAACATATTATGTTACTCTATTTGTCTCTCTCCTCATTAACTACTTGACACATCATCATTTTTGCTTATGTGGCATCTATGTTACTACTTATGTTACTCCCACTATGACCAGCCTAAGAAAAAACTCAGGTCAGCGTCTCTTGCACACAAGCAAGCAGGCAAACACATGGATGGAAGTAATTAGGGATCAGTTGGAGGCTTGGAGCAAGTCAGGCGCATGCACGTGTAGTGCATCTGTACAGTAAGTAGGTTGGTTCTTGGTTGTAGGCGGGAGGGGAGTGACCACATCAAACGGTCAAACCAGCCCAGCCAAATCGCGTTTGCGGTCAATTTGTGCGGCTGACCAAAATTGTAAGCACGATAGGGACGGGACACGGCCGTCAACGTGGCACAGATTACAGCCAGCCGACTGACCGTCGTTATAACACTTACGACAATCCAGTTTCGTTCCATATCAACCAACGTTTATTATTAGACTAGCCACAGTGGAAGTAACTTCGGTAATGACATCGAATCCAACTCAGCAAATTTGCTTATGTGGCAGTGAATTAATGAGGAGAGATGTAGTACTAGTAACTTAGCTAGTTACTGTAACATCACATATCCTAATGCAATATGAGTCTATAACCTAATAAATGAAGCTTTGCATGTTACCACACTTATGTTACTACCCACTATTGAGGTAGTGACATAGTCTAGGGATATGTGTATGTTAACAGTGTATGTTACTCTCCATTGTGGCTAGTCTTATCGCAATCAAGCCAAGCTGTTTCTTGACCGAGTTTTCCATGACACGCGATTCAGATTATCATTCAACTGGTGCCAGGGGACAAAAGTCATGTGTACATTGGGTTGGGTATTTCCTGGGACTTCGACAGATGGCGTTGCTGACTCCTCTGTTTGTCCTTTGATGTTTGTTTTACAGCCGGATGGAGAATTTGACATTGGGCAAAGGCTCTTTACTCTCTACACATGAGGTGAGAATGCACATCCGCTCGCTCTTGTCCCGGCGCAATCGCCATCCGACGTGCTCCACTGAATGCACCTTTGTTTTTCCACCTGGTGTTCAATCTCAAATCTAATCGCTCTTTTTTACACTCTCTCTCCCTTCTATATCTGTATATGTATGTACAAAATTACTGCTAGAGATACAGGTAAACAAGTTATACACAGCATGTGCCGTGCCATAATTCTATGTGCAACATCCATTCACCCGCAAGTGTGCTCTGACTCTGATCTGTGGTGCCAAAGTGACAAGGATGCACACCAGCAATGTATCCCCCTTTTTCCCCAAACTGTGCAATGCGTCCCTCTATGCCAGGTGCTTTTATGTACATCACGCTTCTGCTAGGGGTTTTTCTTCTGGCGGAACACTTCTGCTAGGTGAAAATCGTAAGACGATATCATGTCGCAACATACAGTGGTCACCTGAACAGAAAATCAAACATTGTGCGTCAGTCAAGTCTTCGTTGAAAGCAAGCCAAACCACGTCCCCAGCATACTTACTGCCCTAATGATCATATGGGGTAACATACTGGATGCAAACAATCAACTAGGAGTTATAGTTAAAAAGTTGGCAATCACTAGAAAATTTACAGGGGATAAATACAGCAAAATGAAACCCTACGAATGGGTTTTCTCGGGGTTCGACAAAACATATGCGCCCATCATGAGGAAGATTTTTTCCAGTACATACCCTTTTTTTAAATGGAGGCAAAAGCTTTGCCTCATCCATTAAATAAGAGAGAATAGAGTTTGTTACAAGTAACCCGAATACACGACATGAGATTACTCTCACAAAATAATGGACCCTAATTTGTTTGCACCGGCGATGATCCAAAGGTTGGCCTCGGTCTCGATGGAGGCAAGCAATATAGTCGGCGGTGCGCTCTTGTGCTTGAAGACTCTTGCGTTTCGCTCGTTCCACATAGTCCACGAAACAAGCATGGTGAGAGACGCCTTTGCTTGGTGGTTTGGCGTGTCATTGTCGCAAGTACTTGCCCACCAAGCCTCAACCGAGTCGAACAAGGGCCAACCGGTGGTGTCAAGTCCGAGAATGTGGTATTTGTCAATGATCAAAGACCAAAACCTTCGAGTGAAGCGGCATTTGTAGAAGAGATGAGTCCCGCATTCTTGTACTCTCTTGCAGAGAGGGCAAAGATCACAGTTGGGCCACCCACGCTTCGCCTCTATCGGCGGTCCAAATTCTATCTTGTAGAGCCAATCAAGCAAAGAACTTGACTTTTAGAGGAGCCCAAGCCTTCTAAACCATTTTATCCATGGGTGAGAGAACCATCCCTAAGAATTGCGCCTTGTATGCGATGCGCCGAGTAGAGCCCACTAGCCGTATGCTTCCATAGGATGTCGTCCTCGGTGAGCTCATCGAGTTGGACCTCATGCAAAAGCGCCCAAAGGGTGAAGAACTGTGTGATGTGCTCCGCGGAGACGTTGGCGGGATGTTTGATGTTGAGAATCCACGCGTTGTGTTTGAGGGCCTCATGAACCTTCCAATTCTTTCTCTTAGACGCTTCATGAATGAGCGGGGCAATGTCTTTTGGCTTGCGTCCAAGGAGCCAAGGTGAATCCCAAAAGGGGGTCTTCACACCGTTACCAACAATGATAGTGGTGGATGCATACAAGAAATTCAGGTCCTAGTCACATGGGTTCCCCATCCCCACCCACATCTTGGTGGGCTCCTTCCATTCATACCACGGCCATCGCAACCAGAGGGCACGCGTAAACTTGTTGGTGTTGAGAACCCCAAGTCCCCCATATTGAAGTGGCTGGCAAACAATCTTCCAATTCACCTTGCATTTTGCACCCGCCGTCTTGTCCGCACCGGACCAAAGGAAAGCTCTCTCAAGCTTGTTTACATTGAGAAGGATGGTTGGCGGGATGACCAGCTGTGTGGCGGGGTAGACCACCTGGGAGGTGATCACGGACTTGATAAGAGTCGTCCGTCGGATGGTGGTGATGTTTTGGCCCCCATAAGTTGTTAGCTTGCTCGCAACCTTGTCTATTAAAAACTGAAGATCCACCAACTATACTTGCCAAAATAAGAGAGGGAGACCAAAGTATCGCAGAGGGAAGTGAGTCCTAGTTGCCGGCAACCTTTGGGTTCGGCGACCCAAATCGAGATGGTTGCAACAGATGGGCACAAAAAAGCTCTTTTGGAAATTGGTGCAGTTCCGTGACCTCACCGAAGCCCCCCAAAATGCTTGCAAGGTTATCGACGTCTCTTTTGATAGGAGCCAAGAAGACGGCTGTGTCATCCACATAGAGAGAGGTCCTCATCATGGCTCCCCTTCCCCTAATTTTATGGAGGAGCTCTTTTCTCGTAGCAACCTCAAGAATTCTTTGGAGTGAATCAATAGCGATGAGGAGCTCAGGAGGACCGCTATCCAATCCATAAATTTGCTTACGAATCCTCGCCATTGGAGTAGGTCGAGCAAATACTCCCGCTTCACGGTGTCAAAGGCCTTGCGGATGTCAAGCTTGAAGAGGGAGGGGGCCTTGCTCTTGTGAAGGCGCCGAGCGAGATTGCAAACATACAAGAAGTTGTCGTGGATGCTTCTTTTGATGAAAGCGCTTTGGGCGCTGGAAACGAGCCTTGTCATGTGGGGGCCAAGGCCTTAAGGAGAGCACCTTCGCAATAATTTTCACGATCGCGTGGATGAGGCTGGTGGGCCTATAGTCGGCGATTCCCTCCGCCCCTTCCTTTTTAGGCAAGAGCGCCACGTTTGCGGAATTGAGCCACTGGAGGTTTGAAGTGTGAAGGGAGTCAAAATGAAAAATAGGCCTGTGAAGCCATCCGGCCCTGGGGCCTTGTCACTTGGCATGTCCTTGTCACTCTCGGTCATCAGGAAGTCAAGGCCATGGAGGTCGAGCGGTTCCAAATTTAGCTCATCCCAATTGCAAACTTTGCGGCTTTTGGGGCCTCTCTTCATGATATTGGAAAAATGATCCTGGATTAATTTCTCTTTGGCTTCGTGCTCGGTGACCCGCCCATGCTCGTTCTTGATTCAGTGGATATGGTTTTTTCTCCTTCTTGCATTAACTCGACGGCAGAAGAATTTAGTACTCACGTCCTCCTCCCTAAGGTTGCAAATTCTTGCACATTGCTTCTTGCGAGATCTTTCAAGCACAGCCAAGGCAATGACTCTTCTCTTGAGCGTAGCCCGTAGCTGACACTCGTCGGCAGAAAGGAGCCTATCCTCTTGGGCAATGTCGAGGCGGAGAATCACCAACAGGGCGGCTAGGTGTGACTTACGGAACTACTGAAGCTTCTCATTCAACTATTCATGATGAACTTTATAGACTGCTGGTGCCGCTAACCATTAACCAACCTACACATGTAGCATGCTAGAAGATACTCCCTCCGTTCACTATTATAAGATGTTCTAACTTTTTTCTGAATCGCATGTACATAGACGCATTTAGTGTGTTTCTTCACTCATTTCAATTCGTATGTAGTCATATTGAAATATCAAAAACATCTTATAATAGTGAACTGAGGGAGTAGATGAAAAGTAACATGTCAACATACCATCAAGAGGCTTCACAGTTTGCATCATCCTCCCCCTTTCTCGAATAAGTTTTCACCTTTCTGGAGAATTCCTTAACTGAGGAGTGGTCTGAAAATGTCAGGGGAGTGTCTTCAGCAATTGGATCCCTCACATAGAACAGTCTAATGGGTGCACTTCCAGTTCCATCAGTTGGAGGTTCTTCAGGTATATCACGGTACAAATGTTTGATAATGAAGAGAGCAGTATCATGATCCCGCCAGTAGTTGCTACAGGAATCAATCCAGAGGCTTGTTAAAAATGTGAAATAGACATGGGGAAAAACAAATGGAAACCAACAGAACCGATGAGTGAGCTCACGTATGAGATCCCAGAGCGGATAAATATGGATGTTGAAATGTTTTCTCCTGCAATTAGATTATTATAAGATTGTAAGCTCTGAAATATTTGCACTCACTGCAAATGCAATCAAGAAAGGCAAACTAGTCCAGCCAAAATGGAGAAGGGGAGGGTAAGCATGTCAAGTTGACAGGAGGGGACTAGGGACCCGGCCAGTTATTAGCTTGCCAGTGGGTACATGTTGTCCACCACCCGAAAGTCCTGAGCTGCCTTTTGAAAACGCTAGATGAGAATTGAGAACACATGCAGGTGTGCGCCGAGCTACAACATGGCTTATGCTAAAGCAACTGCACAATACCATTTACGTGCATAGTGGAGCACGTTCATTTTAATGACTAAAGTAAGCAACAGTACACCAATACAAAGAGTAGAAAATGGCAAGAGCTTAATAACCTGAAGCACATGATCAACTCGACCATCCGGTGAACCAGTCAGCCTTTCCATCATCATGGAACCATATGATCTCTCCTCCTCCTTGGTGCTCTCATCGTCCTCTAAATAATAACAATTGATCAGAACACTGCTTGTTTCTCGCTCAGATTGTGTATAAAAGCTAATAAAAACTGATGTATCAATTACCTTCCGTGTCATTTTTGCTCAGTGATAACAAGGCAGCTACCGCTTTGACCTAAACAGAACAAACAAACCAACTCATCAGGTAAGAGCCATGCGCTTCTCTATCATTCACATGTATCAAAGGTTAATACATCAAACCCCACCCAGATTCACATAATTGTTTAAAACTTTATGCACTAAATCCATATAAGCGTATCGGAACAAAAGGCAAACCTTCAATGACTTGAATTGATGGGCAATAGCCTGAGAACGTGCAGCAACGTCTTCTGTGAACTCCTGTAACATATCAAACCAAATTAGTTATATAAGAGAGAAATCAGCCTCAAGTTAGAAACAGACATGCTCCTTTGTGAGTTTGGTTAAATGACATAAAACCCACCTGCACTCCAACATGTATCCTCTTTCCACCTCTATGGTAGGGTATAACAACAGGGCGCTTGTTCACATAATCTTCACATACAAGTGGTTCAACTCTGCAACAAAAGCCGACCTAGACTTATGTGCCATGTTCCCCACTTTGCAACAGATTAAGTGCATTCTATTCCAGTAAAATAAAGGAACATATCTAAAAAGTGGCAAAGCTCTTAGTCCCTTCAGGGATATTCAGCAAAAGTGGTGAAGCTTATGTAACATGTTAATTCATACCAGATTGGCGTTATTTAGTTCCATTATGATATTGCATCTTTGGCCAGCTCTCTAAACAGAAGGTTAAAACGATAATATGCAAGGAAGCTACAAACCTGTATGCTACAGGATCGAAAGGATGAAAAACATTGAACATCTGCCTGCAGCATGGCATCTCTTCAACAACATTCTTGTCTTGCCAATAATCTTGTCCCCTGCCTTTAAAAAAGAAGCTACGAATTTCAGAAATAAGATAGCAGATCATCAACTGCCAATTGCCAGAGGCAATGAGAAATCATAAGGTGGGTTAAGGTTCCCCATAGACCTTTCCAAAATGATAAGTCATCAAGACACTAGTGATACGGCAGGAAGATAGATGCATAGAGGAAGCTATGCTAATAATGACTTTATAGTCATGAAGACACCATCCATGTTAATACAGCAGAGGGACACAACAATGCATCTATACAAAAGGTCATAATTTCATTTCATTCAGAAGGAAAGCGCTCTGGAGGCATTTGGGGGGTGAAACACTGAAGAGAAAGTGTTGTGGAGCCCTGCATTTAGTTTTACAGCCTTCACTGGCCCTTGGTCTATGCTATCCTAAACACAGCACAGATGATATATTTTTTCTAGTTTTGTAATATAAGATAAATACTCATTTTATAAATAAATGTGATATAATTTAATTCTAAATATATGAAGAGTACTAAGGAAAACTATATAAACCACAAAACAGTGTCAACACTGCTGTGGCAAAGCATATTTTAGTCAAATGCTACATACCAACACCAATACGAACATTCCGCAGTGACAGGAAGACTCCCAAAGGGGATCCAACAGCAAAGAACGTGTCAACCTGAGTATCAAAAAATGATGTGATGATGGTATAAACATGTCAAAAAATAAAAGCATCAGTGAACAATAAGAACGATAGTTTACCTTAAAATTTAGTTTAGTGTATCTAATACGTGGTCTGTAGGACTGACTTGTGCTACCTTGCCCTATGTTAAGTTTGCCTGATACTAGGCTCACTGTATCATTAGCATCTTTATCTGGCAATAATATACATAAATATCTGATTAAACCTTCACAAATACAAGCATATACAGTCTCCAAAGAAATTTCATGGAACAAAAGCAACGTGTTACCTTGATGAGACTGAACACTACTGATGCTTTGAATCACTGAATCACTCTGTCGCTCAAGTTCCGCTAGTTTAGCTTTAAGATGGCTCACCTGCAGTCAACATAGAAATCTAGGCATCAACACGATATGCAAATTAAATTCGCACAGTTGGTGCTCCAAGATAACACCCTAAATTTTGGGTTCTAAAACAAGTTCTTCAGTTTTGATCATATATTTGTGAGCCTTCTTATGCAATTACATAGATCCTAGATGATAAGCACATAAAATTTAGCCAAATTCAATAGATCCACACCTCTTCTTCTAGTGATGAGATTAATCTGTCTTTGTCAGGGACCTCATGGAGTTCCTTGGCGGATCTTGAAATGCACTCATCAGCATCTTTTGTGCTTACAGCTGGAGTAGCTCCTTCAGTATATGTCATTTGATGATTCTCAACCTGATTTTCGACTTCAGTTTGCACCCCATCAACTGGAATAGGTGATTCAAGTGCATCATCATTGTTTGGCACATTTTCAAGCACACATGGCAGAACAGTCTTGTCTGTAAGTGAATGATCAGTTCTGGTGCTCTCTTCATCCACACGATTTACATTATCTACACATGAATGCCCTGAAGTGGAAGAAGTATCATGCTCTTTTACACCAGAGTCATGATCAATTGTGTTGGGTCCTTTTCCTACTTGGCCTTCATCAGATGAAACTTCCATCTTAAAATAATCTGTTGGAAATGGGGCGGAAAGGGATTCTTGGTGGCAAAGTATATCATACGTTAGAACACTTCCCAACGAATGGCCATATAATGATACCTGCCAAAAAAAAACAAGACAAGCAGTTGTTTAACCAACAGAAAAGAAGTGCAATCAGAATAAGAATTGTAGTGCAAGCTATGAACAGCAAACCTTTCCACTGTAACCAGGATTTCTCTTCAGAAACTTCATATACAGTTGGTTCAACTGACCCGAGACCTGTTATAAATTTGAATTGTTACATATTATCGTTACTTAAAAAGACTCGGTGAACAGGGTGATGGTTCGCCCCTTTCCACCTAAAAATGCAGCAAAAAAAAACACGGCCATGACTTTTTTTCCCAAACTATCATGACACGCAAGTTTTTAACAAAAAAGAACTGATCTGACCCATATACTACATGTCACAAATTAGCTGTTGGTTTATATCTGAATTTTCCTTGAAAAGCGACCGGGCTTTTGTTTCATAATTCCGTCACTTTGCTTTCTCCTCAACCCAACATATGACATGAGCTTTGTGTGGGTTCCATGTTCTAATGTAGAAATTTTTGAAGCAGAATATAAGAATCAAAATATACTCGAAGGCCAATGTTTGAAACTAGGAACTACTAAAAATATGTTCTATTACTAAAAAGAAATCAAGGAAACAATGGGAAATAACCAGAAATAGTGACGATAAAGCAAAATACCGAGTCAATTATATGCTGGCAGTAGATAGGACTCATGTAATATAGAACATCATGAACGGTGGCGCCTAACGCTACACGAAGACCTTTAACTCCATCCAAAGTGATCTTCTCGACTGTGTTTTCACCACCGAGCTTCAAACTCTTCCTCCACTGCAATAATAATCATTGATAGTAAACATAAAAGTCGCCAGTGAAAACATAGATGAAACAGGATTTCATACCAGGATAGAACAGAAAGGGCAGCATGCTGCTCTGCAAGTGCAATATACTTAGCTACACACATAAGCTACAGTTGTTGTGACTAACTAAATAATTATATCTGCCTGAAAGTAATAAATAATGTATATAAATGATCAATACCAATCTGCTATATAACTTAATGAAACATAGAGTCACAATTCAAAAGTAACATGATGCACATGTTTAAGTTTCAGTGGATGATGAAGCTGTTTAAAATGAGATTGTATGTTAACTCAACGAGCATGAACCAGGATACAAGCTTCCTTTATCAGAGCATGGTTAATAGTAGAGCCAGCTGCTGGCTATCTCTAGTAGCCATGCTATATAGCCAGGTCAACTGTTTTGTCATTTGCAACAAGGCAATCAATGATGAATAACAATGCTAGAGATTTCCACAGATCAGAAGTAGTGACTTTGAATTCCGAAAATATATAAATCTTACCTGACAGGGAATAAATAGGACCCTCTGTGTACTTCTTTGATAAGGAGTTAAGTATCTATCTGCTAGGTTAGCGGTCACACGGCGGAAATCGACTACATCATCAACAAGATTAGCTTTCTCCAATCTCTGTCCGATACCATGAACCATGAATACCAAATGACCAACTGGAACCTATTAAGAGATAATAACATACATCAGCAACTAAAATTAGCCTTCAACAGAAGACTTTTTGAAGTTCATGGGAAATTCCTTAAACATGCATGTAAGGGGAAACATGGAAGGCTTATATCTTCCATGAATATGGCAATCACAGATGTAAGGTGGATGGCTAAGGTTAAGCAATTTGAAACTATGGGATAAATACTACCACCTCCGTCCCAAGATAAGTGACGTGGTTTTAGTTCAAATTTTAACTGAAACCACGTAAAGTACATTCATGAACAATTATGTACAGGTGCACTCTATGTCACTTAGCATATAATGCTCACATCCTTTTATGGTATATGTTTGGTTTGCGGAACCATCTCATACTCAGATGGATTGGGCCATCATGGGGCCAACCCATAATTTTAGCGATTCGACTACATTTCTAGTCTTTCTAACACCCATAATTTAGTGATTCGACCTCATTTCTCATTTCTCTAAGAGAATGAGTGCTCGTGAGGGGTGGTATGGTGATGAACTGATTCATTCCTTACCTCGAGCAAGCAAAGACATGAGGAGCATTCCTCGAACCACACATCCCGTTGGTATCTTACATGCTAGCCATATGTCTAAATATTATTATAAACTACTCCCTCCGTCCCAAAATAAGTGTCTCAGCTCTAGTACAACTTTGCACTAAAGTTAGTACAAAGTTGAGACACTTATTTTGGGACGGAGGGAGTATATAAGAAAATCTCTGATGACATGAAGGGTGTTGATAGATGCAGAATGGAATTCAGATGAGCCAGATATTCCAGCGGAGCATAATACTATAAACTATTTTTCTGCAATAAGTGTGTATATATAATCCTTTGGTTGGGAGATAATATCATAAAGGCTACTGTGATAAGAGAACAGATGTCTGAAACAATAAATACCTGAGAGCAGTAATCATCTGTTTCCTCTTCTTTCTGTTGACGCAACTCATCCTGGCAGAGAATCAGATAACAATTATACACAATGCAGACACTGAGGCAGATTCGCATAAATAAGAAGATAGCTCAAAGATTACAAAGAGAACCCCCGAAAAAGGTGTCAGGTTCTCATTCAGTCATTCTAGATTTGTACTAGCAGGTGACCGGTGCTGATACGAAATCTCAAACTGAGCAAGAACAGTACGATTGCACTGCAAAATTAGCGCAAAAAGACTAGGCTCCTTTTTTGCTGCAAAAACTGATGCAACAATATGACTAGTGAGTGACAAGACCACAACCTTCAGCTATGCAGTCCATAGTATGTCTGTCCACAGTTCATCTTAAGAGCAAATAAGATGCAACTTTAGCTAGTTTATCAAAATCCTCATAAGCCTCTACGGCCAAAGTGTAAACCGCATAGAAGCCAACATCCTGGGCTGATAAACTGAACTAGATAATATCCCACGCGTTGTTACGGAAATTTATGACAATAAATTATCGATTATAAAATTAGGATATATGATAACAACACCCCTCCACATTCTTGCCATGTGAACGGTAGCAGACTTAACAATAAATGGATAGTACTGCACTTTATAGTGCCTTGTGACCTTCTGTTTTAGTCAAATTATTTGTTGCTGAAAAAATAAAAATTGATGATGTGGACGACTTGCGTGTGCTTGATTATGTGGAGGGCTTGCATGTGCTTGAAAATGGGATCATCTACTTAGAATAATATAGATGAGCAATAAACACTAAGATTTAACAAGACAGAAATTAGTCCAAAAAGAATTGGTTCCTTTTTTGCCGCAAGAACTGATGCAACATCACAGCTAGTGAGTGATGAAATCAGGATCTTCAGCTCTGCTGCTGCAGTCTATAGTATGTCTATCAAACCTCATATAGTCCTTAGCCATCTCAAGAGGTGCTAAATCAAATTATATTTCAATAGTCAACACGATAAATAAAATACAACTTCAACTAATTTGCCAATCCTTCTTGATGTGGGATCATACGACTCTACAGCCAAAGTGTAAAACACATCGTGGACAATATTTTGTTCTCACAAACCAAATGGGCAATAAGCATCAATATTTGCCAAGACAGGATATAAACAGTTCAGGTATTTCATCATTTCGGGCGATAAAAAAAATTGACTTCTCTAAGCCATTCATAAAGTGAGGTCAGGAGCACTTGATATACATACATAACATTAGAACGCTTTAACATGGTTCCTCACCTGGGTAGGATTTGCAGATCCAGAAGAAGAGAAACCACGCCTTAATTTGATTGTGTTGCTGCCTAGTTTAGGACCTGTATCAAAGACAAGCCAAGCTTCCCAAGTATCATCCTCTCCTGTAAAAAGAGCATGCAATCCCTGCACAAAATATACTTCAGCCTTCATCCAACTCTTTCTCAGTTCAGAAGAGATTATTGGAAAATTACATACCGGTGTACTTCCTTGGAGATCGACCCGCGCAGCAAACAGGCCTGAAGGTTGAAATTTACGACGATGCCAGACCTATTTTGACAATGATAGGGTGTTCAACTGTTTTCTGAACCAGGGAAGGGAGTACGGATATTGAAAACTCAAACACTGTACCATGACAACTTTTATTTGACAGATATGGTATATCCACCCCCTCTCATGGCACACATATAGTTAAATAACATTGTTTGCCATCATTAACATGATACCCACTGTTCAGAATTAAGCTCACGACCCACTGAACTAATTTGCACTATCTAGTGAAACAGGTTTGGGTTTTTTTTCCTACAGGAGTGATGGCCAAGTATTATTCCCGATGACTAGTGAAGCAAATTTGGTATATACACTAGTACATTATCTAGTCGAAACTATAAGAGTACTATCCAGAACAGTGAAGACAACATATTGATCCCGAATATCACAATTTACCAGATAATGTTGCTAAAGAATAAAGACACAGCAGATTTACGTGATAATGTTGCTAAAGAGTAAACACACGGCACATTTTCATACCTGGTACTTATATGCTAACTCAAGTTGTTCAGAAACATCTTCACGCAAGGGAATCCAATCAAGACCTCCTTTTCGAGCAAACCAGTGGCCCCTCAAAACACGTCTATTCTCACCATTCCAATATACAGGGAAGCAATGACGTCTCATCAAATCAACCTGCAGTATAATTATTGACCGGGTAGGAGTAATAAGTAACACTAGTATGGTTGAAAACTAGAATATATAAAAGATTTAAGATGGCTATAAGGTAGGGCGACTCCTAATGCGTTCCCAGTGCTGGGCGGGAGCTATTTCCCTAGCGACACATGTCCCCGGTTTTCATCTGGTTTACTGCTGGTTTTTCTCCAGTGTTTGCTACCTGTTTTTATGGGTGTTGGTTTGGTTGGTTCACCGTCGTCCAATCACCGCTTTGACTCAGCATCAAAAGGAATCCACCGCTTAGGCTGAACCTTGTTCCTCTTTCTTCTACGTACTCTCAAAGACCTCTCCCATTTATTCTTCCTCATCTCTAATCTCTCCCCTTTCTTCCTCCGCCGCCGCTCCCTATCTTCCTTCACGCCGCCCACCACCCCGCCGCCGTAAGCCGCCGCCGAGGCCCCATCTCCCCTCCTGGCGTCGGTCCTCCTCTCCCCTCCATGGAGCCGAGGTGGAGGCGCCGGTCACCCATCTCCCCTCCTAGCATGGTAAATTCAACCATTTTCTTTGGGAATCTTGTCTCGAACTTCAGAAAATATCTTATAAACGCAATAGAAACACTATTTTCAGTTAAAATTGTTATTGCATTTACACTGTTCTGGAAAATCTTATAATAGTACTGGCAAAACATTGTTCCAGTTTAATATACAAGTTCACAACCACTATTGTTACATGATGTAGGCCATTAGCTCATAAGTAGAAAAGGATTGTACATTGGTGCTACTTACAAAGTGTAGTATAAACTGTCGTTGTATCGCGGTTGGGGTTCAATTGATCCCAACTTTAACTGTTGCTAAGTTTTACGATGAACTCCACTGTACAATATAACTAATTCCTTACAAAACTGTTGTTGACCTAGCATTTTGAAAGCCTACTTGAATTCTATGTCAGATGTTACTAATGTGGATATGCTGCCGACTTCCAGTTCAGCAACTAAGCAAGTGCAATGGTAAGTAATATGTTTCCCTTTATAAGTTGAATATAGTTCACAGTTGCTTGAATGTACTATCTTATAATTCAATAAGACAACTATGCCCAGTTTTATGATTCTACAAGTTCTACTTATAATTCAATACAACAACATATATCCTCAACTAACTAATTCCTGTACACTTTTATGTTGTATAAGAATAAGATAATGTGATTTCACCCTGATTAAATTTACTGGTGTGATTAGCCAAGTTGGTATTGTTACCAATTAATAGTGTCTGAATTTTTTTCCCTTTTGTAATCATCCTGTCTTTAACTTTGTGTGCCACTAGCATATCGTTCCATGGCTAAGATGCTAACATACTAAGTTTCTTCCAACAACCCAGCTTTACAGAAATTAGGTCGTCAAACTAAGCAATTTCAGTTTGGTAACCCTACTTGATGTTCTACCAATTCTTGATAAATTTGATAACCTCTGCTGCAGCGCATCCCATAATGTGTTTTAGGTTGGGGTCATCACCGACTATTTAGGCCAGACTGTTACAACAAAGGGGCACTAAGTTCTTTTTCTTATGAATAGTGCATAGCGAAGAAATCGAGAATTGTTACAAGTCCTAACACCTAATTCAAATCTGTGTACTGAAGGACACTTATAATTGATTATATGGTAATGACTCCCCTTAAAATATATTCTTGAATATGCTATTAATATATTTGTTTCTTTTCTGCCACCTTAGTTCAGCGAAACATGAATAATGCTATATGTTATATGGACATCGTTTTACTTTAACCTTGCAAATTCAACGTCCATTTCTATACAGACAAAAATCTACTGCTACTTTTTCTTGGCAGATGATTGACCACCTTGCACTGAAGCAGTATAGTTCCTTAAAGTTAGTTTACGAGGTCTTCTCATTTATCAATCTCTTAGTATTTCTCTCTCTTCATTTTCAAATGTTCTAGGTTTCTCTTTAGAAGTACACATGTTCTGAATGGCAAAACTAAAGCATTCAAGCATAGTTTGACAGCCGACTAATTAGGTTGTGGGGTAGCTGTGCTCATTTAGCTTTTTTGGGCCTTACTTATTTGGTAGAGATGAGAAACCCACTGATTTGTAACTGATTGTTGTGCATTTCTAAGTGGATATCCATCCTCCAACATTATATGTTACCTTCCATCTTGAAAGATATTCATTCAAGTAGATGGCATTCTCTGTGGTACTGCTTTTCTTATGATGATCGTGCTGCAGATTTCCTAGGCTAATAGTAAGATACTTTGATTCTGAACTTGCAACGATTATAAGGTTAACTTCTCGCGGAGACATACGCGTTGAATTTCTGTTAATGATGCATCAGATTTTGATAGCTAGACAGTAGACAGAAGTTGGAAATGTCAAATAATAAACAACTGATTCCAGATTCTGATTATGTTTTCATGGTCTGCTAATGTGTAATGAAAAATTCTGGAATCTCTCAAAAGGACTTCTTCGCAACCAGCTCAACCTCAATACACTGCCACCCTTCTCTTACTTTACAAAAGAACACGCGCGGGATCAACCAAGGGCACGGCATGCCGCCGCGCCTTCTATCTGCTAGTATTGTTATATGGCTGTAATATGGTATTGCTTTTTTTACTTTCAAGTATGTTAGCTAATGATTTTTTTTGTCATAACTGCGTACACTGAGTAGAATGTAATATGAATGATAGACCCATAACTGTTTGCAAACGAAGAAGAGAGCCTCGTAGCGTATGAGTAGTGACGGATATACTAGATAAAAATACCAACCTCATATAGTCCACCTTTCACAGGAACCCCAACCCGCTCCTCCTCCACCTTATACAAATATTCAGAGTCTGACATATCAGCTTTAACCAAGGAACCTGTTGGCCCTTCACTGCATTCCGCATACTCCCTCCACCAGTACCCAAGTAGTGATTCCTCTCTCTACAAACCAGTAAGACAATGATGATATAACAAATATGAAGATTATAACCCCCTTTACATTATAAAGGGGATACAGACTAAAAAATAAACCAAGTCAAAGAAAATAAACTAGCACAGCCCAAACCTATAATAACACACTGGAGATCCCTTGTGCTGCCAATGTTATTGCTCCCAAATGAACTGTTTTTCAAAAGCTGTGGCATTGCACCTAGCTATAACTAAGTCACTACAGCTTATGTGATCTTGCGTTTATTGCAGCTAGCTATAGCTAAGTCACTACAGCTTATGTGATCTTGCGAATAAACGTTCAGCGGTAAATAATCGGCATTTAAAGTAGTGACCTCTAAGAAAGACGCCTCCAACGCCAAACAGTCCCTCATGCTGAACCTGAAATAGTCTCCTTTCCCAACTATCTCCGTCCGCGGAACTGAAGAAGAGAGCACTGCATCAACAGCCAACCACACAAGACCATCAAGGGTCAGTTCAGTAACAGGTTTAACTTACACATCGTTAATTCAGCAGTTCACCTCACACGTTGACTGGCCGCTGCACGGATCATAAATTACGAGCCCAATTGGCAGATTTAGGGGACCGCACAAACATGCGTTTTGGCATTACATCAAGCCATTCGTTAAGAGTCAAATGAAAAACCGGTTCACATGAAACCTACGACCCAATTAGCGTCAGGTGATCATGGGATCAGCGAAGCAGGGCACCGATGATGTGTACGACGCATCAGATTAATTAGCAGGCCTACTGGTACATGAAACTGGATCGGCTGGAGTAAGCAGGCGGGGAGGGAGGGAGGAGGGCGCACCTCTGTCCCCGAGGGGGAGCTTGCAGAAGTACCAGCGGACGTCCTCGCCGTCGGAGGGGCTCTTGGTGCGAGCGAGGTACTTGCGGCGGGCGGCGCAGTTCTCGATCGCGTCCTCGAGCCTAGCGATGTTGGACGGCGTGTTCCGCAGCAAGTCCGGCGAGGCGCCCTCCGGGTGGGGCGCGTGGCTCGTGGACGCGTCGTCCCCCGGGGATGTGTTCCGCGCCCAGCTCTCGTCCGGTCTCGCCATGCGCGCCGCTTCGAATTCGGGGGCGCCGGCGACGGAAGGGGGCGAGGAGGCGGCGGTGGCGGTGGAACGGGAGTGAGACGGCGAGGTGGGTCTCCTCGCTCGCCGTGGGTCGGAAGGAAGGAAGGAACGGGGCGGATCCGGATGGTTCCTCCCGGTCTGACTCACACCCCCAGCTCAACCGCCGGTCGTGTGCTCGTGACACGGAAGCGGCGGACCAGTGGTTCTGTCTTCTGTGGTTGCACCGCACCAGTTTACGTTATTTTTCCTTTTTTTTTTTTTTTGAGGAAGGTAAAGTACCCCTCCAGACATTATGGGCTAGTTTGGATGATGTCCACAACATCATGCCTGGGAAAAATAGGTGCCTGGACTGAGCCTGAGAAGATGGTCTTTATTGCCTGGTCAGGCTAGCGTGTGTTGTATGTGTTTGGTTCGTATTCGCCAAAGCGGCTACTAATCTGCCCTGTCTTTTTTATTTGAACAAGAAACCACCCATACACAAGTGCTAGTAGTTGATTAGTATTCCCGGGCAGATGTTACGGCCACCAGGCGTCCAACTTCCTAGGCTGGGCCAGGCTAAGCACATGCACGGACCTATGTGTCGCTAAACACATGACAAGACTTCTCGGGCCGAGCAAGTATGTGCATGTTCAAAGTTGTCAACCAAACAAACCCAGGCAAAGATCCAGCACGTGCGAGCCAAAGCCATGCTGCTGTGAGGAAGGAATCCAAACACACCCTATATCACAAGAGTTCTAGGGATACATAAGCCCTCAGACGGATCTAGTAGCCAAACAAACCGACCAACATTATACCTAAGTGATGATCGAGCAAGCCTGTGAGCTTCAAAGTTTGAACTGCGATTCTCGTGACAAAAACAAAGCCATCCAACTGCGCACCTCGGCCTTAATCTCCGTGTGATGTGATAATATACTGGTTTGGAGTCCTCGTTCATAGTATTGATCACCCTAAGGCAATCGAAGCCACCTTAACTCTTCGAGTAAGCAAGTCGTCCGCCAATGAGAGAGCCTCCCTTATCGCAAGAGCTTCAACGGTTTCGCATCCGAAATTCTGTGAAGACAACGAAGAAGCTCCCAAGAATTCACCTTCACACTTTTACTATACCAGTAACGGCACCTTGTCATCAAGTTTTCCCAAGGCTCGTCCCACGTTTACCTTCGCCCGGTACCGGCCGGTGAGGGGATCCATTCTTTGGACATTGGTCTCTACTTGTCTTGCTTGTACCTTGTTATTCATCTTGCTCGTACACACCTAGATCTTCCATGAAACTCCCGATGAAGCAATGAGTAGATAATGGACTTTGGAATAGATTTTCATGAATTACCTTTCGCCTTGCGTGCGGATAGCCCATAGGAGACAAACGCCTCTGTCATTTCACTAGAGGGTAATTTTCAATGAGCTCAAAAATCCAGTCCCTCGCATTCCTTTGTCGCGTCATGGAGACCTGTTCATAACCTCCACCGATGCCCAAGCCCAAACGCATTTAGCCATTGTACACTCGATCAACGAATGCTTCCACGAGTCATCTTCTCCACACACTGCACATTTATCTTCCACAGCCATATTTCTATGTTTAAGAACATCACTCGTCGGGAGAGAGTGCTTTGCTAGCCTCCATAGAAAAACTTTTATTTTGGATGGAACTTGGATTCGCCAAAGGGAAGTCCACTGTTTTTCTACCTTTTTTGTATCAGACGAAGCAGTGACCCTCCATTAAGCTTCCCTAGTTGTCTTGGTATGCACAAGCATCTTGTATGCTGATCGAACTGTAAAAACCCTTTGCGGTCGTAGTGCCAAGCCCACTCGTCCTGCTGGTTCCTGGTCGACAAAGGGAGGTTCAATCGCCTCCACATCCATCGGCAGAAACACTCCTTAAGCTTCTCACAGTTCCATGTTGTCGACGTCGATCAATGAACTCACTCACCTGGAAGGGCATGTGCCGCCAGCAAGCAATAGGTCGTAGTCTTCCATCTCGGCAGCCGCTTATCATTCCATGGATCGGTAGCTTCGCCTGCACCAATTCTCTTAATTATCCCTTGCTTGAGTATCTCTCCCATCAAGGATAGCTCGCCATACCGCGACGGACATGAGCCCAAATCGCTTGCAAGAACTCATTCTTTGGAAGTATCTCGCTTTGAGTATCCTCGCACTCAAACTATCTGGTGATTGTAGAACCCGCCATGCTTGACGAGCTAAAAGAGCTAGGTTGAACAATTCTATGTCCCTAAACCCTAGTCCTCCCATGTACCGTGGCTTTGTCATATCCGACCATGCCACCCAGCAAGCTTTTCGTTCACCAGCTTTACATCCCCACCAGAACTTACGTAGGATGGAATTGATCTCCTGGCATAAGCCTCTTGGTAACCTGAAACATGGCATCGAGTAAGTGGGTATCGCCTGCGCTACAGATTTGATGAGGACATCTTTAGCTGCTGCTGACAATGTCTTCTCAAACCAACCCTGCACCCGCTTCCATATTCTGTCTTTCAAGAACTGGAGTTTACCATTTTTATCTCGCCCCACATCAATTGGCATTCCTAGGTATTTCTCATTCAGGGTCTCCTGGTGGACATCAAGCCAATCTTTAATATCATGTCTCAATGCCTCCAAGCACCCCTTGTTGAAGAAAATGGACGATTTGTCCAGATTTACTCGCTGCCCTGACGCATTACAATATAATTCCAAAACATCCTGAATGTGATTCGCACTCTCCAGATTTGCCTTGAAAAACAGCAGGCAATCATCTGCAAACAGTAAGTGGCTTATCGCCGGTGCCGACTCTGCCACTTTTACACCTTGAAGAGCTGATGATTCACAACGATCTTTTATGAGGCTTGATAAGCCCTCTGCTGCTAACAAAAACAAACACGGAGATATTGGATCACCCTGTCTTAAACCTCGGGAGGGGACAAACTTTTCAGACTTCACACCATTGAAGAGAATGGAAAAAGAGACTGTTGAAACAAGCCTCATTACCATATTAACCCATCACAGAAAACCAAGCTTGGACATGATTGCACGTAGGTAGCTCCACTCAATTCAGTCATAAGCTTTCCTCATGTCCAGCTTGAGAGCACAGAAATTATTCTTCTTTGCTTTGTTTCCCTTCATAAAATGTAGACATTCAAAAGCAGTAATAATGTTATCTGTAATAAGGCGCCCAGGAACAAAAGCCGACTGCTCCTCTGCTACAATCTCCGGGAGGATTATCTTCAAACGATTCGCCAAAACCTTTGAGGCAATTTTGTATAAAACATTGCACAATGCTATAGGTCTGAAGTGGCTAAGATCTTCCGGGCTGGCAACTTTAGGAATCAGCACTAAAAATGTTTGATTAATAGATGCCATATCTTCCTCACCTCGCAGTAACCGCAGCACTGCCATGGTAACTTCCTCCCCACACATTGCCCAATGGCGCTGGAAAAAGTGTGCCGGGTACCCGTCCGGACCAGGAGACTTGGTCGGGAACATCTGGAATAATGCCGTCCTAACCTCCTTTTCATCAAAAGGGGCGATCAGCAGCTCGTTCATGTCATGTGTCACCCTGGTCTGTACCACATTTAGAACCTCCTCCAAGCCGTGAGTCGCCTCGGACCCATATAGGTCAGTATAAAAGGCTGTTGCGAGCGCACACATTTCTGCCTCATCCTCCGTGTACGCTCCATCTTCCCTCCTCAACCGCGTAATACGATTTTTCTTCCTTCTCTGACTAGCACGGAGATGAAAAAATTTTGTATTCTTGTCACCTTCAGACAACCATTGGATCCTCGACCTTTGGCGCCACATCACCTCCTCTCTCTATTGTAATTCTATGAGCATGTTGCTGATCTTTATCTCCGCATGACTAGGGCCAACCCGGATCGGATCAGCTCTCAGTCTTCCCAGCTCAGTGGTAAGTTCGCTGATTCGCCTTTTAACACTACCAAAGGTGTCGCGTTCCCAAGACTGCAACTTGGTCGAGATGGATTCCAGCTTGTGCTGTAGCTCGCCACATGTGGTGGCCTTTCCCTTTTCCTGCCAAAGATTAGATAACAATGGCGAGAAAGAGTCATGAGACTCCCACATAACCTCATACCTGAACAACTTGTTCTTTTTTTCCAATTGGATGCCGCTCCACATGTCCAGAAAGCCTGAGTAGTATTGGGCAATGATCCGATCCAGCTGCTACAAGGTGGAACAAAGTAGCGTCAGATATCTCGAACTCCATCCGGAGAAGCTAAGGCTCTGTCGAGCGAACTCTCTGAAACTGCCCCGCAACTCGCTTCTCAAAGGTCCAGGAATTTCCCTTGTAACCTAGATCAGCCAGCCCACACACATCCAACATATCTCGGAAGCCAGACATCTGGGCATAACTTCTCTCCAACACTCCAACGTGCTCATGTCTATGTAAGACTTCATTAAAATCCCCTATACACATCCACGGCAAGTCCAAGATGCTCTTATAAACTTCAACATGTCCCACGTTTTATGTCTTTTCGCCACGCGTGCCTCCCCATACACACACGTAAGTCTCCATGAGCCCCCTTCCAACCCAGTTACAATTGCATCCATGTGATACTGTGAATATGGTAATATTTCAATTTTAACATCATCATTCCAGTACATACCCAGGCCACCAGATCGACCTGTACTGCTAACTGCAAAACCATTCTTAAAACCAAGCAATGGTGCTAATTTTTCTACTCTAGTTCTGTGAAGCTGGGTTTCCACTACACAGAGCACAGTAGGAGCATGTGTTTGCACTAAAGTGCGCAATTATCTGACTGTCGAGGACATGCCCAAACCTCGACAGTTCCAGCTTATTACACTCATTGATTCCCGCGGCCCTCCACTTGGGAGGCCGCTGTCATGGTTGTCTGGTTTTTTGCTTTCTTCTTATTCCCTCTTGGCGAAATATAAACCGGCGGTAGAGGAGGAACAGACTCTCCCTCTCCACTTGAGCTTGAAGCTTGTGCCGTGCTTCCATCACCCACCAATGCAAGAGCTAGGTTCCTTCTGAACAAAGGGTCATTAACGATAATTGATTCTGAAGAGTTCTTCACCGGTGTAACCAAACCTGCATCGCTTAGGCACCTCTTGCGCAAGATGATCTCCTTCTCGGTTTCAGCCGAATCCTTGACCTCCCCTCCCGCTGGACTGTTCCGTTCCCACATTATCTGGAGCTTTCTCTTGGCGGTCAGCCTCCTGCTCCTTTTAACACTTTGTTTTTGACAATAGAAGGCCCATGAAGGACCCAACACTTTGGAAATCCAATTCTACTCCGATGAATAATATTTGAGAATGCCGGCAGATGTGGGGGTTTTAAAGAATGGAGCATTCAAGTATTTGAAAGAAAGGTTATGGCATAAAATACTCCCTCCGTTCGGAATTATTTGTCTCGGAAATGGATGTATCTAGAACTAAAATACGTCTTGATACATCCATTTCTGTGACAAGTAATTCCGAACGGAGGGAGTATAAGGTTGGATGGCAAAGGTGTTGTCTTCTGCCGGCAAAGAGGTATTGATGAAATCAGTAATGCAAGTTGTCCCTATTTTCTCAATGTCCTGCTTCAAATTACCGAGTGGTTTGTGTGAGCATCTTACATCCATGACCAAGTCTTTTTGATGGGGGAGTAAAAGCGGACAAAGGAAGCCTTATTGGGTGTCATGAGACACAATGTGCATGCCCAAATATATGGGGGGACTAGGTTTCACAGACTTTGAAATATTTAATCTGACACTGTTTGGCTAAGCAGGCGTGGAGGATTCTTGATAACCCTGAATCTTTAAGTGCCCAGATTCTGAAGGCGGTATATTTTCCTAATACAGATATTATGAGTGCTGAGGTTGGTTCACACCCGTCTTAGATATGAAGGTCTATGATAGAAAGACGGGATGTGTTGAAACAGGAACTAATAATGAGAATTGGCATTGAGGTGTCTATAGAAATATGGAACATGAATTGCATACCAAGGCCAGAGAATATGCGTCCGATAGTGTCATTGGTAACATATCCACCACAACTTGTTAGTGAGTTAATAAATGGTACAGAGGCAAGGTGGGATGCCGCTCTAATTGGGCATGTATTTCTTCTTATGTTGCAGCGGCAATCATGCAAATTTCAATATGCACCTGCCACATACAGGATGTTTGGTCGTGGAATTTTGAAAAGTCAGGGCGTTTTTCTGTTCGTTTGGCATATAGGATGGTTATGGAAACCAAGAAGAGGGGAGAAGACTGGCTAGAGGAGAGGTCGGGTTCTTCAAAGACGGCTGTTGAGATGAGATCGTGGGACACTCTATGGCATCTGACGATTCCAGCAAAGCTTAAAATGTTCTTGTGGAGGCTAGCCCAATACTCCCTTCCTACAGAAGATGTGCGAAAACACAAAAACATGACTACGGAGGACAGTTGCAGTGTGTGCGGGATGCAAGATTTGTGAAAGCATAGCCAGATTGAGTGCACAATGACAAGATGTGTGTGGGCATTAGTAGACCCATTGTTACTTGAGCATATGATTGCCACTACAGAGCTGTTGGCAAGGAATTGGCTTTTTACGATGTTTGATGCTCATTCCCATGATGACATCACTCGTTTGGCAGTGACAATGTGGGCAATATGGACAACCAGGAGGAAATTTATGTTGGGAAACGTAGCATGCAATTTCAAAAAAAATTCCTACGCTCAAGCAAGATCTATCTAGTAAATGCATAGCAACGAGAGGGGGAGAATGTGTCCACGTACCCTCGTAGACTGAAAGCGGAAGCGTTTGACAACGCGGTTGATGCAGTCGAATTTCTTCTCGTTCCCACCAATCCAGCATCGAACGTACGGCACCTCCGAGTTCTGCACACGTTCAGCTTGATGACGTCCCTCGAACTCTTGATCCAACAAAGTGTCGAGGGAGAGCTCCGTCAGCACGACGGTGTGGTGATGGTGATGGTGAAGTGATCCACGCAAGGCTTCGCCTAAGCACTACGTGAATATGATCGGAGGCGTAAACTGTGGAGGGGGCGCCGTACACGGCTAACAACTGTTGATGAGGAATCCTACTTAGGCGCCTCCCAATTCGCCCCCCCCCCCTTTCCATATCCACCGGAGGGGGAAGGAAAGAGGAGGGAGGAGGAAAGGAAGGGGGAGGCTGATACGTCCATTTTGCATCATGCTTTTATATCAATATTTATTGCATTATGGGCTGTTATTACACATTATGTCACAATACTTATGCCTATTCTCTCTTATTTTACAAGGTTTACATGAAGAGGGAGAATGCCGGCAATGGAATTCTGGGCTGGAAAAGGAGCAAATATTAGAGACCTATTCTGCACAACTCCAAAAGTCTTGAAACTCCATGGAAGTCAGTTTTGGAATATATAAAAAATATTGGGTGAAGAAAGTACCAGAGGGGGGCCGCCCACCATCCACGAGGGTGGAGGCGCGCCCTACCCCCCTGGGCGCGCCCCCTGCCTCGTGGGCCCCCTGGCAGGCCTCCAGTGCCCATCTTTGGCTATACGAAGTCTTTCGCCCTGGAAAAAATCAGAAGGAAGCTTTCGGGACGAAGCGCCACCGTTTTGAGGCGGAACCTGGCGAAACCAATATAGGGCTCCGGCGGAGCTGTTCTGCCGGGGAAACATCCCTCCGAGAGGGGGAAATCATCACCATCGATCCTCTCATCGGGAGGGGGTCAATCTCCATCAACATCTTCACCAGCACCATCTCCTCTCAAACCCTAGTTCATCTCTTGTATCCAATCTTTGTCTCAAAACCTCAAATTGGTACCTGTGGTTTGCTATTAGTGTTGATTACTCCTTGTAGTTGATGCTAGTTGGTTTATTTGGTGGAAGATCATATGTTCAGGTCCTTTATGCATATTAATACCCCTCTGATTATGAACATGAATATGATTTGTGAGTAGTTTCGTTTGTTCCTGAGGACATGGGAGAAGTCTTGCTATAAGTAGTCATGTGAATTTGGTATTCGTTCGATATTTTGATGAGATGTATGTTGTCTTTCCTCTAGTGGTGTTATGTGAACGTTGACTACATGACACTTCACCATATTTAGGCCTAGAGGAAGGCATTGGGAAGTAATAAGTAGAAGATGGGTCGCTAGAGTGACAGAAGCTTAAACCCTAGTTTATGTGTTGCTTCGTAAGGGGATGATTTGGATCCACATGTTTCATGCTATGGTTAGGTTTACCTTAATACTTCTTTTGTAGTAGCGGATGCTTGCAATAGGGGTTAATCATAAGTGGGATGCTTGTCCAAGGAAGGGCAGCACCCAAGCACCGGTCCACCCACATATCAAATTATCAAAGTAAGGAACGCGAATCATATGAGTGTGATGAAAACTAGCTTGACGATAATTCCCATGTGTCCTCGGGAGCGTTTTCCTTTATATAAGAGTTCTTCCAGGCTTGTCCTTTTCTACAAAAAGGATTGGGCCACCTTGATGCACCTTATTTACTTTTGTTACTTGTTACCCGTTACAAATTACCTTATCACAAAACTATCTGTTACCGATATTTCAGTGCTTGCAGAGAATACCTTACTGAAAACCGCTTGTCATTTCCTTCTGCTCCTCGTTGAGTTCGACACTCTTACTTATCAAAAGGACTACGATAGATCCCCTATACTTGTGGGTCATCAAGACTCTTTTCTGGCGTCGTTGCCGGGGAGTGAAGCGCCTTTGGTAGGTGGAATTTGGTAAGGAAAAATTTATATAGTGTGCTGAAATTTACTGTCACTTGTTACCATGGAAAATAATCCTTTGAGGGGCTTGTTAGGGGTATCTTCACCCCGACCAGTAGAGCAAAGAGTTGCTCCTCAACCTACTGAACCTACTGAAAATGTTTATGAAGGAAATATGCCCTAGAGGCAATAATAAAGTTATTATTTGTTTCCTTATATCATGATAAATGTTTATTATTCATGCTAGAATTGTATTAATCGGGAACATGATACATGTGTGAATACATAGACAAACAGAGTGTCACTAGTATGCCTCTACTTGACTAGCTCGTTGATCAAAGATGGTTATGTTTCCTAGCCATAGACATGAGTTGTCATTTGATTAACGGGATCACATCATTAGGATAATGATGTGATTGAATTGACCCATTCCGTTAGCTTAGCACTTGATCATTTAGTATGTTGCTATTGCTTTCTTCATGACTTATACATGTTCCTATGACTATGAGATTATGCAACTCCGTTTACCGGAGGAACACTTTGTGCTACAAACGCCACAACGTAATCGGGTGATTATAAAGGTGCTCTCTGGTGTCTCCGAAGGTACTTGTTGGGTTGGCGATTTCGAGATTAGGATTTGTCACTCCGATTGTCGGAGAGGTACCTCTGGGCCCACTCGGTAATGCACATCACTATAAGCCTTGCAAGCATTGTAACTAATGAGTTAGTTATGGATGATGTATTACGGAACGAGTAAAGAGACTTGCCGTAACGAGATTGAACTAGGTATTGAGATACCGACAATCGAATCTCGGGCAAGTAACATACCGATGACAAAGGAACAACGTATGTTGTTATGCGATTTGATGATAAAGATCTTCGTAGAATATGTAGGAGCCAATATGAGCATCCAGGTTCCGCTATTGGTTATTGACCGGAGACATGTCTCGGTCATGTCTGCATAGTTCTCGAGCCCGTAGGGTCCGCACGCTTAAAGTTTCGGTGACGATTGTATTATGAGTTTTTGTGTTTTGATGTACCGAAGGTAGTTCAGAGTCCCGGATGTGATCACGGACATGACGAGGAGTCTCGAAATGGTCGAGACATAAAGATCGATATATTGGACGACTATGTTCGGACACCGGAATGGTTTCGGGGAGTTTCGGACATATACCGGAGTACCGGGGGGTTACTGGAACCCCCCGGGAAGGGCCAAGATGGGCCTTAGTGGAGAAGAGGAGGGGCGGCTAGGGCAGGCCGCGCGCCCCCTCCCCCTCTAGTCCGAATTGGACAAGGAGGGGGGGGGGGCGCCCCCCTTTCCTTCTTCTCTCTCCTTTCCTTCCTTTCCCCCTCCTACTCCAACTAGGAAAAGAGGGAGTCCTACTCCCGGTGGGAGTAGGACTCCTCCCTGGCGCGCCCTCCCCTGGCTGGCCGCCTCCTCCCCTTGGTCCTTTATATACGGGGGCAGGGGGCACCTCTAGACACAACAATTGATCTCTTGATCTCTTAGCCGTGTGCGGTGCCCCCCTCCACCATATTCCACCTCGATCATATCGTAGCGGTGCTTAGGTGAAGCCTTGCGTTGGTAGCAACATCATCACCGTCATCACGCCGTCGTGCTGACGGAACTCTCCCGTGAAGCTCTGCTGGATCGGAGTTCGCGGGACGTCATCAAGCTGAACGTGTGCTGAACTCGGAGGTGCCGTACGTTCGATACTTGGATCGGTCGGATCATGAAGACGTACGACTACATCAACCGCGTTGTGCTAACGCTTCCGCTTTTGGTCTACGAGGGTACGTGGACACACTCTCCCCTCTCGTTGCTATGCATCACCATGATCCTGTGTGTGCGTAGGAAATTTTTTGAAATTACTACGTTCCCTAACAGTTTACTTTAAAATTCCTTCGGGTATGATAGAGAAACTGCTAGCTAATCCTTTTACAAGAGATGGAACATTGCATCCCGATTTGCACCTAATCTATGTGGATGAAGTTTGTGGATTATTTAAGCTTGCAGGTATGCCTGAGGATGTTATCAAGGAGAAGGTCTTACCTTTATCTTTGAAGGGAAAGGCATTGACATGGTTTAGGCTATGTGATGATATTGGATCATGGAACTACAACCGATTTAAATTGGAATTTCATCAGAAGTTTTATCCTATGCATCTGGTTCATCGTGATCGTAATTATATATATAATTTTTGGCCTCGCGAAGGAGAAAGCATCGCTCAAGCTTGGGGGAGGCTTAAGTCAATGTTATATTCATGCCCCAATCATGAGCTCTCAAGAGAAATTATTATTCAAAAATTTTATGCTCGGCTTTCTCTCAATAATCGCTCCATGCTCGATACTTATTGTACTGGTTCTTTTATGATGAAGACTATTGAATTCAGATGGGATTTATTGGAAAGAATTAAACGCAACTCTGAAGATTGGGAACTCGACGAAGGTAAGGAGTCAGGTATAACACCTAAGTTTGATTGTGTTAAATCTTTTATGGATACCGATATTTTCCGTGAATTTAGCACTAAATATGGACTTGACTCTGAGATAGCAGCTTCTTTCTGTGAATCATTTGCTACTCATGTTGATCTCCCTAAGGAGAAGTGGTTTAAATATCATCCTCCCATTAAAGTAAAAGTACTTGAACCTATTAAAGTTGAAGAAAAGACTGTCACTTACAATGTTGATCCTATTGTTCCTACCGCTTATATTGAGAAACCACCTTTCCCTACTAGAATAAAGGATAATGCTAAAGCTTCAACTGTGGTTCGTAAGAGTAATACTAGAACACCTACACCCTCTGAGAAAATCAAAGTTGAACCTAGTATTGCCATGGTTAAAGATCTCTTGGTTGATAATATTGATGGGCATGTTATTTACTTCTGTGGTGAAGCTGCCAGAATTGCTAAACCCGATACTAAATATAAACATAGACCTGTTGTTGGCATGCCTGTTGTTTCTGTTAAAATAGGAGATCATTGTTATCATGGCTTATGTGATTTGGGTGCTAGTGCGAGTGCAATACCTCATTCTTTATATGAAGAAATTATGCATGATATTGCACCTCCTGAGTTAGAAGGTATTGATGTTACAATTAAGCTTGCTAATAGAGATACTATTTCACCAGTTGGGATTGTTAGAGATGTTGAAGTCTTGTGTGGGAAAGTTAAATATCCTACTGATTTTCTTGTTCTTGGTTCTCCTCAAGATGACTTCTGTCCCATTATATTTGGCAGGCCCTTCTTGAATATTGTGAATGCTAAGATAGATTGTAAAAAGGATGTTGTTACTATTGGCTTAGGGGATATGTCTCATGATTTTAATTTTACTAAATTTCGTAGACAACCCCATGATAAAGAATTGCCTAGTAAAGATGAAATTATTGGTCTTGCTTCTATTGCCATGCATCCTAATGATCCTTTAGAACAATATTTGCTAGATCATGAAAATGATATGTTTATGAGTGAAAGAAGGGAAATAGATGAAGTATTCTTTAAATAAGGACCTATTTTGAAACACAACTTGCCTATTGAAATTCTAGGGGATCCTCCTCCACCCAAGGGTGATCTCGTGTTTGAGATTAAACCATTACCTGATACTCTTAAATATGCTTATCTTGATGAAAAGAAGATATATCATGTTATTATTAGTGCTAACCTTTCAGAGAAGGAAGAAGAGAAATTATTGAAAACTCTGAAGAAGCACCGTGCTGCTATCGGATATACTCTTGATGATCTTAAGGACATTAGTCCCACTCTATGTCAGCACAAAATAAAATTGGAGAAAAACGCTAAACCGATTGTTGATCACCAACGACGATTAAATCCTAAGATGAAAGAAGTGGTAAGAAAAGAAATACTAAAGCTTCTGGAAGCAGGTATAATTTATCCCGTTGCTGATAATCAGTGGGTAAGTCCTGTCCATTGTGTCCCTAAGAAGGGAGGTATTACTGTTGTTCCTAATGATAAAGATGAATTGATCCCACAAAGAATTTTTATAGGTTATACAATGGTAATTGATTTCCACAAACTAAATAAAGCCACTAAATATGATCATTACCCTTTACCTTTTATTGATCAAATGCTAGAAAGATTATACAAACATACACATTTTTGCTTTCTAGATGGTTATTTTGGTTTCTCTCAAATACCTGTGTCAAAAGAGGATCAAGAAAATACCACTTTTACTTGCCCTTTCGGTACCTTTGCTTATAGACGTATGCCTTTTGGTTTATGCAATGCACCTGCTACCTCTCAAAGATGTATGACTGCTATATTCTCTGACTTTTGCGGAAAGATTGTTGAGATTTTCATGGATGATTTCTCCGTATATGGAACTTCTTTTGATGATTGCTTGAGCAACCTTGATCGAGTTTTGCAGAGATATGAAGAAACTAATCTTGTCTTGAATTGGGAGAAGTGTCAATTTATGGTTAATGAAGGTATTGTCTTGGGGCATAAAATTTCTGAAAGAGGTATTGAAGTTGATAAAGCTACCTATTGATTATAGCTTTCCCGACGAACAATTTGCTGTCATAAATGCTTCTCGTACTGCTCCATGGTATGCTGATTATGCTAATTACATTGTTGCTAAATTTATACCACCTAGTTTCACATACCAGCAAAAGAAAAAGTTTTTCTATGATTTAAGACATTACTTCTGGGATGACCCACACCTTTATAAAGAAGGAGTGGATGGTGTTATTAGACATTGTGTACCTGAGCATGAACAGGAAAATATCCTACGCAAGTGTCACTCCGAGGCTTATGGAGGACACCACGCTGGAGATAGAATTGCACATAAGGTATTGCAATCTGACTTTTATTGGCCTACTCTCTTCAAAGATGCCCGTAAGTTTGTCTCGTCTTGTGATGAATGTCAAAGAATTGGTAATATTAGTAGACGTCAAGAAATGCCTATGAACTATTCACTTGTTATCGAACCATTTGATGTTTGGGGCTTTGATTATATGGGACCGTTTCCTTCCTCTGATGGGTATACACATATTTTAGTTGTTGTTGATTACATTACTAAGTGGGTAAAAGCTATTCCAACTAGTAGTGCTGATCATAACACCTCTATTAAGATGCTTAAAGAAGTTGTTTTTCCGAGGTTTGGAGTCCCTAGATATTTAATGACTGATGGTGGTTCACATTTTATTCATGGTGATTTTCGTAAGATGCTTGCTAAGTATGATGTTAATCATAGAATTGCATCTCCATATCATCCAGAGTCTAGTGGTCAAGTAGAATTGAGTAATATAGAGATTAAATTAATTTTGCAAAAGACTATTAATAGATCTAGAAAGAATTGGTCCAAGAAACTTGATGATGCATTATGGGCCTATAGAACTGCATATAAAAATCCTATGGTTATGTCTCCGTATAAAATGGTTTATGGAAAAGCATGTCACTTACCTCTCGAACTAGAACATAAGGCATATTGCGCCATTAAAGAGCTCAATTATGATTTCAAACTTGCCGGTGAAAAGAGGCTATTTGACATTAGCTCACTTGATGAATGGAGAACCCAGGCCTATGAGAATGCCAAACTGTTTAAAGAAAAAGCTAAAAGATGGCATGACAAAAGGATACAAAATCATGAGTTTAATGTGGGTGATTATGTTCTGCTATACAACTCTCGTTTAAGGTTTTTTGCAGGAAAACTTCTCTCTAAATGGGAAGGTCCTTACGTGATCGAGGAGGTCTATCGTTCCGGTGCCATAAAAATCAACAACTTCGAAGGCACAAATCCAAAGGTGGTGAACGGTCAAAGAATCAAACATTATATCTCAGGTAATCCAATAAATGTTGAAACTAATGTTATTGAGACCGTAACCCCAGAGGAATACATAAGGGATACTTTCCAGAACGTTTCATACTCCGAAAAGGAATAGGTATGTGGTACGGTAAGTAAAACGACTCCAAAACAGTTCTAATAGCATTTTTTTCTCCGTTTTGGAATATTTAAGAAAATAGGAAAATAAGAAGTAGTACGGAAGAGACACGAGGCATCCACGAGGGTGGAGGGTGCGCCCTACCCCCCTGGGCACGCCCCCTGCCTCGTGGGCACCTCGTGTGCCCTCTGGACTCCGTTTTCTTGCACGATACTTCTTTTGGTCGGTAAAAATTCATTATATAATCTCCCGAAGGTTTTGACCACTGTACCACACAAATATCCTATGTTTTTGTTTCGAGCTGTTTCTACCGCATATTAGAGCAAGATGTCTTCTCAAGAGTCAGTCGGGGAGAGTCGGGTGTCTCATCCGACACCAGGACCAGGAGCAAACAGTGATGCTGACCACTTTGGGCCATCAACGGAGGAAGAGATGGAGGCCGACTTGAAAAGGATAGATGCCATGGAAGAGGATCAAGAAGTTACTTCTCGTTTCTGAGGCGGATTCACGATGTGGGAACTACAGAGCTCAGCTATTCCAAACTCGGACATCCCTTCCAATGTTAGATTTCTTTCTTATGAAAATATGAAAAGAGTGTTACTTGTTCTCCCGCAGTTATGCAACATCCATGGGTGAAAGGAGCTTTAGCCGTCACGGGCAAGCTCCGTAAGGAAATAATGGACCTCAAGCAGCAAGTCAATAAGCTCGAGGAGGAGAATCATATCCTGAGGGGCATCATCGCCAAGAATATCACATCACCACCTCCAAAGAAAGAGACATAAACACATGGGTATGGGCACTCCCCTTGGCAACTGCCAAGCTTGGGGCAGGTGCCCCGGCATCGTATCACCATCACACTCTGCTACCTCTTGAGCACTGCGTTGGATTTCCTTGAAGAGGAAAGGATGATGCAGCAACGTAGCGTAAGTATTTCCCTCAGTTTTTGAGAACCAAGGTATCAATCCAGTAGGAGGCTACGCGGGAGTCCCTCGTACCTGCACAAAACAAATAACTCCTCGCAACCAACGCGATAAGGGGTTGTCAATCCCTTCACGGTCACTTACGAGAGTGAGATCTGATAGAAATGATAGATAATATTTTTGGTATTTTTGTGATAAAGATGCAAAGTAAAATAAAAACAAAGTAAGAGGCAAAGGCAATAATAAAGTGTTGGAAGATTAATATGATGAAGATAGACCCGGGGGCCATAGATTTCACTAGTGGCTTCTCTCATGAGCATAAGTATTTTACGGTGGGTGAACGAATTACTCTTGAGCAATTGACAGAACTGAGCATAGTCATGAGAGTATCTAGGTATGATCATGTATATAGGCATCACGTGCGAGACAAGTAGACCGACTCCTGCCTGCATCTACTACTATTACTCCACTCATCGACCTCTATCCAGCATGCATCTAGAGTATTAAGTTCAAGAAAACAGAGTAACGCCTTAAGCAAGATGACATGATCTAGAGGGATAAATTCATGCAATATGATAAAAGCCCCATCTTGTTATCCTCGATGGCAACAATACAATACGTGCCTTGCTGCCCCTACTGTCACTGGGAAAGGACACCGCAAGATTGAACCCAAAGCTAAGCACTTCTCCCATTGCAAGAAAAACCAATCTAGTAGGCCAAACCAAATTGATAATTCGAAGAGACTTGCAAAGATAACCAATCATACATAAAAGAATTCAGAGAAGATTCAAATATAGTTCATAGATAATCTTGATCATAAACCCACAATTCATCGGTCTCAACAAACACACCGCAAAAAGAAGATTACATCGAATAGATCTCCACAAGGGAGGGGGAGAACATTGTATTGAGATCCAAAAAGAGAGAGGAAGCCATCTAGCTACTAACTATGGACCCGAAGGTCTGAAGTAAACTACTCACACTTCATCGGAGGGGCTATGGTGATGATGTAGAAGCCCTCCGTGGTGGATGCCCTCCCGTGAGCTCCTAACAGGACCCAAGGTGGGATCTCGTGGAGTGCATGAAGGTTGCGGCGGTGGAATTAGGTTTTTGGCGCCAGATCCGATCGCTTGGGGGTACGTATGTATATATAGGAGGAAGGAGTACGTCGGTGGAGCAACAGGGGCCCACGAGGGTGGAGGGCGCTGGGGAGGGCGCCCCTACCTCGTGCCTTCCTCTTTTCTTTCTTGACGAGGGTCCAAGTCTCCGGATCATGTTCGTGAGAAAATCACGTTCCAAGGTTTCATTCCGTTTGGACTCCGTTTGATATTCCGCTTTCTTGAAACTCAAATAGGCAAAAAAAATAGCAATTCTGGGCTGGGCCTCCGTTTAATAGGTTAGTCCCAAAAATAATATAAAAGTGGATAATAAAGCCCAATATTTTCCAAAACAATAGATAATATAGCATGGAGCAATCAAAAATTATAGATACGTTGGAGACGTATCAGGCATCCCCAAGCTTAATTCCTGCTCGTCCTCGAGTAGGTAAATGATAAAAACAGAATTTTTTGATGCGGAGTGCTACTTGGCACAATTTCAATGTAATTCTTCTTACTTGTGGTATGAATATTCAGATCTGAAAGATTCAAGATAAAAGTTCATATTGACATAAAAATAATAATACTTCAAGCATACTAACTAAGCAATTATGTCTTCTCAAAATAACATGGCCAAAGAAAGTTCATCCCTACAAAATCATATAGTTTAGTCATGCTCCATTTTCGTCACACAAGAATGCTCTCATCCTGCACAACCCCGATGACAAGCCAAGCAATTGTTTCATACTTTAGTAATCTCAAACCTATAAACTTTCACGCAATATATGAGCGCGAGCCATGGACATATCACTATGGGTGGAATAGAATATGATGATGGGGGTTATGTGGAGAAGACAAAAAGGAGAAAGTCTCACATCAACGAGGATAATCAATGAGCTATGGATATGCCCATCAATTGATGTTAATGCAAGGAGTAGGGATTGCCATGCAACGGGGGCACTAGAGCATAAATGTATGAAAGCTCAACAAAAGAAACTAAGTGGGTGTGCATCCACCTTGCTTGCTCATGAATACATAGGGCACTTGAGGAGGCCCATTGTTGGAATATACAAGCCAAGTTCTATAATGAAAAATTCCCACTAGTATATGAAAGTGACAAAATGAGAGACTCTCTATCATGAAGATTATGGTGCTACTTTGAAGCACAAGTGTGGCAAAGGATAGTAACATTGTCCCTTCTCTCTTTTTCTCTCATTTTTTGGGTCTTCTCTCTTTTTTATGGCCTTTCTCTTTTTTTTATTCCTCACTTGGGACAATGCTCTAGAAAATGATGATCATCACACTTCTATTTATTTACAGCTCAATACTTAGAACAAAATATGACTCTATATGAATGCCTCCGGCGGTGTACCGGGATATGCAATGAACGAAGAGTGACATGTATGAAGGAATTATGAACGGTGGCCTTGCCACAAATACTATGTCAACTACATGATCATGCTAAGCAATATGACAATGATGAGTATGTCACGATGAACGGAATGGTGGAAAGTTGCATGGCAATATATCTCGGAATGGCTATGGAAATGCCATAATAGGTAGGTATGGTGGCTGTTTTGAGGAAGATATAAGGAGGTTTATGTGTGAAAGAGCGTATCATGTCACGGGGTTTGGATGCACCGATGAAGTTTGCACCAACTCTCAATGTGAGAAAGGGCAATGCTCGGTGCTGAAGAGTCTAACAATGATGGAAGGGTGAGAGTGCGTATAATCCATGGACTCAACATTAGTCATAAAGAACTCACATACTTATTGCAAAAATCTACAAGTCATTAAAAACCAAAGCACTACGTGCATGCTCCTAGGGGGATAGATTGGTAGGAAAACACCATCGCTCGTCCCCGACCGCCACTCATAAGGAAGACAATCAAAGAACACCTCATGTTTCAAATTTGTTACATAACATTTACCATACGTGCATGCTACGGGACTTGCAAACTTCAACACAAGCATTTCTCAAATTCACAACTACTCAACTAGCACGATTTTGATATTATCACCTCCATATCTCAAAACAATCATCAAGCATCAAACTTTTCTTAGTATCCAACACACTCATAAGAAAGCTTTTACTATTTTTGTATACCTAGCATATTAAGATTATGTAAGCAAATTACCATGCTATTTAAGACTCTCAAAATAATCTAAGTGAAGCATGAGAGGTCAATAGTTTCTTTAAAATAAATCCACCACCATGCTCTAAAAGATATAAGTGAAGTACTAGAGCAAAACTATATAACTCAAAGAATATAAGTGAAGCACAAAGAGTATTCTAATGATTTCCAAATCATGTATGGATCTCTCAAAAGGTGTGTACATCAAGGATGATTGTGGAAAACTAAAAAGCAAAGACTCAAATCATACAAGACGCTCCAAGCAAAACACATATCATGTGATGAATAAAAATATAGCTCCAAGTAAAATTACTGATGGATGTAGACGAAAGAGGGGATGCCTTCCGGGGCATCCCCAAGCTTTGACTTTTTGGTGTCCTTAGATTATCTTGGGGGTGCCATGGGCATCCCCAAGCTTTGACTTTTTGGTGTCCTTAGATTATCTTGGGGGTGCCATGGGCATCCCCAAGCTTAGGCTCTTGCCACTCCTTGTTCCATAATCCATCAAAATATTTCACCAAAACTTGAAAACTTCACAACACAAAACTCAACAGAAATCTCGTGAGCTCCGTTAGCGAAAGAAAACAAAAGACCACTTCAAGGTACTGTAATGAACTCATTATTTATTTATATTGGTGTTAAACCTACTGTATTCCAACTTCTCTATGGTTTATAAACTATTTTACTAGCCATAGATTCATCAAAATAAGCAAACAACACACGAAAAACAAAATCTGTCAAAAACAGAACAGTCCGTAGTAATCTGTAACTAACGCAAACTTCTGGAACTCCAAAAAATCAGTAAATATTGGAAGACCTAGGCAATTTGTTTATTGATCAGCAGCAATTGGAATCACTATTTTAACACGTTCTGGTGATTTTTAATAATTGTTTTTGTGAACAGAAAGTTTCTGGAAATTACAACAAGATCACATAACTATCATCCAAGAAGATCCTATAGGTTTAACTTGGCACAAACACTAATTGAAACATAAAAACACATCTAACCAGAGGCTAGATCAAATATTTATTCCTAAACAGAAGCAAAAGCAAAAAAACTGAAAATAAAATTGGGTTGCCTCCCAACAAGCGCTATCGTTTTACGCCCCTAGCTAGGCATAAAAGCAGGGATAGATCTAGGCATTGCCATCTTTGGTAGGCAATCCATAAGTGGCTCTCATAACAGATTCATATGGTAACTTTATTTTCTTTCTAGGGAAGTGTTCCATGCCTTTCTTTAATGGAAATTGGAATATAATATTCCCTTCCTTCATATCAATAATTGCACCAATCGTTCTAAGGAAAGGTCTACCAAGAATAATAGGACAAGAAGGATTGCAATCTATATCAAGAACGATAAAATCTACAGGCACATAATTCCTATTTGCAACAATAAGAACATCATTATTTCTTACCATAGGTTTCTTAATAGTGGAATCCGCAAGGTGCAAGTTTAGAGAGCAATCATCAAAATCGCGAAAATCTAGCAAATCGCACAGTTTTGGGAATAGTGGAAACACTAGCACCCAAATCACATAAAGCATAGAATTCATGATCCTTAATCTTAATATTAATAGTTGGTTCCCACTCATCATAAAGTTTTCTAGGGATAGAAACTTCCAACTCAAGCTTTTCTTCATAAGATTGCATCAAGGCATCAACGATATGTTTAGTAAACGCTTTATTTTGACTATAAGCATGAGGAGAATTTAGCACAGATTGTAACAAGGAAATACAATCAATCAAAGAGGAAATACAATCAATCAAAGAGCAACTTTCATAATTTTCCTTGAAATCCAAAATAGTGGGTTTAGCAACGTCTAGGGTATTGATTTCTTCAATCCCACTTTTATCAATTTTAGCATCAAGATCTAAAAACTCCGAATTCTTGGAACGCCTTCTAGGTAAAGGTGGATCATATTCAGTCCCATCATTATCAAGATTCATATTGCAAAACAAAGATTTAATTGGGGACACATCAATAACTTTTAGATCTTCATCTTTATTTTCATAGGAACTAGAGAACACGCTTTAATAAAGGCATCTTTCGTAGCACGCATCCTAGCGGTTCTTTCTTTGCACTCATCAATGGAAATTCTCATGGCTTTGAGAGACTCATTGATATCGTGCTTAGGAGGAACAGATCTAAGCTTTAAAGAATCAACATCATGAGAAATTCTATCAACGTTCCTAGCCAATTCATCAACTTTAAGCAATTTCTCTTCAAGCAAAGCATTAAAATTCTTTTGAGAATTCATAAACCCTTTAACACTAGTCTCAAATTCAGAGGGCATATTATTAAAAATTCCATAAGAAATGTTGTAGGAGTTTCCATAATTATTAGATGAATTACTAGGAAAAGGCCTAGGATTAAAGTTTCCTCTATAAGCGTTGTTACCAAAATTATTCCTACCAACAAAATTCGCATCCATAGATTCATTATTATTCTCAATCAAAGTAGACAAAGGCATGTCATTAGGATCAGAAGAAACACTCTTAGTAGCAAATAATTTCATAAGTTCATCCATCTTTCCACTCAAAACATTGATTTCTTCTATCGCATGCACTTTTTTATTAGTAGATCTTTCAGTGTTCCATTGAGAATAATTAACCATAATATTATCTAGGAGTTTAGTAGCTTCTCCTAAAGTGATTTCCATAAAAGTGCCTCCCGCGGCCGAATCCAAAAGATTTCTAGAAGCAAAATTCAATCCGGCATAAAAAATTTGTATAATCATCCACAAGTTCAACCCATGAGTAGGGCAATTACGTATCATTAATTTCATTCACTCCCAAGCTTATGCAACATGTTCATGATCAAGTTGCTTAAAATTCATAATATCGTTTCTAAGAGAGATGATCTTAGCGGGAGGAAAATACTTAGAGATAAAAACATCTTTGCACTTGTTCCAAGAATCAATACTATTTTTAGGCAAAGACGAAAACCAAGCTTTAGCACGATCTCTAAGCGAAAAAGGAAATAGCTTCAATTTAACAATATCATTATCAGCATCTTTCTTCTTTTGCATATCACACAAATCAACGAAGCTATTTAGATGAGTAGCGGCATCTTCACCAGGAAGACCGGCGAGTTGATCTTTCATGACAAGATACAACAAAGCAGCATTGATTTCACAAGATTTAGTATTCGTAAGAGGAGCAATCGGAGTACTAAGGAAATCATTATGTTGATATTGGTAAAGTCACATAATTTGATATTATCTTGAGCCATCGTGACAAACAAGCAATCCAACACACGAGCAAACAAAAAGCAAGCAAGAAAGAGGTGAACGGAAAAGAGAGGGCGAATAAAACGGCAAGGGTGAAGTGGGGGAGAGGAAAACGAGAGGCAAATGGCAAATAATGTAATGCGGGAGATAAGAGATTGTGATGGGTACTTGGTATGTCGACTTTTGCGTAGACTCCCCGGCAACGGCGCCATAAATTCTTCTTGCTACCTCTTAAGCACTGCGTTGGATTTCCTTGAAGAGGAAAGGATGATGCAGCAAAGTAGCGTAAGTATTTCCCTCAGTTTTTGAGAACCAAGGTATCAATCCAAGAGGAGGCTACGAAGCGAGTCCCTCGTGACCAAGACAAAACAAATAACTCCTCGCAACCAACGCGATAAGGGGTTGTCAATCCCTTCACGGTCACTTAAGAGAGTGAGATCTGATAGAAATGATAGATTATATTTTTGGTATTTTTGTGATAAAGATGCAAAGTAAAATAAAAGCAAAGTAAAAGGCAAAGGCAATAATAAAGTGTTGGAAAATTAATATGATGAAGATAGACCCGGGGCCATAGATTTCACTAGTGGCTTCTCTCATGAGCATAAGTATTTTACAAAGGTGAACGAATTCATCATTGACCAATTGATGAATTGAGCATAGTTATGAGAGTATCCAGTATGATCATGTATATAGGCATCACGTGCGAGACAAGCAGACCGACTCTGCCTGCATCTACTACTATTACTCCACTCATCGACCGCTATCCAAAGATGCATCTAGAGTATTAAGTTCAAGAAAACATAGTAACGCCTTAAGCAAGATGACATGATGTAGAGGGATAAATTCATGCAATATGATAAAAAAAACCATCTTGTTATCCTCGATGGCAACAATACAATACGTGCCTTGCTGCCCCTACTATCACTGGGAAAGGACACCGCAAGATTGAACCCAAAGCTAAGCACTTCTCCCATTGCAAGGAAAACCAATCTAGTAGGCCAAACCAAACTGATAATTCGAAGAGACTTGCAAAGATAACCAACCATACATAAAAGAATTCATAAAAGATTCAAATATAGTTCATAGATAATCTTAATCATAAACCCACAATTCATCGGTCTCAACAAACACACCGCAAAAAGAAGATTACATCGAATAGATCTCCACAAGAGATGGGGAGAACATTGTATTGAGATCCAAAAAGAGAGAGGAAGCCATCTAGCTACTAACTATGGACCCGAAGGTCTGAAGTAAACTACTCACACTTCATCGGAGGGGCTATGGTGATGATGTAGAAGCCCTCCGTGGTGGATGCCCCCTCCGGCGAAGCTCCGGAACAGGCCCCAAGATGGGATCTCGTGGGTACAGAAGGTTGCGGCGGTGGAATTAGGTTTTTGGCTCCGTATCTGATCATTTGGGGGTAGGTAGGTATATATAGGAGGAAGGAGTACGTCGGTGGAGCAACAGGGGTCCCACGAGGGTGGAGGGCGCGCCTGGGGGGGAGGGCGCGCCCCCCTACCTCGTGCCTTCCTCTTTTCTTTCTTGACGTAGGAACCAAGTCTCCTGGATCATGTTTGGTGAGAAAATCACGTTCCCGAAGGTTTCATTCCGTTTGGACTCCGTTTGATATTCCGTTTATTCGAAACTCTGAAATAGGCAAAAAAACAGCAATTCTGGGTTGGGCCTCCGGTTAATAGGTTAGTCCCAAAAATAATATAACAGTAGATAATATAGCATGGAGCAATACAAAATTATAGATACGTTGGAGACGTATCACACTCCTATCTTTACCATTTTTCTTAGTTCGATCCTTTTGGTAATATCTTGATCTAGTAGAATAAAGTTTTAGTATGATTTAGTTTTGAGTTTTGCTTTATGATCCTTCTATGTAATCGAGTCCGTGAGCTATATATAATAAAGATTAGTTTTGAGTCAAGGGCTTGATTATCTTGCTATGATCTAGAGGGAATAAAAGAAAGAATAAAAAGAATTAAAGAGATCATATTGATCTTATGGAGAGTAATGACTTCACATATAAAAGAGTATGATGAATAAAAGTTGTTGAGAGTTGACAAACATAGTTTTGGTCATCGTTGCAATTAATAGGAAGTAATAAAGAAAGAGAGGTTTTCACATATAAATATACTATCTTGGACATCTTTTATGATTGTGAGCACTCATTAAAATATGACATGCTAAAAGGCTGATGTTGGACAAGGAAGACAATGTAATGGGTTATGTTTTCTTATATACGAAATAAAGTATATTGTCATGGATCTTCCAACATGTTGAGCTTGCCTTTCCCTCTCATGCTAGCCAAATTCTCTGCACCAAGTAGAGATACTACTTGTGCTTCCGAATATCCTTAAACCCAGTTTTGCCATGAGAGTCCACCATACCTACCTATGAATTGAGTAAGATCCTTCAATTAAGTTGTCATTGTTGCATGCAATAAAAATTGCTCTCTAAATATGTATGATCTATTAGTGTGGAGAAATAAGCTTTATACGATCTTGTGATATGGAAGCAATAAAAGCGACGGACTGCATAATAAAGGTCCCTATCACAAGTGGCAATATAAAGTGACGTTCTTTCACATTAAGATTTTGTGCATCCAACCATAAAAGCACACGACAACCTCTGCTTCCCTCTGCGAAGGGCCTATCTTCTATTCTTGTCTTACACCTTTTGCAAGAGTCATGGTGATCTTCACCTTTACTTTTTACATTTTATCCTTTGGCAAGCACATTGTGTTGGAAAGATCCTATATATATATATATATATATATATATATATATATATATATATATATATATATATATATATATATATCAATTGGATGCAAGTTATCATAAACTATTATTGTTGACATTACCCTTGAGGTAAAAGGTTGGGAGGCAACACCATAAGCCCCTATCTTTCTCTGTGTCCGATTAAAACTCCATACCCATAAGTATTGCGTGAGTGTTAGCAATTGTGAAAGACTAAATGATAGTTGAGTATGTGAAATTGCTGAAAAGCTCTTATATTGACTCTTTCCGATGTTATGATAAACTGCAATTGCTTCAATGACCGAGACCATAGTTTGTTAGTTTTCAATGAAGTTTCTAATTCATACTTGACATTGTGAATAGATTGTTACTTTAGCATAAGAAATCATATGTATGTTGCTGTTATAAGAATGATCATGATGCCCTCATGTCCGTATTTTATTTTATCGACACCTCTATCTCTAAACATGTGGACATATTTTTCGTTATCGGCTTCCGATTGAGGACAAGCGAGGTCTAAGCTTGGGGGAGTTGATACGTCGATTTTGCATCATGCTTTTATATAGATATTTATTGCATTATGGGCTGTTATTACACATTATGTCACAATACTTATGCCTATTCTCTCTTGTTTTACAAGGTTTACATGAAGAGGGAGAATGCCGGGAGCTGGAATTCTGGGCTGGAAAAGGAGCAAATATTAGAGACCTATTCTGCACAACTCCAAAAGTCCTGAAACTCCACGGAAGTCAGTTTTGGGATATATATAAAATATTGGGCAAAGAAGTACCAGAGGGGGGCCACCCACCACCCACCTCCCTGGGCGCGCCCCCTGCCTCGTGGGCCCCCTGGCAGGCCTCCGGTGCCCATCTTTGGCTATATGAACTCTTTTGCCCTGGAAAAAATCAGAAGGAAGCTTTCGGGACGAAGCCCCGCCGTCTCGAGGCGGAACCTGGCGAAACCAATCTAGGGCTCCGGCGGAGCTATTCTGCCGGAGAAACATCCCTCCGGGAGGGAGAAATCATCACCATCATCATCACCATCGGTCCTCTCATCGGGAGGGGGTCAATCTCCATCAACATCTTCACCAGCACCATCTCCTCTTAAACCTAGTTCATCTCTTGTATCCAATCTTTGTCTCAAAACCTCAGATTGGTACCTGTGGGTTGCTAGTAGTGTTGATTACTCCTTGTAGTTGATGCTAGTTGGTTTATTTGGTGGAAGATCATATGTTCAGATCCTTTATGCATATTAATACCCCTCTGATTATGAACATGAATATGATTTGTGAGTAGTTACGTTTGTTCCTGAGGACATGGGAGAAGTCTTGCTATAAGTAGTCATGTGAATTTGGTATTTGAGGGAGTCCTGGATTAGGGGGTATCCGGACAGCCGGACTATATCCTTTGGTCGGACTGTTGGACTATGAAGATACAAGATTGAAGACTTCGTCCCGTGTCCGGATGGGACTCTCCTTGGCGTGGAAGGCAAGCTGGGCAATACGGATATGTAGATCTCCTGCCTTGTAACCGACTCTGTGTAACCCTAGCCCCCTCTGGTGTCTATATAAACCGGAGGGTTTAGTCCGTAGGACAACAACAATCATACCATAGGCTAGCTTCTAGGGTTTAGCCTCTACGATCTCGTGGTAGATCAACTCTTGTAATACTCATATCATCAAGATCAATCAAGCAGAAGTAGGGTATTACCTCCATCGAGAGGGCCGAACACAGGTAAACATCGTGTCCCCCGCCTCCTGTTACCATCCGCCTTAGACGCACAGTTTGGGACCCCCTACCCGAGATCCGCCGGTTTTGACACCGACATTGGTGCTCTCATTGAGAGTTCCACTGTGCCGTCACCGTAAGGAAGGATGCCTCGTCTCGTTGTCAAGGACAACGTCACCTCTGGGGGAGCCCTGGCTGTCGGCCAAACTCTCCGGCTAGGCGACTTCGTCATGACCGCCCGTTCGGCTGCTGCGCCAACGATGACTTCTCGGGTCATCGAAAACAGCCTCCACATCGGCTCGGAACTTGCCGAGCAGATGAATCCAATGGAGATCTCTTCGCTCAACGAGCTTTTGGATCGCATCGCCGCTTTGGGAGTCGCTACGGACTATGATTGGATTGGGCTTAAACCCGACCAAAGGGAGATTAACTCTCCACCGGTCACCCATCAGATAGCGGTGGTGGAGGAACAATGCGGCGATTCTTCCTCTATCTTAACTCTTAAGGACAAACTATGTCTGGATTCCCGAGCTCTCCGAGCCGGATACCCGTTTACGGAAAGACATCGCCCAAGCCCTGAACCTAGAATCAGGCAGCGGGCCAGACCTATTGGGCAACATCCTGGAGCCCGAACTTCCAAGATCAGAAACTCCTCTGCCCCTGGGTCTCAGATTGAGTCAGGGTTCGGACTCAAATCCACCCACCCACCCAGATATAAATGATCTTTCCCACATCAGGCAAGAGCCCCAGGAAACAGTACATCATTATTGGGCCAGATTCCTCCTTGTAATGAACAAGGTCAAGGACTGTCGCGAGGAAGATGCAATCTCATTCTTCTGCAATAATTGCACGGACAAGGGAATCCTTAACGCCATAAGTCGCCGTGACATAGCATGCTTCACTGACTTGGCGGCCATAGTATGGAAGTACCGTGTGATGGAAAGTGCTTAGAAAACCGAAACAAAATTCTGGGATAATCCGGCTCTGACTAAACACCCAATCCGAATTAAAAGGGTGCACTCTCATAAGTCGCCCGATTCAATTACAAAGAAGCAAAAGCCCACTACAGGGCGTGGAACCATATTGGAGGGATGGCTTAACGGGCCCTGCAAAATCCACAGTACAGCAGATACCATACCAACACACAGCCTAAGAGCATGTTGGGTACTCCGGCAGGTGGCCAAAAGCGGTGAGGATCTCCTCATTCAAAACACCGCAGAGCACCATCCCGTCGACAACAATACAGTATTGACAGTCTTCGAGACATTCGCCTCAAATAATAGGCGCAAGCGAGCACTCCGTAGCCTTGCCGAAGTCTGCCACGCGGCAACAATAAATCCATGGAGCGACACGGCTATCACCTTCAATGCCGTTGATTTAACCTAAATTCCGAACAGCCCGAGCACCAGCCGCATTGGTCCTTAGTCCAATTGTGGACGGCTTTTGGCTCACTAAAGTGCTCATGGACGGCGGCAGCGGATTAAACCTCATTTATGAGGAAACTCTTCAAAAATGGAAATAGACAGAACCGCATTGAGCAAAGCAGACGACCTTGGAGGAATCATCCCTAGTCGGGAGGCACGCTGCCGGGAAAATCACACTAGATGTGGTATTCGACACTCCAGAGAATTATAGGTCCGAAGAAATTACATTCCAAGTGGCCCCGTTCAGTAGCGGATACCATGCCCTTTTAGGGCAGGAGGCATTCACGATCTTCCAAGCCATACCCCATTACGGGTACATGAAGCTCAAAATTCCCGGGCCTAATGGAATCATCACTCTAGCTAGTGATCCGGACATAGCGCTCCGTGCCGAAAACAAAACAGCCGCACTGGCCCTCGAGGCATTATCTGAAGCCCTCGAGGCAGAGGAATTAACTGCGCTACGCTCCACAGTGGACAGGGATGACGTGATACTCGACAAAAGATCCAAATCCACTTCTTTTAAACCAGCGGATGAAATAGTCAAATTCCAAGTCCACTCAATGGACCCTACAAAAACAGCATCCATCAGGGCACAGTTAAACACCGCTGTAGACGCCGCACTACGGGAGTTTCTGCGCGAGAATTGGGACATATTCGCTTGGCATCCTTCAGACATGCCAGGAATCCCACGCAGGCTGGCCGAGCATAGCCTTAACATTCTAAAGGGATTTAAGCTGGTCAAGCAGACTCTTCGGCGTTTCTCTGAACCCAAGCGACAAGCCATGGGAGAGGAGCTAGCCATGTTACTGGAGGCCGGATTCATTAGAGAAATAAAACATCTGGACTGGCTAGCAAACCTGGTGATGGTACCAAAGAAGGATGAATCATGGCGCCTATGTGTGGATTTCAAAGACCTGAACAAGGCTTGTCCCAAGGATCCCTTCCCCCTCCCCCGCATCGATCAAATTATCAATGCTACTGCAGGACACGACTCATTGTGTTTCCTCGACGCATACTCCGGATACCATCAGATTAAGATGGTAGAGTCCGACCAAGCCGCAATGGCATTTATCACCCCATACTGCCCCTTCTGTTTTAACACTATGCCTTTTGGGCTCAAGAATGCCAGTGCAACGTATCAACGCATGATTCAGACATGCCTGGAAAAACAGATCGGCAAAATAGTGGAGGCATACGTAGACGATGTGGTCGTTAAAACCAGACACGTCGACTCTTTAATAGACGACTTGAGGCTCACGTTCGACAATCTCCGAACATACGACATCAAGCTCAATCCGGAAAAATGCGTTTTCGGCGTGCCGCGGAAAGCTCTGAGGCTTCATCGTCTCCGAGAGAGGAATTGAAGCAAATCCAGCTAAAATCAAGCCTGTCACGATTGGCCATCCCAACCGACCTCAAGCAAATCCAGAAATTAATCGATGCGTGGCGGCCTAAGCCGCTTTATCTCCCGATTAGGAGAAAAGGCATTACCCTTTATCGCCTTCTTGGTATGCATCAACACTTCGAGTGGACGGTCGCGGCCACGGCCAGACTGGAAGACATAAAGGCCATCCTGGTCACCAATCCAATCCTGGTCGCGCCAAACATCGGCGAACCAATGCTACTATATATAGCGGCAACTCATCAAGTTGTAAGCGCAGTGCTCGTCGTCGAATGAGAGACGGGCGGACATAAATTCCCACTTCAAAAGCTGGTATATTATGTATCCACTGTCCTCACTCCATGCAAGTCACGGTACCCGCATTATCAAAAGATAGCATATGCGGTATTCATGGCATCCCGGAAACTATGACACTACTTTCAAGAGTGTTCAATCACACTGGCCTCGGAAGTACCACTCAACGACATAATAAACAACTGCGACGCCATGGGCCGGATTGCCAAATGGGCCATTGAGCTCCTCCTGTTCGACATAACGTATAAACCTCGGTGAGCCATTAAGTCGCAAGTATTGGCCAATTTTGTCGCCGAATGGGCAGAAGCCGAACTCCCTAAAGAGTACGATGCGTACTCCAATTGGATCATGCATTTCGGCGGCTCTAAAATGCTGGCTGGTCTGGGGGCTGGCGTCGTCCTGACGTCCCCCACCGGAGATACAGTCCAATACGTACTCCAAATACTGTACATAGACTCCAACAACGCAGAGGCGAATCGAGGCCTGTTACATGGTCTTGGATGGCAGTTTCCATGGGCATTCGGCGCTGGAGGTGCGTGGGGACTCGAACCTCGCAATATCCCAAATAAATGGAGACTTCGATGCCAAGGATCCGAAAATGGCGGCTTATCGCAACGCCGTCCTCGAGATGTTAGCTCGGTTCAAGGGGCTCGAATTCCACCATGTGGCTCAGGAAAACAATCAGGCGGCGGATATCCTCGCCCGTATCGGCGCTAAGCGCGGCGCTGTCCCACCTAACATCTTCTTGGAAAGGCTGTTTAAGCCATCCGTGGTATGGGAAGGGGACACCGGTAACAATAGTCTGGACCAGGCCACAACGCCAGATATCGAACACTCTGACATAATTGGAGGCTCTGCCACCGAAACAACACCTTCATCCCATGTAATAATGGCCGTCATCGCCTAGTGGAAAGAACCATTCCTGGCCTACCTAACCAGGCAGGAACTTTCCGAGGACCAAAATGAGGCACGCTGTATAGTGCAGCGATCTAAAGCCTACAAGGTCCACGAGGGAGAGCTTTATAAGAAAAGCGCTACCGGAGTCCTTCAAAGGTGCATCTCCGAAGAGGAAGGGCGGAAGCTTTTGGTAGAAATCCATGCTGGACTCGGCGGCCACCACGCCGCAGCCCGGGCCCTTGTAAGCAAGGCCTTCCGTACAGGTTTCTATTGGTCGACAGCCCAGGCAGATACATAAGACTTGGTCCAACGCTGCGTCGGTTGCCAGCTTTTTGCAAACCAAAGCCATATGCCGCCCACCGCTCTCCAAACAATCCCCATTACCTGGCCCTTGCGGTCCGGGGGCTTGATATGGTCGGACCCCTTATAGGGGGAACCCATAAGAAAAAATACTTACTGGTCATGGTGGATAAATTCACCAAATGGATAGAAGCCAAACCCGTTAAAACGGCTGAATCCAGACCGGTGATAGACTTCATATATGGGGTTGTACACCGTTATGGCATCCCCTACAACATCATCACTGACAACAACACGAACTTTACAGCCGACGAGGTAAAACTTTGGTGCAGCAACATGGGCATCAAGCTCGATTATGCTTCTGTCTATCACCCGCAAACTAACGGTCAAGTCGAGCGAGCAAATGGTCTTATCATGAGAGGCATCAAACCCAGATTAGTGCGGTCCTTAAAGGAGTCTAACATGCACTTGGTAGAGGAGCTGGATTCCGTCTTATGGGGGTTGCGGACCACGCCGAATCGCACTACCGGATACACACCGTTCTTTATGGTGTACGGCGCAGAGGCGGTTCTGCCCTGTGACATAATTCATGACTCACCTCGAGTGCGCATGTATGAATAAAAAGAGGCCGAGCTTGATTGGCAGGACATTTTGGACGCCCTGGAGGAGGAGCACGACGTGGAAAAAGCCCGTTCCGCATTCTATCAGCAACAGGCTCGAAGATACCAAAGCAAAGAAGTACGGGCCAAACCTTATAACGTTGGCGAACTAGTTCTACGCCTGCCGGAGAAGAAAAAGAACAAGGTTAAGCCCAAATGGGAAGGTCCCTTCATTATTGACCAAGTTCTGACCGACGGAGCGTACCGTCTGCGGGATGCATCAGACAATCAACTTGAGCCAAACCCATGGAACGCAGCCAGACTCCGAAGATTCTACGCCTAGTGCTGGACTCTATGTTCGTCTCCTTACCCCTATCCATTTTTTGCATATACATTATCTGTCTTTTCTCTCTTTCTTTCTTCTTTTTCCTTCTCCTCAAGGCCTTAAAAGGCCAACTTGTGTTTTGACTACACAATATTAACGCTCTAGCCGCGCTCATTATACACGGGGCTTCTTATCTGAAGCTTAATATAACTATTTTTCCGGGCTTCATGCCCCGCACATGTGTTATTCTTCCGCATGTACCTTTTTTCGCCATTATATGCATCGATATGACTTAATTTTTGGCTAAGCTGGGTTGCCTGGCTCTTGTATTTATGCCCTACGTTCCCGTTAATTCGGCTAGGGCATAAGGGGAGCACCTCTGCGATTGTTACTGCCGGGTCAACCGGATGTGTACCTCAGACTGGGTGAAGCCGAAAGCTAGCGTTCTTAAGGGAATATTCGGTCGGTGAACAAAAGATGACTTTTATTTATTTTGATACATGCCCCCAGATGTTTTTTGCCTGTGTCTCTTCTTGCAGTCCGGACATGCACATTAGGGCATGCGTACCCAGGGAAAGGAACCCTTAACGGAACTATTCTCCCTGGAAGATGTTTCTTACTATCCATGTAATATAACATAGCTAGTTGGGTACTTGTCTGTTCAAGCACTTATGACCCCTACGCCTGGTTTCCACGCATACCCCGGTTTTTACATAACTGAGCGGGTATTCAGATACACTCCGGACTATCGGGTCCCAAGGTCGAAGCGAAAAGGTCCGCCATGACAAATGATTTACAATCCGGCTAGAGACATTATACATGTCATTTCAATTACACAGTCACTTAGACTGACTAAATTCTTCTTCTATTCCATCCAACAGGTTGTCTAACCTACAATCCTGTTGGGAATACTTTGCGGCTAATTCTACTTGGTCATACACCAAACTGACGGGGATCTCTTTCCCATCGGGCCCCACAGGTCCGACCTCGGCCATGTGGTTTGGGTCAGCCTTGGTATACCGCGTCTTCACCATGGCCCAGGCTTCCCTGGCACCTTGACGGCAGGCGATATCTTCCATAATCGGAAGAGCCGCCGCGCTCCCTTGAGCTTCTCTGCAAGCTCTCAATGCCTCTGGTAGGGAGACGGATGGCCACAAGGCACAGGCAATACCTGCATCACCCGCCGAACTTGTTCGTGCGGTTGTGAGAGCTCGTAGAAGATCACCCGCAGACCGGGCATCTCCTCCGCGGGGCGACCCGTCGGCATACCTGCGAGACATAACTCGTTAGCCGGCTTCTTCGCCAAACTCTTTCAAAAGTTCGTTCAAGCACTTACTGAAAATGCCGCGTCGAAGCCGCTTATTCTCCTTCACGGAGTCCGCAAGCTGGGCTCGAACATCCTTCAGTTCCACGCTCAGGTGGGTATTGGCGTCTTGGAGATCGTTTTTCTCTCGCCTAACTTTCATAAGCACGCGCTCGCTAGCCTTTAGCTGCCGTATGGCATGTTGCTCATCCGGATTCACTCCGGAGTCATCTGCAATATCTATTGTTAGATTTGCAGGCATGCCACATACTATATGGTACCTATCATTCTTTGAAACAAGTGTTACCAGAGGGGGTCTTCTCGGACTCCTTCAATGCGGCAACTGCGGCCCATAGCTGGGCCTTGCACTCTTCCAGTTCTTGAGACAACTGGGTATTCTTCTCCATAAGAACCTGCACAAATAATGATCCTTAAATCAGTTGTGCCAACTGTTTCAAGTCTTAGGGGCTACTGATATATATAATCATCAAATTTTCTTACCCGTATATCCTTTACATACTGGTCCATGGCTCTGCAAGACCATTTTGAGCAGCACGGATGTGCGCGTCTCATGAGTTGAAGGCATCAAATGCCTCTTGGGAGAAACAAGCGTCACGGAGAACGGCCCGACGACACATATGATTCATGGCGCTCTCCACTTCGGAATTTGTAGCGGATATTTTATCCGCATCCTTTGTAGGAGGAGCATCCGGCGCGTGCCCCGTGTTAGCTTCCGCCTCTGTGTCCGGCCCTGGAGCCCGACTGGTAGAGGCGTGATCGGTAACCTCTCCGGATATAGTCCGGCGAGCACTTTTCCTTCTAGGAAACATGGGTGTTATTATGTTTTAAAAGACGATAACCACGGAGCGAGGTTTGGTATCATACCTCTCCGCCGGCTTCTTCGTCCGGACTGCCTTCCTTTTTAGCCTACCCGGCTTCGGCGCCCCTTGTTGGCGAGTCACCGCGGGTTCGGCATGGCGTCCCGAGGACCTTCCCTGTAAAACACCATACAGGTATGGTAGGTGAAGTGCATAAAAGGGGATCCTTCTCGGAAGTCAGGACTCTGGTTTTACTTACGTGCGAGGCGGGGAGTAGCCCAGGATAGTCAGCTATAATGGCCACCATGGCATCATCACAGCTTAATTGATAGAATATCCTGTCGATCAGCTCCACAAATATGTCCGGATCCTCTTCAAGGCCGGGGTCGAGGGCCCAGTCAGGATCCTCCGGTTGTGGAGGTGGGCTGTTGACCTCCCTTACAGCCTTTCGCAGTTCTTGCTATGAAAGGGCAAGGTAAATACTTATTACCAAAATATGGGAAGGATGGGAGTAAAAAGTGGCAGCTCACCCAGCTTGGAGGGTTGTACAAGGAGAATCCATCCCGTGGTTTGATGCGGAGGAACTCCTTTTCCTCTCCCTTATACAAATCGGACAGAATTTTTGCTAGAGCAGAAATCGAGTCCGGTCCCTTACGACCGCAGCGAGTGGCATCATCTTCCCGTTGAAGTGCCACATGGGGTGGCCTCGATATTGAAGTGGCTGCACCCCAAGATAATGCATATTGACATAACCTCGGTTATTGTCAGTCCTGATTGAGCCAGCACCTTTATCCAGCCCATCAGGTAAAGGACGTCTCTGTTATCTTCCTCCTGAGGGCTCCGAGGGCGCCAGCTTCGGCGTTTCTTCAAAGGAGCAGCGTCAAACTCGGGAAGACCAATCTGAATAGGATTCGGAAGGGGGACGTCCTCCATATAAACCACTCCGAAGGCCAGTCTTCGTACGTCTTCTTCGGGGTACCGGACAGTATCCGTCCCGCGATCGCCATATTTCGGCTCCGCCCACTTGATATATTGACCCCCTCTGTGTACGGGGCACAAGGCAGAATAGCTTCTTCCACATCGCGAAATGAGCTTCGCAGCCCAGAAACAGCTCACAAAGGGCTACATAACCAGCGATGTGTAATATGGGAGCAGGGGTGAAGTTATGCAACTGGAGGCCGTAAAACTCCAGGAGCCCTCAGAGGAACGGATGGATTGGAAATCCGAGTCCCCTTAATAAATAAGGGATGAGGCATACTCGCTCCCCCTTGGAGTTGTTGGGAAAGCTCTCCGCTTGCTCCCCGCCATTGTAGGCGGCGAGCCCGGCTCGAACGGGGACCATATACGCTGGAGGGAGAAATCCCTGGGTCTGTAACTCCACTAATTGGCTGTGCGGGATGGAACACTTCTTCCAATCTCCGGGCTTAGGGCTACAGGAGCGAGAGGAAGAGCTGCGGTGTCCGGCCATGTTGGGATGAATTTCTGCGGGCGCGCTCCATTGAATGCTCGTCGTGGAAGGATGGTGTGATTTGGATCTAAGAATCCCCGTCTCTTTAGTAGACAGTTTACTCACATAGCTAGGGTGGCAAATGTAAAAATGCCCCGGCTTCTTGCATTCGCTCGACACATGGAAGATAGCCATTATTGGACGTGGAAGCCAAGAAGCGCAACATTTACGGGAAGCCGGACACTATTCAACAGGTATTCAGGATTTGGAGAACCCGCCTTGCGATGCCGAAAACAATCTGTGCGCCAGACTCATCGTCATTGAAGCCTGGTTCGGGGGCTACTAAGGGAGTCCTGGATTAGGGGGTATCTGGACAGCCGGACTATATCCTTTGGCCAGACTGTTGGACTATGAAGATACAAGATTGAAGACTTCGTCCCGTGTCCGGATGGGACTCTCCTTGGCGTGGAAGGCAAGCTGGGCATATGTAGATCTCCTGCCTTGTAACCGACCCTGTGTAACCCTAGCCCCCTCCGGTGTCTATATCAACCGGAGGGTTTAGTCCGTAGGACAACAACAATCATACCATAGGCTAGCTTCTAGGGTTTAGCCTCTACGATCTCGTGGTAGATCAACTCTTGTAATACTCATATCATCAAGATCAATCAAGCAGGAAGTAGGGTATTACCTCCATCGAGAGGGCCCAAACCTGGGTAAACATCGTGTCCCCGGCCTCCTGTTACCATCCGCCTTAGACGCACAGTTCGGGACCCCCTACCCGAGATCCGCCGGTTTTGACACCGACAATATTCGTTCGATATTTTGATGAGATGTATGTTGTCTTTCCTCTAGTGGTGTTATGTGAACGTCGACTACATGACACTTCACCATATTTTGGCGTAGAGGAAGGCATTGGGAAGTAATAAGTAGATGATGGGTTGCTAGAGTGACAGAAGCTTAAACCCTAGTTTATGCGTTGCTTCGTAAGGGGCTGATTTGGAACCACATGTTTCATGCTATGGTTAGGTTTACCTTAATACTTCTTTTGTAGTTGTGGATGCTTGCAATAGGGGTTAGTCATAAGTGGGATGCTTGTCCAAGGAAGGGCACCACCCAAGCCCCGGTCCACCCACATATCAAATTATCAAAGTAACGAACGCGAATCATATGAGCGTGATGAAAACTAGCTTGACGATAATTCCCATGTGTCCTCGGGAGCGTTTTCCTTTATATAAGAGTTTGTCCAGGCTTGTCCTTTGCTACAAAATGGATTGGGCCACCTTGCTGCACCTTATTTACTTTTGTTACTTGTTACCCGTTACAAATTACCTTATCAAAAAACTATCTATTACCGATAATTTCAGTGCTTGCAGAGAATACCTTACTGAAAACCGCTTGTCATTTCCTTCTGCTCCTCGTTGGGTTCGACACTCTTACTTATCGAAAGGACTACGATAGATCCCCTATACTTGTGGGTCATCAGAGGCCGGATCCCTCCCCTTCCTTCTCTCTTCCCCCTTTCCTTCCTCCTAAGGTGCGGCCTATATGGTGGCGCAACAGCCCCTGCTGGCTGCTGCATTTCTCCTCTTGGCCCATTAGGCCCATATAGTTGCCGGGGGGGTGCCCAGAACCCCTTCCGGTGACCCAATATGTACCCGGTACCCCCAGAACATTTCCGGTGTCCGAATATCATCATCATGTATATGAATCTTTACCTCTCGACCATTTAGAGACTCCTCGTCATGTCCGTGATCTCATCGGGGACTTCGAACAACATTCGGTCACCAAATCACATAACTCATATAATACAAAACTGTCATCAAATGTAGCGTGCAGACCCTACGGGTTCGAGAACTATGTAGACATGACCGAAACACCTCTCCAGTCAATAACCAATAGCGGAACCTGGATGCTCATATTGGTTCCCACATATTCTATGAAGATCTTTATTGGTCGTACCATAATGACAACATACGCTATTCCCTTTGTCATCGGTATGTTACTTGCCCGAGATCTGATCGTCGGTATCTTCATACCTAGTTCAATCTCATTACCTATTTACTCGTTCCGTAATACATCATCCCACAACTAACTCATTAGTCACATTGCTTGCAAGGCTTATTATGATGTGCATTACCGAGAGGGCTCAGAGATACCTCTCCGATACTCGGAGTGACAAATCCTAAGCTCGATCTATGCCAACCCAACAAACACCTTCGGAGATACCTGCAGAGAATCTTTATAATCACCCAGTTACGTTGTGACATTTGATAGCACACAAGGTATTCCTCCGGTATCCGGAAGTTGCGTAATCTCATAGTCAAAGTAATATGTATATGACATGAAGAAAGCAATAGCAATAAAACTGAATGATCAATATGCTAAGCTAACAGATGGGTCTTGTCCATCACATCATTCTCCAAATGATGCGATCCTGTTCATCAAATGACAACAAATGTCTATGGTTAGGAAACTTAACCATCTTTGATTAACGAACTAGTCTAGTAGAGGCTTACTAGGGACACTTTGTTTCATCTATGTATCCACACATGTATCAAGTTTCCGATTAATACAATTCTAGCATGAATAATAAACATTTATCATGATACAAGGAAATATAAATAACAACTTTATTATTGCCTCTATGGCATATTTCCTTCAGTCTCCCACTTGCACTAGAGTCAATAATCTAGTTCACATCGCCATGTGATTTAACACCAACAGCTCACATCTTTATGTGATCAACACCCATAGTTCACATCGCCATGTGTTCAACACCCAAAGGGTTTACTAGAGTCAATAATCTATTTCACATCGCTATGTGATTAACACCCAAAGAGTACTAAGGTGTGATCATGTTTTGCTTGTGAGAGAAGTTTAGTCAACGGGCCTGCCACATTCAGATCTGTATGTATTTTGCAAATTTCTATGTCTACAATGCTCTGCATGGAGCTACTCTAGCTAGTTGCTCCCATGTTTAATACGTATCTAGATTGAGAATTAGAGTCATCTAGATCAGTGTCAAAGCTTGCATCGACGTAACTCTTTACGACGAACTCTTTATCACCTCCATAACCGAGAATCATTTCCTTAGTCCTCTTTAAGGTAACTGAGGATAATTTTGACCGTTGTCAAGTGATCTACTACTGGATCACTATTGTACCCCCTTGCCAAACTCATGGAAAGGTACACAATATGTCTGGTACACAGCATGGCATACTTTATAGAACCTATGGATGAGGCATAGGGAATGACTTTCATTCTCTCTCTATCTTCTGCCGTGGTTGGGCTTTGAGTCTTACTCAACTTCACACCTTGCAACACAGGCAAGAACCCTTTCTTTGACTGATCCATTTCGAACTTCTTCAAAATCTTATCAAGGTATGTGCTTTTTGAAAGTCCTATTAAGCATCTCGATCTATCCCTATAGATCCTGATGCCCAATATATAAGTAGCTTCACCGAGGTCTTTCATCGAAAAATTCTTATTCAAGTATCCTTTTATGCTATTCAGAAAATCTATATCATTTCCAATCAGCAATATGTCATCCACATATAATATCTGAAATGCTACAGAGCTCCCACTCACGTTCTTCTAAATACAGGCTTCACCATAAGTCTGTATAAAATCATATGCTTTGATCACCTTACCAAAGCGTATATTCCAACTCCGAGATGCTTGCACCAGTCCATAGATGGATCGCTGGAGCTTGCACACTTTGTTAGCACCTTTAGGATTGAAAAAACCTTCTGGTTGCATCATATACAACTCTTCTTTAAGAAATCCAATAAGGAATGCAGTTTGACGTCCATATGCCAGATTCCATAATCATAAAATGCGGCAATTGCTAACATGATTCAGATAGACTTAAGCATCGATACGGGTGAGAAAGTCTCATCTTAGTCAACTCCTTGAACTTGTCGAAAACCTTTTGCGACAAGTCGAGCTTTGTAGACAATAACATTACCATCAGCGTCACACTACTAGGAAAAACCTTATACACAACATCTTAGCAGTAGCGCTGGACAAAATGAGGCGCTACTGCTACTTATTAGTAGAGCGTGTAAGTAAACGACGCTACTGCTATCACTTTAGCAGTAGTGCGTATTAGCAAAATGCGCTGCTGCTAAACTTGAACTGGGCACACATGGCTAGCCCCAATTAGCAGCAGCGCGTATCCGTACCCAGTGCTACTGCTATGCTCCGTAGCAGGAGCGCTTTTCTTGAACCCGCGCTACTACTAACCCTACCTTACCGTCCCCACGCGGCCGACCCTCTCACCCTCCCTCTCAGTCACTCTCCCCCGCACGCTCCGTCGTCCGCCGCGCTGCTCCTCCTCCACCGAGGTACTCCCTCCATCCCTCCTCCTCCCTCCTCCCTCCCTCCTCCTTCGGCCACCCCTCCTCTCTCCTCCTCCGGCCACCCCCTCCTCCCTCCTCCCACCCCCTCCTCCTCTCTCCTTCTTCTTCCCACCCCTCCTCCCTCCCTCCTCCTCCCTCCTTGATCCCACCGCCCTCCTCCTCTTCCCTCCTTCCTCCATCTCTATTTTTTCTGTTTTTAATGTAGTTTTTTACTATTGTATAATGTAGTTTTTAATTGTGTTTTAGTAAGTGTTTATAGAATTAGTAAGAAAATCAATAGAACTAGTTGAACTAGTTTATTTTTAGTAAGAACTAGTTTATTTTTATTTATAGTAAGTCTTAGTTGAACTAGTTGAATTAATAAAGCTAGTCTAATTAAAATTTTACTCTAGAACTAGTTTATTTTTAGTAAGAAAATTAATAGAATTAATTTATTTTTAGGTGTATTTAACAGAATTCTAGGTTGATTCGTTTTGAAGTGACATGTCATATTTTGAACATGTCACAATTGTTGTTATTTTTTTAGTTAAAGCAATTATTCCTGCATCAACGTTGACGATGCCTATCCCGCATCCTCGTCGTCGACTCGGCGGAGGAGGCCTGCTTGATCAGAGGAGCCATGTCCGGGACTGGGCTCCGTCGTGCTGGTACTGGGAGGTGCTACCTTCCGGGGGGCGCCGCTTGGTGAGGAGCCAGCCCGTCGTTGACCCAAGCCTTCTTTGGTGGCGGTCACATGGGCCAGTGATGGTGTGGAGGCTTGAGGACCCCGCGGAGGTGGTACATCACTGTGTCAGCGAGGAGGACGAGCACGTTCGTTGCTACATGGTCGCGTTGGAGGGCAGGTTCTCCAATACCTGGAAGGTTCTTCAGGGATCTCACTGGACCTATGATCCTGTGATGGTTCCTTCTCTTTGGGTGTCCACCGCCCACGTCGATACCCATCGTTCGCTAGGGTTTTAGTTGTATTAGTGATGTTATATGTATGATACTATTCGAGATGTATTAGTGATAATATTCGATGATGTACGAACGCAAGAGACGATTTAGTTTTGCTTATTGAATGCATGCTAATTTGAATACTAATTTATTTTATGATTTGGTTTTGCTTATTGAATGCTCAAATTGGAGAACTACTCCTATTTTGAATGCTCAAATTGGAGAGCACTATGCAAGGGCGTATGCATTTGATTAGTTGATTGCTTATAGGGTTTTTGTTTTTGCAGAAATCAAGGAGCCCCTCCATCATCCCCGTCGCCGTCCCCGTCACCGACCCCCTCCGACCTCGAGGTGAGATCAGCCAAATCTCAATGTCAATATGAGTCCTCTAAGATATTTTGAAATGTTTTTGTTCATATTTTCAACCATTGAAATGCAATGACCATCAAGTTTGAATGCTCATACGATGTAGATATAAACATGTATATCTTGTGTTGCTCAAATAGGATATGTGCTTGCCCAAGTGGCCGGCCATGTTTGCAGGTTACACCTCCGAGTGCCTATGTTTTGGCGGAGTGTTGATTAATTCCCGTTCTGATAAATTTCAGGCGCTCGATATGTCCTTTTTTTAGCAAAGGTCATGCCGGATTTTTCCGTGAATTTTGGCATGACTTGCGCTAGAATATGTAGGAAATATCGAGTGGCCTAAATTTTCTAGAACGATAATTAAACGACATTTCAGGTTGACCTTAAGTCTGTCGAGGCTCCATACATGACAGTCAACAAATGAGTGAGGGAGAAAGTCTGCACCATATATGAGAGAAGAAGAATCCCGACTGTTGTCATGGAGGTCGTTTTTCCTTCTTATCCTTGTGCTAGACCTTTGTTATGCACTAGGGGAAGGAGGAATAACGACCATCACCGACGGTCGAAAAATCAGTGAGGGAGTGTATCCACCATATATGAGAGAGGACGAAGAATCCCGACTGTTGTCGTGGGGGTCGTTTCTCCTTCTTCTTCTTGTGCTAGACCTTTGTTATGCACTAGGTGAAGGAGGAGTAACGACCATCACCGACGGTCGCAAATGTCAGGGAGGAATCAGTGAGGGAGAGTTGATACGTCTCCAACGTATCTATAATTTATGATTGTTCCATGCTATTATATTATCTGTTTTGGATGTTTAATGGGCTTTACTAAGCACTTTTATATTATTTTTGGGACTAACCTATTAACTGAAGGCTCAGTGCAAATTGCTGTATTTTTTTTCCTATTTCAGTGTTTCGCAGAAAAGAAATATCAAACAGAATGAAACCTTCAGGAGAGTTATTTTTGGAACAAACGTGATCCAGGGGACTTGGAGTGGACGTCAAGAAAGAAGCGAGGAGGCCACGAGGCAGGGAGGCGCGCCTGCCCCCCCGGGCATGCCCCCCACCCTCGTGGGCCCCTCGCAGCTCCACCGGCCTACTTCTTCCTCCTATATATATCCATATACCCCAAAAACATCCAGGAGCACCACGAAACCCTATTTCCACCGCCGCAACCTTCTGTACCCGTGAGATCCCATCTTGGGTCCTTTTCGGGCGCTCCGTCGGAGGGGGAATCGATCACGGAGGGCTTCTACATCAACACCATAGCCTCTCCGATGATGTGTGAGTAGTTTACCACAGACCTTCGGGTCCATAGTTATTAGCTAGATGGCTTCTTCTCTCTCTTTGGATCTCAATACAAAGTTCTCCTCGATCTTCTTGGAGATCTATTCAATGTAATTCTTTTTGCGATGTGTTTGTCGAGATCCGATGAATTGCGGGTTTATGATCAAGACTATCTATGAACAATATTTGAATCTCCTCTGAATTCTTTTATGTATGATTTGTTATCTTTGCAAGTCTCTTCGAATTATCAGTTTGGTTTGGCCTACTAGATTGATCTTTCTTGCAATGGGAGAAGTGCTTAGCTTTGGGTTCAATCTTGCGGTGTCCTTTCCCAAAGGATGTTAGGGCAGCAAGGCACCTAATTGTATTGTTGCCATCAAGGATAAAAAGATGGGGTTTATATCATATTGCTTGAGTTTATCCCTCTACATCATGTCATCTTGCCTAATGCGTTACTCTGTTCTTATGAACTTAATACTCTAGACGCATGCTGGATAGCGGTTGATGTGTGGAGTAATAGTAGTAGATGCAGAATCGTTTCGGTCTACTTTTCACGGACGTGATGCCTATATACATGAGCATGCCTAGATATTCTCATAACTATGCACTTTTCTATCAATTGCTTGGCAGTAATTTGTTCACCCATCGTAATACTTATGCTATTTTGAGAGAAGCCACTAGTGAAACCTATGGCCCCCGGGTCTATTTTCCATCATATAAGTTCCCAATCTATTTTACTTTGCAATCTTTACTTTCAATCTATATCATAAAAAATACCAAAAATATTTATCTTATTATCTCTATCAGATCTCACTTTTGCAAGTGGTCGTGAAGGGATTGACAACACCTTTATCGCGTTGGTTGCAAGGTTCTTATTTGTTTGTGTAGGTACGAGGTGACTTGCGTGTAGTCTCCTACTGGATTGATACCTTGGTTCTCAAAAACTAAGGGAAATACTTACGCTACTTTGCTGCATCACCCTTTCCTCTTCAAGGGAAAACCAACGCATGCTCAAGAGGTAGCAAGAAGGATTTCTGGCGTCGTTGCTGGGGAGATCTACGCCAAGTCAAGTCAAGTCAAGACATACCAAGTACCCATCACAAACTCTTATCCCTCGCATTACATTATTTGCCATTTGCCTCTCCTTTTCCTCTCCCCCACTTCACCATTGCCGTTTTATTCGCCCTCTTTTTTCGTTCGCCTCCTTTTCGCTTGCCTTTTTGTGTGCTCGTTCTTTGTGCAATTTGCTCCCATCATGTCTGAAACTAGGGAAGTTATTGTTGATAAGGATAATAATATGGAAAAATTTGATGCTTTTGATGATCCTCTTGAAGATCCTACTATTTTACACACTAAAAAGTGTCGGATTGGTAGCGATAATATTATTGGAAAAGGAGTTATTCAAGATTTCTTTACTTGTGCCGGTGCTTTCCCACTATGGGAGGGTCAATCCTTCATAGAACTAGTAGTCTTGCAGATGCTATATCTTTGCTCATAGTTGAACTTGAAAGACATTTTTTGCATATGCATCCTTCCATACAAAGGATTTTATTAGAATTTTCCAATATTGAGCATTCTTCTGTCAAACGCGCAACTACTATCTTTTTGGCACATGAGTTCAGATTTATTATGAAAGAAACCAAGGAAGTTTTGCGCACTATAGGGTGGATGCCAGCCGTCCACCCATAGAGGCTATCCTCTTTAATCAGGAAGATATTATGCGTTTACAATCTTTAGATCATGTTGCTTATAATGAAAACCTTAGAAATAAGGTTCCTACCGTTGTTGTAGTCAATAAAATTTCTGAGCTTAATGATAATTTTGCTATTCAGAACAACGTGCTAGGCTTTTCTCTTGAACAAAGGCTCATGACTTATTGCCAAAAGGATGCTTATAATGATGAATTGGTTGTGCAATATAAGGGCCAAAGGAGGAACCCATACCTCCCGATCTTGATCTTGGGGACTTTTGTCCCATTAAATTTAGCCCTTTTGATTACTTTTGCTTGCCACAAAGAAAAACTTGCTGCTGAACGTAGGGAATATGAGATGAGTTTTCGCAATTTGCCCTACTATTATTATGATAATACCTAGATCTATCCTTGTCTTTATGCCTAGCTAGGGGCGTTAAACGATAGTGCTTGTTGGGAGGCAACCCAATTTTATTTTTGTTTCTTGCTTTTTCGTTCTGTTTAGTAATAAATAATTCATCTAGCTTCTATTAAGATGTGTTTCCATGTTTTAGATTAGGGTTTGTGCCAGTAGAACCTTTGGGAAGACTTGGGTGAAGTCTTTATGATCTTGCTATAAAAAAACAGAAACTTTAGCGCTCACGAGATTAGCTGCCATTTTTTACTGGAGAGTGGTTTTAGGTTTATTCTTTTTGCAGATGATTAATAGACAAATTCCTCATGTCCACCAATTTATTTCAGAACTGTTGGAGTTACAGAAGTATACGTTTGATCCAGATTACTACAGACTATTCTGTTTTTAAAAGATTCTATTTTTTTTGTGTTGTTTGCTTATTTTGATGAATCTATGACTAGTATCGGAGGGTATTAACCATAGAGAAGTTGGAATACAGTAGGTTTAACACCAATATAAATAAAGAATGAGTTCATTACATTACCTTATGGTGGTGATTTGTTTTCTTATACTAACAGAGATCATTAGATTTTCTGTTGAGTTTTGTGTTGTGAAGTTTTCAAGTTTTGGGTAAAGATTTGATGGATTATGGAATAAGGAGTGGCAGGAGCCTAAGATTGGGGATGCCCAAGGTACCCCAAGGTAAAATTCAAGGACAACCAAAATCTAAGCTTGGGGATGCCCCGGAAGGCATCCCCTCTTTCGTCTTCGTCTATCGGTAACTTTACTTGAGGCTATATTTTTATTCACCACATGATATGTGTTTTGCCTGAAGCGTCTTGTATGATTTGATTCTTTGCTTCTTAGTTTACCACAATCATCCTTGCTGTACACACCTTTTGGGAGAGACACACATGAATCGGAATTTATTAGAATACTCTATGTGCTTCACTTATATCTTTTGAGCTAGATAGATTTGCTCTAGTGCTTCACTTATATCTTTTTAGAGCTGGTGGTTTTATTTTATAGAAATTGTTGATCTCTCATGCTTTGCTTATATTATTTTGAGAGTCTTTTATAACAGTATGGTAGTTCGCTTTGGCTATAAAATTAGTCCTAATATGATGAACATCCAAGATGGGTATAATAAAAACTATCATATAAAGTGCATTGAATACTATGAGAAGTTTGATACTTGATGATTGTTTTGAGATATTAATATGGTGATATTAGAGTCATGCTAGTTGAGTAGTTGTGAATTTAATAAATACTTGTTCTAAAGTTTGTGATTCCCGTAGCATGCACGTATGGTGAACCGTTATGTGATGAAGTCGGAGCATAATTTATTTATTCATTATCTTCCTTATGAGTGGCGGTCGGGGACGAGCGATGGTATTTTCCTACCAATCTATCCCCCTAGGAGCACGCGCGTAGTACTTCGTTTAGATAACTAATATATTTTCGCAATAAGTATGTGAGTTCTTTATGACTAATGTTGAGTCCATGGATTATACGCACTCTCACCCTTACACCATTGTGCTCTAATACCGCACACCTTTCGCCGGTATCATACACCCACCATATACCTTCCTCAAAACAGCCACCATACCTACCTATTGTGGCATTTCCATAGCCATTCCGAGATATATTGCCATGCAACTTACCACCGTTCCATTTGTTATGACACGCTTCATCATTGTCATATTGCTTTGCATGATCATGTAGTTGACATCGTATTTGTGGCAAAGCCACCTTTATAATTCTTTCATACATGTCACTCTTGATTCATTGCATATCCCGGTACACCGCCGGAGGCATTCATATAGAGTCATATTTTGTTCCAAGTATTGAGTTGTAATTTTTGAGTTGTGAGTAAATAAAAGTGTGATGATCATCATTATTAGAGCATTGTCCCAAGTGAGGAAAGGGTGATGGATACTATGATTCCCCCACAAGTCGGGATGAGACTCTGGACGAAAAGAAAAAAAGGAGGCCATAAAAAAGAGAGAGAGAGAAACAGGCCCAAATAAAAAAAATGAGAGAACAAGAGAGAAGGGACAATGTTACTATCCTTTTGCCACACTTGTGCTTCAAAGTAGCACCATGATCTTCATAATGGAGAGTCTCCTATGTTTTCACTTTCATTTACTAGTGGGAATTTTACATTATAGAACTTGGCTTGTATATTCCAATGACGGGCTTCCTCAAAATGCCCTAGGTCTTCGTGAGCAAGCAAGTTGGATGCACGCCCACTTAGTTTCTTTTGTTGAGCTTTCATACACTTGTAGGTCTAGTGCATCCGTTGCATGGCAATACCTACTCATTCACATTGATATCTATTGATGGGCATCTCCATAGCCCGTTGATACGCCTAGTTGATGTGAGACTATCTTCTCCTTTTTGTCTTCTCCACAACCACCATTCTATTCCAGATATAGTGCTATATCCATGGCTCACGCTCATGTATTGCGTGAAGATTGAAAAAGTTTGAGAACATCAAAAGTATGAAACAATTTCTTGGCTTATCATCGGCGTTGTGCATGATTAAATACTTTATGTGATGAAGATAGAGCATAGCCAGACTATATGATTTTGTAGGGATAACTTTCTTTGGCCATGTTATTTTGAGAAGACATGATTGCTTTGTTAGTATGCTTGAAGTATTATTATTTTCATGTCAATATTAAACTTTTGTCTTGAATCTTTCGGATCTGAACATTCATGCCACAATAAATGAAATTACATTGAGAAATATGCTAGGTAGTATTCCACATCAAAAATTCGGTTTTTATCATTTACCTACTCGAGGACGAGCAGGAATTAAGCTTGGGAATGCTTGATACGTGTCCAACGTATCTATAATTTTTGATTGTTCCATGCTATTATATTATCTGTTTCGGATGTTTAATGGGCTTTACTAAGCACTTTTATATTACTTTTGGGACTAACCTATTAACCGAAGGCCCATTGCAAATTGCTGTTTTTTTGCCTATTTCAGTGTTTCGCAGAAAAGGAATATCAAACGGAATCCAAACAGAATGAAACCTTCGGGAGAGTTATTTTTGGAACAAACGTGATCCAGGGGACTTGGAGTGGACGTCAAGAAAGAAGCAAGGAGGCCACGAGGCAGGGAGGCGCGCCCCCACCCTCGTGGGCCCCTCGCAGCTCCACCGACCTACTTCTTCCTCCTATATATATCCATAGACCCCCAAAACATCCAGGAGCACCACGAAACCCTATTTCCACTGCCGCAACCTTTTGTACCCGTGAGATCCCATCTTGGGGCCTTCTCAGGCGCTCCGTCGGAGGGGGAATCGATCATGGAGGGCTTCTACATCAACACCATAGCCTCTCCGATGATGTGTGAGTAGTTTACCAAAGACCTTCGGGTCCATAGTTATTAGCTAGATGGCTTCTTCTCTCTCTTTGGATCTCAATACAAAGTTCTCCTCGATCTTCTTGGAGATCTATTCGATGTAATTCTTTTTGCGGTGTGTTTGTCGAGATCCGATGAATTGTGGGTTTATGATCAAGATTATCTATGAAGAATATTTGAATCTCCTCTGAATTCTTTTATGTATGATTTGTTATCTTTGCAAGTCTCTTCGAATTATCAGTTTGGTTTGGCCTACTAGATTGATCTTTCTTGCAATGGGAGAAGTGCTTACCTTTGGGTTCAATCTTGCGGTGTCCTTTCCCAATGACTGCAGGGGCAGCAAGGCACACATTGTATTGTTGCCATCAAGGATAAAAAGATGGGGTTTATATCATATTGCTTGAGTTTATCCCTCTACATCATGTCATCTTTCCTAATGCGTTACTCTGTTCTTATGAACTTAATACTCTAGATGCATGTTGGATAGCGGTCAATGTGTGGAGTAATAGTAGTAGATGCAGAATCATTTCAGTCTACTTGTCACGGACGTGATGCCTATATACATGATCATGCCTAGATATTCTCATAACTATGCACTTTTCTATCAATTGCTCGACAGTAATTTGTTCACCAACCGTAATACTTATGCTATTTTGAGAGAAGCCACTAGTGAAACCTATGGTCCCCGGGTCTATTTTCCATCATATAAGTTTCCAATCTATTTTTACTTTGCAATCTTTACTTTCAATCTATATCATAAAAAATACCAAAAATATTTTTCTTATTATCTCTATCAGATCTCACTTTTGCAAGTGGCCGTGAAGGGATTGACAACCCCTTTATCGCGTTGGTTGCAAGGTTCTTATTCGTTTGTGTAGGTACGAGGCGACTTGCGTGTAGTCTCCGACTGGATTGATACCTTGGTTCTCAAAAACTGAGGGAAATACTTACGCTACTTTGTTGCATCACCCTTTCCTCTTCAAGGGAAAACCAACGCATGCTCAAGAGGTAGAAAGAGTCTCCACCATATATGAGTGGACGAAAAATCCCGACTGTTGTCGTGGGGGTCGCTTCTCCTTCGTTCCCGTGTGCTAGACATTTTGGTGTAATGCACTCAGGGATGAAAGGAGGAGCGATCATCACCAACGGTCGAATGTATACACCACGTGAGCTGAGCGTTTTCAAGAAAAGACTTGGCAGACCGATAGTCAACCCGTGATGAATAGTAATGATCTAATTTAGTTTTTGTAGTACATATATTTAATTGTACAAGTTTAATCTTTGAATTATGAACCTAGGAAATGTCGTCATCGGACGACGAAAGTCTCCCGGGGGAGTGTGAATGGTGCAACGACGACCGGGTCTGCATGCGACAGCCTCACACGGACGAAGGTCGGCGCTTGACATTAAGCTCCAGGAGACCTTCGATGTTGAAATGGTACGCAACGACGACAAGTGTTTTTTTCGTAATTAAGCACGACTTCTACTACTTCAACGTGTAATTTTTGTCTTTTACAATTCGACTTGCTTATCCCATGCCATGCAAGATGCTATGTCTTAGAGAGGATGGATTTTGAAGATCATGAGAGTATGGAAACAAAGAAAATTCACCTAAGGACCCATCATGGTATGGATTTTGATGTAAATCTACAGAATTCTGAGAGCGTATCCCATTTTGGTTGCCCGAATTGGGAAGCACTTTGCAAGATGTACGATTTTCATGAGGTTATGCTTGTCACCATGGATCTTGGTGATCCTGACTTCGCTCAAGACAATATGGACATTTGTGTCCTTCTTGATACGCTTCCAATTCTACCGCTATGTGAGTTTCTCAAACATAGTTATTAAGTAATTTATATTGTTTATTTCAAAATAGTTGATAGCTTATTTTTATTCTTCAAAGAATGTGCGGAAGATGGTAGACAGAACCTACTACACCGATGGCTCAGAATTAACTTATCAGGAGAAAAATCATCTAATCTCATTTATTACTGATCTTGAGAATTACAATATCTATTATCAAACTCCTCCATGTTATGGTCAATACATGCCACTAGTGCACGTGTTGAACTACGGTAACATCCATGGAGATGTCATGTTAAGATTTTTTACTATTACAAAACCCGTGCATCTTTTGCATAGATTCTTCTAAAACTCAACTACATTGCTAACTACGAAGTTATTACTATGTTTTTCAACAGAAAATCCTGAAGGATTGTGTGCCTCATCTGATGTTTCCGAAAGTTCCCATTGATGTTTTGAACTTACGGCCAGGTCATCCTACGAATCACTCATGTTCATACCGGATTTCTAAAACCGATGAAGACATGACAATCAAAGATTGGAAAAAATGCATGGTCAATCGTAAGGAGCTACTTGGAAGCAACATTGTGCGAAGCGCAAGAACTGGAGACAGGATAATATCCATTCTCCATAATGGAGAGTCAGGCCTATCTTGTTTTATGCTATTTTACCTAAGAAAGGGTAGTAGGTTCTATGAGAGAGAAGTAGGTCCTAGTTACAATGTGTTATTATGTGCTACAATGTGTTAGAGTTGATGATGATGACGAGGAGGAGTTGTGATTATGACTAGTGACCAACTTGCTATATGATGTCTCATTATTGAATGATGATCATGAGGAGGTGTTATATGACAATGATGTATTATGATGATAAGTTGTTAATGATATGATGATGATGATGCTATTTATTATATCATTGGGTGAAAGAACCGTGGATTAGTTTCAAGTGGATGTCCATCCACTTGAAACTAGTACACAGTTCTTTTACCCAGTGATGTAATAACTCATTATGATGTAAAAACAATCTCTAAATTGCTACTGTATGAAAACTTGTATAAAGGTGTATGAATACGACATGAAATAAAAAGAAATAGAATACAGAATAATAGTAGTAGCGCGGGCAATGAGACGCACTGCTAGTAATTACCAGTAGCGCCTTTTGCAGGAAGCGCTACTACTAAGTGGATATAGCAGTAGCGTAGCAGTAGCGCGGGTAAACCCACGCTATTGCTAACCTTTAGCTGTAGCGTCGTAGCACTAGCGCGGTCACCCGCGCTACTGGTAGGCCAAAAAACCCGCGCTATTGCTAGGCTTTTCCCTTGCAGTGTCAGTCTTCTTCTTGAAGATCCATTTATTCTCTATGGCTCGCTGGTCATCGGGCAAGTCAACCAAAGTCCACACTTTGTTCTCATACATGGGTCCTATCTCATATTTCATGGCTTCAAGCCATTTATCGGAATCTGGGCTTATCATCCCCTCTTCATAATTCATAGGTTCGTCATGGTCTAGTAACCTGACTTCCAGAACAGGATTATCGTGCCACTCTGGTGTGAATCATGCTCTGGTTGACCTACGAGGTTCAGTAGTAACTTGATCTGAAGTTTCATGATCATTATCATTAGCTTCCTCTTTAGTTGGTGTAGGCATCGCGGGAACAGTTTTCTGTGATGAGCTACCTTCCAATTCGAGAGAAGGTACAATTACCTCATCAAGTTGTACTTTCCTCCCACTCACTTCTTTCGAGAGAAACTCCTTCTCTAGAAAGGATCCATTCTTAGCAACAAGAATCTTGCTTTCGAATCTGTGATAGAAGGTGTACCCAACAGTTTCTTTTGGGTATCTTATGAAGACACATTTCTCCGATTTGGGTTCGAGCTTATCAGGCTGAAGCTTTTTCACATAAGCATCGCAACCCCAAACTTTAAGAAACGACAACTTAGGTTTCTTGCCAAACCATAGTTCATACGGTGTTGTCTCAACGGATTTAGATGGTGCCCTATTTAACGTGAATGAAGCTGTCTCTAATGCATAACCCCAAAACGATAGTGGTAAATCGGTAAGAGACATCATAGATAGTACCATATCTAATAAAGTATGGTTACAACGTTCGGACACACCATTATGCTATGGTGTTCCAGGTGGCGTGAGTTGTGAAACTATTCCACATTGTTTTTAAATGAAGGCCAAACTCGTAACTCAAATATTCGCCTCCGCGATTAGATCGTAGAAACTTTATTTTCTTGTTACGATGATTTTCCACTTTACTCTGAAATTCTTAGAACTTTTCAAATGTTTCACACTTGTGTTTCATTAAGTAGATATACCCATATCTGCTCAAATCATCTATGAAGGTTAGAAAATAATGATACCGTCCGAGCCTCAACACTCATCGGACCGCATACATCGGTATGTATTATTTCCAATAAGTCAGTAGCTTGCTCCATTGTTCCGAAGAATGGAGTTTTAGTCATCTTGCCCATGAGGCATGGTTCGCAAGTATCAAATGATTCATATTCAAATGATTCCAAAAGCTCATCTGCATGGAGTTTCTTCATGCGCTTTACACCAATATGACCTAAACGGCAGTGCCACAAATATGTTGCACTATCATTATTAACTTTGCATATTTTGGCATTAATATTATGGATATGTGTATCACTACGATCGAGATTCAACAAATCATTGACATTGGGTGTATGACCATAGAAGGTTTTATTCGTGTAAACAGAACAACAATTATTTTCTTACTTAAATGAATAACCATATTGCAATAAACATGATCTAATCATATTCATGCTCAACGCAAACACCAAATAATATTTATTTAGCTTCAATACTAATCCCAAATGTAGAGTGAGTGTGCGATGTCGATCATATCAACCTTGGAATCAATTCCAACATTCATCGTCACCTCTCCCTTAACTAGTCTCTGTTTATTCTACAGCTCCTGTTTCGAGATACTAATCTTAGCAACCGAACCGGTATCAAATTGTTGGGGAACGTAGTATTTCAAAAAAATCCCTACGATCACGCAAGATCTATCTAGGAGAAGCATAGCAACGAGCGGGGAGAGTGTGTCCATGTACCCTCGTAGACTGAAAGCGGAAGCGTTTAGTAACGTGGTTGATGTAGTCGAACGTCTTCGCGATCCAACCTATCCAAGAACCGAACATACAACACCTCCATGTTCAGCACACGTTCAGCACGATGACGTCCCTCGAGCTCTTGATCCAGTTGAGGACGAGGGAGAGTTCCGTCAGCATGACGGTGTGGTGACGGTGATGATGAAGTTACCGGCGCAAGGCTTCGCCTAAGCACTACGACGATATGACCGAGGTGTGTAACTATGGAGGGGGCACCGCACACGGCTAAGAGAAGACTTGGTGTTTCTATGGGGTGCCCCCCTCCCCGTGTATAAAGGAGGGGAGGAGGAGCCAGCCGGCCTAGGGGGCGCGCCATAGAGGGGAGTCCAACTAGGACTACCAATCCTAGTTGGACTCCCTTTCCTTTTCCGGAGAGGGGAAAGAGGGAAGGGAGAGGAAGAGGAGAAGGAAAGGGGGCATGCCCCCCTCCATAGTCCAATTCGGCCTTCCTATAGGGAGGGGCCGCGGCTGCCCCTTGTGGGCTGCCTCCCCTCTTCCCTATGGCCCATGTTGACCCAATCTTCCCCCGGGGGGTTCCGGTAACCTCCCAGTACTCCAGAAAAATGCCCGAATCACTCGGAACCATTCCGATGTCCGAATGCAACCTTGCAATATATGAATATTTACCTCTCAACCATTTCGAGACTCCTCGTCATGTCTGTGATCTCATCCGGGACTCCTAACAAACTTCGGTCATCAAATCCCATAACTCATAATACAAATTGTCATCAAACATTAAGCGTGCGGACCCTACGGGTTCGAGAACTATGTAGACATGACTGAGACACATCTCCGGTCAATAACCAATAGCGGAACCTGGATGCTCATATTGGCTCCTACATATTCTACGAAGATCTTTATCAGTCAAACCTCATAACAACATACGTTGTTCCCTTTGTCATCGGTATGTTACTTGCCTGAGATTCGATCGCCGGTATCATCATACCTAGTTCAATCGCGTTATCTGGAAGTCTCTTTACTCGTTCCGTAATGCATCATCCTGTAACTAACTGATTAGTCACATTGCTTGCAAGGCTTATAGTGAAGTGCATTACCGAGAGGGCCCAGAGATACCTCTCCGATACTTGGAGTGACAAATCCTAATCTCGATTTGTGCCAACCCAACAAACACCTTCAGATACACCTGTAGAGCATCTTTATAATCACCCAATTACGTTGCGACTTTTGATAGCACACAAGGTGTTCCTCCGGCATTCGGGAGTTGCATAATCTCATAGTCAAAGGAATATGTATAAGTCATGAAGAAAGCAATAGCAATAAAACTGAATGATCAACATGCTAAGCTAACGGATGGGTCTTGTCCATCACATCATTTTCCTAATGATGTGATCCCATTCATCAAATGACAACACAAGTCTATGATAAGGAAACTTAACCATCTTTGATTAACGAGCTAGTCAAGTAGAGGCATACTAGGGACACTTTGTTTTGTCTATGTATTCACATGTATCAAGTTTCCGGTTAATACAGTTCTAGCATGAATAATAAACATTTATCATGATATAAGGAAATATAAATAACATATTTATTATTGCCTCTAGGGCATATTTCCTTTAGTCTCCCACTTGCACTACAGTCAATAATCTAGTTCACATCGCCATGTGATTTAACACCAATAGATCACATCGTCATGTGTTTTAACACTCTATAGTTCACATATTCATGTGACCAATACCCAAAGGGTTTACTAGAGTCAATAATAAGTTCACATCGCTATGTGATTAACACCCAAAGAGTACTAAGGTGTGATCATGTTTTGCTTGTGAGAGAAGTTTAGTCAACGCGTCTGCCGCATTCAGATCCGTATGTATTTTGCAAATTTCTATGTCTACAATGCTCTGCACGGAGCTACTCTAGCTAATTGCTCCCACTTTCAATATGTATACAGATTGAGATTTAGAGTCATCTGGATCAGTGTCAAAACTTGCATCGACGTAACCCTTTACGACGAACTTTTTGTAACCTCCATAACCAAGAAACATATCCTTATTCCACTAAGGATAATTTTGACCGCTGTCCAGTAATCCACTCCTTAATCACTGATACGTCTCCAACGTATCTATAATTTTTGATTGCTCCATGATACTTTATCTATTGTTTTGGACTATAATGGGCTTTATTTTCCACTTTTATATTATTTTTGGGACTAACCTATTAACCGGAGGCCCAACCCAGAATTGCTGTTTTTTGCCTTTTTAGTGTTTCGAAGAAACATAATATCAAACGGAATGAAACCTTCGGAAACGTGATTTTCTCACCGAACGTGATCCAGGAGACTTGGACCCTACGCCAAGGAACATCGGAGGCGGTCATGAGGGTGGGGGGCGCGCCCCCCCTAGGGCGCGCCCCCCTGCCACGTGGGCCCCCTGATGCCCCACCGACGTATTCCTTCCTCCTATATATACCTACGTACCCCCAAACGATCAGAACATGAGCCAAAAACCTAATTCCACCGCCGCAACTTCCTGTATCCATGAGATCCCATCTTGGGGCCTGTTCCGGAGCTCTGCCGGAAGGGGCATCCACCATAGAGGGCTTCTACATCAACACCATAGCCTCTCTGATGAAGTGTGAGTAGTTTACTTTAGACCTTCGGGTCCATAGCTAGTAGCTAGATGGCTTCTTCTCTCTTTTTGGATCTCAATACAATGTTCTCCCCCTCTCTCATGGAGATCTATTCGATGTAATCTTCTTTTTGCGGTGTGTTTGTTGAGACCGATGAATTGTGGGTTTATGATCCAGCTTATCTATGAATAATATTTGAATCTTCTCTGAATTCTTTTATGTATGATTGAGTTATCTTTGCAAGTCTCTTCGAATTATCCGTTTGGTTTGGCCAACTAGATTGGTAGTTCTTGCAATGGGAGAAGTGCATGGCTTTGGGTTCAATCTTGCGGTGTCCTTACCAAAGGATGTAAAGGGTTGCAAGGCACGTATTGTATTGTTGCCATCGAGGATAACAAGATGGGGTATTTATCATATTGCATGAATTTATTCCTCTACATCATGTCATCTTGCTTAAGGCGTTACTCTGTTTTTAACTTAATACTCTAGATGCATGCTAGATAGCGGTCGATGAGTGGAGTAATAGTAGTAGATGCAGAATCGTTTCGATCTACTTGTCACGGACGTGATGCCTATATACATGATCATACCTAGATATACTCATAATTATGCTCAATTCTGTCAATTGCTCAACAGTAATTTGTTCACCCACCGTAGAATACTTATGCTCTTGAGAGAAGCCACTAGTGAAATCTATGGCCCCCGGGTCTATTCTCATCATATCAATCTCCATCACTTTATTACTTGCTTTTTTTCACTTCTCCTTTTACTTTTCACTTTGCATCTTTATACCAAAAATACCAAAAATATTATCTCTATCAGATCTCACTCTCGTAAGTGACCGTGAAGGGATTGACAACCCCTAATCGCGTTGGTTGCGAGTAGCTATCGTTTGTGCAGTACGAGGGACTTGTCGTGGCCTCCTCTTGGATTGATACCTTGGTTCTAAAAACTGAGGGAAATACTTACGCTCTTGTGTTGCATCATCCTCTCCTCTTCGGGGAAAACCAACGCAAGCTCAAGACATAGCAAGAAGGATTTCTGGCGCCGTTGCCGGGGAGTCTACGCAAAAGTCAACATACCAAGTACCCATCACAATCCCTATCTCTCGCATTACATTATTTGCCATTTGCCTCTCGTTTTCCTCTCCCCCACTTCACCCTTGCCGTTTTATTCGCGCTTCCTCCGTTCAATCTTGTGTTACCATGCGCCTTCTTTTTGCTTGCATCTTCGCTTGCTAAGAGTCTATGGATCCTCATCCACTTGCTAATCTCTTTAAGATATCCAATTATGATGAACCTATTGCTAGTGAGTTGAGTGCACTAGATTATCTTTATGAGGTTTTGCCTGAATTTTATGAATCTAAAAATTGTGATAAAGTACTTTACGAAACGATTCACGTGAGGTCTTTGAATAAAAAGCATGATTGCAATGATTTTACTATAAATTCTCTTGATGTCAATTGTGTTAATAATATGCAAAACCCTAAGCTTGGGGATGCTAGTTTTGCTATGTCTACTACTTGTTGCAATGATCATGATTGGGGTGATTCTTCTTATGATCTTGAAAATTTATTTAAGCCCCATGATGAATATGAGATTGATAATATTGTTTGCAATAATATTGAAAGTGGGTTCGGAAGAGTGTCAACTTTAGATCCCGCATATTTGCAGAATGTTCAATCTTATGAAATTTTTGATAAAAGTGGGCTTGGAGAAATCATGACTTTAGTTAATGATAATCCCACTATTTTGGAAGAGTGTCAACTTCGCATGCATGTGGATCGTGTTGAGAATATGTTATGTGATAGCTATATTGTTGAATTTTCTTATGATCCTACATGTAATTATTATGAGAGAGTAAAATATGGTTATAGAAATTCTCATGTTACTAAATTACCTCTCGTTATGTTGAGATTGCTATTGTCTCTTTCCGCTTCCTTGCATATGCTAGTTTTTGCTTGCTATGATAATTTGTTTGCCTATAAGATGCCTATGCATAGGAAGTATGTTAGACTTAGATGTGTTTTTCACGTGTTTCATGATGCTCTCTTTGTGCTTCAATTCTTGTCTTTCTTGTGAGCATCATTGAATCTCAATGCCTAGCTAAAAAGGCTTTAAAGAAAAGTGCTTGTTGGGAGACAATCCAATATTTTTCCTTGCTGCTTAGTAATAAATAATCCATCTAGACTCTGTTTAGATGTGGTTTTATCTTTTAATTAGTGTTTGTGCCAAGCTAGACCTATTGGATCTTCTTGGATGATAGTTATTTGATCTTGCTGTAATTTCCAGAAACTTTGCGCTCAGTGCCCTAATTGTAAGAATCACCAGAACGTGATAAAATACTGATTCCAATTGCTGCTGATCAATAAACAAATTTTCCAGGTCGTCTAATTTTGGTAGAATTTTTTGAGTTCCAGAAGTTTGCGTTAGTTACAGATTACTACAGACTGTTCTGTTTTTTACAGATTCTGTTTTGCGTGTGTTTGCTTATTTTGATGAATCTATGGCTGGTAAAATAGTTTATGATCCATAGGGAAGTTGGAATACAGTAGGTTTAACACCAATACAAATAAAGAATTAGTTCATTACAGTACCTTAAAGTAGTCTTTTGTTTACTTTCTCTAACGGAGCTCACGAGATTTCTATTGAGTTTTGTGTTGTGAAGTTTTCAAGTTTTGGGTGAATTCTTTTGATGGATTATGGAACAAGGAGTGGCAAGAGCCTAAGCTTGGGGATGCCCATGTCACCTCCAAGATAATCCAAGGACACCAAAAATTCAAAGCTTGGGGATGCCCCGGAAGGCATCCCCTCTTTTGTCCACTTCCATCGGTAATTTACTTGGAGCTATATTTTTATTCACCACATGATATGTGTTTTGCTTGGAGCGTCTTGTATTATTTGCGTCTTTGCTTGTTAGTTTACCACAATCATCCTTTCTGTACACACCTTTTGAGAGAGCCATACATGAATTGGAATTTGATAGAATACTCTATGTGCTTCGCTTATATCTTTTGAGCTTGATAGTTTTGCTCATAGTGCTTCACTTATATCTTTTGAGCGTGATAATATTTGCTCTAGTGCTTCACTTAGATCTTTTAGAGCACGGTGGTGGATTTGTTTTAAAGAAACTTGATCTCTCATGCTTCACTTAGATTATTTTGAGAATCGTTAATAGCATGGTAATTTGCTTAATGTTAATATACTTGGTATTCAAGATATGTGAAACTTTCTTTTGAGTGCGTTGAATACTAAGATAAGTTTGATGCTTGATAATTGTTTTGAGATATGAAGATAGTGATATTAGAGTCATGCTAGTTGAGTAGTTGTGAATTTAAAGAATACCAGTGTTGAAGCTTGTGATTCCCGTAGTATGCACGTATGGTGAACCGTTATGTGATGAACTCGGAGCATGATTTATTTATTGATTGTCTTCCTTATGAGTGGTGGTCGGGGACGAGCGATGGTCTTTTCCTACCAATCTATCCCCCTAGGAGCATGCGCGTAATACTTTGCTTTCATAACTTCTAGATTTTCGCAATAAGTATATGAGTTCTTTATGACTAATGTTGAGTCCATGGATTATACGCACTTTTCCCATCCTTCCACTTTTGCTAGCCTCTCTAATACCGCGCACCTTTCGCCGGTATCATACACCCACCATATACCTTACTCAAAACAGCCACCATTCCTACCTATCATGGCATTTCCATAGCCATTCCGAGATATATTGCCATGCAACTTTGCACCATTCCGTTTATTATGACACGCTCCATCATTGTCAAATTGCTAGCATGATCATGTAGTTGACATCGTATTTGTGGCAAAGCCACCGTTCATAATTCTTTCATACATGTCACTCATGTTTCATTGCATATCCGGTACATCACGGAGGCATTCATATAGAGTCATATTTTGTTCTTAGTATCGAGTTGTAATTGTTGAGTTGTAAGAAAAATAAAAGTGTGATGATCATCATTATTAGAGCATTGTCCCAAGTGACGAAAGGATGATGGAGACTATGATTCCCCCACAAGTCGAGATGAGACTCTGTAGGATCTTGAGAAGATGTGTCTAGAGGGGGGGGGGGGGATTAGACACTAAGTACCAAAGTTGCAGTTTTTAACTTCTTTAGGTTTAAGTGGAGTTTAGGCACAAGTTTAACATTCACAATACATAACAAGCAAGCATGCAAGGAGTGTATGAGTAGCGGAAAGTAAAGGATGCAACTTGCAATAATGTAAAGGGAAGGGTTTTGGAGGATTCAAACGCAATTGGAGACACAGATGTTTTTGTCGTGGTTCCGATAGGTAGTGCTATCGTACATCAACGTTGATGGAGACTTCAACCCACGAAGGGTAACGGTTGCGCGAGTCCACGGAGGGCTCCACCCACGAAGGGTCCACGAAGAAGCAACCTTGTCTATCCCACCATGGCCGTCGCCCACGAAGGACTTGCCTCACTAGCGGTAGATCTTCATGAAGTAGGCGATCTCCTTGCCCTTACAAACTCCTTGGTTCAACTCCACAATCTTGTCGGAGGCTCCCAAGTGACACCTAGCCAATCTAGGAGACACCACTCTCCAAGAAGTAACAAATGGTGTGTTGATGATGAAGTCCTTGCTCTTGTTCTTCAAATGATAGTCTCCCCAACAATCAACTCTCTCTCACAGGATTTGGATTTGGTGGAAAGAAGATTTGAGTGGAAAGCAACTTGGGAAGGCTAGAGGTCAAGATTCATGTGGTAGGAATGGAATATCTTGGCCTCAACACATGAGTAGGTGGTTCTCTCTCAGAAATAGGATGCTGGAAGTGTAGGCTTGTTCTGATGGCTCTCTCCACGAATGAAGAGGAGGTGGAGGGGTATATATAGCCTCCACACAAAATCTAACCGTTACACACAATTTACCAAACTCGGTGGGACCGAATCAACAAACTCGGTCGGACCGATTCAGTAAACCTAGTGACTGTTAGGGTTTTTGGTGAGACTGACATGCAACTCGGTAGGACCGATATGGTTAGGGTTAGGGCATAACGTAATCTCGGTGAGACCGATTACACAAACTCGGTGAGACCGATTTTGGTAATTAGCTAACCAGAGAGTTGGTCAGGCAAACTCGGTGAGACCGATTACTCAAACTCGGTGGGACCGATTTTGGTAATAAGTTAACCAGAGAGTTTGCATTGTAATCTCGGTAGTACCGATTGCACAAACTCGGTGAGACCGATTTTGGTAATGGACATACACAGAGATATTACAATCCCATCTCGGTGAGACCGAGATCCCTATCGGTGAAACCGATTTGCCTAGGGTTTGTGGCAGTGGCTATGACATCCGAACTTCGGTGGCGCGGATAGAAAGAATCGATGGGGCGAGTTTGACTTTAGGTTTAGGTTATATGTATGGAAGTGGGAAAGTAGTTGAGGGTTTTGGAGCATATCACTAAGCACTGTGGAGCAAGAAACTCATTAAGCAACGCCTCATCCCTTCTTGATAGTATTGGCTTTTCCTATAGACTCAATGTGATCTTGGATCACCAAAATATAAAATGAAGAGTCTTGAGCTTGAAGCTTGAGCCAATCCTTTGTTCTTAGCATCTTGAAGGGGTTCCCACATCCTTTAGCCCATGCCACTCCATTGTTGAACTTATCTGAAACATACTAGATGAAAGTGTTAGTCCAACAAGAGATATGTGGACATTAATTACCAAAACCACCTAGGGAGCACTTGTGCTTTCAATCTCCCCCTTTTTGGTAATTGATGACAACATACATAGCAAGTAAAGCTTCGGAAAGACATGTAACAAGCATAGGCTCCCCCTACATGTATGCAATCATGTGAATATGGAATAGAGAAGCATGTGAGAGCATAACCATGATAGAGTAGGCAATGTGTTACATGTATCTTGGCCATATGCATCAGAGCAAAGAATATTAAAGAAAATACCTTCATGCTCATGAGTCCTTCTTGCAAACAGTATGTACATCAACAAGAATTCCTCATACACATGAGTGTGATGCATATACTTACCTTGTAGTCTTGAGTTGGCTTAGGATGGAATGAACCTGCGTAAACAAGGTTAGATAACACAGGTACATCTACTAGCCAGAGCAAACAGAAGAAACCACAAGAATACCAAGACTGGGATGACATGTAGAGAGTGAGTACTAGGTACCACATAGGATTAGACATGTCCCCAAGGGTAAAGGTATGCAATGAATTTAAATGATTTCTTTCCCTTAGATCTCTTGCTCCCCCTGAATCTAGCATGGGATCTTTGGGAGAAGATAGGGAACAAAAATCAGAGTGAAAGATATAAATGAACAGAGCTAATGCAAATAAGCACATATGAACATGTCTTTCCCCTCAAGAAGACATGTGGCATCTCTCCTCTTGAACACCAAGCATCTGGGATCCTTGAGAAATACTTTCTACTTGAGTATTCTCTCCCCCTGGAGATCTCTTTCTCCCCCTGTGGAAGTACATGTCTTTTGGAGGTGATGAGCTTCGATGTGATCTCTCTCCCCCCCTTTGACATCAATTTCCAAGAAGGGTTTGATCCTTGAGTCACAACACAAAGCATATATATATAAATATGATGCTTGTAGAGGACAAGATTCATTGAGTGGAGCTGGATCAGAAGAAACACAGAATAAGTGGCAAACTATTTTTCCTATTGTGAAATCGGTGGCACTGAGTGGTATGCTTCGGTTGTACCGAAAGGATTCGGTTGGACCGAAAACAACAAATCGGTGAAGCCGAATTCATCACAGAGAAAACACTTGTCACCTCAGCTCACTAGACTAGTAAGATCTCACAAGGATTTGCAAGGAATTTACTGAATGATATGCAATGAATTGGATGCAGGAAATGCAGAGCAAACAGAAAAGAAAAGAAAGAAATCTAGATGAAGTTTTTTTGAAGGGGAAACAAATATGCATGAGACAAATGCAAAAACACAGAAAAGAACACGAGAGAACTTCATCTAGTGATGGTTGGCGACAAAGTCACCTATGTTAGAGTATATTGACTTAGGAGTCAAGTGAGATCACTTGATCATAGGTCATACTCATCATTTAAGCTCAAAATGGGGTTACCATTTTTCGTTTAAGCATCTTGATGTATTCACATCTTGTCGAGTTGCTTTAGCTCATGACTTAGAGTAAAGCTTCTCTAAGATGGAATAACATACCTTGGTTGGTGGTGTTGACCATGTAGTTGAATTTGTGTGGGTTGCTCAAGGTTGATGTAGCTCATAAAGAGTTGGGAGCACCACTTGAAATATGAGTCCATCTACCTACATGGGTTAGTTCTTGCAAGGAGGATCACTTGTGTATCCAAAAATGTCAATCAGGAAGCTCAACATAGAGTTTGTCAAAGGATATGTTTGAATGATTCCGTGCTTCCTCGTCTTCAACCACCATAGTGTAGAGACTTGGTGATGTAGAGATTGCTCAAGTTGTGAGTAGATTACAATCTCATGGAGTTTGATTCAACCAAGTACCTACATGGGTTATATAACATGCAAGATGCAAATATATCCAAGACATAAGATTTACATCATAAGAGAAATATCAAGGATTAGTCATAAGCTCATGTCTTGCATGTATCCAATGGAGTTTCTACTCCAAGTTTGAAGCATCTATGATGTTCAATTCTCCTCTCAACCTGCAAAACACTTTCTCATCAAGAGGTTTAGTGAATATATCCGCTAATTGCTTTTCGGTGCGAACATGCTTAAGATTAATGTCACCCTTAGCAACATGATCTCGAATGAAATGATGACGAACTTCTATGTGCTTAGTTCGAGAATGTTGTACGGGATTATGACCAATTTTGCTAGCACTTTCATTGTCACAAAGCAATGGAACATGTTTCACATATATCCCATAATCTTTAAGAGTTTGAGTCATCCAAAGTAATTGAGCACAACATGAACCAGCGGCAATGTACTCCGCTTCGGCGGTAGATAAGGATACCGAGTTTTGTTTCTTAGAGGACCAAGACACAAGAGATCTACCAAGAAATTGACAAGTACCCGAAGTGTACTTTCTATCAACCTTGTCTCCGGCATAGTCTGAGTCGGAGTAGCCAACAAGATTGAAAGAGGCCCTCTTAGGATACCAAATGCCAAAATTTGGTGTATGAATTAAGTATCTCACTATCCTTTTTATGACCTTAAGATGACATTCTTTAGGAGCAGCTTGATATCTTGCACACATGCACACACTTAGCATAATATCGGGACGTGAAGCACATAGGTACAACAATGAACCAATCATAGAGCGATAAACCTTTTGGTCAACTGGTTTACCATCTTTGGTCAAATCAAGATGTCCACTAGTAGGCATGGGTGTAGACTTACCTTTGCACTCTTGCATATTGAACTTCTTGAATAAGTCCTTAGTGTACTTCGTTTGAGAAATAAAAGTACCTTCCTTAGTTTGCTTGATTTGCAACCCAAGAAAGAATTTGAGTTCACTCATCATTACATCTCAAACTTCTCCAACATTAGCTTTCCAAACTTCTCACTAAAATGAGGGTTAGTTGATCCAAATATGATATCATCAACATAAATTTGGCATACAAATAATTCTCCATTAACCCTTTTAGTAAAAAGTGTGGAATCAATTTTCCCAATTTCAAATCCCTTTTCAAGAAGAAACTTGGTCAAGCATTTATACCAAGCTCTAGGAGCTTGTTTAAGACCATAAAGTGCTTTGTGAAGTTTGTAAACATGATTGGGTTTCTTAGGATTGATAAAGCCGGGAGGTTGTTTAACATACACTTCCTCCTCTATTTCACCATTTAAAAAGGCACTTTTAATGTCCATTTGGTATAAGGTGATATCATGGTGATTAGCATAGGCAAGTAAGATGCGAATGGATTCAAGCCTAGCAACAGGAGCATAAGTCTCACCATAGTCTACCTTCGACTTGTGTGTAGCCTTGGGCGATTTAGGCGTGCTTTGTTGCGAACTACTTGTCCATCTTCATCTTGCTTGTTGCTAAACACCCATTTGGTACCGATGATGTTGTGGTTGTTGTCGGTCTTCTCAACCAATGTCCAAACTTGGTTTCTCTCAAAGTTGTGTAGCTCTTCATGCATAGCATTTATCCAATCCGGATCTTCCAATGCTTCTTCGACCTTCATAGGTTCAATGCTAGAGATGAAAGAATAGTTTTCACAAAAGTTAGCTAAACGAGTTTTAGAGCGAGTGATTCTCCCTGTTTGAATATCATTGTAGATTTGCTCTACGGGATGGTCTTTAGCAATTCTTGCTCGAACTCGTGAAAGCTTTTGCTTGGGTTTTGGTTGAACATCTTCTTCATCTTGTTGTTGTTCTTCTTCTTGATCTTCTTCATTGTTGGCGTTGTTTTTTTCTTGTCGTGGTGGAGAAGGAGGTTGTTGACGTTCGTGATGTTCTTCCCCGTTTTCTTCATATTGGTGTGTTCCACTTGTGGATGCTTCCGTATAAACTCTTGGTTCACCTTGTCGTGAAGTAGAAGCTTCCACTTGGACGGACGAGGTACTCTCCTTCACCTTCGTTGGATGGACCTTGCCAATAGACAAGTCTTGGATTGCTTCCGAAGGATCTTTGTCTCCTACATCAATTGGCAATTGCTCTACTTGTGAGCCGTTAGATTCATCAAACTTCACATCTACCGTCTCTTCAACCTTTCGGGTGAAATTGTTGTAGACACGGTAAGTGTGAGAGTTTGAGCCATAACCTAGTAGGAAACCTTCATGTGATTTAGGAGCAAATTTTGAACGACGATGCTTATCAAGAATGTAGCACTTTGAGCCGAATACTGAAAGTATCCAACTTGGGGTTTGTTACCGTGAGGAGCTCAGTATGCCGTCTTGCCGAGTAGCTTGTGAAGATACAAGCGATTTGTTGCATGACAAGTTGTCTCAACCGCTTCTGCCCAAAAGTGCTTCGGCGTCTTGTACTCATCAAGCATCGTTCTCGCCATTTCGATGAGTGTCCGGTTCTTCCTCTCAACAACTCCATTTTGTTGAGGTGTGTACGTAGCCGAGAACTCATGTGAAATCCCTTCTTCATCAAGAAAGGTGTCCACGTTTGCGTTCTTGAACTCCGTTCCGTTGTCGCTGCGAACCTTCTTGATCTTCACTTCAAACTGATTTTGAGCCTTCCTGGCGAAGTTTTTGAAGATCTTTTGGACCTGTGATTTATCATCGAGAAAGAACACCCACGTAAATCTTGAAAAATCATCAACTATAACTAGACCAAAAGAATTTCCACTGGGACTTTTGTAAGCGTTGGGACCAAAGAGATCCATATGAAGAAGCACGAGTGGCCTCCTTGTGGTCATGATGTTCTTTACGGGATGCCTTCCTCCAACCTGTTTACCTGCCTGACAAGCACTGCAAAGTCTATCCTTATCAAATATGACATCGTTAACTCCAAGGATATGATTTCCTTTAATAAGCTTGTCAAGGTTTCGCATGCCAACGTGACTTAGTCGTCTATGCCATAACCAACCTTTAGAGGATTTAGCAATGAGGCAAGTTCTAGGTTGAGCCTTTTTAGTGAAATCAACAATGTATAGATCACCTCTACGCACACCGGTAAAGACCATTTTATGACACACTGGTAAAGACCATTTTATGATGCGGCAATGCCTGTGGCGAGGCAACTCTGACACACCAAGACAATCATTGGCAGCTTGGGAGTTAGTTTGTCGGCCCAAGAACCAGGGAGGACTTGGGGTTCTGGACCTTGGCAAACAAAATGAGGCCTTGTTGATCAAGCATCTCTTCAAATTTTATAACAAGTTGGATGTGCCCTGGGTTTCACTTATCTGGGACACATATTATGCTGTTGCTCCGCCCCAAGTAACGCAAAGTTGTGGTTCCTTTTGGTGGCGTGACGTGATGAAACTTTATGACAAATTTTTTAAGTTGGCCGTCCCTCATGTTCGCTCCGGGGACTCGGTGGTTTTCTGGCTGGATCGGTGGCAACTTAATAACGAGGTGGTTATCATGCAACAACGTTTCCCGAGACTTCATTCTTTTGTCATTGATGACACACTTACCATTAAGAATGTGATGGAGCTGCCTGTCCCGACCGACAATTTTCACCTGCCTTTGTCAGTTGAAGCTTTTGAGGAATTCAATCAACTTCAGGCTATAATGCCTCTCATAAACTTGCATGAGGGAGTTAGTGACGTCTGGAAATGGCCTTCAAAAACTGGGGACTATCAATCCAGGATCTACTATTTGTCTTGTTTTTCCAAGTCGTGGTGACCCTCTTTTTGGTGGATCTCGAAATGTGCTTGCACTCTCAAGCTCAAGGTGTTTGGCTGGCTTCTTTTGATGGATCGTCTAACACTAGGGAAATGATGCAGAGACGTCATTGGATTATCCAGATGATACTTGTGCCATTTGCTTCTCGTGTTTGCATGAAGATAGAGCTCATCTATTTTTGCTTGCAACTTTAGCCAACGAGTCTGGAATTATTTGGGCATTTCATGGAATGTTCAACCTAACTGCACCACTTTTGAAATGGCTTGTGAGGCCGAAGGAATTTGGTCAACCGTTTTTCACCGAGGTAGTATTTACGCCACCGGAATATTTGGACCCAAAGGAATGGAAGGATCTTGAAAATGAGCTGCCCACTTTCAGAGCTTGGAGGAGGAATTTTATTCATGATATTTCTCTCTTAGCTCATAGAATCAAGTGTAAATATAGAGATAGACTAACTGATTGGATAGCTTCTTTACACTAATCACCCCTGTAAGTAGCCTTCTTTTCTCCCTTTGTTTACCTTTCTAATTTTGTACTGAACCTATAATTGTTTTAATAAAGGGCTGTGAGGCTGTTGCCTTGCAGTACATAGTCAAAAAAAAGACCATTTTATGATTATCTCTACGAAACACTTGGCAATCTACTTCAGTAAATAGGACATTGAAACCGAAATCAGCAAGTCTAGATACTGAAAGTAAGTTGTACCCAAGAGATTCAACGAGCATGACATTTTGTATGGAGCTATCATGTGATATGGCCACCTTACCGAGGCCAACCACCTTACCCTTTGAGTTTTCACTGAAAGTGACATACTTTCGAGGACTATCATTTTCAGCAAGCTCACGAAACATGTCTTTATCTCCGATCATGTGATCGGTACATCCACTATCAAGAACCCATTCCTTTCCACCTGCCATATATCCCCAAAGATTTGCCATAAGACCAAAATGTCTCATTGCATCATCAAGATCGAAGTCACTATCATCATCCTCATCATAGTATCCATGTTCAACATCGTCATGTGGTGGATCAAGTCCTCGAGAGGGTAATTCGTTAGAGTGAGTTTGACAATAGTCTTGCTTATGAATTCTTATAGCTTCGGAAATAATATCACCAATAATTCCAACATCTCCTTTGGCACGCATAAGGTTTGTAAGTTCAAATAGACGATCACCAAACATAGGATCACTAGTATTCATCTTACTCAAGGCAATAGACTTATGGATAATTTCATCTAGATTTTTCAAGGAATAATTTGGAAAGCGTTCCTCAAGAAATTTCCATATAGTGTAGGCACACTCAAGAGTAGGTAAGTTTCTAATTAAGTTTCTAGGCAAGCCTCTAGTGATAATATTAACAGTTCTAAGATTCCTAATCATGTCAATTTATTCATCAAGGGTAGGATGCATAGGATCAATATGAGGTGCACAAGGGCTAGCAATGTACTTGTTCAAATGATATTGATTGAAAATTACAAGCATCTCATTTTTCCACTCATGAAAATACTCTCCATCAAGAATAGGCACTCTATGTCTAATACTCCCCAAAGTAGACTCATCCATATTCCTCCAATGGTGATTAAACCAAGGCAATGGAGACCTTTGCTCTGATACCACTTGTAGGATCTTGAGAAGATGTGTCTAGAGGGGGGGGGGGATTAGACACTAAGTACCAAAGTTGCAGTTTTTAACTTCTTTAGGTTTAAGTGGAGTTTAGGCACAAGTTTAACATTCACAATACATAACAAGCAAGCATGCAAGGAGTGTATGAGTAGCGGAAAGTAAAGCATGCAACTTGCAAGAATGTAAAGGGAAGGGTTTTGGAGGATTCAAATGCAATTGGAGACACATATGTTTTTGTCGTGGTTCCGATAGGTGGTGCTATCGTACATCAACGTTGATGGAGACTTCAAACCACGAAGGGTAACGGTTGCGCGAGTCCACGGAGGACTCCACCCACGAAGGGTCCACGAAGAAGCAACCTTGTCTATCCCACCATGGCCGTCACCCACGAAGGACTTGCCTCACTAGCGGTAGATCTTCACGAAGTAGGCGATCTCCTTGCCCTTACAAACTCCTTGGTTCAACTCCACAATCTTGTCGGAGGCTCCCAAGTGACACCTAGCCAATCTAGGAGACACCACTCTCCAAGAAGTAACAAATGGTGTGTTGATGATGAACTCCTTGCTCTTGTGCTTCAAATGATAGTCTCCCCAACACTCAACTCTCTCTCACAGGATTTGGATTTGGTGGAAAGAAGATTTGAGTGGAAAGCAACTTGGGAAGGCTAGAGATCAAGATTCATGTGGTAGGAATGGAATATCTTGGCCTCAACACATGAGTAGGTGGTTCTATCTCAGAAATAGGATCTTTGGAAGTGTAGGCTTGTTCGATGGCTCTCTCCACGAATGAAGAGGAGGTGGAGGGTATATATAGCCTCCACACAAAATCTAACCGTTACACACAATTTACCAAACTCGGTGGGACCGAATCAACAAACTCGGTCGGACCAATTCAGTAAACCTAGTGACCATTAGGGTTTTCGGTGGGACTGACATGCAACTCAGTAGGACCGATATGGTTAGGGTTAGGGCATAATGTAATCTCGGTGAGACCGATTACACAAACTCGGTGAGACCGATTTTGGTAATTAGCTAACCAGAGAGTTGGTCAGGCAAACTCGGTGAGACCGATTACTCAAACTCGATGGGACCGATTTTGGTAATAAGTTAACCAGAGAGTTTACATTGTAATCTCGGTAGTACCGATTGCACAAACTCGGTGAGACCGATTTTGGTAATGGACATACAGAAAGAGATTACAATCCCATCTCGGTGAGACCGAGATCCCTATCGGTGAAACCGATTTGCCTAGGGTTTGTGGCAGTGGCTATGACATCTGAACTCGGTGGCGCCTGATAGAAAGAATCGGTGGGGCCGAGTTTGACTTTAGGTTTAGGTTATATGTATGGAAGTGGGAAAGTAGTTGAGGGTTTTGGAGCATATCACTAAGCACCGTGGAGCAGGAAACTCATTAAGCAACGCCTCATCCCTTCTTGATAGTATTGGCTTTTCCTATAGACTCAATGTGATCTTGGATCACCAAAAATATAAAATGAAGAGTCTTGAGCTTGAAGCTTGAGCCAATCCTTTGTCCTTAGCATCTTGAAGGGGTTCCCACATCCTTTAGTCCATGCCACTCCATTGTTGAACTTATCTGAAACATACTATATGAAAGCGTTAGTCCAACAAGAGATATGTTGACATTAATTACCAAAACCACCTAGGGAGCACTTGTGCTTTCAGACTCCGGACGTGTAACGCCCCGGATTCGATGCGCCAGGTGTCTGCCAGTTATTCGCCGTCGTTGCCATGTCATTTGCTTGGGTGTTGCACTTTGCCCTGTCATCATATGCATTTCATATCATGCCATCATGTGCATTTCATTTTGCATACGTGTTCGTCTCATGCATCCGAGCATTTTCCCCGTTGTCCGTTTTCCAATCCGGCACTCCTATGCTTCCCGGCGCCCCCTTTTACCTCTTTTCATGTGCGGTGTTAAACGATCTCGGAATGGACCGAGGTTTGTCAAGCGGCCTTGGTATACCACCGGTAGACCGCCTGTCAAGTTTCGGATCATTTGGAGGTCGTTTGGTACTCCAACGGTTAATCAGGTAACCACAAAAGCCTCCTTCTCTTTGCAGCCCAACACCCCTTTCAAAGTGGCCCAAAACCCAGCAAACTCCCCTCCATGCTCTCCGTCGTTCGATCACGATCGCGTGGCCGAAAACCGCACCTCATTTGGACTCTCCTAGCTCCTCTATCTATAAATAAGCCTTCCCTCCAAAAATCGCAGTCCAATTCCCCGAAACCCTAAAATCGTCCTCACACAGAGACATGTCCGTCCGGCCGGACGAAACCGCCGCCGCCTCCAGCCAACCGCCGATGCCACGTGGCCTCCGCCGCCGCCGCGCCGAGGCCCACGGGCCCATGCGCGGACCAGCGAGCCCGCCCGCCCCAGCCACTGCGCCGCCCAGCTCCCTCCCGCCGCCGCCGCTTCTTGCGCCCGCCCGCCGGCGGCGCCAGCCGCCGCCACCCTCACGCCCAGCGTCGCTGCGGCCGGCGCGCGCCGCCGCCGCCCTCGCTTCACCAGGAGCTCGAGCCCCGCCCGCCCGCCGCCGCAACCTCGGGCCTCGCCGGCGCCTTCGCCGACCACGGCGGGAGCGCCGCCAGCCCGCTCCGCCTCCCTCGCCCGGCCGCGGATCCGCCGCCGCGCCCGCCACTGGTGACGCGTCGCCCGGCGTCCGCCCGCCATGTCGCGCCTCCCTCGACTCGGCCGCCGCCCTGCCGGAGACCTCGTCGGCCCGCCCGCTGGATCCGGTCGGGTGGGATGAGATCCACCCGACCACCGATCCAAACGCCCCGCGCCCTGGACCTCCTCATCCCGAACCCCTTCGTCCATTTTTTCGCGAGGTGGTTAGTTTCACTAAGTCCCAGATTACATGTTATTTTGTTGCATTTTCATCGCATCATAACTCTGCATCTGTAACTCCGTTTTGGGCTTGTAATATGTAAAATTGTTCGGCTCGACGAGTACATAATTTCATTACATTGCATCATTTTCATTTGAGATCATCTTGATGCCCGAAATGCTGTTATAAAAGTGCTATGTGATGTTAGTTTCTGATTCTTATCAGAACTTGCACTTTTGTCATTTTTGCCATGATTGATGTGTGCACCCTATGATCTTGAGTCCTACATGTGTTTTGTAATATGCCATGTCATCTTTCCAGGGGTGTAGGCCATGTATTTTTGTGATCTCTGTGGTGACTAGCACAAGCATGCAAACTAGGATTCATGATGTTGCTGATTTTAGCCCCGTTCTTCTGATATTTTTATGCCATGTTAACTTGATGCTACCGAGAGATCCATGCTTATTTTGAGATACTTCAGTAAGGATGTTTTGTTATACATGTCTTGCTCTATCCATCCATGCCCTTTTTTGCAATTATGGAGTGCCATAGCTTGAGTCAGTCGAGCTCTACTTTTGCTATAAAATATTTCCTGGCAGGTTGTTTACATGTTATTCAATGTTGCCAAGGTTGTTGTAGTTGATCCGTGTATGCTATGATGTTGTTCTTGCCATGTATAGCTTCTATGCCATGTCTTCTTACTGTTGGTTGCCTTGCCATGCCATGTATTGCTCTGTGGTGAGTGATTCAAGCTCACCAACATGCCTACTTATCGTTGTTCCTGCCATGTTCAAATCTGTAATATAACTTGCCATGTTTACATGGGTGCTATCATATTTTATGATCCTTTTTGGCTTATGGTCAGTAAGGGACTTTTGTTCTATGCTTTGAGTAGATTCATGCCATGCCTTGTTTTGCTATTATAAGTTCCTGTAGCTTGCCGTTTGATAGCTCTAACATTGCAACCTGATGTTATTTTCTGCCAATGCCTGATACTGTTATTATTTGCAATCTTGCCATGTCATTTTGAGCATGTTCTAGTGATTTCTGGAGATAGCTCAGTGTTCATGTTTTGTCATGCTTTACCTGTACATCATGCCCATGCCTTTTGTTATCATGTTAAGTTGTTGTAGCTTGTTGTTTTGATGCTTGCAATATGCCTAGTTGCTGTTTTGGACAGATCGTTGTCATGACTTGTATAGGGTGTATGTGTTGAACCGTTGCTCCGTTTTGAGTGTGCTCTATATGAAACTTGCTTGATTTTGCATGTAGTGTCATATTATCATGTTGCATCCATGTTTTGAGGTGTTTGCTTGATGTTTGTGTGCATTTTGCATCAATGCCATGCTTATCTTGTTTTGCTCATATCTTCTAGGTCGTAGCTCCGAATCTAATGAACTTTATATGTAACTTGACTAGAATTTCGTGTAGATCATCGTGGTGCATCTTAACTTGCTGTTTAACAACTTGAACATAAGGTTTATTCAGATCTGGACCAATTTCGAAATTTGCATATGAGGACTTACCGGAATTGTTCTATGTTGTTTCCGGCCTCATTTAAACTTGCCATGATGTGTTGCTCTTGTTTGCATCATCTCTTGCCATGAGTAGCTTCATCTAGATTTGTCATGCATCATGTTTGTTGTGCATCATGTCTTGTCTACGTGTGGTGTGTTTACTATGTTGTGTGCTTCTTCTTGTTAGTTCCGTTTAGTTGCGATCGTGAGGATTCGTTCGCTCACGCTTGGTTCGGCTTCATCCGTCCGTCTTCTTCATGGACTCGTTCTTCTTCCTTGCGGGATTTCAGGCAAGATGACCGCTACCCTGGATCTCACTACTATCATTGCTATGCTAGTTGCTTCGCTCTTTCGCTATGCTGCGCTACCTATCACTTGCTGCTCAAGCCCCCCTATTTTCCATGTCAGCCTCTAACCTGTTGCACCCTTCCTAGCAAACCGTTGTTTGGCTATGTTACCGCTTGCTCAGCCCCTCTTATAGCGTTGTTAGTTGCAGGTGAAGATGAAGTTTGTTCCTTGTTGGAACATGGAGATGTTGTTCCTTGCTGGAACATGTTTACTTGTTGGGATATCACAATATATCTTATTTAATTAATGCATCTATATACTTGGTAAAGGGTGGAAGGCTCGGCCTTATGCCTGGTGTTTTGTTCCACTCTTGCCGCCCTAGTTACCGTCATATCGGTATTATGTTCCCGATTTTGCGTCCCTAACGCGGTCGGGTGATTTATGGGACCCCTTGACAGTTCGCTTTGAATAAGGCTCCTCCAAAGAAGGCCCAACATTGGTTTTCCATTTGCCTCACCACCACCTATATTTCCCTTGGGAGTAATTAACCCAAGGGTCATCTTTATTCAGCCCCCCCGGGCCAATGCTTGTCTAAGTGTTGGTCCAAACTAGAGCACCGTGCGGGACCATCCCTTGGCAACTTGGGTTACGTCGGTTCCTATACGCTTCGCTTATCCGGTCGTGGCCTGAGACGAGATACGCGCGGCTACTATCAGGGTGTCGGCACGCCGGGAGGTCTTGCTGGTCTTGTTTTATTGCTGTCGAAATGTCTTGTAGCCGGGATTCCGAGACTGATCGGGTCTTCCGGGAGAAGGAATATCCTTCGTTGATCGCGAGAGCTTATCATGGGCTAAGTTGGGACACCCTGCAGGTATAAACTTTCGAGAGCCGTGCCAGCGGTTATGTGGCGATGGGAATTTGTTAATATCCGGTTGTAGTAAACTTGAAGCAAACTCTTCTAAAATACACCAACCGTAAAGCGTGTAACCGTGATTGTCTCTTTTCGGGGTTGATCGAGAGGAGAACACGGTTTCTGGGTTATGTCTGACGTAAGTAGGAGTTCAGGATCACTTCTTGATCATTGCTAGTTGACGATCGTTCCTTTGATTCTCTTCTCGCTCTCATTTGCGTATGTTAGCCACCATATATGCTTAGTCGCTGTTGCAACCTCACCACCTTACCCCTTCCTTTCCCTTTAAGCTTTGCTAGTCTTGATACCCATGGTAATGGGATTGCTGAGTCCTCGTGGCTCACAGATTACTACACCACCAGTTGCAGGTACAGGTTGTGCGTTGATCTTGACGCGAGAGCGATGTTTGCTTGTGTTGGAGTTCTTCTTCTGCTTCTTCTTCGATCAGGGGATAGGTTCCAGGTCGGCAGCCTGGGCTAGCAGGGTGGATGTCGTTTGAGTTTCTGTTTATGTTTCATCCGTAGTCAGTTGTTTATCCTGTATATGATGTGATGTTGTACTCTTGTGGCATTGTTTGCCTTATGTATGTATCCCCATCTATTATGTAATGTTGATGTAATGATATCCACCTTGCAAAAGCGTTTCAATATGCGGGTCTATCCTTGCTGGGACCTTCGAGTTCCTTTTGGATAGGGTCGCATATTCGGCGTGACAGGACAACAAATAAAAAAAAGAGGCCATAAAAAAGGAGAAAAGGCCCAAATAAAAAAAATGAGAGAAAAAGAGAGAAGGTACAATGTTACTATCCTTTTACCACACTTGTGCTTCAAAGTAGCACCATGATCTTCATGATAGAGAGTCTCTCATTTTATCACTTTCATATACTAGTGGGAATTTTTCATTATAGAACTTGGCTTGTATATTCCAATGATGGGCTTCCTCAAATCCCTAGGTCTTCGTGAGCAAGAGAGTTGGATGCACACCCACTTAGTTTCTTTTGTTGAGCTTTCATATACTTATAGCTCTAGTGCATCCGTTGCATGGCAATCCCTACTCACTCACATTGATATATATTGATGGGCATCTCCATAGCCAGTTGGTACGCCTAGTTGATGTGAGACTATCTTCCCTCTTTTTTGTCTTCTCCACAACCACCGTTCTATTCCACAAATAGTGCTATATCCATGGCTCACGCTCATGTATTGCGTGAAAGTTGATTTTTTTTTTGAAAATGTTAAAGTATGAAACAATTGCTTGGCTTGTCATTGGGGTTGTGCATGATTTAAATACTTTGTGTGGGGAAGATGGAGCATAGCCAGACTATATGATTTTGTAGGGATAACTTTCTTTGGCCATGTTATTTTGAGAAGACATAATTGCTTAGTTAGTATGCTTGAAGTATTATTATTTTTATGTCAATATGAACTTTTGTCTTGAATGTTTCGGATCTGAATATTCATACCATGATTAAGAAGATTTACATTAAAATTATGCCAAAGTATCACTCCGCATCAAAATTTTTCTTTTTATCATTTACCTACTCAAGGACGAGCAGGAATTAAGCTTGGGGATGCCTGATACATCTCCAACGTATCTATAATTTTTGATTGCTCCATGCTACTTTATCTATTGTTTTGGACTATAATGGGCTTTATTTTCCACTTTTATATTATTTTTGGGACTAACCTATTAACCGGAGGCCCAGCCCAGAATTGCTGTTTTTTGCCTTTTTTAGTGTTTCGAAGAAACAAAATATCAAACGGAGTCCAAACGGAATGAAACCTTCGGAAACATGATTTTCTCACCGAACGTGATCCAGGAGACTTGGACCCTACGCCAAGGAACATCGGAGGCGGTCACGAGGGTGGGGGGCGCGCCCCCCTGCCTCGTGGCCCCCCTGATGCTCCACCGACGTACTCCTTCCTCCAATATATACCTACGTACCCCCAAACCATCAGAACAGGAGCCAAAAACCTAATTCCACCGCCGCAACTTCTTGTATCCACAAGATCCCATCTTGGGGCCTGTTCCGGAGCTCCGCCGGAGGGGGCATCCACCATAGAGGGCTTCTACATCAACACCATAGCCTCTCCATGAAGTGTGAGTAGTTTACTTCAGACCTTCGGGTCCATAGCTAGTAGCTAGATAGCTTCTTCTCTCTTTTTGGATCTCAATACAATGTTCTCCCCCTCTCTCGTGGAGATCTATTCGATGTAATCTTCTTTTTGCGGTGTGTTTGTTGAGATCGATGAATTGTGGGTTTATGATCCAGCTTATCTATGAATAATATTTGAATCTTCTCTGAATTCTTTTATGTATGATTGAGTTATCTTTGCAAGTCTCTTCGAATTATCCGTTTGGTTTGGCCAACTAGATTGGTAGTTCTTGCAATGGGAGAAGTGCATGGCTTTGGGTTCAATCTTGCGGTGTCCTTACCAAAGGATGTAAAGGGTTGCAAGGCACGTATTGTATTGTTGCCATCGAGGATAACAAGATGGGGTATTTATCATATTGCATGAATTTATTCCTCTACATCATGTCATCTTGCTTAAGGCGTTACTCTGTTTTTAACTTAATACTCTAGATGCATGCTGGATAGCGGTTGATGAGTGGAGTAATAGTAGTAGATGCGAATCGTTTGATCTACTTGTCATGGACGTGATGCCTATATACATGATCATACCTAGATATACTCATAACTATGCTCAATTCTGTCAATTTCTCAACAGTAATTTGTTCACCCACCGTAGAATACTTATGCTCTTGAGAGAAGCCACTAGTGAAACCTATGGCCCCCGGGTCTATTCTCATCATATCAATCTCCATCACTTTATTACTTGCTTTGTTTTCACTTTGCCTTTTACTTTTCACTTTGCACCTTTATACCAAAAATACCAAAAATATTATCTCTATCAGATCTCACTCTCGTAAGTGACCGTGAAGGGATTGACAACCCCTAATCGCGTTGGTTGCGAGTAGCTATTGTTTTGTGCAGGTACGAGGGACTTGTGCGTGGCCTCCTACTGGATTGATACCTTGGTTCTCAAAAACTGAGGGAAATACTTACGCTACTGTGTTGCATCATCCTCTCCTCTTCAGGGAAAACCAACGCAAGCTCAAGACGTAGCAATCACTATTGTACCCTCTTGCCAAACTCATGGTGAGGTACACAATAGGTCTGGTACACAGCATAGCATACTTTATAGAACCTATGACTGAGGCATAGGGAAATGACTTTTCATTCTCTTTCTATTTTCTGCCGTGGTCGGGTTTTGAGTCTTTACTCAACTTCACACCTTGCAACACAGGCAAGAACTCCTTCTTTGATTGTTCCATTTTGAACTACTTCAAAATCTTGTCAAGGTATGTACTCATTGAAAAAACTTGTCAAGCGTCTTGATCTATCTCTATAGATCTTGATGCTCAATATGTAAGCAGCTTCATCGAGGTCTTTATTTGAAAAACTCATTTCAAACACTCCTTTATGCTTTCCAGAAAATTATACATTATTTCTGATCAACAACATGTCATTCACATATACTTATCAGAAATGTTGTAGTGCTCCCACTCACTTTCTTGTAAATACAGGCTTCACTACAAGTCTGCATAAAACTATATGCTTTGATCAACTCATCAAAGCGTATATTCCAACTCCAAGATGCTTGCACCAATCCATAGATGGATCGCTGGAGCTTGCGCGCTTTGTTAGCACCTTTATGATTGACAAAACCTTCTTGTTGCATCATATACAACTCTTCTTTAAGAAATCCATTTAGGAATGTAGTTTTGACATCCATTTGCCAGATTTCATAAAATGTGGCAATTGCTAACATGATTCGGATAGACTTAAGCATCGCTATGAGTGAGAAAACCTTATCGTAGTCAACACCTTGAACTTGTCGAAAACTTTTTGCGACATTTCGAGCTTTGTAGATAGTAACACTACTATTAGCGTCTTCTTCTTTTTGAAGATCCATTTATTCTCAATGGCTCACCGATCATCGAGCAAGTCAATCAAAGTCCATACTTTGTTCTCATACATGGATCCCATCTCAGATTTTATGGCCTCAAGCCATTTTGCGAAATCTGGGCTCATCATCACTTCCTCATAGTTCGTAGGTTCGTCATGGTCTAGTAACATGACTTCCAGAACAGGATTACCATACCACTCTGGTGCGAACCGTACTCTGGTTGACATACGAGGTTCGGTAGTAACTTGATCTGAAGTTTCATGATAATCATCATTAGTTTCCTCACTAATTGGTGTAGGAATCGCTGGAACTGATTTCTGTGATGAACTACTTTCTAATTCGGGAGAAGGTACAATTACCTCATCAAGTTCTACATTCCTCCCACTCACTTCTTTCGAGAGAAACTTCTTCTCTAGAAAGTATCCATTCTTAGCAACGGATCTGTGATAGAAGGTGTACCCAACATTTTCCTTTTGGTATCCTATGAAGACGCATTTCTCCGATTTGGGTTTGAGCTTATCAGGTTGAAGCTTTTTCACATAAGCATCACAGCCCCAAACTTTAAGAAACGACAGCTTAGGTTTCTTGCTAAACCACAGTTCATATGGTGTCGTCTCAACAGATTTAGATGGTGCCCTATTTAACGTGAATGCAGCTGTCTCTAATGCATAACCCCAAAAAGACAGTGGTAAATCGATAAGAGACATCATAGATCGCACCATATCTAATGAAGTACGGTTACGACGTTCGGACACACCATTACACTGTGGTGTTCCAGGTGCGTGAGTTGCGAAACTATTCCACATTGTTTTAAATGAAGAACAAACTCGTAACTCAAATAATCGTCTCTGCGATCAGTTCATAGAAACTTTATTTTCTTGTTACGATGATTTTCCACTTCACTCTGAAATTATTTGGACTTTTCAAATGTTTCAGACTTATGTTTCATTAAGTAGATATACCCATATATGCTTAAATCATCCGTGAAGGTCAGAAAATAATGATACCCGCCGCGAGCCTCAACACTCATTGGACCTCATACATCGGTATGTATAATTTCCAATAATTCAGAGGCTCTCTCCATTGTTCCGGAGAACGAAGTCTTAGTCATCTTGCCCATGAGACATGGTTTGCAAGCATCAAATGATTCATAATCAAGTGATTCCAAAAGTCCATCCGCATGGAGTTTCTTCATGCGCTTTACATTAATATGACCTAAACGGCAGTGCCACTAGTATGTTGCACTATCATTATCAACTTTGCATCTTTTGGCATCAATATTATGAATGTGTGTATCACTATGATCGAGATTCAATAAACCATTCACCTTGGGTGTATGACCATAGAAGGTTTTATTCATGTAAACATAATAACAATTATTCTTTGACTTAAATGAATAACCATATTGCAATAAACATGATCCAATCATATTATGCTCAACGCAAACACCAAATAACATTTATTCTAGGTTCAACACTAATCCCAAAGGTAAAGGGAGTGTGCGATGGTGATCTTATCAACCTTGGAATCACTTCCAACACACATCGTCACCTTGCCCTCAACTAGTCTCTATTCATTTTGTAACTCCTGTTTCAAATTACTAATCATAGCAACTGAACCAGTATCAAATACCCAGGGGCTACTATGAACGCTAGTAAAGTACACATCAATAACATGTATATCATATATACTTTTTTGTTCATTTTGCCATCCTTCTTATCCGCCAAGTATTTGGGGCAGTTCCGCTTCCAGTGACCATTTCCTTTACAGTACAAGCACTCAGTTTCAGGCTTTGGGCTTCTTCATGGGAGTGGCAACTTGCTTGCCATTCTTCTTGAAGTTCCATTTCTTTCCCTTGCCCTTTTACTTGAAACTAGTGGTCTTGTCAACCAACAACACTTGATGCTTTTCTTGATTTCTACCTTCGCCGATTTCAGCATCGCAAAGAGCTCGGGAATCGTTTTCGTCATCCCTTGCATATTATAGTTCATCACGAAGTTCAAGTAACTTGGTGATAGTGACTAGAGAATTCTGTCAATCACTATCTTATCTGGAAGAATAACTCCCACTTGATTCAAGCGATTGTAGTACTCAGACATTCTGAGCACATGCTCACTGGTTGAGGTATTCTCCTCCATCTTGTAGGCAAAATACTTGTCAGAGGTCTCATACCTCTCGACTCAGGCATGAGTCTGAAATACCAATTTCAGCTCTTGGAACATCTTATATGCTCCTTGGCGTTCAAAACATTTTGAAGTCCCGGTTCTAAGCCGTAAAGCATGACTCACTAAACTATCAAGTAGTCATCATACCGAGCTTGCCAAACGTTCATAACATCTGTATCTGCTCCTGCAATAGGTCCGTCACCTAGCGGTGCATCAAGGACATAATTCTTCTGTGCAGCAATGAGGATAATCCTCAGATCATGGACCCAGTCCGCATCATTGCTACTGTCATCTTTCAACTTGTTTTTCTCTAGGAACATATCAAAAATAAAACAGGGGAGCTATACGTGAGCTATTGATCTACAACATAGATATGCAAATACTACCAGGACTAAGTTCATGATAAATTAAAGTTCAATTAATCATATTACTTAAGAACTCCTGAAAGGATCGATATAGTTGACTAGAGGGGGGGGGGGGTGAATAGGCAACTAACAGTTTTTAGTTCTTTACCAATTTAAACTTTGCATCAAAGTAGGTTGTCTAGATATGCAACTAGGTGAGCAACCTATATGATGCAACAAGAACAAGCACACAAGAAAGCAAGGGATACAACACGATATAGGCTTGCACAAGTAAAGGTAAGAGATAACCAAGAGTGGAGCCGGTGAAGACGAGGATGTGTTACCGAAGTTCCTTCCCTTTGAGAGGAAGTACGTCTCCGTTGAAGCGGTGTGGAGGCACAATGCTCCCCAAGAAGCCACTAGGGCCACCTTATTCTCCTCACGCCCTCACACAACGCGAGATGCTGTGATTCCACTATTGGTGCCCTTGGAGGCGGCGACCGGACCTTTAGAAACAAGGTTGGAGCAATCTCCACAAATTAATTGGAGGCTCTCAACAACACCACGAAGCTTCACCACAATGGAATATGGCTCCGCGGTGACCTCAACCGTCTAGGGTGCTCAAACACCCAAGAGTAACAAGATCCGCAAGGGATTAGTGGGTGGGAATCAAATTTCTCTTGGTGGAAGTGTAGATCTGGGCCTTCTCAACCAATCCCTATAAAATCAACAAGTTTGATTGGCTAGGGAGAGAGATCGAGCGAAAATGGAGCTTTGAGCAACAATGGAGCTTAGGAAGGGAAGAGGTAGTCAACTTGGGGAAGAAGACCCCCCTTATATAGTAAAGGACAAATCCAACCGTTTCCCACCTACTCAGCCCGCGACATGCGGTACTACCGCACACACCCGCGGTACTACCACACTGGCTTGCGGTACTACTGCTAGGAAGTGCGGTACTACCGCTCGCGCAGCAGGGGCCAGGTGAGGCCCTGTTGCACAAGGCAACGAGCGGTAGAACCGCCGGAGCAGTACTACCGCGCGCGCCCTTGCAGTACTACCGCAAGGCAGGGCTCATCCTAGGCTGGGAAGGCATGGACTAATAAAATTACATCTGTGGCTAGTTCCGCTGAGTTTCGGTCAGCGCAAAAATCCGGCACGGTACTACAGCTCACAGGGAGCGGTACTACCGCGTAGGGTGCAGAAGTAAAAAATTAGTTCCGCCCCTACATCCACTCATGCCACAATACTGGGCCAAAGGCCACGGTACTACCGCGATCCAGGAGCAGTACTACCGCACTTGCGGTACTACCACTGCCCTGAGCAGTACTACCGTGGCCCGCTGCGGTACTACTGCTCCCTTGAGCAGTACTACCGCAAGACCAGCAACACTGGGAGGCCATCATCTTCGCAATGACAAGGGGAACAACCGGTGCTCCAAAGAAGTAAGGAAAGGTGGTGTAAAGGAACATATGTGTACGTGTTGATTCCACCCTAACCTTTCTGAAGCGGACCCCCTCTTAATAGTATGGCTTTCCTATGACTCAATTCCACCGAAAATAAACATAGAGAAACGCCGTCTTTGAAAAGCTCCGAGGGGCACCGAATCGTCTTGTGCCTATACATGAGATATCTGAAATGCTCAATGCACACGATTAGTCCGCAAATGCATTGTCATCAATCACCAAAACCACTTAGGAAAAAATATGCCCTTACAACTCCCACTTAGATAGACATCCCTCTAGTCATCTAAATGATCACGTGATCCATATCAACTAAACCATGTTCGATCATCACGTGAGATGGAGTAGTTTTCAATGGTGAACATCACTATGTTGATCATATCTACTATATGATTCACGCTCGACCTTTCGGTCTCAGAGTTCTGAGGCCATATCTGCATATGCTAGGCTCGTCAAGTTTAACCCGAGTATTCTGCGTGTGCAAAACTGGCTTGCACCCGTTGTATGTGAACGTAGAGCTTATCACACCCGATCATCACGTGGTGTCTCGGCACGACGAACTGTAGCAACGGTGCATACTCAGGGAGAACACTTATACCTTAAAATTTAGTGAGAGATCATCTTATAATGCTACCGCCGTATTAAGCAAAATAAGATGCATAAAGGGTAAACATCACATGCAATAAAAATAAGTGATATGATATGGCCATCATCATCTTGTGCCTTTGATCTCCATCTCCAAAGCACCATCATGATCACCATCGTCACCGGCTTGACACCTTGATCTCCGTCGTAGCATCATTGTCGTCTCGCTTGCTTCTACGACTATCACTACCGCTTAGTGATAAAGTAAAGCAATTACATGGCGATTGCATTTCATACAATAAAGCAACAACCATAAGGCTCCTGTCAGTTCCCGATAACAGTTATAAAACATGATCATCTCAAACAACAATTTATATCTCATCACGTCTTGACCATATCGCATCACAACAAGCCCTGCAAAAACAAGTTAGACGTCCTCTACTTTGTTGTTGCAAGTTTTATGTGGATGCTACGGGCTTCTAGCAAGAACCATTCTTACCTACGCATCAAAACCACGAGGATTTTTCGTCAAGTTTGTTTTTTTAACCTTCAACAAGGACCGGGCGTAGTCAAACTCGATTCAACTAAAGTTGGAGAAACTGACACCCGCTAGCCACTTGTGTGCGAAGAACGTCGGTAGAACCAGTCTCATGACCGCAGTCATGTAATGTCGGTCCGGGCCGCTTCATCCAACAATACCGCCAAATCAAAGTAAGACGTTGCTGGTAAGCAGTATGACTATTATCGCCCACAACTCCTTGTGTTCTACTTGTGCATATAACATCTACGCATAGACCTGGCTCTGATGCCACTGTTGGGGAACGTAGTATTTCAAAAAAATCCTACGATCACGCAAGATCTATCTAGGAGAAGCATAGCAACGAGCGGGGAGAGTATGTCCACGTACCCTCGTAGACGAAAAGCGGAAGCGTTTAGTAACGCGGTTGATGTAGTCGAGCGTCTTCGCGATCCAACCGATCCAAGCACCGAACGTACGGCACCTCCGTGTTCAGCACACGTTCAGCATGATGATGTTCCTCGAACTCTTGGTCCAGTTGAGAACGAGGGAGAGTTCCGTCAGCACGACGGTGTGGTGACGGTGATGATGAAGTTACCGGCGCAGGGCTTCGCCTAAGCAGTACGACGATATGACCGAGGTGTGTAACTGTGGAGGGGGGCAGCGCACACACCTAAGAGAAGACTTGGTGTGTCTATGGGGTGCCCCACTCCCCCGTATATAAAGGAGGGGAGGAGGAGGCGGCCATCCTAGGGGGTGCGCCATAGAGGGGAGTCCAACTAGGACTCCCGATCCTAGTTGGACTCCCTTTCCTTTTCCGGAGAGGGGGAGGGGAAGGGAGAGGAAGAGGAGAAGGAAAGGGGGGGCGCGCCCCCTCCCTAGTCCAATTCAGTCTCCCTATAGGGAGGGGCGCGGCTGCCTCTTGTGGGCTGCCTCCCCTTTTGCCTATGGCCCATGTAGGCCCAATCTTCCCACGTGAGGTTCCGGTAACCTCCCAGTACTCCGGAAAAATGCCCGAATCACTCGGAACCATTCCGATGTCCGAATGCAACCTTCCAATATATGAATCTTTACCTCTCGACCATTTTGAGACTCCTCGTCATGTCCGTGATCTCATCCAGGACTCTAAACAAACTTCGGTCATCAAATCACATAACTCATAATACAAATCGTCATCGAACGTTAAGCGTGCGGACCCTACGGATTCGAGAACTATGTAGACATGACCAAGACACATCTCCGGTCAATAACCAATAGCGTAACCTGGATGCTCATATTGGCTCCTACATATTCTACTAATATCTTTATCGGTCAAACCGCATAACAACATACGTTGTTCCCTTTGTCATCGGTATGTTACTTGCCCAAGATTCGATCGTCGGTATCATCATACCTAGTTCAATCTCGTTATCGGAAAGTCTCTTTACTTGTTTCGTAATGCATCATCCTGTATCTAACTCATTAGTCACATTGCTTGCAAGGCTTATAGTGAAGTGCATTACCGAGAGGGCCCAGAGATACCTCTCCGATACTCGGAGTGACAAATCCTAATCTCGATCTATGCCAACCCAACAAACACCTTCGGAGACACCTGTAGAGCGTCTTTATAATCACCCAATTACGTTGTGACGTTTGATAGCACACAAGGTGTTCCTCCGGTATTCGGGAGTTGCATAATCACATAGTCAAAGGAATATGTATAAGTCATGAAGAAAGCAATAGCAATAAAACTGAACGATCAACATGCTAAGCTAATGGATGGGTCTTGTCCATCACATCATTCTTCTAATGATGTGATCCCGTTCACCAAATGACAACACATTTCTATGGTCAGGAAACTTAACCATCTTTGATTAACGAGCTAGTCAAGTACAGGCATACTAGGGACACTTTGTTTTGTCTATGTATTCACACATGTATCAAGTTTCCGGTTAATACAATTCTAGCATGAATAATAAACATTTATCATGATATAAGGAAATACAAATAACATTTTTATTATTGCCTCTAGGGCATATTTCCTTCACAAATACCCAGGGGTTACTACGAACACTAGTAAAGTACACATCAATAACATGTATATCAAATATACTTTTGTTCACTTTGCCATCCTTCTTATCCGCCAAGTATTTGGGGTAGTTCCGGTTCCAGTGACCATTTCCTTTGCAGTTGAAGCACTCAGTTTCAGGCTTGGGTCTAGCTTTTGGCTCACGGGAGTGGCAACTTTTGCTTGCCATTCTTCTTGAAGTTTCCTTTCTTTCCCTTGACCTTTTACTTGAAACTAGTGGTCTTGTCAACCATCGACACTTGATGCTTTTTCTTGATTTCTACCTTCGCCAATTTCAGCATCGCGAAGAGCTTGGGAATCCTTTTCGTCATCCCTTGCATATTATAGTTCATCACGAAGTTCCAGTAACTTGGTGATAGTGACTAGAGAACTCTGTCAACCACTATCTTATCTAGAATATTAACTCCCACTTGATTCAAGTGATTGTATTACCCAGACATTCTGAGCACATGCTCACTAGCTGAGCTATTCTCCTCCATCTTGTAGGCAAAATACTTGTCAGAGGTCTCATACGTCTGATGCGGCTTGAAGCTACGTCGGTATTTCCCCAAAGAGGAAGGGATGATGCAGCACAGCGGCGGTAGCTATTTCCCTCAGTTATGAGACCAAGGTTATCGAACCAGTAGGAGAACCAAGCAAGAAAATGTAAACAACCCCTACACAAAAATAACAAATACTCGCAACCCGACGTGTAAAAGGGGTTGTCAATCCCTTTCGGGTAGCGGCGCCCCAAGATAGGCAAACAGACGTGAATAAAATTGTAGTAGATTGATAGATCGAACGCCAAATAAAAAATAAGAATGAAACGCATCAAGGTATTTTTGTATTTTTGGTTTAATAGATCTGAAAATAAAAGCAAAGGAAAAGTAGATCGCAAAGGCAAATAATCATGACGATATCCAGGCAATGATCATTACATAGGCATCACGTCCAAGATTAGTAGACTGACTCCTGCGTGCATCTGCTACTATTACTCCACACATCGACCTCTATCCAGCATGCATCTAGTGTATTAAGTTCATGGCAAAACGGAGTAATGCAATAAGAACGATGACATGATGTAGACAAGATCTATCTATGTAGAGATAGACACCATCATTTTATCCTTAGTAGCAATGATACATACGTGTCGGTTCCCCTTCTGTCACTGGGATCAAGCACCATAAGATCAAACCCACTACAAAGCACCTCTTCCCATTGCAAGATAAATAGATCAAGTTGGCCAAACAAAACCCAAATATCGGAGAAGAAATACGAGGCTATAAGCAATCATGCATATAACAGATCAAAGAAACTCAAATAACTTTCATGGATATAAAAAGATAGATCTGATCATAAACTCAACCTTCATCTGATCCCAACAAACACATCGCAAAAAGAGTTACATCATATGGATCTCCAAGAGACCATTGTATTGAGAATCAAACGAGAGAGAGGAAGCCATCTAGCTACTAACTATGGACCCAAAGATCTACAAAGAACTACTCACGCATCATCGGAGAGGCACCAATGGAAGTGGTGAACCCCTCCATGATGGTGTCTAGATTGGATTTGGTGGTTCTGGACTCTGCGGCGGCTGGAATTGATTTTCGTCGACTCCCCTAGGGTTTCTGGAATATTGGAGTATTTATAGAGCAAAGAAGCAGTCCAGGGGCACCCTAGGTGAGCACAACCCACCAGGGCGCGCCTGGGCCTGGCGTGGGTTGTGCTCCCCTCGGAGCACCCCCAGGAGCTGCCTTGGCCCATTGGGTGTCTTCTGGTCCATAAAAAATCTTCGTGAAATTTCGTTGCATTTGGACTCTGTTTGGTATTGATTTCCTGCGATGTAAAAAACATGTCGAAAAACAACAACTGGCACTTGGCACTATGTCAATAGGTTAGTACCAAAAAATGATATAAAATTATTATAAGACATCCAATGGAACAATAAAAAATTATAGATACGTTGGAGACGCATCAACCTCTTAACACGGGCATGAGTCTGAAATATCATTTTCAGCTCTTGGAACATCTCATATGCTCCATGGCGTTCAAAACATTGTTGAATTCCCGGTTCTAAGCCGTAAAGAATGGTGCACTAAACTATCAAGTAGTCATCATACCGAGCTTGTCAAACGTTCATAACGTCTGCATCTGCTCCTGCAATAGGTCTGTCACCTAGCGGTGCATCAAGGACATAATTCTTCTGTGCAGCAATGAGGATAATCCTCAGATCACGGACCCAGTCCGCATCGTTGCTACTATCATCTTTCAACTTAGTTTTCTCTAGGAACATATCAAAAATAAAACAAGGGAGCAATATGAAAGCTATTGGTCTACAACATATATATGCAAATACTATCAGGACTAAGTTCATGATAAATTAAGTTCAATTAATCAAAATACTTAAGAACTCCCACTTAGATAGACGTCCCTCAAGTCATCCAAATGATACGTGATCCAAATCAACTAAACCATGTCCGATCATCACATGAGATGGAGTAGTCATCAATGGTGAACATCTCTATGTTGATCATATCTACTATATGATTCACGTTCGACCTTTTGGTCTCCAGTGTTCCGAGGCCATGTCTGTACATGCCAGGCACGTCAAGTTTAACCCGAGTATTCCGCATGTGCAAAACTGTCTTGCACCCGTTGTATGTGAACTTAGAGCCTATCACACCCGATCATCATGTGGGTCTCAGCACGACGAACTGTCGCAACGGTGCATACTCAGGGAGAACACTTATACCTTGAAATTTTAGTAAGGATCATCTTATAATGCTACCGCCGTACTAAGCAAAATAAGATGCATAATAGATAAACATCACATGCAATCAAAATATGTGACATGATATGGCCATCATCATCTTGTGCCTTTGATCTCCATCTCCAAAGCACCGCCATGATCTCCTTCGTCACCGGCTTGACACCTTGATCTCCATCATAGCGTCGTGGTCGTCTCGCCAACTATTGCTTCTACAACTATCGCTAACGCATAGTAATAAAGTAAAGCAATTGCATGGCGTTTGCATTTCATACAATAAAGAGACAACCATAAGGCTCCTGCCGGTTGCCAGTGACTTTTACAAAACATGATCATCTCATACAATAACATATATCACCAGGGGCGGAGGCACGTTATGGACACCGGTGTCACTGGCACCGGGTAAAATACGTATTTACCTTATACAAAGTCCAGATTTTTGGGCTGGACACGGTAACTTTGGACTGGACACGGTCAGCCCAAATGATCGACAAACACAAGCGAGGTAGTCCAGCCCATCTACGTAATGCCCACTCTGAAACGATCGATTAATCCTTGGTCTGCGCGTGTTGAAAGAAAAAAGCTATCGGTCTCATTAATCGATCCCCAATACGGCTGTACCTTATCATGACGTCGCTCTGTTCGGTTGCTCATCCGCCTCGGCTTCTGCGCCTCAACCCTCACAGCGTCGCCGTCCTCGCCCTCCTTCGTCAGCGCTGCCACCGCCGGTCCGCCCAATCACCGTTGTTCAAGCATCTCTAGCCGCCACCTGCCTCGTCCACCATGGATTGTTGAAAATTTGAGGTACGTCCCAACTCTCAACTCAGCACTTGGTAATTGTCGATCTCTCTCAAATTTGAAATCTCAGCTGTGTGTAGGAATTACAATTTTTTTTAAGTTCTATTTTTCTAATTGTATGGCTAGGGTCTTAAAATTTAAAACTATTACAATTGGAAACAATTCGCTGTGATTCATATCTAACCAGGGGATGATTATTTCTGCAACAGCGGCGAGACACAATGTCGAGTAAGTTTAAGTCCCTAATCGTATCATTCGATCGATACATTTTGTTTATTGTTTATACTCTTGCATATGCAAACACAAATAATGTAACTCATACATTTTTGCTAAAACAGTAATAATTAATCACAGGAGAATTTATAGAAAGGTTTCTTAAATAATATTGTAACTCGTTCATTGTTTGGCGTTCTTAGGCGTGTTCAAAATTTGCATAATCAACTAGTATTTCAAATGGAAGTGAACAATTTATTTTGGTAAGAAATCTCGTTGCCATATAATTAGTGTTCTTGGGTGTGTTATTTCATATTATTGCTTGATGTCCATCCTTATACATATGATGTGCATGTGGACACCGGGACATTTTTGTTCTGGATCCGCCCCTGTATATCACATCAGGTCTTGACCATATCACATCACTACATGCCCTACAAAAACAAGTTAGACGTCCTCTACTTTGTTGTTACAAGTTTTACGTGGCTGCTAAGGGCTTCTAGCAAAAACCGTTCTTACCTACGCATCAAAACCACAACGGTGATTTATCAAGTTTGCTGTTTTAACCTTCAACAAGGACCGTCCGCAGTGAAATCTGATTCAACTAAAGTTGGAGAAACAGACACCCGCCAACCACCTTTATGCAAAACTGCTTGCATGTCTATCGGTGGAACCGGTCTCATGAACGTGGTCATGTAAGGTTGGTCCGAGCCGCTTCATCCAACAATATGCCAAATCAAAATAAGACATTATGACGATCACCGCCCACAACTCTTTGTGTTCTACTCGTGCATATCATCTATGCATAGGCCTGGCTCGGATGCCACTGTTGGGAAACATAGCATACAGTTAAAAAAAATCCTACGCTCACGCAAGATCTATCTAGGAGATGCATAGCAACGAGAGGGGGAGAGTGTGTCCATGTACCCTTGTAGACCGAAAGCGGAAGCGTTTGACAACGCGGTTGATGTAGTTGAACTTCTTCTCGTTCCGACCGATCAAGCAACAAACGTACGACACCTCCGAGTTGTGCACACGTTCAGCTCGATGACGTCCCTTGAACTCTTGATCCAACAAAGTGTCGAGGGAGAGTTTCGTCAGCATGACGGCGTGGTGATGGTGATGGTGAAGTGATCCGTGCATGGCTTCGTCTAAGCACTACGTGAATATGACCGGAGGCGTAAACTGTAGAGGGGGGGCGCCGCACACGGCTAACAACTGTTGACGTGTGTTCTAGTGGTCCCCCCCCCATATATAGGTTGGAGGGGAGGAGAGGCAGCCAAGGGGGCGCCCCAAGTAGGAGGAATCCTACTTGGGCGCCTCCCAATTCGGCCTCCCCCTTTCCATATCAACCGGAGGGGGAAGGAAAGAGGAGGGAGGAGGGAAGGAAGGGGGAGGCCGAATCCCTCCCCTTCCTTCTCTCTTCCACCTTTCCTTCCTCCTAAGGTGAAACCCATATGGGGGCACAACAACCCCTGCTGGCTGTTGCATTTCCCCTCTTGGCCCATTAGGCCCATATAGTTGCCGGGGGGGGGGGGGGGTGCCCGGAACCCCTTCCGGTGACCCGATATGTACCCGGTACCCCCAGAACACTTCCGGTGTTCGATATCATCGTATATATGAATATTTACATCTCGACCATTTCGAGACTCCTCGTCATGTCTGTGATCTCATCCGGGACTCCGAACAACATTCAGTCACCAAATCACATAACTCATATAATACAAAATTGTCATCGCGTTAAGCGTGCGGGCCCTATGGGTTCGAGAACTATGTAGACATGACTGAAACACCTCTCCAGTCAATAACCAACAACGGAACATGGATGCTCGTATTGGTTCCCACATATTCTACGAAGATCTTTATCGGTCGTACCGTAATGAAAACATACGTTATTCCCTTTGTCGTCGGTATGTTACTTGCCCGAGATTCGACTGTCGGTATCTTCATACCTAGTTCAATATCGTTACCGGCAAGTCTCTTTACTCGTTCTGTAATACATGATCCCGCAACTAACTCATTAGTCACATTGCTTGCAAGGCTTATTATGAGGTGCATTACCGAGAGGGCCCTAGATACCTCTCCTATACTCGGAGTGACAAATCCTAATCTCGATCTATGCCAACCCAACAAACACCTTCGGAGATACCTGTAGAGCATCTTTATAATCACCCAGTTACGTTGTGACATTTGATAGCACACAAGGTATTCCTTCGGTATCCGGGAGTTGCATAATCTCATAGTCAAAGAAATATGTATATGACATGACAAAAGCAATAGCAATAAAACTGAACGATCCATATGCTAAGCTAACGGATGGGTCTAGTCCATCACATCATTCTCCTAATGATGTGATCCTGTTCATCAAACGGAAACACATGTCTATGGTTAGGAAACATAACCATCTTTGGTTAACGAGCTAGTCTAGTAGAGGCTTACTAGGGACACTATGTTTTGTCTATGTATCCACACATGTATCAAGTTTCCGGTTAATACAATTCTAGCATGAATAACAAACATTTATCATGATATAAGGAAATATAAATAACAACTTTATTATTGCCTCTAGGGCATATTTCCTTCGACTTACTCATGAAGGTATTCGGCAGAGTCCGCTTTCCACTCATCTTTTTGTTGACAGATTTATATCGGAGTTGGATCAACTTAAGGAGCCCGCACAAAGTGTTGCTACAACTCCATATCATAGCTTGTAGCGACCCGACCCGAATGGATAGTGTCTCTGTGCTTAAGTGTCATCCCTGGATCGGTATGCTGACACACACAGTACTCGAGGATTTATAACAGAGGTAAATCACATGTATAAATAACGTAAATACTATTACCTCAATCCAAATAGCAGAAGTAACAAGGTTGTGGATTCCCATCAACACCAACGGCAAAGTTGAGTGTAGAAATCGTAACCCTAACGTATCACTTACTGTCGTTCGAAAAGTCGCAACATGAAAAGTTGCAGCCCAAAAATTCACACATGGAATATCTTGGCAATGTAACACATAGAGAGTAATGAAAGAATAAGCTATACTACATGCATATATGGCTGGTGGAAAGCTCTATGGTTACAGTTTTTGCGAAAAGCCAATTTTTCCCTACTACAAAGGAATAAATTTATTCAACTATCAAGGTGGTTGTTAAACATTGTGAATGGTTGACAACATTCTCAATCCCAATTAAAAAGTACTCATTAAAAACCCAACAATATTAATTAAAAGTAACATGATGAGATTCACACGATATCCAAGTACTAGATACTCAAGATGTCCATAACCGGGGACACGGCTAACCATGATTAGTTTATACACTCTGCAGAGGTTTGCGCACTTTTCCCCACAAGACTCGATCGCCTCCGTTTGGTTTCTCGCACTACATGGTGTTTGAGAGACGGATGACCGAGACATAGTCTTTCAGAAGCGCTAGCACCTTACATGTGGGTAGACCGTACCAACCTACAACCCCTACATCAGCTAGCCTACCCGTAAGAGTTCGCACAACTTAGTCAACTACGCCAGAGCCCATAATGGCTTGTGGCTGCACACGGAAGTTTCTAGTTTGAATAATCTCATGATCCCTTTGAGCCTGGGTGGCGGTCCGAAGAAATACAGGCAAGTCCTGATAGAAACCAGGTGCCTCAACCCACCCAGATGTGTGTTTTAGTTGCCACCTTAAATAAACCATTAAATAACAATCTCACATCTGTCATGGAATTCACTCACCCAATCCACATCTACTAGCATAGCATAGCATAATAAGCAAACGTAGAAGTAACTCCCAAGGGTTTGAATATAAATCAGGTAATAGGTACTACCTCAACTACTTCCCATCCCACAATTTAATTAGATCCTAATCATGCAAGTGTTTGAGAATAGATCTAATGCATAAAAAATCTGGGTATGAGAAGAGGTATGATCAAAGTGTTACTTGCCTGCAATGTTGATGAAGATGGTTCGCACTCAAAACTCTTGATAGGTCTACTCGTCACACTCCGGTCAATCTATCGTAAGCAAGCAATAGTAGCCACACATAAGCAATCACTCAAAAGATCGGAAAGAACTAAGAAGACAATTCAGAAAAGCATCAAAACCAAGCAAATAACTCTTGCAACATAAAACAATTTTTAACAGTACCAAAATTATGTGAATTTGGCCTTATCAAAAAGTTTAGGTCAAGAGCTTCGATTTGCAAAAAGAATCAACTCAAACGGAGTTACAGAACTTAAGTTATGAACAAAAGAAGTTTGAATATGAATCTGAACAAATTTCGAAATTTGAAAATTTCAAAAAGTTGACGTGACAGGTTAACTGGATAGGTGAAAACAAGAAGAAACTATAGGCGCTCGTTTCATCTAATTTGGATGAACGAGTAAAAAGTTATGGCTATTTGAAAAATCAGGGCCAAGCTGTTTTACAGAAGAAAAATAGTTACGGCTAAAAGAATTCTAGGTCTAACGTATAAATACGTAGACTAATTGGCAATCTAATTATTTTATCATACTAGTATAGAAAAAATATAAACTACGGAAGTATATAAAAAAACGAAGAAAGATACCTTTATAAGGCAGAGAAAAGACAGCTTCGGAGAGAGAAGACAATTTCCAGAAGTCACGCCGGAGAGGAGAAAAATATTTTTCTTAAATGAATCTAGTCAAACCAAAATATTGATTTAACCCGAATCGGATAATTTTTAGAGGCTCTATGGGTCTATATTTATAGGTGAAAAAGAAGTTTAAAGGTCAAACGGTAGGCAATGTGGGACTAAACGTAGACGAAAAACAAAGGAACAGTGGAGAAAAGGAGAGTCGCGTGGCATGGGCCAAAAGGCTTTCGGCCGGCCGCGCGCGTACAGTGTGCCATAGTTTTTTTTTTCCGGCTAAAGAAGAGAAGAAAAAAAACGGGAAGGATTATGGTTGGCTGGGCCTGGCCCATGTAGGAAAAAGAAAAAGATGGGGCGCCCGCTGCCACTATGCTGCGCACGTGGGCGATAGTTAGTTTCAGGCGCGCGCGCAGTTTTTTGTTATTTGTTTTCTTTTTTACAGAAAGCGATAAACTGAAAAACGAAAATACAACTAGAACTTTTTATAGGCATATTATATATCAAAATTTCCAGAAAAAGATTTCCTACAAGCTGAACATTTTTCTAGAGTCAAATAGAATACACACAAATTCAAATAAAACAAAGAGTGCTTCTGCCCTAGTAAAATCCAACAAAAATCATTTTAAAAATACCAAAATCAATTCAAATTTATTTCTCTCCAATTTTCTGATGTAGGGAATCATGTTACCCTATTTTCCATATATTTTATTTTTGGAAAAATAATTTGAATAAAACTCAAATAACTCCAAATTGAAAAATAAATTCAAAAGAACTTTGAATTTAATTCTTTGAAACTCCCAACTCATATTTCATATGTTTTGAAGAAGTCATTTTATCTTCGCTCGTGAAAATCATTGAGTTGCATAAAGTTTCAGAATTGGAAATATTCTCAAATGAAATTCAAATATTTTCAACACCCCTTGTCATTTAAATAAATGGAAGTAGTCATGTCATCTTCTCTCCAGGGTTTTGTGATGAAAAGAATTTGAATTCCCGAAGATCATAAAAGCAAAGATGAAAGTTTGGGAAAGTCCTTTTATTCCCTCTCATTTAACTTTCAATAAGTTTCAAATTCACTCACTTTCAGTCAATCAATCAAACAATCAATCAAAACTATCTATTTATCTATTTATTATAACATTCCAAAATTTAGAATTTTGGGATGTTACAAAACTACCACCCTTAAAAGGAATCTCGTCCTTGAGATTTGGAGAGGCTAGAAAGAAATAGGTTAGGGTTTGGGGGTCTTCTCAAAAATCCATCGATCGTCTCCGGGTCTCGGGTGCTACCACCCTTAGAAGCATGGTTATGGTTCCATCAAAACTCATATACTCCATCCTTATTACTGACAATGTCGGTCTTCTCAGATCCTCTGGATAATTACTTCTCTGGGCTCTTTTGGCAGTGGCATAACCTTTACCGCAATTCTTCAGTCCTTTTTTCTTGGTAAGGTTATTCCGAGACTGGGTCTTCATAGCGATAGGTGCGCGCCAATACTAATCAACTATCGATATCTCATGGTGGTCAACAATTTATGGTTTCTCCTGCGAAAACGGGTGCAGGTTGAACCTCACCGTATTTCCTACGGTTGGCAACAACTGCCTTGTACAAGGGGAAAAATTCTTATACCATTCTAAGGTTTAAACAGGGTTTGGATCGTCGTCTCTCTACTATAGGTAAGTCACTCAGATTTACCATCCCATATAGCAAAGCGAATAATAAGAGTAAGTCGGTATGGTGATCAATCCATCCCGCACCCAAATCATTACCTTGTACATGGTTTAGAGAATCTCGCATTCTAACACTCGGTCATCCTCACAAGCATTGCAGAATTTCTCTTGCCGACGAACCAAGTTCGGATAAATCCATTGATTCTGCAAGCCAGACAAACATCTATCGTTCCATAACAACTCTCAAGTTTTGCGTAAACTCCTATAAGATCGTATGTCGATAAAATCGTAACTTCTTCCAGGGTTTTACCTTCAGCAAGAGTGTGCTTGCTTCTTGGCAGGTCCTGGGGCCTGTGGGTTATGGCCCACCTCATCACTTAAAATCCTTGAACACATCATCTGGGCAACTGATCATTATCCCAACATCCAACTTCCTGGCATACTTAAAATCCATCCAATTGTACTGTCTCTTCCTTCCTTCTATTGGTACCAAACTAAGACGTGATTACTCAGACTCATCATGGAATTTCCATTGATCCATATTTCCAACATTATACCTCCTTTATATCCAATAGTAATTCATCTCTTCATCCTCGTGGGATATCCCACATACCAAGATAAAAACTTATACTTATGAAGTCCATACTCCACTTCGTGGAACATCATTATCCTTTCCAGGGTGAAGCGTCCTTACAGGGGGATATTGGCCATCTCTGCATGGCACTTCTTCAACTGGAATACGTGAAACACATCATTAACTCCTCACAGTCATTCGGGTGACTCCAATTTGTTGGCCACTTCTCCCATACGCTCCAAAACTCGGTATGGTCCTACAAATCTTGGGGCTAACTTTCCCTTAACTCCAAATCGTTTAACTCCTCACAGAGGGGACACCTGAAGACATGCTCTGTCTCCAATTTCATAAACTACCTCCTTGCGTTTTTGAGTCTGCATAACTCTTACGCCAGATCGAGCTACCTTGATCTATCTCGAATCAACTTAACATTCTCTTGACTCCTTGATCACATTTGGTCCAAACAACCGACGGTCTCCAACTTCATCCCACATCAACGGTGTCCGCTCCTTCTCCCATACAAAGCTTAAAAGGGCCATCTTCAAACTGGTGGGTAATCTTGTTGTTGTATGAGAACTCCCGTAGGGTAGATTATCATCACTACTAGATCCATAATCTAGCGCACACGCTCTCAACATGTCTTCCAGAATCTGATTGACTCTCTCGATTTATCCATCTGTCTGCGGATGAAAGGCTGTACTGAACTCTAGCCTAGTACCCAAAGTTTCACGCAACTGATTCCAAAACTTTGAAGTAAACTGGGTTCCTCTATCTGATACAATGGTCCTCGGAACTCCATGCAGACATACGATCCTGGTCAAATATATCTTGGCCAACTTCGCACTTGTATAGGTGGTTTTCACTGGGATAAAGTGAGCCACTTTGGTCAAGCGAATCAACTACTACCCAGATAGAATCATATCCCGATCGGGTTCTGGGAAATCCGGTAATGAAAATCCATGCCAAGCTTATCCTACTTCCATTCGGTTATCGGCATAGGCTGTAGCAATCCTGTTGGCTTCTGATGTTCCGCCTTCACTCTCTGACATACATCACATACAGCTACATACTTGGCAATATCCTTTTTCATACCAGTCCACCAGAAACGCTCCTTCAAATCCAAATACATCTTGGTGTTTCCGGGGTGTATCGAGTGTGGTGAGTCATGAGCCTCCTGAAGCATTAACTTCCTGATCTCTGCATTATTGGGTATATGTACATTGTCCTCAAACCATAAGGTGTCGTGCTCATCCTTACAAAAACCTTTGGCCTTTCCTTTACTCATCCTCTCTTTTACCTCAGAAATCTCTTTGTCATCCTCCTGAGCTTCATAGATCTTTCCCAACAATGTAGACTGAACTTCCATTGCTGCAACAAAACCTTTTGGGAACAATCTCCAATCGAAGTCCCCTGAAAATCCTCGGCTAACTCCTTTGGTAATCCTCTGCTTATGAGGGTATTCGTCCTTATTTTCTTTATGGTTGTGTCCTATTTCTCCACAAAGCTTGTATGCACAAGGTTTCCTCATATCATTTCCATAAGGCTTCAACTTCTGGGACACAAATCGAGACTTTAGCAAAGTCAACTTAAATTCTTCCCAAACGGTTACTCCTTGCCATCCATTGATGGTTTGGTACATCCTCCACCAAGTAGCAGCACCTCTTTCAAAGCATTGAAGAGCTTGCTGGGCCATATCCTTTCCGACTACAGGATTATTCTCCATGTGATCCTCCATGTTCTGAATCCATCGGTCTGTCTCCAATTGACTCATTGGTCCAGAAAGCTCATCTCCATTCTTCCTCTAACGGGTCCATGGGTTTGGGGTGGGATAAGAGAGATCGAGAGGGATGCACACAATACAAACAAAAGTTTTGAAAAGACAGATTTTATTTGTGGCTGTCGGAAAAACATCAAACAAATGACAGCTCACAAACGTCGCATCTAACGCAGGTATGTAACAGGGGTTTGGTCTTCTAAAGGTCAATAAATCTTCAAAGTCGTCAAACTCTTCAAGTCTTGTTCATGCCTCCAATGGCTTCTTCCGGTCATGCTTGTCCTTTTTTGCCAGATCATCTTTGTTGGCGTGAAATCTCTCATGACCTCCTTTAATATTTCTGGGGTTGCATTCCAAACTTCTGGGTTTCAACATCCTTGGTATGAACCATGATCCTACTGTCCTGACGAATCTTTGGTATCTCGAGGTTTAGCTCCTTCTACTTGGCTATTTTAATCCTCTGGGATCCTGAGTTCTTCATGAAATACTTCCTTGTCAAATATAGCTTCCTACATATCCATATTAAAATCCTTGATGTAATACTCCAGATCCTGGTGATGCACCAGCTATGTTAAAACTGCATCCTTCGCTGACAGATGCTCCTTCAGCCTTCTACCATCCAATCCTTCCATGCATCTGCATACTTAACTCCGCACGGTGACAATAGCATAAGCGGGCAATAACATCATGGATAGCCGTGTTTCTGCTCTTGTCATTTCCATGAGCTATCTCTCCATAGTTGATATCTCCTGTCTTAGGGTTTTCTTGACAAAACTTTGAGTTTCTAACTCTCCATGTTCCGGTATTTCTCCGATACACCTTGATCTAGGAATTCTTCAGAGCCTTCAAATTCTCCTAGTCTTCGGAGTCTTCAGCAGTTGTAGTTTCCATTTACATGGTAATATCCTCTTCATTCCAAATGGTCTTAGTTGTACGATATCTTGCCTCCTTGGAGTGGTCTCATCATCAGACGAATCTTCATGGTCAAAAGGGGAAAAGGGGTATGGTCTCACTAAAAGGGAAAATATTTGAATAAGCTCAGAAGAGAAGAGAGGTAAACGATCTTTTTGAAAATGAAGTTGTAGAGAAAAAATCTTTCCTATGGGCTTGTCAGTTTCTAGGGTCACGTCCTACAGTCAACATGTGCTCTGATACCATCTTGTAGCGACCCGACCCGAATGGATCAAGTCTCTGTGCTTAAGTGTCATCCCTGGATCGGTATGCTAACACACACAGTACTCGAGGATTTATAACAGAGGTAAATCACATGTATAAATAACGTAAATACTATTACCTCAATCCAAATAGCGGAAGTAACAAGGTTGTGGATTCCCATCAACACCAACGGCAAAGTTGAGTGTAGAAATCGTAACCCTAACGTATCACTTACTCGTCGTCTGAAAAGTCTGCAACATGAAAAGTTGCATCCCGAAACGGGTCAAGACATGGAATATGCCGCAATGTAACACATAGAGAGTAATGAAAGAATAAGCTATACTACATGCATATATGGCTGGTGGAAAGCACTATGGTTACAGTTTTTGCGAAAAGCCAATTTTTCCCTACTGCAAAGGAATAAATTTATTTAACTATCAAGGTGGTTGTTAAACATTGAGAATGGTTGACAGCATTCTCAATCCCAATTAAAAAGTACTCATTAAAAACCCAACAATATTAATTAAAAGTAACATGATGAGATGCACACGATATCCAAGTACTAGATACTCAAGATGTCCATAACCGGGGACACGGCTAACCATGATTAGTTTATACACTCTGCAGAGGTTTGCGCACTTTTCCCCACAAGACTCGATCGCCTCCGTTTGGTTTCTCGCACTACATGGTGTTTGAGAGACGGATGACTGAGACATAGTCTTTCAGAAGCGCTAGCACCTTACATGTGGGTAGACCGTACCAACCTACAACCCCTACATCAGCTAGCCTACCCGTAAGAGTTCGCACAACTTAGTCAACTACGCCAGAGCCCATAATGGCTTGTGGCTGCACACGGAAGTTTCTAGTTTGAATAATCTCATGATCCCTTTGAGCCTGGATGGCGGTCCGAAGAAATACAGGCAAGTCCTGATAGAAACCAGGTGCCTCAACCCACCCAGATGTGTGTTTTAGTTGCCACCTCAAATAAACCATTAAATAACAATCTCACATCTGTCATGGAATTCACTCACCCAATCCACGTCTACTAGCATAGCATAGCATAATAAGCAAACATAGAAGTAACTCCCAAGGGTTTGAATATAAATCAGGTAATAGGTACTACCTCAACTACTTCCCATCCCACAATTTAATTAGATCCTAATCATGCAAGTGTTTGAGAATAGATCTAATGCATAAAAAAAACTGGGTATGAGAAGAGGTATGATCAAAGTGTTACTTGCCTGCAATGTTGACGAAGATGGTTCGCACTCAAAACTCTTGATAGGTCTACTCGTCACACTCCGGTCAATCTATCGTAAGCAAGCAATAGTAGCCACACATAAGCAATCACTCAAAAGATCGGAAAGAACTAAGAAGACAATTCGGAAAAGCATCAAAACCAAGCAAATAACTCTTGCAACATAAAACAATTTCTAACAGTACCAAAATTATGTGAATTTGGCCTTATCAGAAATTATAGGTCAAGAGCTTCGATTTGCAAAAAGAATCAACTCAAACGGAGTTACAGAACTTAAGTTATGAACAAAAGAAGTTTGAATATGAATCTGAACAAATTTCGAAATTTGAAAATTTCAAAAAGTTGACGTGACAGGTTAGCTGGATAGGTGAAAACAAGACAAAACTATAGGCGCTGGTTTCATCTAATTTGGATGAACGAGTAAAAAGTTATGGCTATTTGAAAAATTAGGGCCAAGCTGTTTTACAGAAGAAAATAGTTACGACTAAAATAATTCTAGGTCTAACGTATAAATACGTAGACTAATTGGCAATCTAATTATTTTATCATACTAGTCTAGAAAAAATATAAACTACGAAAGTATAAAAAGAAAAGAAACGAAGAAAGATACCTTTATAAGGCAGAGAAAAGACAACTTCGGAGAGAGAAGACAATTTCCAGAAGTCACGTCGGAAAGGAGAAAAATATTTTTCTTAAATGAATCTAGTCAAACCAAAATATTGATTTAACCCGAATCGGATAATTTTTAGAGGCTCTATGGGTCTATATTTATAGGTGAAAAAGAGGCTTAAAGGTCAAACGGTAGGCAATGTGGGACTAAACGTAGACGAAAAACAAAGGAACAGAGGAGAAAAGGAGAGTCGCGTGGCATGGGCCAAAAGGCTTTCGGCCGGCCGCGCGCGTATAGTGCGCCATAGTTTTTTTTTCCGGCCAAAGAAGAGAAGAAAAAAAAACGGGAAGGATTATGGCTGGCTGGGCCTGGCCCATGTAGGAAAAAGAAAAAGAAAAGATGGGGCGCCCGCTGCCACTATGCTGAGCACTTGGGCGATAGTTAGTTTCAGGCGCGCGCACAGTTTTTTGTTATTTGTTTTTTTAAACAGAAAGCGATAAACTGAAAAACGAAAATAAAACTAGAACTTTTTATAGGTATATTATATATCAAAATTTTCAGAAAAAGATTTCCTACAAGCTGAACATTTTTCTAGAGCCAGATAGAATACACACAAATTCAAATAAAACAAAGATTGCTTCTACCCTAGTAAAATCCAACAAAAATCATTTTAAAAATACCAAAATTATTTCAAATTTATTTCTCTCCAATTTTCTGATGTAGGGAATCATGTTACCCTATTTTCCATATATTTTATTTTTGGAGAAAAATAATTTGAATAAAACTCAAATAACTCCAATTGAAAAATAAATTCAAAAGAACTTTGAATTTAATTCTTTGAAACTCCCAACTCATATTTCATATGTTTTGAAGAAGTCATTTTATCTTCGCTCGTGAAAATCATTGAGTTGCATAAAGTTTCAGAATTGGAAATATTCTCAAATGAAATTTAAATATTTTCAACACCCCTTGTCATTTAAATAATTGGAAGAAGTCATGTCATCTTCTCTCCAGGGTTTTGTGATGAAAAGAATTTGAATTCCCGAAGATCATAAAAGCAAAAATGAAAGTTTGGGAAAGTCCTTTTATTCCCTCTCATTTAACTTTCAAAAAGTTTCAAATTCACTCACTTTCAGTCAATCAATCAAACAATCAATCAAAACTATCTATTTATTATAACATTCCAAAATTTAGAATTTTGGGATGTTACATAGCTAGCAGAGATGGACTCCCCCGCCGTTGGGCTTCGTCAAAATAAATGTTGATGCGGGAGTTTCTGTTGACCACAACATAGGAGCAAAATCTACCATATGTAGGGACCGAGATGGGGCATACTTGGGTTCTTCTGTGTTCGTAATTCAGGGGATGATTGATCCGTCGGTTCTAGAAGCAATAGCAGGAAGAGAAGCTCTCACACTAGCAAAAGATCTTTGTTTGCAATATTTACACGTAGCTTCAGATTGCAAACAGGTGTTGAATGGAATCCGAGATGGTACTGCAGGCTCATTTAGAGGAATCATCAAGGAGATACAAGAGAGAGAAAAGACCTTTATTTAATGAAATTTTGTTCATGAATTTCGAGATAATAATTATGAAGCTCATATGCTAGCTAGACTGGGTACTTTGTTGCCTCAGGGTAGACACATTTGGTTGGGTGTACCACATGATATTTTTATAATTCCCGCAAAACATTGCGATCAATTAATAAATTCTGGTTGTCTTTGCTAAAAAAAATCTACTCCGATGAGCACTGCTACCTCTCGAGCATGCGTTGGTTTTCCCTTAAAGAGGAAAGGGTGATGCAGCAAAGTAGAGCAAGTATTTCCCTCGGTTTTGAGAACCAAGGTATCAATCCAGTAGGAGACAACACACAAACCTAGTACCTGCACAAACAATCAAGAACCTTGCGACCAACGCGATAAAGGGGTTGTCAATCCCTTCACGGCCACTCACAAAAGTGAGATCTAATAAATATAGTAAAGTAAATATTTTTGGTATTTTTGTTGTATAGATTGGAAAGTAAAGACTGCAAAATAGTAAACGAGATGCGATGTAAATAAAAGAGATGCAATATAATAAGAAAGAGACCCGGGGGCCATAGGTTTCACTAGTGGCTTCTCTCAAGATAGCATGTATTGCGGTGGGTGAACAAATTACTGCCGAGCGATTGATAGAAAAGTGCATAATTATGAGAACAGAGTAGACCGACTCCTGCCTGCATCTACTACTATTACTCCACACATCGACCGCTATCCAGCATGCATCTAGAGTATTAAGTTCATAAGAACAGAGTGACGCATTAGGCAAGATGACATGATGTAGAGGGATAAACTCAAGCAATATGATATAAACCCCATCTTTTTATCCTCGATGGCAACAATGCAATACGTGCCTTACTGCCCCTACTGTCACTAGGAAAGGACACCGCAAGATTGACCCCAAAGCTAAGCACTTCTCCTATTGCAGTGTAACATCCCAATTTTCAATTTGGATGTTAATCATTAGGTCATCATTTGCATCCATGCTCTTTAGATTTTTTATTTGTTTTGTTTGGATATTTTGATCCTAGAGACCTTAAGCAACTCAAGGACCATTTGAGAGAGTTGGAGGTTTACTTAAAATCCATTTTTTGTTTTTCTCAAAATTGGTAAATTGGATCAAAGTGATTTTTATTCGAAATTATTTTTCTGATTATTTCAAAATAAATAAAATAATGAGAGAAGATAATATGACTTCTTCAAAACAGTGGAAATAATGGAAATTTAATTTTAAATAAAAATATTTGTTTTATTTGAGATTTTATTCGTAAATTAGGAAAAATTGCATTTTATCCTAGAAAATGTTCATGTTGTCCTAAATATTAGTACATGACTGCGGAAATTGTTTTTGGGATTTTATGATTTTTATTTATTTTATTTTGAACTTTTCCGTTTTGGCGAAATTATTAAAAAAAATCTTTTGGACCGACCGGGCCGAAGGCCCAGCCGCCGCCGCCGCCTTCCCTAGTGCCGCGCCGCCCGTGCCCGAGCCGGACTCGGGCAAGGAGTCCGATGCCGCCCGCCTCCGTCGCCCCTCGCCCAAGCCAACCCCGCCTCCCCTTTATAAGCCGCCACACCCTTCTTCCTCACGCTTGCCTGCCCGCCTCCCAGCAGCAGAAGAACATAATCACCGCCAAGGTTGCCGCCGCCCGCTCTACCACGCCACCTCAGCCCTCCTCCGCCGCGCCGCCCCACCTCACAGCCGCCGGAGCCGCTCCCGCTATCGTCGGAGTTCACTGCCGCCGCCGCCTGTTTTCCCACACCGAACCGGTAAAAACCGAAGAGAAACTGCCCGTTTTTTTATTAAGTTTGGTTTATTTTTATAGGTCGGTTCTATTTTTAGGGTTCGTTAATTAGCGAACGTTCACCCGATCTTCTCTGTTTGTGAGTGAATTCGTTTGTTAGTCTCTGTTAGCGGACGTTCGTTCGATAGATTTTCCCTTTTAATTTTATTTTTCTGCCAGGGACCTATCCGTAGTTACTTTTATCGCAGATTAGTTCCTGATTTTCAAACCTTCGCTACTTTTTGCTCGTTTGTCCAAATCCAGTGAAACCAACGCCAGAATCTTCGTCCCGTTCCTCTCTATCCAGATAATCAAATTGAACATGATTTTGGAAATTTAAAAATTTGGTTTCAAGCAGATTTGATTTCGAACTTCTTTTTTATCGTAGTTTGAGTTCCGTAACTCCGATTTGATTGATTCTTTTTGCAAATCGAAACACTTCACTTGAACTGTCTGTTTAGATCTTTTCTTTTGGTGTTACCTTTGCATCTTATGCTTGAGTGCTTCTGAATGCTATTGTTTGTTCACGATAGAGTTTCCGGAGTGCGAGGCTTGCTACTACAAATCTCTAGGGTTTTCCGATCGTCAGCAAGAAAAGTAACACTTTGATCATATCCCTTTATTACCCAGTTTTTATGCATTAGTTTCAACCCTCAAACATTGCATGAGTAGGATTTGATAACTTGTGGGTATTTGGGAAGTAGATGATGAGGTAGGGACCTATTGTCTTATACCAAACCTAGGGTATCATTACTACGTTATGCTTATACTGCTGCTATGCTCGTAGACGTGGATTGGGTTTGTGACATTCATGAAAGATGTGAGTGTTATCTATTAACTAAGGGTTAACTTAAGGTGGCTACTTTAATACACATCTGGGTGGATTGTTTGTGGGCACCCGGTAATCCAGTGTTGTCCAAGGAGATCCCGGTGTACCCGTGTGATCATCCTATGGTTCGCCACCCAGGCTCAAAGGGATCTTAAGATTATTCATGCTAGAAACTTCCTTGTGCAGCCACAAGCCATTATGGGCTCTGGCATAGTTAAGTAAGTTGTGGGAATCCTTTCCATGATGGGCTAGCAGATGTAGGGGATTGTAGGTGTACCGACCTATCTATCGGTTAAGGGGACCTCTTCGGAAAGACTGTGTCTCGGTCATCCGTTTCTCAAACATCATGCAGTGCGAGAAATTCAACGGAGGAGATCGAGTCTTGTGGGGAAAAGTGTGCAAACCTCTGCAGAGTGTACAAACTAATCATGATTAGTCGTGTCCCCGGTTATGGACATCTTGAGTATCTGGTGCTTGAATTATTATGTTGATCTCATCACTCTACTTAATTAATTGGTCGGGTTATTAATTTTTAACATTTGGGTTTGAGTTGGGGTTACCTTCTCAATAATTTTCAACAAATTATGTAGTTAAATAAATTATATTCCTTTGTTGTAGGAAAAAACTAGCTTTATGCAAATGCTAACCATAGAGCCTCCACCAACCATATATGCATGTAGTGATAGCTGTTATTCTGTTCATTGCTCTATGGTGTTATCTTGCCAGCATATTCCATGTGTTGACCTACACGGCTGCAACGTATTATGTTGCAGAATTTTCAGATGAAGAGTAAGGTGCGCTAGGTCATTGCCGTGCACTCAGTATTGCCGTGGAGTTGGATGGACTCATTTACCTTTGATGCTTCCGTAGTTATCTTATTTAGATGGCCTTCAGCCATATTATTGTAATAAGTACTCTTTTTGAGACACTCGATGTAATAAGTGTGTGAATGAACTCTACAATAAATCCTTGAGTATTGTGTGTGTCAACAATACCGATCCAGGGATGACACTTAAGCACAGAGACTTGACCGTCTGAGGTGTGGTCGCTACAAGATGGTACCAGAGCACGCGCTGACTGTAGGACGCAACCACTAGGAAAAAGCCACAAGATACTCTTCTCTACTCATTTCTAACTCCTCTCCATTTCTACTCTATAGATGGCGGACCCAAGGAACAAGTTCACTCAACCGGATGAAGACACCCCTTTGGGACGACACCTGAAGGAAGTCGCTAGGTACCTGAGCATCGGCATACCAAGCTTCACCGAAACCCACACTGCCACTTTACCAGAAGAGGAGCGCTGGATAATTCGAGTTCATGTTCTAGGAAGGACATTCACGCCAGTTACTGCTACCTCTTGAGCATGTGTTGGTTTTTTCCTTGAAGAGGAAAGGGTGATGCAACAAAGTAGCGTAAGTATTTCCCTTAGTTTTTGAGAACCAAGGTATCAATCCAGTAGGAGCCACATGCAAGTCCCTCGTACCTACACAAACAAATAAGAACCTTGCAACCAACACGATAAAGGGGTTGTCAATCCCTTCACGGCCACTTGCAAAAGTGAGATCTGATAGAGATGATAAGCTAATATTTTTGGTATTTTTATGATAAAGATTGAAAGTAAAGATTGCAAAATAAAAGGCGCCAAAAATAGCTAGTTGACGGGAGATTAATATGATGGAAAATAGACCCGGGGGCCATAGGTTTCACTAGTGGCTTCTCTCAAGATAGCATAAGTATTACGATAGGTGAACAAATTACTGTCGAGCAATTGATAGAGAAGTGCATAATTATGAGAATATCTAGGCATGATCATGTATATAGGCATCACGTCCGCGACAAGTAGACCGACTCCTGCCTGCATCTACTACTATTACTCCACACATCGACTGCTATCCAGCATGCATCTAGAGTATTAAGTTCATAAGAACAGAGTAACACATTAGGCAAGATGACGTGATGTAGAGGGATAAACTCAAGAAATACGATATAAACCACATCTTTTTATCCGCGATGGAAACAAAACAATACGTGTCGTTTCCCCTACTGTCACTGGGATCGAGCAACGCAAGATTGAACCCAAAGCTAAGCACTTCTCCCATTGCAAGAAAGACCAATCTAGTAGGCCAAACCAAACTGATAATTCAAAGAGACTTGCAAAGATAACCAATCATACATAAAAGAATTCAGAGAAGATTCAAATATTGTTCATAGATAATCTTGATCATAAACCCACAATTCATCGGATCTCGACAAACACACCGCAAAAAGAGTTACATCGAATAGATCTCCAAGAAGATCGAGGAGAACTTTGTATTGAGATCCAAAGAGAGAGAAGAAGCCATCTAGCTAATAACTATGGACCCGAAGGTCTGTGGTAAACTACTCACACATCATCGGAGAGGCTATGGTGTTGATGTAGAAGCCCTCCATGATCGATTCCCCCTCCAGCGGAGCGTCGAAAAAGGCCCCAAGATGGGATCTCACGGGTACAGAAGGTTGCGACGGTGGAAATAGGGTTTCGTGCTGCTCCTCACTGGTTTCGGGGTACATGGGTATATATAGGAGGAAGAAGTAGGTCGGTGGAGCCACGAGGGGACCACGAGGGTGGGGGGCGCGCCTCCCTGCCTCGTGGCCTCCTCGGTTGTTTCTTGACATCCACTCCAAGTCCTCTGGATCACGTTTGTTCGAAAAATCACGCTCCCGAAGGTTTCATTCCGTTTGGACTCCGTTTGATATTCTTTTCTGCGAAACACTGAAATAGGCAAAAAACAACAATTTGCACTGGGCCTTGGGTTAATAGGGTAGTCCCAAAAATAATATAGAAGTGTATAGTAAAGCCCATTAAACATCCAAAACGGATAATATAATAGCATGGAACAATAAAAAATTATAGATACGTTGGAGACGTATCAGTTACTGAGCCCATAGAGTTTTCCCTTGATGCACCAACCTGGAGTCTAGGAAAGAGCATGGCCGCCCACATCGCCATTGGATGCATCGGCGAGGTGTACAACAAGGATCTTAAGGACACCATCTACCAGATATGTGGACGCTGTGATGAGCAATGGGAGATGATTTGCACCAGGAAGGATAAATCTATTGCATCCTACATACAGAAGTTGAATCAGCACATTTATCGCTAGGAGAACCAAATGTGCGCCAATATGATAGACATGAAGAAGGTGATGACCCAGAACATGGAGCTAGAAGAGGAACTCAAGTCTACATGCGATGGATATGAAGAAGGAATTGTTGTACTACTGGAGAAGAATGAAGACCTGAAGAAGAAGCTAGGAATATTCACGGGTGATCCCGAACCTGGAGAGGACATTCGTTCGGAATATTACATCATAATAGATGACACGGACTCTGACCCCAACAATGATGATGAAGATAGTGATGATTACGAAGATGACGCTGGAGCAGATATCATGGAGTCTTCTACCGATCAAAATTTCTAGTCGACCACTCTTGATAACCTACAAGTATAGGGGATTGCAACAGTTTTCGAGGGTAGAGTATTCAACCCAAATTTATTGATTCGACACAAGGGGAGCCAAAGAATATTCTCAAGTATTAGCAGCTGAGTTGTCAATTCAACCACACCTGGAAACTTAGTATCTGCAGCAAAGTGTTTAGTAGCAAAGTAATATGATAGTGGTGGTAACGGTAACAAAAGTAAAGACAGCAAAAGTAATGTTTTGATATTTTGTAGTGATTGTAACAAAGAGTAACGGAAAAGTAAATAAGCGAGAACCAGATATGGAAAACTCAGAGGCACCGGATTAGTGATGGATAATTATGCGGATGCGGTTCGTCATGTAACAGTCATAACATAGGGTGACACAGAACTAGCTCCAATTCATCAACGTAATTTAGGCATGTATTCCGAATATAGTCATACATGCTTATAGAAAAGAACTTGCATGACATCTTTTGTCCTACCCTCCCGTGGCAGCGGGGTCCTATTGGAAACTAAGGGATATTAAGGCCTCCTTTTAATAGAGCAACGGAACAAAGCATTAGCACATAGTGAATACATGAACTCCTCAAACTATGGTCATCACCGGGAGTGGTCCCGATTATTGTCACTTGGGTTGCGGATCATAACACATAGTAGGTGACTATAGACTTGCAAGATAGGATCAAGAACACACATATATTCATGAAAACATAATAGGTTCAGATCTGAAATCATGGCACTCGGGCCCTAGTGACAAGCATTAAGCATAGCAAAGTCACAAAGAACATCAATCTCGTAACATAGTGGATACTAGGATCAAACCCTAACAAAACTAACTCGATTACATGATAAATCTCATCCAACCCATCACCGTACAACAAGCCTCACGATGGAATTACTCATGCACGGCGGTGAGCATCATGAAATTGGTGATGGAGGATGGTTGATGATGACGACGGCGATTTAATCCCCTCTCCGGAGCCCCGAACGGACTCCAGATCAGCCCTCCCGAGAGAGATTAGGGCTTGGCGGCGGCTCCGTGATCGTAAAACGCGATGAAACTTTCTCTGATTTTTCTCCCGAAAGCCAATATATGGAGTTGGAGTTGGCGCCGGAGGGTCTCTGAGGGGCCCACGAGGTAGGGGCGCCCACCCTCATGGACAGGTGTGGGCCCCTGGTCTTCATCTTTGGCGAGGATTTTTATTATTTATTCTAAGATATTCCGTGGAGTTTCAGGTCATTCCGAGAACTTTTGTTTTCTGCACATAAAACAACATCATGGCAATTCTCTGAAAACAACGCCATCCGGTTAGTTCCATTCAAATCATACAAGTTAGAGTCCAAAACAAGGGCAAAAGTGTTTGGAAAAGTAGATACGACGGAGACGTATCAACTCCCCTAAGCTTAAACCCTTGCTTGTCCTCAAGCAATTCAGTTGAAAACTGAAAGAGAAAAACAAAACTTTTACAAACTCTGTTTGCTCTTGTTGTTGTATCTATGTCAAGCCAAAGATTCAGGTTTTCAGCAAAGATTATAACTAACCACATTTGCAATAATTCTCGTGTCTCATGTTTACTCATATCAATAACATAATCAGCTAGCAAGCCATAATAATAAATCTCGGATGACAACACTTTCTCAAAATAATCATAATATGATATAGCAAGATGGTATCTCGCTAGCCCTTTATGAGACCGCAAAACATAAATGCAGAGCACCTTCAAAGATCAAGGACTGACTAGACATTGTAATTCTCAGGTCTCATGTTTACTCAGGTCTCATGTTTACTCATATCAATAACATAATCAGCTAGCAAGCCATAATAATAAATCTCGGATGACAACACTTTCTCAAAATAATCATAATATGATATAGCAAGATGGTATCTCGCTAGCCCTTTCTGAGACCGCAAAACATAAATGCAGAGCACCTTCAAAGATCAAGGACTGACTAGACATTGTAATTCATGGTAAAAGAGATCCAATCATAGTCATATCCGATATAAATTAACAATAATGAATGCAAATGACAGCTGTGCTCTCCAGCTAGTGCTTTTAATAAGAGGGTGATGACTCAACATAAAAGTAAATAGATAGGCCCTTCGCAGAGGGAAGCAGGGATTTGCAGAGGTGCCAGAGCTCGATTTTGAAATAGAGATAATTATATTTTGAGCGGCATACTTTCATTGTCAACATAACAACTAAGAGATGACGATATCTTCCATGCTAAACAAATTATAGGCGGTTCCCAAACAGAATGGTAAAGTTTATACTCCCCCTCCTCCACAAGCATCAATCCAGGGTGCCTCCAACATTCAACGAGTCCTAGGGGGAGTTTTGTTTGCAATTATTTTGATTTAGTTGGCATAAAGGATGGGACTGGGCATCCCGGTGACCAGCCATTTTCTCGTGAGTGAGGAGCGGAGTCCACTCCTCTTGAGAATACCCCGCCTAACACGAAAGATAAGGGCAGCACTAGTTGATACATGAGCTATTCAAGCATGCAAAACAGAATGTTTATTTGAAGGTTTAGAGTTTGGCACATACAAATTTACTTGGAACGGCAGGTAGATACCGCATATAGGAAGGTATAGTGGACTCATATGGAATAACTTTGGGGTTTAAGGGATTGGATGCACAAGCAGTATTCCCGCTTAGTACAAGTGAAGGCTAGCAAAAGACTGGGAAGCAACCATCTAGAGAGCGACAACAGTCATGAACATGCATTAAAATTAATAAACATTGAATACAAGCATGAGTAGGATATAATCTACCATGAACATAAATATCGTGAAGGCTATGTTGATTTGTTTCAACTACATGCGTGAACATGTGCCAAGTCAAGTCACTTAAATCATTCAAAGGAGGATACCACCCCATCATACCACATCATAATCATCTCAATAGCATGTTGGCACGCAAGGTAAACCATTATAACTCATAGCTAATCAAGCATGGCACGAGTGATACGTCTCCAACGTATCTGTAATTTTTGATTGCTCCATGCTACTTTATCTATTGTTTTGGACTATAATGGGCTTTATTTTCCACTTTTATATTATTTTTGGGACTAACCTATTAACCGGAGGCCCAACCCAGAATTGCTGTTTTTTTTGCCTATTTCAGTGTTTCGAAGAAACGGAATATCAAACGGAGTCCAAACAGAATGAAACCTTCGGGAACGTGATCTTCTCACCGAAAGTGAACCAGGAGACTTGGACCCTACTCCAAGGAGTGCCAGAGGCGGTCACGAGGGTGGGGGCACCCCCGCCTCGTGGGCCCCGACGCCCGCCGACGCATTCTTCCTCCTATATATACCTCACGCACTTCAACAGATCAAGAAGGAGCCAAAAACCTAATTCCACCGCCGTACCTTCCTGTATCCACGAGATCCCATCTTGGGGCCTGTTCCCGAGCTCCGCAGGAGAGGGCATCCACCACGGAGGGCTTCTACATCATCACCATAGCCCCTCCGATGAAGTGTGAGTAGTTTACTTCAGACCTTCGGGTCCATAGCTAGTAGCTAGATGGCTTCTTCTCTATTTTTGGATCTCAATACAATGTTCTCCCCCTCTCTCATGGAGATCTATTCGATGTAATCTTCTTTTTGCGGTGTGTTTGTTGAGACCGATGAATTGTGGGTTTATGATCCAGCTTATCTATGGAAAATATTTGATTCTTCTCTGAATTCTTTTATGTATGATTGAGTTATCTTTGCAGGTCTCTTCGAATTATCCGTTTGTTTTGGCCAACTAGATTGGTAGTTCTTGCAATGGGAGAAGTGCTTAGCTTTGGGTTCAATCTTGCGGTGTCCTTACCCAAAGGATGTAAAGGGTTGCAAGGCACGATTGTATTGTTGCCATCGAGGATAACAAGATGGGGTATTTATCATATTGCATGAATTTATTCCTCTACATCATGTCATCTTGCTTAAGGCGTTACTCTGTTTTTAACTTAATACTCTAGATGCATGATGGATAGCGGTCGATGAGTGGAGTAATAGTAGTAGATGCAGAATCATTTCGGTCTACTTGTCACAGACGTGATGCCTATATACATGATCATTGCCTGGATAACCTCATAACTATGCTCAATTCTGTCAATTGCTCAATAGTAATTTGTTCACCCACCGTAGAATATCTATGCTCTTGAGAGAAGCCACTAGTGAAACCTATGGCCCCCGGGTCTATTCTCATCATATTAATCTCCATCCCTTTATTTACTTGCTTTGCTTTTACTTTTTACTTTGCATCTTTATACCAAAAATACCAAAAATATTATCTCTATCAGATCTCACTCTCGTAAATGACCGTGAAGGGATTGACAACCCCTAATCGCGTTGGTTGCGAGTAGCTATCGTTTTGTGCAGGTACGAGGGACTTGCGCGTGGCCTCCTACTGGATTGATACCTTGGTTCTCAAAAACTGAGGGAAATACTTACGCTACTGTGCTGCATCATCCCCTCCTCTTCGGGGAAAACCAACGCAAGCTCGAGACGTAGCAAGAAGGATTTGTGGCGCCGTTGCCGGGGAGGCTTATGCAAAAGTCAACATACCAAGTAACCATCACAATCCCTATCTCTCGCATTACATTATTTGCCATTTGCCTCTCGTTTTCCTCTCCCCCACTTCACCCTTGCCGTTTTATTTGCCCTCTCTTTCCCAATCTCCTCCGCTTTTCCCTTTTGCCTTTTGTTTGCTCGTGTGTTAGTTTGCTTGCTTGTCATCATGACTAGTCTCGTATCTTCTCCGTTATCTCCCGAGAGTGAAGTTCTAAATTTTAAGCAAAGGGAGGGAGAAAATCTAAAAGATGCTTGGTATAGAATTTGCAATGCTCAAAATAGATCTACCAGGAAGCAATCTACTTTAATTCTTCTTCGTAATTTTTACGTAGGTGCTAATCCTTGGTATAGATATATCCTTGATACCATTACTGGAGGAAATTTCTTGGGTAGCCATACTTTTGATTCTTATAATGCTTTAATAGATTTATTTGGCTCACCTCCTCTTTTGGTTAATGGCACTATGTTAACTTTGGAGCATGTTATGCAAAGGCTTGAAATTATTGAAAACAAAGTTGCTACCATTGAATCCATTGAAAATCTAGATAAAAAGATCCATAATCAAATTACTCAATATGGATGTAAGGTAGGAATGACTTTGAAAAATATTAAGGAGAAGGAACCCATGGTTAATGAGAAAATAAATCTAGACTCTACTCAAATCGATAAACTTGAGGGTATCATTACCAACTTGGGAACCGCTTTTTCTTCCATAAAGAATACTCCTAGTCCTCCCACTAAAATTGCCAAGCTTATGTATGTTCCTAAAAATAAAGGTGAATCATCTAGTAAGGAAAATGCGGATCTTAAATCTATAAGTATTCATCCCGATCTTTTTACTATCATTAAGGAACCATTTGCCACGAATGAATTTTTCGATCTTGTGCCTAAAAGTTTGATAATTACTAGAAAGAAAGAAAATTCTAAAGGAGGAAGGTGCCTCATTAAAGAATTGCCTACCAAAGATGGCAATACCTAGATCTATCCTTGTTTTTATGCCTAGCTAGGGGCGTTAAACGATAGCGCTTGTTGGGAGGCAACCCAATTTTATTTTGTGTTTTTTATTTTTGCTTCTGTTTAGGAATAAATAATCCATCTAACCTCTGTTTATATGTGGTTTTATGTTTTAATTAGTGTTTGTGCCAAGTTGGACCTATTGGATCTTCTTGGATGATAGTTATTTGATCTTGCTGTAATTTCCAGAATCTTTGTGCTCAGTGCCCGAATTGTTAAAAATCACCAGAACGTGATAAAATAGTGATTCCAATTGCTTCTGATAAATAAACAAATTTTCCAGGTCTTCTAATTTTAGTATAATTTTTTGGGTTCCAGAAGTTTGCGTTAGTTACAGATTACTACAGACTGTTCTGTTTTTGACAGATTCTGTTTTGCGTGTGTTGTTTGCTTATTTTGATGAATCTATGGTTAGTAAAATAATTTATGATCCATAGAGAAGTTGGAATACAGTATGTTTAACACCAATATAAACAAATAATGAGTTCATTACAGTACCTTAAAGTAGTCTTTTGTTTTCTTTCTCTAACGGAGCTCACGAGATTTCTATTGAGTTTTGTGTTGTGAAGTTTTCAAGTTTTGGGTGAATTCTTTTGATGGATTATGGAACAAGGAGTGGAAACAGCCTAAGCTTGGGGATGCCCATGGCACCCCCAAGATAATCCAAGGACACCAAAAATTCAAAGCTTGGGGATGCCCCGGAAGGCATCCCCTCTTTCGTCTACTTCCATCGGTAATTTACTTGGAGCTATATTTTTATTCACCAACATGATATGTGTTTTGCTTGGAGCGTCTTGTATTATTTGTGGCTTTGCTTGTTAGTTTACCACAATCATCCTTGATGTACACACCTTTTGAGAGAGCCATATATGAATTAGAATTTGATAGAACACTCTATGTGCTTCACTTATATCTTTTGAGCTTGATAGTTTTTGCTCATAGTGCTTCACTTATATCTTTTTGAGCGTGATAATTTTTGCTCTAGTGCTTCACTTAGATCTTTTAGAGCACGGTGGTGGATTTGTTTTAAAGAAACTTGATCTCTCATGCTTCACTTAGATTATTTTGAGAGTCGTTAATAGCATGGTAATTTGCTTAATGTTAATATACTTGGTGTTCAAGATATGTGAAACTTTCTTTTGAGTGCGTTGAATACTAAGATAAGTTTCATGCTTGATAATTGTTTTGAGATATGGAGGTGATAATATCAAAGTCATGCTAGTTGAATAGTTGTGAATTTGATAAATGCTTGTGTTGAAGTTTGTAAGTCCCGTAGGATGCACGTATGGTTAAAGTTGTGTAACAAATTTGAAGCATGAAGTGTACCTGGCTTGTGCATCCTTATGAGTGGCGGTTGGGGACGAGCGATGGTCTTTTCCTACCAATCTATCCCCCTAGGAGCATGCGTGTAGTACTTGATTTTTGATGACTTCTAAATTTTTACAATAAGTATATGAGTTCTTTTGACTAATGTTGAGTCCATGGATTATACGCACTCTTACCTTTCCGCCATTGCTAGCCTCTTCGGTACCGTGCATTGCCCTTTCTCACATTGAGAGTTGGCGCAAACTTCGCCGGTGCATCCAAACCCCGTGATACGATACGCTCTATCACACATAAACCTCCCTATATCTTCCTCAAAACAGACACCATACCTACCTATTATGGCATTTCCATAGCCATTCCGAGATATATTGCCATGCAACTTTCCACCGTTCCGTTCATCATTATTATGACATACATTACTTTTGTCATATTGCCATTGCATGATCATGTAGTTGACATCGTATTTGTGGCAGAGCCACCATGCATTATTTTTCATACATGTCACTCTTGATTCATTGCACCATCCCGCACATCACGGAGGCATTCATATAGAGTCATACCTTGTTCTAGTTTCGAGTTGTAATCCTCATGTTGTAATCAATAGAAGTGTGATGATCATCATTATTAGAGCATTGCCCAAAAAAAAGAGAAAGGCCAAAAAAATGCCCAAAAAAAGAAAAAGAAAAGGGCAATGCTACTATCTCTTTTTCCACACTTGTGCTTCAAAGTAGCACCATGTTCTTCATGTAATGAGTCTCATATTTTGTGCTTCAAAGTAGCACCTCGTTCTTCATGTAGTGAGTCTCATATATTGTGCTTCAAAGTAGCACCATGTTTTTCATATAGTGAGTCTCATAAGTTGTCTTTTTCACACTAGTGGGAATTTTTCGTTATAGAACTTGGCTTGTATATTCCTACGATGGGCTTCCTCAAATGCCCTAGGTCTTCATGAGCAAGCGAGTTGGATGCACACCCACTAGTTTTCTTCAGTTGAGCATTCATAGTTCTAGTGCATCCGTTGCATGGCAATCCCTACTCCTCATGTTGACATCAATTGATGGGCATCTCCATAGCCCGTTGATTATCCTCGTCAATGTGAGACTTTCTCCTTTTTTGTCTTCTCCACACAATCCCCATCATCATACTCTATTCCACCCATAGTGCTATATCCATGGCTCACGCTCATGTATTGCGTGAAGGTTGAAAAAGTTTGAGATTATTTAAGTATGAAACAATTGCTTGGCTTGTCATCGGGGGTATAGAAGTTGGGAACATCTTTGTGTGACGAAAATGAAGCACAGCCTAACTATATGATTTTGTAGGGATGAACTTTCTTTGGCCATGTTATTTTGAGATGACATAATTATTTTGATTAGTATGCTTGAAGTATTATTATTTTTGTGTCAATATGAACTTTTGTCTTGAATCTTTCGGATCTGAATATTCATGCCACAATTAAGAAGATTTACATTAAAATTATGCCAAAGTATCACTCCGCATCAAAAATTCTCTTTTTATCATTTTACCTACTCGAGGACGAGCAGGAATTAAGCTTGGGGATGCCTGATACGTCTCCAACGTATCTATAATTTTTGATTGCTCCATGCTACTTTATCTATTGTTTTGGACTATAATGGGCTTTATTTTCCACTTTTATATTATTTTTGGGACTAACCTATTAACCGGAGGCCCATCCCAGAATTGCTATTTTTTTTCCTATTTCAGTGTTTCGAAGAAACGGAATATCAAACGGAGTCCAAACGGAATGAAACCTTCAGGAACGTGATCTTCTCACCGAACGTGATCCAGGAGACTTGGACCCTACTCCAAGGAGTGCCAGAGGCGGTCACGAAGGTGGGGGGCGCGCCCTCCCCCCCTAGGCGCGCCCCCTGCCTCGTGGGCCCCCTAAAGCTCCACCGACGTACTCCTTCCTCCTATATATACCTACGTACCCCCAACAGATCAGCAAAGGAGCCAAAAACCTAATTCCACCGCTGTACCTTCCTGTATCCATGAGATCCCATCTTGGGGCCTGTTCCGGAGTTCACGGAGGGGGCATCCACCACGGAGGGCTTCTACATCATCACCATAGCCCTCCGATGAAGTGTGAGTAGTTTAGTTCAGACCTTCGGGTCCATAGCTAGTAGCTAGATGGCTTCTTCTCTTTTTGGATCTCAATACAATGTTCTCCCCTCTCTCGTGGAGATCTATTCGATGTAATCTTCTTTTTTCGTGTGTTTGTTGAGATCGATGAATTGTGGGTTTATGATCCAGCTTATCTATGGAAAATATTTGATTCTTCTCTGAATTCTTTTATGTATGATTGAGTTATCTTTGCAAATCTCTTTGAATTATCCGTTTGGTTTGGCCAACTAGATTGGTAGTTCTTGCAATGGGAGAAGTGCTTAGCTTTGGGTTCAATCTTGCGTGTCCTTACCCAAAGGATGTAAAGGGTTGCAAGGCACGTATTGTATTGTTGCCATCGAGGATAACAATATGGGGTATTTATCATATTGCATGAATTTATTCCTCTACATCATGTCATCTTGCTTAAGGCGTTACTCTGTTTTTAACTTAATACTCTAGATGCATGCTGGATAGCGGTCGATGAGTGGAGTAATAGTAGTAGATGCAGAATCGTTTCGGTCTACTTGTCACGGACGTGATGCCTATATGCATGATCATTGCCTGGATAACCTCATAACTATGCTCAATTCTGTCAATTGCTCAACAGTAATTTGTTCACCCACCGTAGAATATCTATGCTCTTGAGAGAAGCCACTAGTAAACCCTATGGCCCCCGGGTCTATTCTCATCATATTAATCTCCATCACTTTATTTACTTGCTTTGCTTTTACTTTTTACTTTGCATCTTTATACCAAAAATATTATCTCTACCAGATCTCACTCTCGTAAGTGACCGTGAAGGGATTGACAACCCCTAATCGCGTTGGTTGCGAGTAGCTATCGTTTTGTGCATGTACGAGGGACTTGCGCGTGGCCTCCTACTGGATTGATACCTTGGTTCTCAAAAACCGAGGGAAATACTTACGCTATTGTGCTGCATCATCCCCTCCTCTTCGGGGAAAACCAACGCAAGCTTGAGACGTAGCAACGAGCAACTATGATCTCTAATTGTCATTGCAAACATGTTTACTCATAGCAAGTTGAATCAAGAATGATGGACTCATCATATTTACAAAAATAAAAGAGGTCGAGTTCATACCAGTTTTTCCCATCTCAGTCAGTCCATCATATATCATCATAATTTCCTTTCACTTGCACGACCGAACGATGTGAATAATAATAAGAGTGCACGTGCATTGGACTAAGCTGGAATCATGAAGCATTCAATAAACAGGAGAAGACAAGGCAATATGGGCTCTTGGTTAAATCAACAATGATGCATATAAGAGCCACTTCAACAATTTAATCATGGTCTTCTCCTCATCGACCCCCAAAGAAAAGAAAAGAAATAAAACTATTTACACGGAAAGCTCCCAACAAGCAAAAGAAGAACGGGAAATATTTTTGGGTTTTCTTTTTAATTATTACTACTACAGCAGGGAAAATAAATTACTACTAAATTTTTTGTTTTTTCTTAAGGTTTATTGAACATACAAGAAGAAAGCAGGAAAAAGGAAATAAACTAGCATGGATAATACAATGAAAGAGTATGAGCACCGACATCTAGCAATGAGTGTGTGTGAACATGAATGTAATGTCGGTGAGAAATACATACTCCCCCAAGCTTAGGCTTTTGGCCTAAGTTGGTCTATTGCCGTGGATAGCTCATGGATACCCATAGGTGTAGCTGGGGTCATCTCACGATGAAGAATAGTTGGGATCATAATGTGATGAGGAGGACTCGATCGCCATCGGTGGGCAACCACCTCCGGATCCCAAGAATAAACAGACTGTCGTGGAGGCTCATCTTGTGGTTCCGGTTTGGGATCGGTGCAGATTCCGATAGGCTTGAACAGCCGCCACACGGAACAATGTAAGGACCTGTAGACAAGTTAAACAAAGAGGGAGCAGCAAAGTAATAGTCTCGTGGTGATGTTTATCAAAGTACAATTTATATTTGAGCTCCCTTCATGACTCTTAACAAGAAAATCAAGCGCTAGCATACTCTTATAATCTAAATAAGCACGGGGCAACGCTGTTTCTTCTTTCTCCTCATGCCTAATAGGTATTTCAAAATATTCAGCTAGGCGTGAAGCATAAATGCCTCCAAAGATGGGGCCCTTAGTACGGTTCAGACTTAACTGCCTAGCAACAATTCCACCCATACTAACAGAGTTATTATGTATAAACCATGGAACAAAATAATAATATCAGGAACACTAAGGTTTCCACAGTTCTCGCGACCAATCAAGCAACGACTAGCAAATAAGGCAAAGTAGCGCAAAACAGGAAAATGTATGCTAGTAATTCTTGCATCAGAAACCTTCCTGGTTTCTCCCACAGTGATAGTGTTAATAAAAGCTTCCACTTCATTACGGTGTGATTCATCTAAGGTGCCCTCAAAGGGTATTTTGCAAACCTCACAAAATTTAGCTAATGGCATTTCCTTAACAACGTCATATAAATGAAACTCTACTGTTGGAGGTGATTTCTTAGGAAAAAAGTAGAAGTTTTTCACAAAAGTATTTGTGAGTAAGAGATACTGATGACGTTGGTCGCGGAGGAAGTCGGTGAGGCCGGCGTTCTCAATTAATAGATAGAAATCCTCATAAATCCCGGCTCTCCTCAAGAAGTCATCGGAAGGCCATTCACACGGCCGACCTCCATGATGTGAGGCAAATTAAATTTGGGCTTATGCTCTTCTTCCTTTTGTTTTTCCTTCGAGCTTCGGCTCGACGAGCCCCTCAAAAGTCTCTTCATTATTTCTGAAATAATCTGAAATTTTTAGTAACTTCAAAAAAAAGTGAACCAACTTCAATAAAATTGATAGCAACTACTCCTACAAGTGCCTAGAGCCTATATCAAGCATTAGAACTACTTGGAACCATATAAATTTGACATGCAAGCTCAAGAACATGGTCACCTATGCAACACAAATTTGCAAAGAATAAATCACTAGAACAAAAACCAATTGGACCAATGGAGGCGTCACATACCAAGGAACAATCTCCCCAAGCAGTTTTGCGAGAGGTGCTTTGAGCAAGGAGATCGAAAATCACAGCAAAAGTGGCTGGAACACGAGCTTGAGTTGGTTTTTCGGGTTTGTGCAAGGCAGAGGAAGAAGATGGGTGCAGGGATAAGTGGAGGAGGGCCACCATGGGCCCACGAGGCAGGGGGGCGCGCCCAGGGGGGTAGGGCGCGCCGTCCACCCTCGTGGCCAGGTGGCAGCTCCCCCCGCGGTAATTTTTGCACTAAAAATCCTCAAATATTCCCGAAAAAATCATATTAATTGGCATGCCATTCCGAGGACTTTTATTTTCGGGATATTTTTATATTGCACGGATAAATCAGAAATGCATGTAAAAATACTATTTTACTTTATTTCTACTAAGTAACAGAGAATATAAATAGGGTACAGAAGGTTGTGCTTCTAGTTTCATCCGCCTCATGCTCATCAAAAAGAATCCACTAACAAGGTTGATCAAGTCTTGTTAACAAACTCATTCCGATAATCATGGAATCGGAGAAATTTCGAATAACACTATGTTACCTCAACGGGGATATGGACATCCCCAATAATAAGTATATCATATTTCTTCCTGACAGTAGGGAGAGGAAATTCAAAACCTCCAAATATAATCGATGGAATTTTTCCAATAGAGTTGATACTATGAACTTGAGGTTGTTTCCTCGGAAAGTGTACCGTGTGCTCATTACCATTAACATGAAAAGTGACATTGCCTTTGTTGCAATCAATAACAGCCCCTGCAATGTTAAGGAAAGGTCTTCCAAGAATAATAGACATACTATCGTCCTCGGGAATATAAGGAATAACAAAGTCCGTTAAAATAGTAACATTTGCAACTACAACAGGCACATCCTCACAAATACCGACAGGTATAGCATTTGATTTATCAGCCATTTGCAAAGATATTTCAGTAGGTGTCAACTTATTCAAGTCAAGTCTACGATATAAAGAGAGAGGCATAACACTAACACCGGCTCCAAGATCACATGAAGCAGTTTTAACATAATTTCTCTTAATGGAGCATGGTATAGTAGGTACTCCTGGATCTCCATGTTTCTTTGGTATTCCACCCTTAAAAGTATAATTAGCAAGCATGGTGGAAATTTCAGCTTCCGGTATCTTTCTTTTATTTGTAACAATATCTTTCATATATTTAGCATAAGGATTCATTTTGAGCATATCACCAATCGTGATACGCAAAAAGATGGGTCTAATCATTCCAGCAAAGCGCTCAAAATCCTCCTCATCCTTTTTCTTGGATGGTTTGGGAGGAAAGGGCATGGGTTTCTGAACCCATGGTTCCCTTTCTTTACCATGTTTCCTAGCAACAAAGTCTCTTTTATCATAACGTTGATTCTTTGATTGTGGGTTATCAAGATCAATTGCAGGTTCAACTTCTACATCATTATCATTACTAGGTTGAGCATCATCATGAACATCATCATTAACATTTTTACTAGGTTCATGTTCATTACCAGATTGCGTTTCAGCATCAGACATAGAGATATCATTTGGATTATCAAGTGGTTCAGCAATAGGTTCACTAGAAGTTTGCACAGTTCTACATTTTTCTTTTTCTTCCTTTTAGAAGAACTAGGTACATCAATATTATTTCTCTGAGAATCTTGCTCGATTCTCTTAGGGTGGCCTTCAGGATACAAAGGTTCCTGAGTCATTCTACCAGTTATAGTAGCCACTCTAACAGCATAATCATTTTTCTTACTATTCATTTCATCAAGCACTTCTTTCTGAGCTTTAAGTACTTGTTCTACTTGAGTGGTAACCATAGAAGCATGTTCGCTAACAAGCTTAAGTTCACCTCTAATATTAGCCATATAATCACTCAAGCGTTTAATCATAAAGGTATTATGTTTTAATTGTCTACCAAAATAAGCATTAAAGTCATCTTTCTTAAACATAAAGTTATCAAACTCATCCAAGCATTGACTAGCAATTTTAGTAGGAGGGACTTCATCTTTATCATATCTATAGAGAGAATTTACCTTTACTACATGTGTCAGGATATCGGGATCAGGAGGTTCTTCAGTGAATAAGGAATTGAGATCATATACTTCTTCAACAGGCGATAAATTAAGACCGTGTATTTCTTCAACAAGAGGTAAATTCTTAACATCTTCAACTTTAATACCTTTTTCTTTCATAGATTTCTTTGCCTCTTGCATATCTTCGGGACTGAGAAATAGAACACCTCTATTTTTTGGAATTGGTTTAGGAATAGGTTCAGTAATTGGCTCGGGAGCTGGCTCAGGAGGTGGCTCGGGAGGTGCCCAATTATTTTCATTTGTCAACATATATTCAATAGAATTTCAGCTTCATCCAGTGTTCTTTCCCTGAAAAGAGAACCAACACAACTATCCAGGTAATCTCTCGAAGCATCGGTTAGTCCATTATAAAAGATATCAAGTATTTCAGGTTTCTTAAGAGGATGATCATGCAAAGCATTAAGTAACTTGAGAAGCCTCCCCCAAGCTTGTGGGAGACTCTCTTCTTCAATTTGCACAAAATTATATATATCCCTCAAAGCAGCCTGTTTCTTATGAGCAGGGAAATATTTAGCAGAGAAGTAATAAATCATATCCTGGGGACTACGCACACAACCAGGATCAAGAGAATTAAACCATATCTTAGCATCACCCTTTAATGAGAACGGAAATATTTTGAGTATATAAAAGTAGCGCGATCTCTCATCATTAGTAAACAGGGCATCTATATCATTTAACTTAGTAAGATGTGCCACAACAGTTTCAGATTCATAGCCATAAAAAGAATCAGATTCAACCAAAGTAATTATATCAGGATCAACAGAGAATTCATAATCCTTATCAGGAACACAGATAGGCGAAGTAGCAAAAGCAGGGTCAGGTCTCATCCCATCTCTAAGAGATTCTTTACTCCATTTAACTAGCAGCCTCTTAAGTTCATATCTATCTTGGCAGGCAAAAATAGCTGCAGAAGATTCCACATCAAAAAGATAACCCTCAGGAATAGCAGGCATATTTTCATCATCACTTTCATCATTGTATTCAGTTTCAATAATTTCTCTTTCTCTAGACCTAGAAATTCGTTCATCTAGAAATTCACCAAGGCACAGAGTATCAAGCATAGAAGTAGTTTCATCATAAGTATCATGCATAGAAGAAGTGGCATCATCAATAACATGTGACATATCGGAACGAATAGCAGAAGCAGATTTAGGTGTCGCTAGCTTACTCATAACAGAAGCTGAATCAAGTGCAAAGCTAGATGGCAGTTCCTTACCTCCCCTCGTAGTTGAGGGATAAATTGTTGTCTTAGCGTCTTTCAAGTTCCTCATAGTGTCCAGCAGATATAAACCCCAAGTGACTCAAAGAATAGAGCTATGCTCCCCGGCAACGGCGCCAGAAAAAAGTCTTGATAACCTACAAGTATAGGGGATCGCAACAGTTTTCGAGGGTAGAGTATTCAACCCAAATTTATTGATTCGACATAAGGGGAGCCAAAGAATATTCTCAAGTATTAGCAGCTGAGTTGTCAATTCAACCACACCTGAAAACTTAGTATCTGCAGCAAAGTGTTTAGTAGCAAAGTAATATGATAGTGGTGGTAACGGTAACAAAAGTAAAGACATCAAAAGTAATGTTTTTGGTATTTTGTAGTGATTGTAACAAGAGCAACGAAAAGTAAATAAGCGAGAACCAAGATATGGAAAACTCGTAGGCACCGGATTAGTGATGGATAATTATGCCGGATGCGGTTCACCATGTAACAGTCATAACATAGGGTGACACAGAACTAGCTCCAATTCATCAATGTAATGTAGGAATGTACGAATATAGTCATACGTGCTTATAGAAAAGAACTTGCATGACATCTCTTGTCCTACCCTCCCGTGGCAGCGGGGTCCTATTGGAAACTAAGGGATATTAAGGCCTCCTTTTAATAGAGAACCGGAACAAAGCATTAGCACATAGTGAATACATGAACTCATCAAACTATGGTCATCACCGGGAGTGGTCCCGATTATTGTCACTTCGGGGTTGCCGGATCATAACATATTGTAGGTGACTATAGACTTGCAAGATAGGATCAAGAACACACATATATTCATGAAAACATAATAGGTTCAGATCTGAAATCATGGCACTCGGGCCCTACTGACAAGCATTAAGCATAGAAAAGTCATAGCAACATCAATCTCAGAACATAGTGGATACTAGGGATCAAACCCTAACAAAACTAACTCGATTACATGATAAATCTCATCCAACCCATCACCGTCCAGCAAGCCTACGATGGAATTACTCACGCACGGCGGTGAGCATCATGAAATTGGTGATGGAGGATGGTTGATGATGACGACGGCGACGAATCCCCCTCTCCGGAGCCCCGAACGGACTCCAGATCAGCCCTCCCAAGAGATATTAGGGCTTGGCGGCGGCTCCGTATCGTAAAACGTGATGAAACTTTCTCTCTTATTTTTTCTCCCCGAAAGCCAATATATGGAGTTGGAGTTGGCGTCGGAGGGTCTCCAGGGGGCCCACGAGGTAGGGGGCGCACCCAGGAGGGGGGGCCCCCACCCTCGTGGACATGGTGTGGGCCCCCTGGTCTTCATCTTTGGCGAGGATTTTTTTTATTCTATGATATTCCGTGGAGTTTCAGGTCATTCCGAGAACTTTTGTTTTCTGCACATAAAACAACATCATGGTAATTCTGCTGAAAACAGCGTTAGTCCGGGTTAGTTCCATTCAAATCATACAAGTTAGAGTCTAAAACAAGGGCAAAAGTGTTTGGAAAAGTAGATACGACGGAGACATATCAACCACCATATTACCATTTGTATTCTCCCATGTATATAGTAATAGTCTGTGAGATTTTGTAGTTTAGTTCGATTGTACGATCTTGTTTGAATTGAGTGGTGTGAAATGAATGTGTTTTGTCTCATGTGCATATGGGTAGTGATCTCTCTTTAGACCTCACTCTATTATGTTCTCACCCCTCTAAACCTATAAGATGCCTCCGAGACGTGACCCCTGATTTGTCTTTCCACCGGAGCTCACTCAGTTGATCCAACAACAGAATGCCTTGATGCAGTTGCTAGTCCAGAACCAAGGCAACAACAACAACAACAACAACCCACCGCCACCACCTCCAGTTGACAACTTAGCCTGCTTTCTAAGGTTGAATCCGCCAGTGTTCTCTAGTAACACCGAGCCGATTGTTGCAGTTGACTGGCTCCGCAAGATTGGCAGCGAGCTGACCACCACAGGTTGCACAGATGCTGAGAAGGTGCGCTTTGCCGCACACCAACTGGATGGACCCGCAGCCTCATGGTGGGAGAACTACACCGCCACTTTCCCCGTAGCCAATGTCACTTGGGATCAGTTTCAACAAGCATTCCGCACTGCACATGTCTCAGCTAGATCTATGAGCATGAAGAAGCGTGAGTTTCGCAACTTACGCCAGGGAAATCATACTGTGGTGTAGTACGTGGATGAGTTTAGCAAGTTAGCTCGCTACGCCCCAGATGATGTGGCCACAGATGCCGCGAAGCAGGAGAAGTTTATGGAGGGGCTGAATGACGAGCTAAGTCTGCAGTTGATGGTGGCAACATTCACTAACTACCAAGAGTTGGTAGATAGGGCTCTTATGATTGAAGGCAAGCAGCAGCCGATAGAGAGCCGCAAACGGAAGTATGGACAGAGGAAGTACAACTCTGGAGCTCAGCACAAGCAATGTTTTACCCCGAACTCGGGAGGACATACCCATCATAACCATGGAGGCCATTCTCATAATGGAGGAATTCCACATAACCATAGTGGACCTAAGAATGGGAATGGGAATGGAGGAAACAACAGTCAGAGCCGTTCCAACCTGGCAACACCAGCCAAGAAGGACCTGAGCCATGTTACCTGTTACAAGTGCGGGAAGACAGGACACTACGCCTATGATTGTTCTGAGTTGAAGAATGGTAACGGAAATGGAAGCTCTGGGAAGAAGTCCAACCCTTTCACGAGAGGACAGGTGAACTACGTTAACGTGGAGGAAGTTGAAGAGAAGCCGGATGTAGTTATTGGTAAGTTTTTGATTAAGTCATTTATAGCTATTGTCCTTTTTGACACTGGTGCATCACATTCATACATATTAAGGGGATTTGTGGACAAATTTAAGTTGCCCACCGTAGCCCATAAGACCCCTATGTTAGTAAGCTCACCAGGAGCGGAGTATATGGCTAGCAGAGGATGTTTTTAGCTGCCATTAACCATAGGTAGGCATGTTTTCCCCTCCGACCTAATAATATTGGAGTAACAAGGATTGGATGTGATACTAGGCATGGATTGGCTATCGATGTACGAAGGAAATATCAATTGTGCGAGTAAGTTAATTCTCCTCACCACCCCAGAGGGAAAAAGGATCAAGTATGTGTCTAGGCATGCGCCAAGGAGGACTCAAGTAAATTCACTCTCGGGAGTTGTTTAGGAGGAAGTGCCAGTTGTAAAGGATTATCCCGATGTGTTCCCAGAGGAATTACCAGGCATGCCACCAGATCGAGATATAGAATTTTTGATAGACCTGTTACTAGGCACCGGACCAATATCAAAGAGTCCGTATCCGATGCTCGTAAATGATCTGGAGGAAATTAAGAAGCAGATTAAGGAGTTATTGGAGAAAGTTTATATCCGACCAAGTTCATCACCGTGGGGAGCCCCAGTGCTCTTAGTTGAGAAGAAGGATGGATCTTTGAGGGTGGTTGTTGATTATCGCGCGCTGAATGAAGTAACGATCAAGAACAAGTACCCACTACCGATGATCAAAGATTTGTTTGACCAACTGCAGGGAGCTAAAGCATTCTCCAAGATCGATCTTCAATCAGGATACCACCAGCTGAAGATCCTAGAACAGGATATACCCAAGGCAGCTTTTACCACAAGGTATGGGCTATATGAGTACACGGTCATGTCTTTTGGATTGACTAACACCCCTGCCGAATAAGGTGTTCATGGAGTTCTTGGATAAGTTTGTTGTGGTGTTCATCGATGTCATATTGGTATACTCGAAGAATGAAGAAGAGCATAAGGAGCATTTGCGCTTAGTTCTCGAGAAGCTCAGGGAACATCAGTTATATGCCAAGTTCAGCAAATGTGAGTTTTGGTTGAAGGAAGTCGGACTTCTCGGACATGTTATATCTGGAGAAGGTATAGCAGTAGACCCTACTAAGGTTCAGTCTATCACTGAGTGGTTGGCACCCACCTCAGTAGGAGAAATACGCAGTTTTCTTGGACTCGCAGGATATTACCGGAGGTTCATTGAGAATTTTTCCAAGATTGCGAAGCCCCTGACGGAGTTATTGAAGAAGGACACCAAGTTCAAATGGATCAAAGAACGTGAGGCCAGTTTTCAGGAGTTGAAGAAACGTTTAGTTACAGCCCCAGTGCTAATTCTTCCGGATATACGCCAGGACTTCCAAGTATATTGCGACGCTTCTCGCCTGGGACTTGGAGGTGTACTTATGCAAGACGGAAGAGTTGTTTCATATGCCTCACGTCAGCTTCGACCTCATGAGTTGAATTATGCCACACATGATGGAGTTAGCACTCGTAGTGCATGCGCTCAAAACCTGGAGACATTTTCTTATTGGAAACCGTTGCGATGTATACACGGATCATAAGAGTTTGAAGTACATCTTCACGCAGAAGGAGTTGAATCTCAGGCAAAGGAGATGGTTGGAGCTCATAAAGGATTATGATATGAAGCTGCATTATCACCCAGGAAAGGCCAGTGTTGTAGCAGACACGTTGAGCCGCAAGAGTTATGTTAATACTCTCGTGACCGGGGGATTACCGCAACAGTTAGCCGACGATCTCAAGGAACTTCGATTGGAGATAGTTCCGAGAGGTTTTGTTGCAGCATTGGAAATGCAGTCTATGTTGTTGGGAAAGATTCGGGAAGCCCAGAAGACTGATAAGGAGATTGCAGAGATAAAGGAGAAGATGAGTAAAGGAAAAGCCAAAGGTTTTCGTGAGGATGAGCATGAAACTTTATGGTTTGAGGATCGTATTTACGTGCCCAATGATTCAGAGATCAGGAAGTTAATACTTCAGGAAGCTCATGACTCACCATACTCAATTCACCCCGGAAACACTAAGATGTATTTGGATTTGAAGGAACATTTCTGGTGGACAGGTATGAAGAAGGATATTGCCGAGTATGTAGCGGTATGTGATGTACGTCAGAGAGTTAAGGCAGAACACCAGAAGCTAGCAGGATTACTGCAGCCTATGCCGATACCCGAATGGAAGTGGGATAAGCTTGGCATGGATTTCATCACCGGATTACCCAGGACACGATCAGGTTACGATTCCATCTGGGTAGTAGTTGATCGCTTGACCAAAGTGGCTCACTTTATCCCCGTGAAAATCACTTATACGAGCGTGAAGTTGGCCAAGATATATATGAACAGGATCGTATGTCTGCATGGAGTTTCGAGTACCATCATATCAGATAGAGGAATACAGTTTACCTCGAAGTTTTGGAATCAGTTGCACTATACTTTGGGTACCAGGCTAGAGTTCAGTACAACCTTTCATCCGCAGACAGATGGACAGACTGAGAGAGTCAACCAGATTCTGGAGGACATATTGAGAGCTTGTGCGCTAGATTATGGATCTAGTTGGGATGATAATTTGCCTTACACAGAATTCTCATATAACAACAACTACCAAGCCAGTTTGAAGATGGCCCCTTTCGAAGCTTTGTATGGAAGGAGGTGCAGGACACCATTGATGTGGGATGAAGTTGGAGACTGTCAGTTGTTCGGACCAAATTTAACCAAGGAGTCTGAAGAGAAGGTTAAGTTGATTCGTGATAGACTGGAGGTAGCTCAGTCCAGACATAAGAGTTATGTTGACACTAAACGCAAGGAGGTAGTTATGACATCGAAGACAGAGCATATCTCCGTGTGTCACCACTTCGAGGAGTTAAACGATTTGGAGTCAAAGGAAAGTTAGCCCCTAGATTTGTAGGACCATACCGAGTTTTGGAACGTATGGGAGAAGTGGCCTACAAGTTGGAGTCATCCGAAGGATTGTCAGGAATTCATGATGTGTTTCACGTTTCCCAGTTGAAGAAGTGCCATGCAGAGATGGCCGATATTCCTCTAAGAGATACAGTGCCCCCGGAAGCAATTCAGTTGGAGAGTGACCTAACCTACGAGGAGAAACCCGTCAAGATTCTCGAGTTTGCGAGCCGAGTTACACGCAACAAGGTCATCAAATTTTGCAAAGTTCGGTGGAGCCACCATACCGAGGAAGAAGCCACCTGGGAGCGAGAAGAAGACCTGCGGAAAGACCACCCACACCTATTTGCTAGCCAACCCGAATCTCGAGGGCGAGATTCATCTTAAGGGGGGTAGGTTTGTAACATCCCAATTTTCAATTTGGATGTTAGTCATTAGGTCATCATTTGCATCCATGCTCTTTGCATTTTTTTATTTTTTTTGTTTGGATATTTTGATCCTAGAGACCTTAAGCAACTCAAGGACCATTTGAGAGAGTTGGAGGTTTACTTAAAATCCATTTTTGATTTTTTCAAAATTGGTAAATTGGATCAAAGTAATCTTCATTTGAAAATATTTTTCCAATTATTTCAAAATAAATAAAATAATGAGAGAAGATAATATGACTTCTTCAAAACAGAGGAAATAATGGAAATTTAATTTTAAATAAAAATATTTGTTTTATTTGAATTTTATTTGAGATTTTATTCGAGTAAATTAGGAAAAATTGAATTTTTAAAAATTGCATTTTAGCCCAGAAAAATGTTCATGTTATCCTAAATATTAGTAGAGGACTCTGAAAATTGTTTTTGGGATTTTTATTTATTTTATTTTGAATTTTTCCATTTCGGTGAAATTATTAAAAAAAACTTTCGGACCGCCGTCGCCTTCCCTCGCGCCGTGCCGCCCTTGCCCGAGCCGGACTCCGGCAAGGAGTCTGACGCCACCCCGCCTCCGTCTCCCCTCGCCCAAGCCGACCCCCCTTCCCCTTTATAAGCCGCCGCACCCCCCCTCTTCCCTCACCGCCGTCGCCCGCCTCCCGCAGCAGCAGCAGCCGCAGCCACCGCCGCCTGCCGCAGCCGCCACCACCGGTTTTCCCACACCGAACCGGTAAAACCGAAGAGAAACCACCCGGTTTTTTATTAAGTTTGGTTTATTTTTCCATTAATTAGCGAACCTTCACCCGATCTTCTCTGTTCACGAACGAATTTGTTCGTTAGTCTCTGTTAGCGGACGTTCGTCCGATAGATTTTTCTTTTTAGTTTTATTTTTCTACCAGGGACCTATCCGTAATTACTTTTATCATAGATTAGTCCCTGATCTTCAAACCTTCGCTACTTTTTGCTTGTTTGTCCAAATCTAGTGAAACCAACGCCAAAATCTTCATCTCGTTCCCCTCTATCCATATAATCAACTTGAACATGATTTTGGAAATTTAAAATTTGGTTTCAAGCAGATTTGATTTCGAACTTCTTTTTTATCGTAGTTTCAGTTTCGTAACTCCGATTTGATTGATTCCTTTTGCAAATCGGAACTCTTCACCTGAACTTTCTGTTTAGATCTTTTCTTTTGGTGTTACCTTTGCATCTTATGCTTGAGTGCTTATGAATGCTATTGTTTGTTCATGATAGATTTTCCGGAGTGCGAGGCTTGCTACTACGAATCTCTAGGGTTTTCCGAACGTCATCAAGAACACTTTGATCATATCCCTTTATTACCCAGTTTTTATGCATTAGTTTCAACCCTCAAACATTGCATGAGTAGGATTTGATAACTTGTGGGTATTTGGGAAATAGATGATGAGGTAGGAACCTATTGTCTTATATCAAACCCAAGGTATTGTTACTACATTATGCTTATACTGCTATGCTATGCTCGTAGACGTGGATTGGGTTTGTGAGATTCATGAAAGATGTGAGTGTTATCTATTAACTAAGGGTTAACTTAAGGTGGCTACTTTAATACACATCTGGGTGGATTGTTTGTGGGCACCTGGGAATCCAGTGTTGTCCAAGGAGATCCCGGGGTACCCGTGTGATCATCCTATGGTGCGCCACCCAGGCTCAAAGGGACCATAAGATTATTCATGCTAGAAACTTCCGTGTGCAGCCACAAGCAATTACGGGCTCTGGCATAGTTAAGTAAGTTGTGGGAATCCTTTCCATGATGGGCTAGCAGATGTAGGGTATTGTAGGTGTACCGACCTATCTATCGGTTAAGGGGACCTCTTCGGAAAGACTGTGTCTCGGTCATCTATTTCTCAAACATCATGCAGTGCGAGAAATTCAACGAAGGAGATCGAGTGTTGTGGGGAAAAGTGCGCAAACCTCTGCAGAGTGTACAAACTAATCATGATTAGCCGTGTCCCTGGTTATGGACATCTTGAGTATCTGGTGCTTGAATTGTTATGTTGATCTCATCACTCTACTTAATTAATTGGTCGGGTTATTAATTTTTAACATTTGGGTTTGAGTTGGGATTACCTTCTCAATAATTTTCAACAAACTATGTAGTTAAATAAATTATATTCCTTTGTTGTAGGGAAAAACTAGCTTTATGCAAATGATAACCATAGAGCCTCCACCAGGCATATATGCATGTAGTGATAGCTATTATTCTGTTCATTGCTCTATGGTGTTATCTTGCCAGCATATTCCATCTGCTGACCTACACGGCTGCAACGTATTATGTTGCAGAATTTTCAGACGAAGAGTAAGGTGCGCTAGGTCGTTGTCGTGCACTCAATATTGCCGTGGAGTTGGATGGACTCATCTACCTTCGATGCTTCCGCAGTTATCTTATTTAGATGGCCTTCAACCATATTATTATAATAAGTACTCTTTTTGAGACACTCGATGTTATAAGTGTGTGATTGAACTCTGCAATAAATCCTCGAGTATTGTGTGTGTCAGCAATACCGATCCAGGGATGACACTTAAGCACGGAGACTTGACCGTCTGAGGTCTGGTCGCTACATGCAAGAAAGATCAATCTAGTAGGCCAAACTAAACTGATAATTCGAAGACACTTGCAAAGATATCAAATCATGCATATAAGAATTAAGAGAAGAACCAAAAAATACTCATACATAATCTTGTTCATAAATCCACAATTCATTGGATCTCGGCAAACACACCGCAAAAGAGTATTACATCAAATAGATCTCCAAGAACATCGAGGAGAACATTGTATTGAGAATCAAAGAGAGAGAAGAAGAAGCCATCTAGCTAATAACTATGGACCCGTAGTTCTGTGGTAAACTACTCACGCTTCATCGGAGAGGCAATGGTGTTGTGACGCCCGGATAATCAAGCTACAGTAAACCTCTGCTAAAGATGCCACGTCACCTCTGTTACTGTTGCTAATCTCACGTTAGTTCGAAACTGATTCGAATTCAAATTCTAAATTAAGCAAACAATAAAAGTTTTCAAATAAAAAAAATGTTCAAAAGGTAGCAAATAAATCATGGGTAATATTGGTGGAGAAACCACACTTTTATAAGGTAGCTAAATGCTCTAAAATAAATAAACTATGGCTTAGACTATTATTTTAATTCTTTTAAAATAGTAAATATTTTTTAATTAAATTAATTGGGTACCAAACTTTTGGTGGCAGTAGTATATTTAGAAAGAACTAATTTAGATACTAATTATATAGTTTACAAAATTAAAGTAAATTGGAAAATAGGATAAAGCAGAAAAGAATTAAATGAAAACGGAAAACTAAAACAACAAGAAAAATAGAAGGAAAAGTGCCCCTGGCCCAGCTGGGCCAACCAGCCCAGCTGGCCACTTCCGCCAGCCCAGCTGGCCACTTCCGCCGGCCCGGTCGAACCAGTCCAGCCAGCGCCTACAGCCCCATGGGGCGACCGAACCCTAGCGATCTCCTCCCCACTTCCCCCACGACTCCCCACTCTTCTCTCTGCCTCCCCCCGACTCCCTCTGGATCGAGGCAAGGACCCCCCCGACCACATCGCCGATTCCGCCGCCCATCGCCCCCGGACCGCCACCGCGCTCCCCCGTCTTCCTCTGGACGCCGCCGCCCCGACGCCGCGCCGTTGTCCATCACCCCCGACGCGCCACCTCGCCGCATTCGACCTCGCCTCTCCCACGGCCACCGCACGACCTCACGGTCGATCTACTTCACCGGAGCCTCCCCACCGGTCTGCCTCCTCGCCGCACGTCGTCCCCGACGACCTCCTTGACCCCGCGCCCAATCCCTACCGCCTCGTGAGCTCCCCTCTCCTCTCTCCGTGTGCCCGCCTCTCCTCGCTGGCTCCATCGCCCGCCGGCGCCCACGGATAGCCGCACCCGGCCAACCCAGCAGTGCCCGCTGCGCCTGCCCTGCTCCAGCAGCAGCCACTGCACGCTCAGGTTTCGCTCCGCCTCGCCCCCTCATATCGCGCCACGCCGTGGCTAACTCCGCGCCCACCCCGGGCTCTCTCCTTCCTGCTGCCGCCCTGTTCACTCACCACACCGCCGCAGCCCCGCTCCGTCTGCCACGCCGGCCAGTATCGCCAGCCGCCAACAAGCGCCTCAGTTCTACACGGCGCCGCGCCTGCCGCTCGCCCATGCCCGCTATGGCCCCAGGGGCCTATGACAGCTTGGCCCCGCCCCCTGGGGCCTATGACAAGGGGCCCCGCCCCATAAACGTTTTATAAAAAAAAGAATTAAAAAAATAATAATAAATAAAATATTAATTAATTAGTTAATTAAGAAATTAATTAAATTAATTAATCCTGATTAGATTAACCTAATCACTTAGGTTAGTTAATTAATATGTTACGTTAGTTAACAGCCTATGACATGCGGGACCCACCCATTAGTTGACTGGTCAACGGTCAACTTTGACCGCTTGCATCACGCTGATGTCATGATGACATCATAAATGCCTTTTGATTTAAGTAATTCTGTTAATCCTAAAAATGATTTAAATCTTTTAAAATTAATATAAAATAAACCGTAGCTCGGATGAAAAAACTTTGTACATGAAAGTTGCTCAGAACGATGAGACGATTCCGGATACGCAGCCCGTTCGTCCGCCACACATCCCTATCATAGCAAACTCGCAACTTTTCCCCTCCGATTCATCCGTGTGAAAACGTGAAACACCGGGAATACTTTTCCGGATGTTTTCCCCCCTTCGCCGGTATCACCTACTACCGCGATTGGGCACGCCTAGCATCACGCTTTGCTTTGTCATGCATCGTTATGCATCTGTTTGCATTGTATTTATTGTTTCTTCCCCCTCTTCTCTCGCTAGACACCGAGACCGACGCCATTGCTACCCAAGATGACTACGGTGTTGACGACCCTCCTTATTGGTGAGCTTCGTGCAAGCCCCCCCCCTTGATCACGGATATCTCCTACTCTTCTCTAAATTGCTTGCATTAGAGTAGTGTAGCATGTTATTGCTTTCCGTTAATCCTATCCGATGCATAGCCTGTCCTTGCTACTATCAGTTGTTACCTTTACCGCAATCCTACATGCTTAGTATAGGATGCTAGTGTTTCATCAAGGGCCCTACATTCTTGTCCGTCGCCATGCTATACTATCGTGCCGTGATCACTAGGGAGGTGGTCACGGTATATACTATATACTTTATACATGATACATGTGGTGACTAAAGTCGGGTCGGCTCATGGAGCACCCATGAGTGATTCACTTGATTGGGGCTGAAAGGACCTTTATCCCAACGGCCCTCTGTGGATCTTTGTGGCGGAGCGTCGGGGCAGGTTGAGACTACCGGGTGAGAGGTGGGCTGGCCTGGTCGGTGTCCGCGGTTACATCATTAACACGCTTAACGAGATCTTGGTATTTGATCCGAGTCCGCCATTTGGTCTATACACACTAACCAACTACGTGGGAAAGATATGGGCACTCGGCGTCGTGGTATCACCGAAGCCTTTGTGACGTCACGATCGAAGCGCGCCCGGATTGGACTGGAACGCCTGCTAGGCTAGGTCTGCTTCCGTCACAGACGCAACGTCTTGAGTGTGCTAAGGGCGATGGGCCCAGCCCTGTGCGCTTAGGTTTAGACCGGCGTGCTGACCTCTCTGTTGGCCTAGGTGGGGCTGCGATGTGTTGATCTTCCGAGGCCAGGCATGACCCAAGAAAGTGTGTCCGGCCAAATGGGATCAAGCGTGTTGGGTTATGTGGTGAACCCCTGCAGGGAAGTTTATCTATTCGAAATAGCCGTGATCTTCGGTAACAGGACGACTTGGAGTTGTACCTTGACCTTATGACAACTAGAACTGGATACTTAATAAAACACACCCTTCCAAGTGCCAGATTAACCCGGTGATCGCTCTCTAACAGGGCAACGAGGAGGGGATCGCCGGGTAGGTTTATGCTATGTGATGGTACTTGGTGAACTTACCATCTACTCTCTTCTACATGCTGCAAGGTGGAGGTGGCCTGAAGCGTAGTCTTCGACAGGATTAGCTATCCCCCTCTTATTCTGGCATTCTGCAGTTCAGTCCACCGATATGGCCCTTTACACATATATCCATGCATATGTAGTGTAGCTCCTTGCTTGCGAGTACTTTGGATGAGTACTCACGGTTGCTTTTCCCCCTCTTTTCCCCCTTTTCTTTCCTCTCGGTTGTCGCAACCAGATGCTGGAGCCCAGGAGCCAGACGCCACCGTCGATGACGACTCCTACTACACTGGAGGTGCCTACTATTACGTGCAGGCCGCTGACAAGGACCAGGAGTAGTTTAGGAGGATCCCAGGCAGGAGGCATGCGCCTCTTTCGATCTGTATCCCAGTTTGTGATATCCTTCTTTAGGCAAACTTGTTTAACTTATGTCTGTACTCAGATATTGTTGCTTTCGCTGACTCGTCTATGATCGAGCACTTGTATTCGAGCCCTCGAGGCCCCTGGCTTGTATTATGATGCTTGTATGACTTATTTATGTTTTTAGAGTTGTGTTGTGATATCTTCCCGTGAGTCCCTGAACTTGATCGTACACGTTTGCTTGCATGATTAGTGTACGATTGAATCGGGGGCGTCACAAGTTGGTATCAGAGCCGACTGCCTATAGGAATCCCCCTTCCACACTCCTTGGCCGAAGTCGAGTCTAGACATTACAAACTTTTACTAACATGGTTGTGTGCCTTACGGGCCCACGTCGCCATTGGGTGGTATTAGGATCTTTTACTCCTCGATCTTTACTCCGGGATTCTGGTCTCTCTTCTATTCGTGTTAAATGATTTTACTAAAATCTAACTTTAGGTTCTTGAAAATACTTTCTCCCGGAGAGCCCCTTCAGTACAGATAATCGCCGGCTGCACCAGAAGATTTCGAAGATACTCTCCGATGTCGCGAGACTTCGTGCTCGTTGCTTTTGCAATTCCCTACCGCTGATTTATCCCTATGGATAAATACTTACACCCGTCATTCTTAATTTTATTCCAAGTTGATCTTGTTAATACAAGATGCCCCGAACCGCTCTCCATTGTTCCAAGAATCCTTTGAGCTTACTGCTTTACAGTTCTTGCCTCATGAATACCCTTACGGATAATTCCTCGCACTTATCAAGTATCCACTCTTACCTAGTTGTTCATGTGTTTCACAAGAGTTTTCGAAATACCATTCGATCTTCCAAAAATCCTGAGCATCCTCTTGCTCTTGAAATTCTTGCTTGCTTACATTATGGTTAATCCCATAAGTCTCATAATCTTATTGGAATCTCTTGTTATTATCATTTTGAGTCTGTTGATTCAATTTGTTGCAAATGCTCGCAATCCTCAATCAGATCCTAGAATTCATCCTTTCGGCTCAGACGTCATTTTAAACGTGAGCTGGTTATCGACCAATCAAATTGCCGTCGATTGTACCCATAAGTCTATTCAACTTATTCATCCTTAATCAGAGCATTGCTTCTGATCATTTGATTTGGAAATCATAATTCCTTTACATTTGAGTTTGAGTTAGTCGGTTGTTTGTATAATCTGATCTCCTTGCATTCCTTCTTCTTCTGGTTGAGTACCGCTGCTCGCATCACCTCCGTTATGGATCGTCAGATCCTTTGTTGAATTTATCATCCAACAGTGCCCTTCAAACCAAAATTCTTGTGAGTTCTTTACCTGATACGTAATGCTTTTGGTGAATTGTATCCTCTACTTTTGTCAACTATGCTCTACTTTTGAGTTTGTGTTATTTACTCCTGAAGTTCATGGTATATGTTCTACGAAGCCCCGATGGGTTGAACCTATGCCTTCCTTAATCTGTGTGAACCCGAAAGTTTTCACGGGTCATACTCCTCTGGTAATTCACGAGGTCGGTTTTGACAATGAAATCATTTTTATCTAGAGCAGTGAATGAAAGGTTATGCATTGAAGAAGTGGGAGTCGACCTTGAACTTTGTGTTCATGCCCATGGACACGATGTAGATCTTATCATTAAAGCTTCTCTTAAGTTAATTATTCCTGGGTATAAGTTCTTATATCTGGGATCCGGCCTTTTGCAATCATGGTTCCGACCATGTTCTCCTTTAAATACCATTTCTCATGCAAGTTTAAGCACTTGCCTTCTGCAGAGCAATACCCTAGTCCAACCGCTACTTTGATCTGTCATCGAGTATTACCCCCCCTCGTATCTCGAGATTATCTAGGAACTGCATAACTTCTTATGAGTTCTTCATCAAGTACTACATTCTCACTGATTACAATTTTTCATGGGCTCTGAGTTATTAACCACTCAACGACACCGATGACTGAACCGAGTCCGCACTACGGTTCAACAACTCTTAGTAATCTTTTTTAAGTACGAGTCTGTACCCGATCACGCCATTCCTAGCCTGTTTGGCTATATCATTGTCGTGATGATTTTAACTGTGCTACCCGGTCCTTATTCCCGGGGCACAATTTTCGATGATGAGCTAAGCTTACGTCGATCTTCCTCATCATATCATTTCGCCTTGAACCGCAAGCTTGGACTTGAGTTTGTGTCGTACCCGTGGTTCCAATAACCTTTCGCTTCATCATTCTTTTGACTTGATGTCATCGCCGATCGATTACATCTTCATGAAATATCTCGACAAATGTTTCCAGAATATCAATTGAATCCATGATGAGAGATATCATCCTTTCCCCCTTGATGATTGTGTTAACATCGACAACATTCTTGCATTTCCGCAACACAAAACTTATTCTAGTTTTGCGTTATACCTTGAGTTCCTTGCTATCTAGCAATTGTTCTTCTTTACATTGGAGTATTACCATCTTTTATGTCAAGAATGTCGTGAGAGTTTCACCACCTCTTAAGAATTTCTTGATACAGTGATGCTTCTCACCATCATCATTCTTCTCTTGGTCCCCGTGTTGAGTGAACTCTGTTATGAGAATTTAATATCTCTATCAACCTTGTTACTTCAGAGTTAATGGACAACAATTCCAATGTAGTGTGCTGGTTGTTAAATTTCCATTCCGACGTTGGTCGTGCAACCCAGCCCATATTTTGGGTGCCCCTTTCAACCAATATTTAATTGTGTATGTTTTCATCAAGGATACATCATTATATCGTTTGATCTGACAAGTGTTACCACCTTGTTCACATCATTGTGGGAATCCATCTTTTGTCAATCTTGATGAATAGTCGCTGAGTCCATCAGCCAGCTCCTCATCTTCTCCTTGGTTTAATGTTGAACTCTTGTTTCAGAACTTGCTTCCATAGTTCAATTCGCGAAATCTTACAATGTCATCTCGACAATTTGTGTTGCACCTTTCTTCTCAGGAATCCTAAGTCCGAGTTATCCTGACACCAATCAGATCTGAATCTCGGTCAGATATGATGGTTGGAACATATTTCCAAGAGTTATAACATTGGTCTTTATGTGACCCGGTAAGGTGATGTCGTGCCTAACACACCTGGCCGGAGGCCGTATTGTTATAGCTTCCTTTTTAGCAAGGTTATCCATTCTTCCACGAGGAAATTGTAAAACTTATTCTAGTTGTTCCTGATGGATCCTTCGTGCATCCAAATTTTGAACCTTACTTGATGACCATGTCAATGCTATCTCGAAGCATGTCTGTGGTACTCTGATCATCGATAAGAACATTTAAAGCACCATGCTAAAATTTCTTTATAAATTATCCAAACACCATTGCATGGGTAATGTTATGAAATTCCTCTCCCCTTACCTAAATGGTTTCCTACTTTCTATCATGTCAGGGATATCATGCTCTGCTTGTCCTTGTGAAGGATATACCCCTGAAAAATGTGTTTAAACACATGTTCCTTTCCATTGTTCTGTTTAATCTGATAATCACGTTTTCCTTTCCATTATTTTGTTTAACCTTTCCTGAAATGTGACTTAACTCAGAGATAATTCCCTTCTTAGGTAAGCACCTTGTTGTATCACTCTGTCGGTAAGACCCTGTTACTATTGTTGATGACATTTCGGTAACCACCGATGGACGAGAACTTTGCCTATTGGTCCGCCTCGTTTCAACGATCAGGAAAATGGTTCTCTTCGTCCCTCGCCCTAGGTACCAACATTGTTACCAACAAAACTGACAGGCTATCCTCTGACATACCTTGCTATCTTGACCGTGCAAATGTTAGCGCCTTCCTGCTTTTAACCCACATGGTGGGCCCATTACCCACAGGTCCCAGGATCGAAACCTGACTCTTCTTTACAACTCGGATTCGAATCTTTCCTTTGCACCCGGCTTTGTATGTGATTCACGAGCTAAATTCTATACCATTATTCATCTTGGAATCAAAACCATGTTATTCTCATTGTTCAAACCCCCATTCTAGCTTCTGTCTAGTCATCGAATGATTACCTACCCATTTGGAACTTTGGTACCATTGTATATTGCACTCAACGAATTCACTGAAATACAACTCGTGGGGTACCTCGTGTATTTCCCATTGAGTTCACCGCCAGACACTCAGCTTTGGGGAGATGCGTTCTTTCGGAGTTTTTTTCCCTTGGTCGCGTTTGTAGGACAATGGAGATCCCGAAGAAAGGATGATGACTTGATCATGGTGACTTGAAGCAGAGAAATGAAGACATCAACATAAGGGATCAACCTCTTCGAAAGGGCAGCCAGGACAGAGAAGACTCGTTAGGTTTTTCGCTACCAGCAGTTTCCCCCCTTACTCCACCGCTTAAATCTTGGGACGAGATTTCTTATAGTGGAGGAGAATTGTGACGCCCGGATAATCAAGCTACAGTAAACCTCTGCTAAAGATGCCACGTCACCTCTGTTACTGTTGCTAATCTCGCATTAGTTCGAAACCGATTCGAATTTAAATTCTAAATTAAGCAAACAATAAAAGTTTTCAAATAATAAAAAAATAAAATGTTCAAAAGGTAGAAAATAAATCATGGGTAATATTGGTGGAGAAATCACACTTTTATAAGGTAGCTAAATGCTCTAAAATAAATAAACTATGGCTTAGACTATTATTTTAATTATTTTAAAATAGTAAATATGTTTTAATTAAATTAATTGGGTACCAAACTTTTGGTGGCAGTAGTATATTTAGAAAGAACTAATTTAGATACTAATTATATAGTTTACAAAATTAAAGTAAATTGGAAAATAGGATAAAGCAGAAAAGAATTAAATGAAAATAGAAAACTAAAACAACAAGAAAAATAGAAGGAAAAGTGCCCCTGGCCCAACTGGGCCAACCGGCCGAGCTGGCCACTTCCGCCGGCCCGGTCGAACCGGTCCAGCCAGCGCCTACGCCCCCATGGGGCAACCGAACCCTAGCGATCTCCGCCCCACTTCCCCCACGACTCCCCACTCTTCTCTCTGCCTCCCCCCGACTCCCTCTGGATCGAGGCAAGGACCCCCCCCCCCCCGACCACATCGCCGATTCCGCCGCCCGTTGCCCCCGGACCGCCACCGCGCTCCCCCGTCCTCCTCTGGACGCCGCCGCGCCGATGCCGCGCCGTTGTCCATCGCCCCCGATGCGCCACCTCGCCGCATTCGACCTCGCCTCCGCCCACGGCCACCGCACGACCTCATGCTCGATCTACTTCACCGGAGCCTCCACACTGGTCTGCCTCCTCGCCGCACGTCGTCCCCGATGACCTCCTCGACCCCCGCTGCCCGAATCCCTACCGCCTCTATGAGCTCCCCCTCCCCTCTCTCCCTCAGGCGCCTTCCTCTCCCCTTCGGCTCGGCATTGCCACGGCGCCCATGGACAGCCAGACCGACCAACCTCATGGTGCCCGCCACACAAGCAGCGCTGCTGTCTGCTGCAGCCGCGCTGGCTCATGCCCGCCTCCGCCTATGGCCTGCGGGTTCATCGCCACGCCGTGGCTAACTCCGCGCCCACCTCGGGCTCTCTCCTTCCCGCTGCCGCCCTGTTTAGCCACCACACCGCCGAGCTCCCCTCGCTCCGTCCGGCCACGCCGGCTTGCATCGCCGCGCCCAGCGCGCCTGGTTCTACACGAGCGCTGGCGCCCGTTGCCCATTCGCCCACGCCCGCTATGGCCCCACGGGCCTATGACAGCTGGGCCCTGCCCCCTGGGGCCTATGACAAGGGGCCCCGCCCCGTAAACCTTTTATAAAAAAAGAATTAAATAAATTAATAATAAATATTAATTAATTAATTAATTAATTAAGAAATTAATTAACTTAATTAATCCTGATTAGATTAACCTAATCACTTAGGTTAGTTAAATAATCTTTTAGGTTAGTTAACAGCCTATGACATGCGGGACCCACCCATTAGTTGACTGGTCAACGGTCAACTTAAACCGCTTGCCTCACGCTGATGTCATGATGACGTCATAAATGCCTTTTGCTTTAATTAATTCTGTTAATCCTAAAAATGATTTAAATCTTTTAAAATTAATATGAAATAAACCGTAGCTCGAGTGAAAAAACTTTGTACATGAAAGTTGCTCAGAACGACGAGACGATTCCGGATTCGCAGCCCGTTCATCCGCCACACATACCTAGCATAGCAAACTCGCAACTTTTCCCCTCCGATTCATCTGTCCAATACGCGAAACATCGGTAATACTTTGCCGGATGTTTCCCCCCTTCGCTGGTATCACCTACTACCACGATTGGGCACGCCTAGCATCACGCTTTGCTTTGTCATGCATCGTTATGCATCTGTTTGCATTGTATTTATTGTTTCTTCCCCCTCTTCTCTCGCTAGACACCGAGACTGACGCCGCTGCTACCTAGTACGACTACGGTGTTGACGACCCCTCCTTATTGGCTGAGCTTCCAGGCAAGCCCCCCCCCCTTGATCACCATATATGGCCTATTCTTCTCTAAATTGCTTGCATTAGAGTAGTGTAGCATGTTACTGTTTTCCGTTAATACTATCCTGATGCATAGCCTGTCCTTGCTACTACTGTTGTTACCTTTACCTGCAATCCTACATGCTTAGTATAGGATGCTAGTGTTTCATCAGTGGCCCTACATTCTTGTCCGTCTGCCATGCTATACTAACGGGCCGTGATCACTAGGGAGGTGGTCACGGGTATATACTATATACTTTATACATGATACATGTGGTGACTAAAGTCGGGTCGGCTCGTGGAGCACCCGCGAGTGATTCACGGATTGGGGGCTGAAAGGACCTTTGTCCCAACGACCCTCTGTGTGGATCTTTGTGGCGGAGCGTCGGGCCGAGACTACCCGGTGAGAGGTGGGCCTGGCCCTGGTCGGTGTCCGCGGTTACATCATTAACACGCTTAATGAGATCTTGGTATTTGATCTGAGTCTGGCCATTTGGTCTATACGCACTAACCAACTACGTGGGAAAGATATGGGCACTCGGCGTCATGGTATCAGCCAAAGCCTTCGTGACGTCAGCGACTGAGCGGCGCGCGTCGGATTGGACTGGAACGCCTGCTAGGCTAGGTCTACTTCCGGCCGCGTACACAACATGCAGGTGTGCTAAGGGCGATGGGCCCAGACCCCTGTGCGCTTAGGTTTAGACCGGCATGCTGACCTCTTTATTGGCCTAGGTGGGGTTGTGACGTGTTGATCTTCCGAGGCCGGGCATGACCCAGGAAAGTGTGTCCGGCCAAATGGGATCAAGCGTGTTGGGTTATGTGGTGCACCCCTGCAGGGAAGTTTATCTATTCGATAGCCGTGATCTTCGGTAACAGGACGACTTGGAGTTGTACCTTGACCTTATGACAACTAGAACTGGATACTTAATAAAACACACCCTTCCAAGTGCCAGATATAACCCGGTGATCGCTCTCTAATAGGGCAACGAGGAGGGGATCGCCGGGTTGGTTTATGCTATGCTATGGTACTTGGTGAACTTACCATCTAATCTCTTCTACATGCTGCAAGATGGAGGTGGCCTGAAGCGTAGTCTTCGACAGGATTAGCTAACCCCCTCTTATTCTGGCATTCTGCAGTTCAGTTCACCGATATGGCCCTTTACACATATACCCATGCATATGTAGTGTAGCTCCTTGCTTGCGAGTACTTTGGATGAGTACTCATGGTTGCTTTTCCCCCTCTTTTTCCCCTTTTCTTTCCTCTCGGTTGTCGCAACCAGATGCTAGAGCCCAGGAGCCAGACGCCACCGTCGACGACTGCTCCTACTACACTGGAGGTGCCTACTACTACGTGCAGGCCGCTGACGACGACCAGGAGTAGTTTAGGAGGATCCCAGGCAGGAGGCCTGCACCTCTTTCGATCTGTATCCCAGTTTGTGATATCCTTCTTAAGGCAAACTTGTTTAACTTATGTCTGTACTCAGATATTGTTGCTGCTGCGGACTCGTCTATGATTGGGCACTTGTATTCGAGCCCTCGAGGCCCCTGGCTTGTATTATGATGCTTGTATGACTTATTTATGTTTTTAGAGTTGTGTTGTGATATCTTCCCGTGAGTCCCTGATCTTGATCGTACACGTTTGCGTGCATAATTAGTGTACGATTGAATCGGGGGGCGTCACAGGTGTTGATGTAGAAGCCCTCCATGATCGATTCCCCCTCCGACAGATCGCCAGAAAAGGCCCCAATATGGGATCTCACGGGTACAGAAGGTTGGGCTGGTGGAAAAGTGATTTCGTGGCTCTCTGCGATCGATCTAGGGTGGAGCTACAAGCGTGCCTACCCCCCTGGGCGCGCCCTCCTGCCTCATGGTGTTCCAGACTTCGACTCCAAGTCTTCTGGATTGCTTTTGGTCCAAGAAAGATCATCGCGAAGGTTTCATCCCGTTTGGACTCCGCTTGGTATTCCTTTTCTGCGAAACTCTAAAATAGGCAAAAAAAACAGAAATTGGCACTGGGCCTCCGGTTAATAGGTTAGTCCCAAAAATAATATAAAAGAGCATATTAGAGCCCATTAAACATCCAAAACTGATAATATAATAGCATGGAGCAATAAAAAATTGTAGATACGTTGGAGACGTATCAAGCATCCCCAAGCTTAATTCCTGCTCATCCTCGAGTAGGTAAATGATAAAAAACAGAATTTTTGATGTGTAATGCTACCTAATAATTATCAATGTGATTTTCTTCATTGTGGCATGAATGTTCAGATCTGAAAGATTCAAGACAAAAGTTTAATATTGACATAAAAAATAATAATACTTCAAGCATACTAACAAAGTAATCATGTCTTCTCAAAATAACATGGCCAAAGAAAGCTATCCCTACAAAATCATATAGTCTGGCTATGCTCTATCTTCATCACGCAAAGTATTTAAATCATGCACAACCCCGATGACAAGCCAAACAATTGTTTCATACTTTTGATGTTCTCAAACTTTTTCAATCTTCACGCAATACATGAGCGTGTGCCATGGACATAACACTATATGTGGAATAGAATGTTGGTTGTGGAGAAGACAAAAAGGAAGAAGATAGTCCCACATCAACTAGGTGTATCAATAGGCTATGGATATGCCCATCAATAGATATCAATGTGTTTGAGTAGGGATTTCCATGCAACGGATGCACTAGAGCTATAAGTGTATGAAAGCTCAAAAAGAAACTAAGTGGGTGTGCATACAACTCGCTTGCTCACGAATACCTATGGCATTTTGAGGAAGCCCATCATTGGAATATACAAGCCAAGTTCTATAATGAAAGATTCCCACCATTATATGAAAGTGACAACATAGGAGACCCTCTATCATGAAGATCATGGTGCTACTTTGAAGCACAAGTGTGGAAAAAGGATAGTAGCATTGCCCCTTCTCTCTTTTTCTCTCATTTTTTATTTGGGCCTTTCTCCCTTTTTTATGGCCTCTTTTTTTTATTTTTTTATTTTTTGTCTGGAGTCTCATCCCGACTTGTGGGGAATCATAGTCGCCATCATCCTTTCCTCACTGGGAAATGCTCTAATAATGAAGATCATCACACTTTTATTTACTTACAAATCAAGAATTACAACTCAATACTTAGAACAAAATATGACTCTATGGGAATGCCTCCGACGGTGTATAGGGATGTGCAATGAATCAAGAGTGACATGTATGAAAAATTATGAATGGTGGCTTTGCCACAAATACGATGTCAACTACATGATCATGCAAAGCAATATGACAATGATGAAGTGTGTCATAATAAACGAAACGGTGGAAAGTTGCATGGCAATATATCTCTGAATGGCTATGGGAATGCCATAATAGGTAGGTATGGTGGCTATTTTGAGGAAGGTAAGTGGTGGGTTTGTGGTACATGCGAAAGTTGCGCGGTACTAGAGAGGCTAGCAACGGTGGAAGGGTGAGAGTGCGTATAATCCATGGACTCAACATTATTCATAAAGAACTCACATACTTATTGCAAAAATCTATTAGTTATCGAAACGAAGTACTACGCACATGCTCCTAGGGGGATAGATTGGTAGGAAAATACCATCGCTCGTCCCCGACCGCCACTCATAAGGAAGACAATAAAAAAAATCATGCTCTGACTTCATCACATAACAGTTCACCATACGTGCATGCTACGGGAATCACAAACTTTAACCAAAGTATCTCTCAAATTCACAACTACTCAACTAGCATGACTCTAATATCACCATCTTCATATCTCAAAACAATCATAAGGAATCAAACTTCTCATAGTATTCCATGCACTTTATATGAATGTTTTTATTATACCCATCTTGGATGCCCATCATATTAGGACTAATTTTATAGCCAAAGCAAGTTACCATGCTGTTCTAAAAGACTCTCAAAATAATATAAGTGAAGCATGAGAGATCAATAATTTCTATAAAATAAAACCACCACCGTTCTCTAAAAATATATAAGTGAAGCACTAGAGCAAAATTATCTAGCTCAAAAGATATAAGTGAAGCACATAGAGTATTCTAATAAATTCTGATTCATTTGTGTCTCTCCCAACAGGTGTGTACAGCAAGGATGATTGTGGTAAAATAAAAAGCAAAGACTCAAATCATACAAGACGCTCCAAGCAAAACACATATCATGTGGTGAATAAAAATATAGCCTCAAGTAAAGTTACCGATAGACAAAGACGAAAGAGGGGATGCCTTCCGGGGCATCCCCAAGCTTAGGCTTTTGGTTGTCCTTGAATTTTACCTTGGGGTGCCTTGGGCTTCCCCAAGCTTAGGCTCTTGCCACTCCTTATTCCATAATCCATCAAATCTTTACCTAAAAACTTGAAAACTTCACAACACAAAACTTCAACAGAAAATCTCATGAGCTCCGTTAGTATAAGAAAATAAACCACCACTTTAAGGTACTGTAATGAACTCATTCTTTATTTATATTGGTGTTAAACCTACTGTATTCCAACGTCTCTATGGTTCATACCCCTGATACTACTCATAGATTCATCAAAATAAGCAAACAACACACGAAAAACAGAATCTGTCAAAACAGAACAGTTTGTAGCAATCTGATTTGTTCGAATACTTCTGGAATGCCAACAATTCTGAAAAACGAGGACAACCTATATAATTTGTATATTTATCTTCTACAAAAAGAATTAGCATTTTATCACGTTCTGGTGAATTTTAATAATTATTTTCGTGGGCATAGAGTTTCTGTCTTTTTCAGCAAGATCAAACAACTATCACCCAAGAAGATTCTATTGGTTCTACTTGGCACAAACACTAGTTAAAACATAAAACCACATCTAAAAAGAAGCTAGATGAATTATTTATTACTAAACAGGAGCAAAAAGCAAAGAAAATAAAATAAAATTGGGTTGCCTCCCAACAAGCGCTTTTCTTTAAAGCCTTTTAGCTAGGCATTGATAATTTTGATGATGCTCACATGAAAGATAGTAATTGAAACACAAAGAGAGCATCATAAAACATGTGGAAATCACATCTAAGTCTGACATACTTGCTATGCATAGGCATTTATAGGAAAACAAATTAGCAAGATAAGCAAGATCTAGCATATGCAAGGAAGAAGAAAGAAACAATTGCAATCTCAACATAACGAGAGGAAATTTAGTGACATGAAAATTTCTACAACCATATTTTCCTCTCTCATAATAATTACATGTAGGATCATAATCAAATTCAACAATATAGCTATCACATAACATATTCTCTATATGATCCACATGCATGCAAAGTTGACACTCTTCCAAAATAGTGCGATTATTATCAACTAAAGTCATGACCTCTCCGAACCCACTTTTGTAAAAACTTCATAAGATTGAACATTATCCAAATATATGGGATATAAAGTTGACGCTCTTTCAAACCCACTTTCAATATTATTGCAAACATTATTATCAATCTCATATTCATCATGGGGCTTAAATAAATTTTCAAGATCATAAGAAGAATCACCGCAATCATGATCATCGCAACAAGTAATGGACATAGCAAAACTAGCATCCCCAAGCTTAGGGTTTTGCATATTATTAGCACAATTGAAATTAACATAATTTATAATAACATCATTGCAATCATGCTTTTTATTCAAAGATCTATCATGAATCTCTTCATAAAGCACTTCATCACAATTTTCAGATTCACGGATTTCAAACAAAACTTCATAAAGATAATCTAGTGCACAAAACTCACTAGCAATTGGTTCATCATAATTGGATCTCTTAAAAAGATTAGCAAGCGGATGAGGATCCATAAATCATAGGTTCTCTTATTTGCAATAAATACACACTTATTCCAACCAAACAAGCAAATGAGCCAAATAAGACATCAAGGCAAACGAAAAGACGAACGGAAGGAGGGCGAAGAAAAGGCAAAGGCAAAGGGAGAGGAAAACAAGAGGCGAATGGCAAATAATGTAATGCGAGGGAGAAGATTTTATGATGGGTACTTGGTATGTCTTGACTTGGTGTAGATCTCCCCGGCAACGGTGCCAGAAGTCCTTCTTGCTACCTCTTGAGCATGCGTTGGTTTTTCCTTGAAGAGGAAAGGGTGATGCAACAAAGTAGCGTAAGTATTTCCCTCAGTTTTGAGAACCAAGGTATCAATCCACTAGGAGACAACGCACAAGTCACCTAGTACCTGCACAAACAATCAAGAACCTTGCAATTAACGCGATAAAGGGTTGTCAATCCCTTCACGGTCACTCGCAAAAGTGAGATCTAATAAAGATAGTAAAGTAAATATTTTTGGTATTTTTGTTGTATATATTGGAAAGTAAAGATTGCAAAATAGTAAACGAGATGCGATGTAAATAAAAGAGATGCAGTATAATAAGAAAGAGACCCGGGGGCCATAGGTTTCACTAGTGGCTTCTCTCAAGATAGCATGTATTACGGTGGGTGAACAAATTAATGCCGAGCAATTGATAGAAAAGCGCATAGTTATGAAGATATCTAAGGCAATGATCATGAATATAGGCATCATGTCTATGTCAAGTAGACAGAAACGATTCTGCATCTGCTACTATTACTCCACGCATCGACCGCTATCCAGCATGCATCTAGAGTATTAAGTTCATAAGAACAGAGTAACGCATTAAGCAAGATGACATGATGTAGAGGGATAAACTCAAGCAATATGATATAAACCCCATCTTTTTATCCTCGATGGCAACAATACAATACGTGCCTTGCTGCCCCTACTATCACTGAGAATGGAGACCGCAAGATTGAACCCAAAGCTAAGCACTTCTACTATTGCAAGAAAGATCAATCTAGTAGGCCAAACTAAACCGATAATTCAAAGAGACTTGCAAAGATATCAAATCATGCATATAAGAATTCAGAGAAGAACCAAATAATATTCATAGATAATCTTGTCCATAAATCCACAATTCATCGGATCTCGGCAAACACACCGCAAAAGAGTATTACATCAAATAGATCTACAAAAACATCGAGGAGAACTTTGTATTGAGAATCAAAGAGAGAGATCAAGCCATCTAGCTAATAACTATGGACCCGAAGGTCTGTGGTAAACTACTCACGCTTCATCGGAGAGGCAATGGTGTTGATGTAGTAGCCCTCCGTGATCGATTCCCCCTCAGGCAGATCGCCGGAAAAGGCCCCAAGATGGGATCTCACGGGTACAGAAGGTTGTGGCGGTGGAAAAGTGGTTTCATGGCTCTCTGCGATTGATCTAGGGTATAAGAGTATATATAGGCGAAAGAAGTGCGTCCGTGGAGCTACGAGGGGCCCACGAGGGTGGGGGCGCGCCCTCCTGCCTCGTGGTTTCCTCGTGGCGTTCCAGACTTCGACTCCAAGTCTTCTGGATTGCTTTCGGTCCAAGAAAGATCATCGCGAAGGTTTCATCCCATTTGGACTCCGTTTGGTATTCCTTTTCTGCGAAACTCTAAAACAGGCACACAAAAACAGAAATTGGCATTGGGCCTCCGGTTAATAGGTTAGTCCCAAAAATAATATAAAAGAGCATATTAAAGCCAATTAAGCATCCAGAATAGATAATATAATAGCATGGAACAATAAAAAATTATAGATACGTTGGAGAAGTATCAAGCACATGATTCCGCGCGTCAAAAATACCTTTTTCAAATGTAAAGAAATTTGAAAAAATAGATGTGTTCGCGATTACACTCAAGTCTGCCAGCAGAATTTTAGGTGGAAATCTTCACAATTCATTTACAAAACTCCATGGAGGTGCATTAAGGGGTTGTTTGGATAAGGGGATTATACTAAATCGGTTTCCCCTAAACACGTTTAGTCCTAAAACTACGTTTGGTTAGGGTAACAAACCTTAGGATAAATTAGAATTGGTTTTCATATAACAAAAAAAGTGAGCTTTTGGAAAAACGACTATCGTTTTTCTACAAATCTGTTTAGCTAATCTACATTCATACATCTCTACACTTCAACTGCACACGACATTGCATGTAGCTTGTCACCGTCGTGATTCGGCACACCCCAGTCGCTCCTTGATGCTGGCAAGCTCTGCGTCGAGTTTGTGCGACCTGAGCGCCGCCAGCGGTTGCCGTCCATGTCGCAAGCCACGGACGCCAATCGGCCCTACCCGCCGCCGCTCGAGATGGAGACCCTGTAGGGTGGAGCCATCGTATGAGGAGCACCACTTCATTGTGAGCAGAGCCCTCTGGCATTGTCGTCGATGATCTTGCGCATGTCCTCTGCAAGGATGCCGGTGAACAAATCAGACGTGTAGTCGTGCGAGAAGTCAGAAACCGATACATTGGGTGACACAGCTACAGCAACCGATAGCTCGGCGCCGCAGCGAACCGATAGTTCCTCCTGGCATTAGAAGAAAGATGGCACCACCGGAGGGGGTCGACGGTGCCTCGGAGAGCGCGGCACCCATGGGCCGGCGCTACCAACTCCTCCGGTGTCGGTAACGACGTACGCGTCGAGGGCAGACAAAGTCATGCGAGTGATCCATAGCTAGCAGCCAAATGAACTTTGAGCTAGGTTTGAGCGAAGGCTGGGACGATTTGCGGCAGCAATGTGGTGTGTTGAGCTTCGGTAGAAAGCTTGGTGGAAGGCCATGGCTGCCAGCTCTCGACCGGTGCGTGCTCTTGTCTTGGCTCCCGAGACTGCTGCAATGAGGGTCGAGCCTCTTATCCAGTTCATTCAGATCAACGGGTCTAATCTAACTCAAACAAGGTTTTGTAAAAACAACTTCTTAGTCCAAACAAAGAATTCCAAAAACTCGTGTTAACATAATAGCTAACTAAAACTTATTTTCCTATAATTTCTCCTAAAATATGTTTTCTAAAACCTGAACTGTATCATCCAACAAAACACAAAAAGTTGCAGCCAAGCTAAAGAGAGAAATAGCATCCTGTCCAAAGTAGCATCCGTTCGGATTTAATCTTGTCGTCGTGGCTGCAACACCTACACGCCGTGGCATCCGAGTAGAGGCTAAAACTACATACCACAAAGCATGCAAGCCAGGAGGAAAAAGTGGGTCCCCTTCGCCTAGAAAGGTCGTTGATTGATGGGGATGAAGAGCAGGTCGTCGACCCTTGTCATTGCATCTAGGGTAGGACGAGCACTTCAACATACCATGTCACCTTTCTTCCAGCATCGACAAGCTTCGATTTACAAATATGTGCATTTTTAAACGACATGTGAATACCGTTTTGAACAATTAAAAAACATAGAAATTTAGAGTATAGAATTCCTATATGAATTTTTTCTTTGTCATGGTTTGGATCATAGGGAATTGATATTCCATGTTCCTTCAAAATTCCTATGGAATCAGCTATTTTGGAGAATAACAAGGCCCGTTATAGCGTCAAAACTCAAAAACATATAAATTGAAATGTTATGTACCTAAGGATGGTCATAATGGGAGTAACTTAGACTATTGTCATGCATGTGTCACTAGTATATGTTACTACCCTCATCGTGCAAAGTGTCATGGAAGTAGTATCATAACATTGCCACATCACTATACAATTGTGAATGGAACCACCTGAACATGTAATCATGCATGGGAAAAGACCCACCACAATATTCAACCATGCATGGAAAACCGTTTTCATCTTAATCGGTCTTTTACATTCAATAAATACAGTTAAAAGACATTCAATAAATACAGTTAAAACTACATACTCATGACACTAGCTATTCAAAGTATTTACATCAATCCCTCGTACAAATGCATAGGATTGCAAGGCTATGCCTTAACCCGTTGTCTTTTTGAACTAATCACACATGACGATCGGATCGCAAGAGAAAATGATTGAAGGAGACATAAAGATGAATACTTATTTGATAATATGTCCTACAATGGTTGTCCGATGTGATAACAAGTTAACAACTACAATATAACTATCTTGGAGGGGAGATGTTTGCGGTGATGGTGATGGCGGCGGCTGTGACGATGAGACGGGGAATGACATCGACTAGGGTTAAAAATGGCTTCTAATTAGCGAATGATGTTCTCGACGCTCTCCTGTTGAGATTTTGGTGTTGTCCCATTTATAATAGTTGGAGGGTTGGACTTCACGGAGCTGCCATCACTTGGCTGGAGCACGTGCACTCACACTAGACGCCGTCTTGCGCTTTGGATATATTGTTGTGCTTATGATTTCCTTCATTCATTCTCCATTTTTTTGTTTCCCATCTAAGTGATGATTTATCTTCATATTTGGCATATATTTTCATGTGTAACGAATTAAACCAATGATTTCACAATCTCTCGCATTCATTAGTCATTAAGTGGCATATTAGAGTGATTTTCTCAGAATAAAAAAACCAGTTTAATCAATGGCGAGATGAGCACAAAAATGTAACTCATCACTTGGCTGTGTAAAGCACCACTACTAGTGTTGTTTATGGTGGCGGTGGTGATGGCGTGCATGATGATCTATGACGAAGAGCCAATGATGATGTACATTTTGTGATAGCCAGGGTTTGAAAACTATTGTCGGCATGTATATTTTGATGGGGTAGTATATATTAAACCCTTCACACTGATGACGAACTTGTGATGGTAGGGTTACACCCTTTTTTATGTGGTGCTAGGATGATGTTATAGTAGCTAGAATGGACTTGCTTTGCATTTATGACCATGCATGCCTAAGTTTTTTTTTCTATTAGTGTGTAGTGTGTTACTTTGCTTGCTGCTTGAATTGTTGCTCTTTTTTCATGCTAGGCACATTGGTATGTGGTGTATGAACGGAGCTTTTCAGGGGTTTACAGTTTATGGAAATACACTTCAAGGATGGGTGATCCGTTACAAGACAACTTCTTCAAACGGTTTAAGAGTAGACATGAGGCAGAGGATGCTTACTTCAAGTTTGTGCTCAAGCAGAAGAGCAGTGTTGAAGTACGAAAGACTTCTTGCCAGTTTGGGTTACGTGGGATGAAAAAAATCATGATCATTGCCCAGTTCATCGTGATTGTAGTTCTGTTTTATTGGTGTATCATATGTAAAGTGTAGATGAAAAGCTCATCACATGGTACAAGGTAAGTGTACCTGACCGAATGTATGCAACCAAACATCATGAAATGCATCAGCACATCTATATGCAGACAACCAAATGTGGAGTTGAAAAATGATATTATGCAGGCAGACAACATGCAGACAATCAAACCATGTGTATGACATGGTTTTCAGCTTGGGCTGTCTCGAGTGAGACACATATGTGTAGGATCGAAAGTATGTCTAGAGGAGGGTGATTAGACTACTTGACCAAATAAAAATCTAGCCTTTTCCCTGGCAGATTTTAGCAACTTAACACAAGTCAAGCAATCAACCTACACATGCAATTCTAAGAGTATAGCAGCGGAATGTAAATCATTCCATATGAAGGTAAAAGGGGAGGAGTTTGGAGGGAGCAAACGCAATGTAGACACGGGGATTTTTGGCGTGGTTCCGATAGGTGGTGCTATCGTACATCCATGTTGATGGAGACCTCAACCCACGAAGGGTAATGGTTGCGCGAGTCCACTTGCCTCACTTTGGTAGATCTTCACAAAGTAGGCGATCTCCTTGGCCTTACAAACTCCTCGGTTCGACTCCACAATCTCGATGGAGGCTCCCAAGTGACACCTAACCAATCTAGAATACACCACTCTCCAAAAGGTAATAGATGGTGTGTTGATGATGAACTCCTTGCTCTTGTGCTTCAAATGATAGTCTCCCCAACACTCAACTCTCTATCATAGATTTGGATATGGTGGAAAGATGATTTGAGTGGAAAGCAACTTGTGGAAGGCTAGAGATCAAGATTCTTGTGGTTGGATTGGAATATCTTGGTCTCAACACATGAGTAGGTGGTTCTCTCTCAGAAAATGAATGCTAGAAGTGTAGGCATGTTCTGATAGCTCCCTCCATGAATGGAGGAAGGGTGGAGGGGTATATATAGCCTCCACGCAAAATCTAACCGTTACACACAATTTACCAAACTCGGTGGGACCGAATAGTGAAACTCGGTCAGACCGATTCAGTTCAAAATGTGAACATTTGGCTTTTTGGTGGGACCGACATGATCAAATCGGTGGGATCGATATGTTAGGGTTAGGGCATAACTTGATCTTGGTGACACCGATCACATGAACTCGGTGGGACCGACTTCAGTAATAGGCAAACAGAGAGTTGGTCAGGCAAACTCGGTGGGACCGATCGCTCATTTCGGTTAGACCGAAACGTTACGAAAAGGAAACAGAGAGTTTGCATTGCGAACTCGGTGGGACCGATCGCTCATCTCGGTTAGACCAAAACGTTACGAAGGGAAATAGAGAGTTTGCAATTCCATCTCGGTGAGACCGAGATCCCTATCGGTGAGACCGAACTGATTAGGGTTTCTGGCTATGGCTATGTCAAATGAACTCGGTGGCGTCAGATGGATCAAATTGGTGGGGCCGAGTTTGACTTTAGGTTTAGGACAAATGTGGAAATGAGAAAGTGGTTGAGGGCCTTTGGAGCATATCACTAAGCATTTTGAGCAAGCAAGCCATTAAGCAACACCTCATCCCCTTTTAATAGTATTGGCTTTTCCTATGGACTCAATGTGATCTTGGATCACTAAAATGAAAATGTAGAGTCTTGAGCTTTTGCCAATATGTGTCCTTAGCATTTTGAGGGGTCCACATCTCTAGTCCATGCCGTGCCAATCATTGAACTTTCTGAAATGATTATGTAGAAAGAGTATTAGTTCAATGAGATATATGTTGTTAAGAATTACCAAAACCACCCAGGGATTAGTTGCACTTTTGATCTCCCCCTTTTTTGTAATTGATGACAACATATAGATCAAAGCTTCGACAAATGATAATAAGAATGAAATACATCGTCGCTTTGAGAAGTATGTGATAAGAAAGAGCTCCCCCTAAATTTGTGCATTATTTAAAATTTGCTTTTGAATGCAAATGCACAATCGATTAGGATCATGGGTTACTCTTCCATGTCACATACATCTTGGTGGAGCGCTCAAAATGATAAAATATGGATTATGCACTCATCACCAAGACAAAATGTGAATGATCATACATGAGAGATAGAGAATATAATCATCCAAGCACAAACACTAAAGTATGATATGATCAAACACATGACCATACAAGTATCTCACACACACAAACATAGAGTATCAACCAAACAAGCAAACAAATAAGTAGCAAGAGACAGCAAAAATAAGCAAAGCTCTCTCTCTCGAAGCCTATCATCTGTACACTTTCTCCCCCTTGGGAAACAAATTACCAAAAAGCTTGAAAATGCATAGTGTTATGCGGCTCTCTAAGCTTGATCTTCGGGAGCTCCGGAGTGCGAACGTGGCGTGAAGACTGGGGAGCTGGTGGCATTGCAACTGGAGGGGCAACTGAAGCTGTGGCTACAGGAGCTAAAGTTATAACTCTAGTGTTTCTCACTGGCACAGCTACTGACCTCTGTCTTCTAGGCACCCTTTGATAAGCATCAGTGGTGGTCTTGTCACTCCTATCCTCAAGCTCTTCTTGGATCTTCTCCACAGAAGTCTGAATTTCTGTCACCTTGACACCCAAGTCATGAAGTTTTGTCTCAAAAATTCTCTAAAGACTCTCTTGATTCTGAGTCAGGGTGGCCAATGATAACCCACAAGTATAAGGGATCGCAACAGAGTAGAGTATTCAACCAAAATTTGTAGATTCGACACAAGGGGAGCCAAATAATATTTGAAGGTATTAGCAGCTGAGTTGTCAATTCAACCACACCTGGAGATTAATTATCTGTAGCAAAGTGATCAGTAGCAAAGTAGTATGATAGTTTTGATAATAGTAGTAGCTGTAACGGCAACTGTAACAGTGATAGCAATAATTTTGTAGCAAGTGCAACAGTAACGATAGCAGAAGTAACTTAGTGAAAGTGCAACTATCCCTGGGTGCTTTTGGTAATTCCTAACAACATATAGCTCATTGAGCTAATGCTATTCCAAGATAAATATTTCAGGAAAGCTCAATGCTTGGCATGGCATGGATTAGAAAGTGGACCCTTCAAAATGCTAAGGACAAAAGATTGGCTCAAGCTCAAAACACAAGACTCTACATTTTCTATTTTAGTGATCCAAGATCACATTGAGTCTATAGGAAAAGCCAATACTATTAAGAAGGGATGAGGTGTTGCTTAATGAGGATCTTGCTCAAAATGCTTAGTGATATACTCCAAAACCCTCCACTACTTTCTCATATCCACATATGTCCTAAACCAAAAAGTCCAACTCGGCCCCACCGATTCTTTCCATCCGGAGCCACCGAGTTCAGTTGACATAGCCACTGCCAGAAACCCTAATCAATTTGGTCTCACCGATAGGGATCTCGGTCTCACTGAGATGGGATTGCAAACTCTCTGTTTCCCTTCGTAACATTTCGGTCAAACCGAGATGAGCGATCGGTCCGACCAAGATTTCAATGCAAACTCTCTGTTTCCCTTTCGTAACGTTTCAGTCCAACCGAGATGAGCGAATCGGTCCCACCGAGTTTGCCTGACCAACTCTCTATTTGGCTATTACCAAAATCGGTCTCAACGAGTTTGTGTAATCTGTCTCACCGAGATTACGTTATGCCCTAACCCTAGTGACATCGGTCCCACCGAGTTGACATGTCAGTCCCACAGAGAATTCTAACGTTCACATTTTGAACCAAATCGGTCCGACCAAGTTTAATGATTCGGTCCCATCGGGTTTGGTGATTTGTGTGTAACGGTTAGATTTTGTGTGGAGGCTATATATACCCCTCCACCCACTCTTCATTCGTGGAGATTGACGGCTTAGGAAGTGAAGAGATGACCGAAAAATTCATCATCAAGAAGATCCCAAGAGCCTTGGATGGAAAATATGATACCGTGTGCACATTGATCCAAATGATGCCAAATTACAAAGATCTCAAGCCAACGGAAGTCATTGGAAGAATTGTTGCTCATGAGATGTAACTCAAGGATAAGGAAGAGCTTCACAACAAGTCAAGTGGTGCTTACAAAGCCTCATGTGATACTCCCACATCTTCAAGTGAGAAACAAGCTTTGAATGAAGAATTGAGCCTAATGGTAAAGAACTTCAACTAGTTCTACAAGAGTAGAAGCAAAGAAAGAAGTTCCAAGTCAAGGTCCTACAACGACAAAAGATCTTATAGTCGTGAGCGTAATTGCTACAATTGTGGAAGACCCGGACACTACTCCAATGAGTGTACGACCCCCTACAAAAGAAGAGAAGATTCTCCCAAAAGAAGGAGTAGAAGAGAAGAATCACCACCAAGAGAAAGGAGGAGTAGAGATAATCGTTATGAACGAAGACCCTCTTGGAGAAGCAAGGATTCGGAAAGAAAGGAAAAGTCATCAAGGAGCTACACAAAAAGAAGACATCAAGATCATGTTGGTGAATGGGTATCCGGCTCCGACTCCGACAATCACTCCGAAAGAAGTTATCACTCCCACTCCAAATATACTCAAGATGAAGGTGTTGCCGGTCTAGCACTTGTGTCAACCAACTCCTATGACATATTTGACTCAACAAATGAAGGAATTGGAAGATGCTTCATGGCCAAAGGTCCAAAGGTAACACATCCCGAGTATGTTGATTTCAATAGTGATGAAGACGATTTGCTAGGTGATGATGATTTACTTATTGACAACTCTAGTCATGAAAACTATGATGTAACGCCAATTAATCATGCTAATCAAGATAAAACGAATGATGATGATAAGAAGGAGATTGAGCGTCTAACTCAAGAACTAAACACTCTTAAGTTAGCTCATTAAACTACCTTGGAAAATCATCGAGAACTTTTAAAGACTCATGATAAGCTACGCTTTGAAAAGCTCAACCTTGAGCAAGAGCATGAGTTTTTAAAGGCAATCAATGATGTTCTTCGCAAGAAAAGTTCTTCTTACATTGCCAAGTGATAACCCACAAGTATAGGGGATCAATTGTAGCCTCTTTCGATAAGTAAGAGTGTCGAACCCAACGACGAGCTAAAGGTAGAACAAATATTCCCTCAAGTTCTATCGACCACCGATACAACTCTACGCACACTTGACGTTCGCTTTACCGGAAACAAGTATGAAACTAGAAGTACTTTGTAGGTGTTTTTGGATAGGTTTGCAAGAAAGTAAAGAGCGAGTAAATAAAAGCTAGGGGTTGTTTAGATGAAGACACAACTAAATTAGTTTTAGTAGAAAGCTTTTTGTTACGAGAAAGTTATTTGTCCCTAGGCAATCGATAACTAGACCGGTAATCATTATTGCAATTTTATTTGAGGGAGAGGCATAAGATAACATACTTTCTCTACTTGGATCATATGCACTTATGATTGGAAATCTAGCAAGCATCCGCAACTACTAAAGATCATTAAGGTAAAACCCAACCATAGCATTAAAGCATCACGTCCCCTTTATCCCATACGCAAACAACCTACTTACTCGAGTCTGTGCTTCTGTCACTCACGCCACCCACCATAAGCAAGTCATGAACATATTGCAAACCCTACAGCGGGGATCCCTCACGCTTGCGCGACACAGAGAGCACCATAGGACAGCATCAATAATAAAACATGCGACTCAAACCAATCTTGATCATCAAATAGCCCATAGGACAAAACGGATCTACTCAAACATCATAAGATAGCCATACATCATTGGGAAATAATATATAGCATTGAGCACCATGTTTAAGTAGAGATTACAGTGGGTAAGAGAGAGGTTACACCGCTGCATAGAGGGGGGAAGAGTTGGTGATGATGGCGGTGAAGTTGTTGGTGAAGATTGCGGTGATGATGATGGCGACGGCGGCGTTCTAGCGCCACCGGAAGAGAAGGGGAGAGGGGGCCCCTTCGTCTTGTTCTTCCTTTACCTCCTCCCTAGATGGGAGAAGGGTTTACCCTCTGGTCCTTGGCCTCCATGGCATGGGAGGGGCGAGAGCCCCTCCGAGATTGGATCTATCTCTCTGTCTCTCTCTGTTTATGCATTCTGTTCTGCTGCCCTTTCACCATTTCTTTTATATCCGGAGATCCGTAACTCCGATTGGATTGAAACCTTCGCCCAGATCTTTTTCCAAAAAATAGCTTTCTTGCGGCCAAAGTAGAGCATCAACCGCCTTATGGGTGGCCCACGAGGGTGGGGGGCGCGCCTCCCTGGAGTGGCCGTGGGCCCCACCCTCGTGGCCACCTCGGGCACCGTCTCGCGTCGATTTTCTTCCCAAAAATCACAAATATTCCAAAATAATTCTCCATCCGTTTTTATCTCGTTTGGACTCCGTTTGATATGGGGTTTCTGCCAAACATAAAACATGCAATGATGAGAACTGCATCAAGCAATCGGATCAATATGTTAGTCCCAAAATATTATAAAAAGTTGCCAAAAAGTATATGAAAGCTGAATAATATTGGCATGGAACAATCAAAAATTATAGATACGACTGAGACGTATCAGCATCCCCAAGCTTAATTCCTGCTCGTCCTCGAGGAGGTAAATGATAAAAAAGATAATTTTTGATGTGGAATGCTACCTAGCATAATCTTGATCATATGTCTAATCATGGCATGAATATTAAAGATACGAGTGATTCAAAGCAATAGTCTATCTTTTGACATAAAAATAATAATACTTCGAGCCTACTAATAAAGCAATCATGTCTTTTCAAAATAACAAGGCCAAAGAAAGTTATCCCTACAAAATCATATAGTCTGGCTATGCTCCATCTTCACCACACAAAATATTCAAATCATGCACAACCCCGATGACAAGCCAAGCAATTGTTTCATACTTTTGATGTTCTCAAACCTTTTCAACTTTCACGCAATACATGAGCGTGAGCCATGGACATAGCACTATAGGTGGAATAGAATATGATGGTGGAGGTTGTGTGGAGAAGGAAAAAAGGGAGAAAGTCTCACATCGACGCGGTTAATCAACGGGCTATGGAGATGTCCATCAATTGATGTCAATGTGAGGAGTAGGGATTGCCATGCAACGGATGCACTAGAGCTATGAGTGTATGAAAGCTCAAACTGGAAACTAAGTGGGTGTGCGTCCAACTTGCTTGCTCATGAAGACCTCGGGCATTTGAGGAAGTCCATCATCGGAATATACAAGCCAAGTTCTATAATGAAAATTCCCACTAGTATATGAAAGTGATAACTCAAGAGACTCTCTATATGAAGAACATGGTGCTACTCTGAAGCACAAGTGTGGTAAAGGGATAGTAACATTGCCCCTTCTCTCTTTTTCTCTCATTTTTTTCTCTTTTTTTATTTTTTTTTATTTTTTTGGTGGGCTTCTTTGGCCTCTTTTTTTATTTGGGCTTCTTTGGCCTCATTTATTTTGATAACCTCACATGGGACAATGTTCTAATAATGATGATCGTCACACTTTTATTTACTTACAACTCAATATTACAACTCGATATCTGGAACAAAGATATGACTCTATATGAATGCCTCTGGTGGTGTACCGGGATGTGCAATGATCTAGCATAGCAATGACATCAAAAAATGGACAAGCCATGAAAACATCATGCTAGCTATCTTACGATCATGCAAAGCAATATGATGATAAATGCTCAAGTCATGTATATGATGATGATGGAAGTTGCATCGCAATATATCTCGGAATGGCTATGGAAATGCCATAATAGGTAGGTATGGTGGCTGTTTTGAGGAAGATATAATAAGGCTTATGTGTGACAGAGCGTATCATATCACGGGGCTTGGATGCACCGGCGAAGTTTGCACCAACTCTCGAGGTGAGAAAGGGCAATGCACGGTACCGAAGAGGCTAGCAATGATGGAAGAGTGAGAGTGCGTATAATCCATGGACTCAACATTAGTCATAAAGAACTCACATATTGCAAAAGTCTATTATCTATAGAAACAAAGTACTACGCGCCTGCTCCTAGGGGGATAGATTGGTAGGAAAAGACCATCACTCGTCCCCGACCGCCACTCATAAGGAAGACAATCAATAAATAAATCATGCTCCAACTTCATCACATAACGGTTCACCATACGTGCATCCTACGGGAATCACAAACCTCAACACAAGTATTTCTACTAATGCACAACTACCCACTAGCATGACTCTAATATCACCATCTTTATATCACAAAACTATTGCAAGGAATCAAACATATCATATTCAGTGATCTACAAGTTTTATGTAGGATTTTATGACTAACCATGTGAATGACCAGTTCCTGTCATCTCTCTAAATAGATATAAGTGAAGCACGCGAGTTTAATTATTTCTAAAAAAGATATGCCCAAGCTCTAACAAATATAAGTGAAGCAAAAGAGCATTCTACAAATGGCGGTTGTCTAAGTGAAGAGAAACAGGCAATCCAAACTTCAAATGATATAAGTGAAGCACATGAAGCATTCTATAAAGCCATACTCAAAAGATATAAGTGAAGTGCAAAGAGCATTCTATAAATCAACCAAGGACCATCTCATACCATCATGATGCATAAAATGAAAATGAAAACTAAATGCAAAAGACGCTCCAAGATTTGCACATATTGCATGAACGAAACGAATCCAAAAACATACCGATACTTGTTGAAGAAAGAGGGGATGCCTTCCGGGGCATCCCCAAGATTAGAAGCTTGAGTATCCTTGAATATTTACTTGGGGTGCCTTGGGCATCCCCAAGCTTGAGCTCTTGCCTCTCTTCCTTCTTCTCACATCGAGACCTCCTCGATCATCGAACACTTCATCCACACAAAACTTCAACAAAAAACTCGGTAAGATTCGTTAGTATAATAAAGCAAATCACTACTCTAAGTACTGTTGCAAACCAATTCATATTTTGTTTTTGCATTGTGTCTACTGTAATATAACTTTTTCATGGCTTAATCCACTGATATAAATTGATAGTTTCATCAAAACAAGCAAACTATGCATCAAAAAAAGAATCTGTGTAAAACAGAACAGTCTGTAATAATCTGAACATTCACCATACTTCTGATACTTGAAAAATTCTTCCAAAATTAGGAAAAATAAACAATTTGTATAGAAAGACAGTGAAAATAGAATCAGAACCATTTGATGTTCCAGTTAAAAATGTAAAATCGCACACTACAGCCAAAGTTTCTGTCCTGCACCGTACAAACCAACAAGCATTGTAAACATCCTAAAGGCAAACCTTGGCACATTATTTTTATTTCTAAACTTTATAAAAGCACACAACAGAAATAAATGACTCTCTAAAACTTCTGGGTTGTCTCCCTGGCAGCGCTTTCTTTAAAGCCATTAAGCTAGGCATATAGTGCTCAAGTAGTGAATCCACCCGGATCCCAAGGTATATCAAAGCCAATTTTAATTAGCAATGATTTGGCATTTAGTAGTGAGCACAAAGAAACATACATCATGTAATGACGAAGTCTAACTCTCTTCCTATGCATCGGCATGTCATAAAAGAACAATTCATGCACACAAAGTAAAGGCCAATGCATAGTATAAACAGTTTCTTGCAATTTTATCGTGTTGGAAACATAGAGAGGTGGAGATATAGTTCCTCTCTCATAATAATTGCAAGTAGGAGCAGCAAGCACATGCATATTATATCTATCAAAATCATCATGTGCAACGGTAAAGGCAACCCATCAATATAATCCTTAATAAGTGCAAACTTCTCCGATATAGTATAATCGAGAGAACTCAAAAAGATAATAGGACTATCATGCGTGGGTGCAATATCAACAATTTAATGTTTAACATAAGGAACTATAGCAAGTTCATCTCCATAAGCATAATTCATATTGGCATCTTGGCCACAAACATAGCAAGCATCATCAAAAAGGGATATTTCAAGAGAATTGTCGGTGTCTAAACCGGCGGATCTCGGGTAGGGGGTCCCGAACTATGTGTCTAGGCGGATGGTAACAGGAGACAAGGGACACGATGTTTTACCCAGGTTCAGGCCCTCTTGATGGAGGTAAAACCCTACGTCCTGCTCGATTGATATTGATATTGTGGATGTTTACAAGAGTAGATCTACCACGAGATCAAGGAGGCTAAACCCTAGAAGCTAGCCTATGGTATGATTGTAAGGGTTGTTGATGTGTCCTACGGACTAGAGCCATCCGGTTTATATAGACATCGGAGAGGGCTAGGGTTACATAGAGTCGGTTACAATGGTAGGAGATCTACATATCCGTATCGCCAAGCTTGCCTTCCACGCCAAGTAAAGTCCTATCCGGACACGGGGAGAAGTCTTCAATCTTGTATCTTCATAGTCTGGGAGTTCGGTCGATGATAATAGTCCGGCCGATGATAGTCCGGCCGATGATGGTAGTCCGCTATCCGGACACCCCTAATCCGGACTCCTCGGTAGCCCCGAACCAGGCTTCAATGACGATAAGTCCAGCGTGTGTGTAGTCTTCGTTGCAAGGCGGGTTCTCCTTCAAGTTCTATGTACCGCCAGCAGTGTCCAGCTTCCTCATCAATGTTGCGCGTCTCGGCTTCCACGCCCAATAATGGCCTTCTTCCACGCGTCGCGCGAACGTGAAAAGCCAGGGTGTCTTTTATGTTTTACCCCCTAGTTGTGCGAATAATCTGCCTATAAGGGAGGCAAGAATCCTGTCGGGGAAGTTGATCCACGAACACCTATGGGGCCGGCGGACCGAGCCCCTTTCGGTTCGGCGGGGGGCGGAGATCGCACGAAGAGCAGATCGAGGCGAAGCACACGAGCAGTTTACCCAGCTTCGGAGCTCTCCGGAGAGATAACACTCCTACTGCAGCATGTCTGAGTTGTATTGTGTTCTTGCTCGGGAGCGCTGAATGCTACAGTACACTCTAGCTGCTAACGAGACCGAGCGTGAGTGTTTTTCGAACCCCCCCTCTACGCTATGCATGGGCCTCCTTTTATATGCTCAAGGGTCTCCGACAGTGGCAACGTAGACAAGGGTAAAATGGAAAAGGAGTTGCGGTTGGTACAGCTACACATACAGTGTATCATACCTAACCACGACGGCAGGGACAAAGGCATTAAATGCCCGCTCACGTCGCCCAAACAGGCAAACAGGGACCGTCGGGGCGCCACCGCTTACCACGATGGCAATCTTGTCGGCGTCGCTTGCCACCAGCTCCGCTGGCGCACAGAGCCTCTCGCCACGCTGCGCTTGGAAAGGTCCTGTATGACACGTTGGTGGCTGTGCTGGAGCGCAGGTACAGATCGGTAGTTTACCGCGGCAAGCACCTTGCCGCGGTCGTTGTCTTGTCGCGTCCGGAAGCTTGTCGCTCGCTGGGCCTTGCCGGGACGTGTGGCGCGTCGCGACAAGTTCCTTGAGATGCCTTGGTTGGCCTTCCCGGCAAGCTCCTCTTGCCGGGGCCTTATCTCCTTGGCTTAAATACTTTGTTCTTGAATGGCTCCAAAGGAACCACGGAGGACCTTCCCGGCAAGCTCCTCTTGCCGGGCCTTGTGATCACCCGCAAACCTCGCCAGAGGGGGGCTGCAACTGCCCGTGCACAAGTTCGGGATACGAGGGTACCCCTACTCTAGTACACCGACAGGAGCCCCCGGGCCTGGGCCACACATGGTGCCGAAGCTGTTGGGCCAGGCCCAAAACAGGCACGGGTGCGCTGCGCCCGGATTACGCCAGTAACTCACTCTGGACCCACCACGCCCTCCACAGGCAGCCACGCGTCGAATGCGGCGTCGTGGGAGAGATCATGGGTGGTTTCTTTATTAGGAAAGGCGGAACGTACGCCCCCTCCCTCTTTATAAGCAGAGGAAACAGGGGCAGTTTGCCCATCTCGCCGGTTGCTTCTTCCAATCTCAAAAACCTCCGCCGCTCCCCCCTTCCTCCCAAGGCTGAAAAGAGAGCAGCGCTCCGCCCCCCATCGCCAACAGCATCACCAACGCCGTCGATCTCCCCCACCACCTCCGCCATGGCTCCGAAAGCCGACAAGGGGAAGGTCGTGAAGTCGGCCGAGGCGCAGCGCTCATGGCCTTCTGCGAAGGAGCGGCAATCTTCCCCCTCAGCTCGCCGCGAAGGATCTGAGGGAGTACTACTACCTCTTCTGGTCGACGGAGACGCGAGCGCATCCGCGCACGAAGGTACTCCCAGCTGCCGCTTCGGAACTGGCTCCGAACGGATACCCTTTCTTCGCGCTGTTCTTCTACTGCGGGCTCTGCCCGCCTTTCTCTGAATTTTTCTGCGATATCATGAACACCTACGGGTTCCGCCTCCTTGACTTCACCCCCAATGCTGTTCTGACCATGGCAGTTTTCGCACATCTCTGCGAAAACTTTGTCGGAGTCCATCCAAACGTAGCTCTTTTCCGCCATTTCTTTATGCCCCGAGTTGAGAGAGGGGAGCCTCTTGCCGGCGGAATTGCCTGGATCTCGAGGATCGGCAAGAAGGAAGCTTATCTGGAGGGAGAGCTCCGCAGCAAGTGGGAGGAATGGAGGGCAGACTGGTGCTGGATTGTCGAGGAGAACCCGCAGCCATTTACCGCCCAGCGCTAAACCCCAATAGTGCGCGGCAACGATTGGAGTAGCGTGGCCCCGGAAGACGCTAGGCTGAAGATTGCCGTCACCCGGATCCTACGCCTTAGGCTTGCCGGACTCACTGTAGGCGCCGTTGGCGCAGATTTTCTTCGTCGCCGCATCTCCCCCTGCAGAAGAGGAGGAGACCCGCCTGGGAGTTCCAGAATGCGGCGGATATCATGAGGCTGCGCCCGGGCCTCAACTTCAACTTCACTATCTTGGAACTGGACGCGATGCTCTTGGAACTGTTCAAGCACGATCCTGATCATCCCGAATGGTTCAGGTTGCCGAGGGGTGTCGTTCCGCTGTGTAACAATTCCTCGCTTGATCGCATCCGTGCAATGATGCCGCTGTGCGACTCGCATGGAATTGTCCCAACCTGGCAAGAGCCTGCAGATGACGTCGTGCGGGCGTTCTTCGACAGCTTGGTAGAAGTGCCGGTCCGCCCCGATGAACAGAAGAGCCTCACCCGCGACACCACTGATGACGAGATGCAGCGCATCGCCACCAGTTGGAAGAGGCGGCAGCAGCTGCTGCCGGGCGAAGTTCGATTCACCGTGGAGGAGGCAGAGGCAGAGGCGGCAAGCCTTGCCGAGCAAGAGGAGTTTGCCGCGAGGAGAGCTTGCGGGTCCGGCTGAGCCGAGCGAGCTCGCCGAGGGCGCGAGCGACTTCGTTGAAGATCGGCGCCTCTCTCTCCACCTTCAGCCAGCTCGCTGCAAGCGGAGCCCCAGCTCCACCAAGAAGGCGTCTCCGCAAGGCCGGGAAGTGGCGGGCGGCAGACGGGCCAACAGCCGCCCAAGCCGCCATGCGCCCACCGCTGCAAGCAAGTTGCAGCTGGAGCACCTCACGCCTGCTGCGGCAACCGGAGCGGGCCCTCCTGACGACCGCTTCGCTCCCCGCCAAGCGGCCAAGGGAACCCACTCCTCCGCCTCGTCGCACCGGAGGCGAGCCAGAATTTGATCTCTCCGCGCTCAGCTCCGACGAGGAAGAAGAAGAGTGAGATTCTTTGCTGTACTTGTAGTTCTTCGACTTTGTTGCTTTGTCTTGTATCTGATTTGCTTCACTCTGAACCCATTCCTTTTCAGGACGCTGGCCTAGAGAGCGTCGAAGAGAGCCAAGGCACCGGTGATTGTCATCGAGGACGAACCCGCCGCGACAGCAGGAGGCGCGTCCGAGACCACCTTGTCGGACGCGGCAACTCTTCCTCAAAGCAGCCCCCAGCGCAGCCCCCAGCGTAAGTATATGGTTTACTTCCTGCTATTAAGCGTGCATGGGTTCTCTTTCTTTGCCGATATCTGACTGTTGGTTTGTGCAGGAGCAGAGCAGCCTCACCAGGAGTGCCCGGAAGCCGCTCCCGAAATGCCATCTGCTTCAACTACATCGCCAAGGGAGGATCCCCCGGCAAGGGAGCGTTCTCCGGCAAGGGATACGTCTCCGGCAAGGGATGGTTCTCCGGCAAGGGATAGCACCAGCGACCCTCCGGTGGTTGAGACCACGGCTGCCGATCCTAGCACAGGTAATCCTCTTGCTTGAAAACTTCCCTTGTGTTCTTCTTCTTCTGATCTTATTTTTGGATATTTGCTTGACTTTTCTTTCTTTTCCGGTCATCAGATCCATCTGCCACAGAGCCAATGGAGACCGAGGTCGCCGGTGAGGAGGACGCACGCGGCAATACCGATGACGCCGCCGCCACCGAAGGAGAGGCCGGCGCTGATGATCCCGCCGGCGGAGAGGCCGCCAAGGCTGCTGCCGCAGAAGCTGGCGAGGGGTTCGGCGATCGCACTGACGGCCCCGAGGCCGCAGGAGCGCCAGGCGCTACGCCGACCGCCAATCCCTCCGCCGCTGCTGTAGCGTCAGGCTCCGAAGAGCCCTAGCCCGGCGCCTATTTGAAGGCCGGCGACGACGTCTTCATCAAACTCCCCTGGGCGTCGAGCTCCAGGGCGCCGACCGAAGGGGAAACCTTTGATGAAGAGGTGCTCGCCTCCGCTGGGCTGACGCTGGTAGACACGCCGAACAGCAGCAGCGACGAGCCTGAGGAGGAGCAGCTGCTGCGGAAGCCACTGTCGCTCTACCGCGCCCAACAAGCCAAGCTGGAATCCCGAGAAGTGCTTGTCGCAAAGGCGGGAGCAGACATCGAGAAGCGTGCGGAGGAGCTCCGGGGCCTCCACCAGGAAGCTCTCCGGTCCCTGGCAGAGGAGCGGGAGCAACTCGTCGAGGAGCGCAAAGCCTTCATCCTCGAGAAGGCCGAAGTTGAAGAGCAACAGCGGCTTGCTGCCGAGAAGCTGTCTGCGCAGGAAGGCGAATTGGCGTAGAGGAAGGTTATCCTTGATAGCCACGAGGAGGAGCTTGCCGCGTGCGAGCAAACATTTGGCGGGGCTCTCAAGGAAGCAAAGGATGTTGCCGCAGCTGCCGAGGCCGCCAAGAAGGAGCTGGAGACGAAGGTGACGCAGCTGGAGGCCAATCTCAAGGCGAGCGGCGAGGAGCTCGCTGCACTCAAGCGTGAGCGCGAGAAGGACGCCTACACTCTTGGCGAGCTGCAGGGTCGTCTTGCCGAGAGGAGCAAGGAGCTTAGCACCGCCAAGGACTCCAACGCAGATCTTGAGTTGAAGCTGACTACTTTGACTCAGACGCTGGACGGCGCCAGGGAGCAGGAGGTGGCCTTGAAGGAGAAGATCAAGGCCGATGAGGCGCTGCTGGCGAGTTCTGCTGCCGCCCGAACACTTTCGTGGAGAATGTGGAGCACCGGACCGAGGGTCTCATGAATGTCGCCAGATCATCAACGGGAGGCAAGCAGTGGGATGGAGGATCTTGGGTATTCCTCCGACGAGCACCTCCAACCCAGCGCCAAGCTCAGCTTGTTCTTCAAAGATGTGGCGGCGGCCCTCCAACGACTCGGGAAGAGATCCCAAAGCAGCTAGCCGACGAGTCGCGCCAGATCTGCGCTGGAGCTCTTCAAAAGGTGCGATGAAGGTGGCCTTCGCAATCCAGGCCTCAACCTCACCAACGCCCTCAAGACCTTGCCGCGGATGCTGATGTGGAAGCGCTCAAGACCCTTGTCGCACCCATTGTGGACAGGGTGAGCGGGATCAAGAGGGTTGAGGGCGATCGTGTAGACTAGGCCGCCCGTTTTCTCTTTTTCTTGCAGCTGTTGGTCATGTTATGGGAACAATCTATTAGAGCTGCGACAAGCTATCTTGTAATATAACTCTATTTCGGGTAGTGATTGCTATGTTATTTCCTTTACTTGATTCCTTCCTTTGTATGTTTTTGCCTTACGCTTTTAGGGAACTTGTCGGCGCAGGCACCTTAGTCATGAAGCGCTGAGTGCGGACGTCAAGAACTTCTTTGGCGGTGCCGCTACCGACAAGAAACCTTGTCGCAACTAGTTGCAGCTCACTTAAGTTGTTGAGCGGACTCGAAACAAAGTAAGGGCGCAACCACCACATATGCCTCCATGTATCTCTGCCAACAGCTTCTGTCCGTCTTCCCGATGAATACACTTCAATTTCACGCCATTGAGTCTTCTTCTGTACAGTGTGTTGTCGACAAACTGGTACATATTTGACTGCCGGGCTACTCTTTCCGCTTCTTCTTACTCTTCGGGAAGTTCTCCTGTCTGAAGGAAACGAACGATCTGCTGTGCCCATGCTGGAGCTTGCGGCTCTACAACAAGGACTAAAGGCACATCTGCTGCTGCGGGAGCATCCGCTTCTACGGCGAGAACCTGCGGCTCAGCCGGAGCTTGACGTTCCCCGGCAAGTTTGCCGGAGCAAAACTTGTCGGGAGCGTCTGCTTCAACGGAACAAACCTTAGGGCTTGCCGGAGCAGACTGCTCCTCAGCATCCTTGGTGTTGATCTTGAGGACCTTCTTGGCGGCGGCTTCGGGGAGCTCTGCCGGAAAGTAGTCACCAGAAATCAACTTCCTCTTCTTGTTCTGTCCAGTTGATGGCGTTACAGACGGTTGAGTCAGCTTGAGCACAAAGATCCCTGGTTCCACAGGTAACTTAAGTGCGGCGCACTTTGACAGGCCATCGGCAATGTCATTCTGAGCTCTTGGAACATATTCCATCTGTAGGCCGTCAAAGTGCTCTTCTAGCTTTCTCACTTCATCAACGTAAGCTTCCATCAACGGACTCTGATAATTCTTGTTCACTTGGCGGATGACAAGCTGTGAGTCACCCCTGACAATGAGCTTCTTGATCCCAAGGTCTACTACGATCCTGAGACCGGCAAGCAAACCTTCATACTCCGCAGTATTGTTTGTTGCTTGCTCCTTGGGAAAGTGCATCTGGACTACGTACTTGAGGTGCTCTCCGGTGGGTGCAACAAGTAGCACGCCCGCACCGGCACCTTGCAGCGAGAAGGCACCATCAAAGTACATCAGCCACTCTTTGCTTGCTTCCTTGACGGGGATGCTCGTTTCTGGAATTTCTTCATCTTGTGTTGGGGTCCATTCTGCTATGAACTCCACCAATGCTCTGCTTTGGATAGTTGAAGTGCTCTCAAACTTGAGGCCAAAGCTTGACAGTTCCAGTGCCCACTCGACAATCCTGCCTGTTGCTTCTGGATTTTGCAGTATCCTCTTCAGCGGAAAGCGAGTGACAACTGTGATCTCATGTGCTTGGAAGTAATGGCGCAGCTTTCTCGAGGCCATGAGAAGGCCGAAAAGCAATTTCTGCACACCAGAGTACCTTGACCTAGCCCCCTGCAGAAGGGAACTGACAAAGTAAACTGGGCGCTGCACCATCCTTTTCTGCATCTTCTCACACGCCTGCGCAGATCCATCCTTGTCGGGACCAGAGCTTGCCGGTGAAGCCCCTTGCTTGTCGCTGGATGCATCTGCCATGGTTGCCGGCTCATCATCCGCCTCCCTCTCCGCTACTAACGCAACACTAACCACTTGATTGGTTGCCGCTATATATAGCAGCAACTTCTCTTGTGGCTTAGGTGCGGCAAGTATTGGAGTGGAGGACATGTATCTTTTTAAGTCCTGCAGCCCGGCCTCCGCTTCCGGAGTCCATTTCATTGGACCTGCCTTTTTCAATATTTTGAAAAATGGCAGTAGCGCTTCGAGACCTAGAGATAAACTCGCCGAGAGCAGCCACGCATCCGCAAGTCTTCGTACATCCTTGACGCGCTTTGGTGCTTCAATCTGCTCAATGGCCTTGATCTTGTCGGGATTGGCTTCAATTCCCGCTGAGACCACGAAGAACCCGAGAAGCTTGCGGAGGGGACTCCAAACACACACTTCTCGGGGTTGAGCTTGAGGTTGATCTTGCGCAGATTTGCAAAGGTTTCGTCTAAATCTTGAATCAGAGTCGCCTTGTCCTTGCTCTTGACCACTATGTCATCCATGTAGGCTTCTACATTTCTGTGCATTTGCGGCTCAAAAGCGTCATGGACCACCCTTGCAAATGTTGAACCAGCATTCTTTAAACCGAAAGGCATCCGTACGAAACAATAGGTGCCACATGGGGTGAGGAATGCGGTCTTCTCCTCATCCTCTTCTGCCATGAAGATCTGATGGTATCCTGAGTATGCATCAAGAAATGAAAGCAAGTCACATCCGGCCGTGGAGTCAACAATCTGGTCGATACGCGGCAAGGGAAATGGGTCTTTGGGACAAGCTTTATTAACATCGGTAAAGTCGATACAAAGCCTCCATTTCCCGTTTGCCTTGCGCACGACTACAGGATTGGCCAACCACGTAGGATGGAGCACTCCTATGACAAGGCCTGCTGCTTCCAATTTCTTGATTTCTTCTGCGATGAATTCTTGGCGCTCCACTGCTTGCTTCCTGACTTTCTGCTTGACGGGCCGCGCATGAGGACAGACGACAAGATGGTGCTCAATTACTTTCCTGGGAACACCGGGGATGTCAGACGGTTGCCATGCAAATACGTCGACGTTCGCCCCCAGGAAAGCAACGAGCGAGCCTTCCTATTTAGGGTCGAGAGTGGCACTGATGGTGAAGTTACCACCAGTGCCATCTTCCTTGGCGGACACCTTCTTGGTCTCTGGTGGAGCTGCCATCGTCTTCTTACACTTGCCGGTGGAGCTCGATGGTGCGTCCTCGACGGTAGCGCAACACTCCAAAGAGGTGCGCTTGCCGGAGTGGGCATTAGAACTCTTGCCGGACTTGGTCTTCTTTTTCGCCCCGGGAGCTTCAACGGCAAGTGACTTGCGGTTTGTTGCGGATGCTGCTTCCCGGTAGATCTTGTCGGCGCAGATAAGAGCATCCTTCTTGTCGCCAGGGACAGAGATGACGCTTATCGGGCCTGGCATCTTCAGCATGTTGTATGCATAGTGAGAGGCTGCCATGAATTTGGCGAGTGCTGGACGGCCGAGTATCCCATTGTAAGGCAATGGAAAATCAGCAACGTCAAAAGTGACCCTCTCAGTTCTGAAGTTCAACTCGCTGCCAAATGTTACTGGCAACGTGATCTTTCCCTTCGGCTTGCTCCTTCCCGGGTTGATTCCTTGGAATGTGCCGGTCTCTTCGAGCTTGCTATCAGGGATCTGGAGTTTCTGGATTACCGCGGAGGAGATCAGGTTCAAGCCGGCCCCGCCGTCAACTAGCATCTTAGTGACCTTGAGGTTGCGGATAGTTGGTGAAACCAACATCGGCAAGCACCCGACCGCAGTTATGCGATCAGGGTGGTCCTCAATATCAAAGATGATAGGCGTGATGGACCATTTCAGAGGCTTGCGGGACTCGACGGATGGTTCTGCTGCATTGACTTCCCGCACCCATTGCTTGAGCTGGCGGTGTGAGGTATGCAGAGAAGCACCGCCGTCAACACACAAGACCTCTGTGGCTTTCTGGAACTCCTGCTCATCGGTCTCGTCTTCATCCATATCTTCGTCGTCGTCGTCATCTTCATCCTTGTCGCGGCCGCGGGGAGGTCTGTCTCCTTGCCGCTGCTTGGCCTTGCCGCGGCGTCCTCCTCGGCCGGGGCGTTTCTTGCCGGATCCTCCAGCACCTTCCTGGGCTTTCTCCTTGTCGCATCGCTCGTACTCAGCCTTTTGCTGCTCGACAAGCTGCTCGACCTTCTTGCAGCTCTGGAGGTCATGGCCCTTGGTGCGGTGGATCTTGTAGTACTGCTTGTTGGTGCCGTCCTGCTTGTCGGCGACCGCCACAGCTTGGTAGTTGGTGCTCGCGGCAACCTCCTTGCCGGAGCTACCAGTTTTGGCTTTCTTGGCGCCACCTCCGTTGCCGGACTTCTCGACAACTAGCACTTCTTTGCCTTTCTTCTTCCTGTTGTTCCGCCGCCGGTTTTTCTTTGCCGGGGCAGTCTCCTCACTATCAGATCCTCCTGCTCCTCAGATTCTCTCCGGAGTCTCCTCCCTTCCTCAAAGACGCGCACACTTGTCGGCCAGGGCATATAGCTCACTGACGTCTCTGATCTTGCACATCGCCATCTCCTCCCGCATCCTGCGGTTCCGCACGTTCTGATGAAACGCGTTGATTACCGCGGCAGGATGGACATCTGGGATGTTGTGCTGTACACGGCTGAATCTCTGAATATACTTGCGCGGGGGCTCTCCTTCCTTCCGGCGAAAGCGATGAAGGTCGCTCTCTTGGCCATGAGGCTTGTGGTCGCTGTGAAGGCGCCGACAAACTGATGGCATAGATCCGCCCAGGAGGATATGGAGTTGTCCGGCAAGTGCATGAGCCAGATCGACATTGGGCTTGAGTACCAAAGGAAGTAGTTGGCGGGATCTTGTCGCCCCGCCCGGCAGCTTGCACCGCGATGGTGTAGATGCTGAGGAACTCCGACGGATGCGACTTGCCGTCATACTTCTCTGGTACATCTGGCTTGAAAGTCTTCGTGCTGGGCCACTGGACTTGCCGCAACTCACGAGTGAACGCAGGGCAACCTACCACGTACGGCAAGTCGCCTGGTTCCCCTGGTGCATGCATGTCGACAGAGGGCCCAGTGCGCTGGTCTGATTGACACCGCGCTTCTCTTCGGCGCTCGATGCGAGTACGAGCGTCTTCTTGCTGTCGTTCATGAATAACTTGGCACTGATCGCGACGAGCTCGTGGATCCGATGACGCGGTGGAGTCGCTGTCGAGGTGGATCCGGCGAGTCGGCGATCTTGGCCTTCGGGGTGGAGAGTGCATGGTGGGTGCACCCCCACCGGTTTCGTCGCCAGCGGCTCGTGCCTTGCAGTCCTGCCGCGGCAGCGATGTACTTGGCTGCCGCGGAGTGTCGTCGTTGGCGAAGCCGATGAGACTCTGAATGGTGGCCCTCCATTCGTCGATCTAGTCTGCCGTTGGAGGGTAATCTAGGAGCAGTTGAGCTTGCGCCAAAGCTTCTGCTGGAGTGGTGGGCGGCAGTGGCGAACGGTGCGAGGAGCGGGATATGCTCGGACTTCTAACTATGTTAGAAGGAGCAGTGTCCCGTCCAGGCGACCGTGCCTCGCTCGTGCCAGCCTGTTGGCGTGCATGCTGGTCTTGAGCATCCCGAGATCCACCAGCTCGATCTTGGCCCAACGAACGTATGGTACTGCGAGTACCATGACGCTGTCGGTCCCGCGCCTCCTGAGATGGGCGCGGTGCATGTACGGACGCCGAGGTCTGCGCAGCCTTGTCCTTGGACCTGGCAGCACCATGGGCTTCCTCGTCGACGCCCGTTCTTCCGCCGGCGTCTACCCCACCACTCGCCTGCTCCGGTGGTGGTGGGATCGACGTGGATGGAACAACTGCCTCCGAAGCCTTCTTCTTCGGTGACATGTCGATGAAGAAAACGAAGATCTAGCTCGTGTGAACGCCGGATCAGGTTCACACAATCTCGACGCCCCCTACCTGGCGCGCCAAAGATGTCGGGGAAGCTGATCCACGAACACCTATGGGGCCGGCGGACCGAGCCCCTTTCGGTTCGGCGGGGGACGGAGATCGCACGAAGAGCAGATCGAGGCGAAGCACACGAGCAGTTTACCCAACTTCGGAGCTCTCCGGAGAGATAACACTCCTACTGCTGCATGTCTGAGTTGTATTGTGTTCTTGCTCGGGAGCGCTGAATGCTACAGTACACTCTAGCTGCTAACGAGACCGAGCGTGAGTGTTTTTCGAACCCCCCTCTACGTTGCGCATGGGCATCCTTTTATATGCTCAAGGGGTCTCCGACAGGTGGCAACGTAGACAAGGGTAAAAATGGAAAAGGAGTTGCGGTTGGTACAGCTACATGCGATGTATCATACCTAACCTCGACGGCAGGGACAAAGGCATTAAATGCCCGCTCACGCCGCCCAAACAAAGGCAAACAGGGATCGTCAGGGACGCCACCGCTTGCCACGATGGCAATCTTGTCAGCGTCGCTTGCCACCGCGCTCCGCTGGCCGCACGGATCTCGGGTAGGGGGTCCCGAACTGTGCGTCTAGGCGGATGGTAACAGGAGACAAGGGACACGATGTTTTACCCAGGTTCGGGCCCTCTTGATGGAGGTAAAACCCTACGTCCTGCTCGATTGATATTGATATTGTGGATGTTTACAAGAGTAGATCTACCACGAGATCAAGGAGGCTAAACCCTAGAAGCTAGCCTATGGTATGATTGTAAGGGTTATTGATGTGTCCTACGGACTAGAGCCATCCGGTTTATATAGACACCGGAAAGGGCTAGGGTTACATAGAGTCGGTTACAATGGTAGGAGATCTACATATCCGTATCGCCAAGCTTGCCTTCCACGCCAAGGAAAGTCCCATCCGGACACGGGGAGAAGTCTTCAATCTTGTATCTTCATAGTCTTGGAGTCCGGTCGATGATAATAGTCCGGCCGATGATAGTCCGGCCGATGATGGTAGTCCGGCTATCCGGACACCCCCTAATCCGGGACTCCCTCAAGAATCAATGGGATCATAACAATCATCATAGCAATCATCCTTCGTTAATCACGAAGGGTAATTAAACAATGTATGAGTTGAAGAGTTACTCTCATTAGAAGGTGGGCACGGGTAGCTATCCGCTCTTTCTCCTTTTGTTCTTCGCTCTCCTCATCATCTTTTTCATCCAATGAGCTCACAGTTTCATCAACTTCTTCTTCCATAGACAACTGGAAAATATTAGTCTCTTCTTGGACAGCGGAGACTTTCTCAATAAGTGCATTAATATCATAATTGTATTCATAATTCTCATAGTAATATTTAAGGATAGCTAAATTTTCAGGTCTATAAACAGCATCATCAAAATCTTCAAACTCTTTAAACATAGATTCAATTTCATAAGCACCCATAAAAGCAACAAATTCTTCTATTTGTTCCACATCATAGTAATCATATATACCATTAGCATAAGAAGCTAAGGTTTTATTATCATTAAATTTGCATGAAAAGGGAAGGTGTGGAGCCTTCATCCTAGAGCAACAAGTATAATCATAATTCAAGCATAGTTGTCTAGCATACCACTTCAATATATGAATTTGATCCCATAATAGTTTCCCTTTTTGTGTCAAGCGATAATCCCTAAAGTATTCACGTTGATACAACGTTACTCCCATTACATAATTGAATGGGGTTTTCTTAGGATTATTAAAGTAGTACATAATATATTTCACATGACCAGCATCGAGGGTTTTAGGAGGTTCCCCATCTCCATGAGCAGCAAGTACACCTATTTTTTTTGGTATTTCATGTTCCATATCTATAACTAAAAATAGAGAACAACTAAGAACAGCAAATAAAAATTACTTAGTGATAAAGCAAACAAGCACACACGAGAATATTCACCCCACGCTATTGCTCCCCGGCAATGGCGCCAGAAAAAGGTCTTGATAACCCACAAGTATAGGGGATCAATTGTAGCCTCTTTCAATAAGTAAGAGTGTCGAACCCAACGAGGAGCTAAAGGTAGAACAAATATTCCCTCAAGTTCTATCGACCACCGATACAACTCTACGCACACTTGACGTTCGCTTTACCGGAAACAAGTATGAAACTAGAAGTACTTTGTAGGTGTTTTTGGATAGGTTTGCAAGAAAGTAAAGAGCGAGTAAATAAAAGCTAGGGGCTGTTTAGATGAAGACACAACTAAATTAGTTTTAGTAGAGAGCTTTTTGTTACGAGAAAGTTATTTGTCCCTAGGCAATCGATAACTAGACCGGTAATCATTATTGCAAATTTATTTGAGGGAGAGGCATAAGCTAACATACTTTCTCTACTTGGATCATATGCACTTATGATTGGAACTCTAGCAAGCATCCGCAACTACTAAAGATCATTAAGGTAAAACCCAACCATAGCATGAAAGCATCAAGTCCCCTTTATCCCATACGCAAACAACCTACTTACTCGGGTCTGTGCTTCTGCCACTCACGCCACCCACCATAAGCAAGTCATGAACATATTGCAAACCCTACAGCGGGGATCCCTCATGCTTGCACAACACGGAGAGCACCATACGACAGGACCAATAATAAAACATGCGACTCAAACCAATCTTGATCATCAAATAGCCCATAGGACAAAACAGATCTACTCAAACATCATAAGATAGCCATACATCATTGGGAAATAATATATAGCGTTGAGCACCATGTTTAAGTAGAGATTACAGCGGGTAAGAGAGAGGTTACACCGCTGCATAGAGGGGGGAAGAGTTGGTGATGATGGCAGTGAAGTTGTTGGTGAAGATTGTGGTGATGATGATGGCCACGGCGGCGTTCCGGCGCCACCGGAAGAGAAGGGGAGAGGGGGGCCCTTCGTCTCCTTCTTCCTTGACCTCCTCCCTAGATGGGAGAAGGGTTTCCCCTATGGTCCTTGGCCTCCATGGCGTGGGAGGGGCGAGAGCCCCTCCGAGATTGGATCTATCTCCCTGTCTCTCTCTATTTCTGCATTCTGTTCTGCTGCCCTTTCACCGTTTCTTTTATATCCGGAGATCCGTAACTCCGATTGGATTGAAACCTTCGCCCAGATCTTTTTCCAAAAATTAGCTTTCTTGCAGCCAAAGTAGAGCATCAACCGCCTTACGGGTGGCCCACGAGGGTGGGGGGCGCGCCTGCCTGGAGTGGCTATGGGCCCCACCCTCGTGGCCACCTCGGGCACCGTCTCGCGTTGATTTTCTTCCCAAAAATCATAAATATTCCAAAATAATTCTCCGTCCGTTTTTATCCCGTTTGGACTCCGTTTGATATGGGGTTTCTGAAACATAAAACATGCAATGCATGTGAACCGGCACTGAGCATTTGGATTAATATGTTAGTCCCAAAAATAGTATAAAAAGTTGCCAAAAAGTATATGAAAGTTGAATAATATTGGCATGGAACAATAAAAAATTATAGATACGACGGAGACGTATCACCAAGCGTTTATTCTTGCCACAAGTTAAATCTAGCGACAAGAACAAGAAAGATTCTTCATCTAGTAGTAACAACAATCATGCTAAATCCAATGTTGATGCTTCTAGTAGTTCTCTTGATTCCACTAATGATTCTCTTAGCCAAGTTACACTTGAGCAAGAAAATAGCTTATTGAAGGAAATCATAGAGAAAGGTGTTTACAAGAGTCTTGCCGGAAGTAAGCAATTTGAGGAAATTGTGCGCAAGCAAGGAAGACACCGGAAGAATCAAGGTGTTGGTTTTGAACGAAAGTTCGATGCCAATGGAGTTGAGTGGGAAGAAGATCAATACCCCAAAACAAAGTTTGTTCCTCAACAAGAGAAGTATGATCCTACTTCTTTCAAAGGAACACAAGCTCAAGATGATCTTCCACCACAAGACCACAAGCAAAAAGGCAAGGATAAGCTTCAAGAGGAAATTGATGCATTTGAAGAAGCACCTAAGGCCTTGGTCAAGTGGGTTCCCAAGACTACATCAAGTTCCACTTCATCAAGTACAACTACGACTCCAAGGGTTCCCATCAAGATGGTGTGGTTCCAGAAGAAGAAGAACTAGAGAGTACTTGAGGGTGACTCCGCCAACATACTTCACTCCTATCATTTTGGTGAGGACAAGTGCAAACAACTTTCGTATCTTGCACTAGTTCAAGGAGTCATAAACCCTCTTGTTGGTAAGACAAGGGACAAGGTAACCTAATGACTTCATGGAAATCATCTTGTGTATGCGTCACTCTATGTCTATGGATATCCTTGCTTGTTCCTTGTGGGACTAACCCGTGTAGGTATTGAAAGTGCAACTCACTCCAAAGGATTGCTCCAAATGATCTACATCAACATTGAGCACCTACATCTTCAACACCTACATGAAGTCATCATCGACAAAACCCAAGGTTAGTTCATCCCTCTTAGGGGGGATATCACATCTAGGGGGAGCTTTACTCAAATCAATGAGCTAAAGCAACTCTAATGGTGTGTACACAACAATGCTTTATGTAAAAGTGGTAACCCCACTTGTGCTTGAACGATGAGTATGACCTATGATCAAATGTTCTCATTTGAATCCTAAGTCAATATACTCATATATAAATGACCTAGTCATCGCCAAATTGCTTGATAGATGCTAGAATGTTTGTGCATGCTTTGATACATATTTCATTTGCCATTGTATTGTGTGAGCATGTTGGTTGCATATTTTACTCATTCGAGGACATCCATTTGTTGCTTTGATTGTTTGGCTCTTTCTCTTTTGCCAAATGGATGGACAAGAATGCCTAAGAACACCCTCTAGCTATTTATGCTTTTCTCGTCTCAAACTCTATTCATGCTACATCACAAAGTTTGATCAAGTCAGATTCGAACCACTCTATGTGAGGAGCACTCGGAGACCTCGGTTCGTCATAGACTTAAACCTCCAAAACCTCTTTGTGCATCTCGGTCTGACCGATTCATCCTTTTCGGTCCTACCGAGTCACCAAGTTGATCTAGGGTTTTCAATCTCGGTGCAATCGATTAGAACTTTTCGGTCACACCGAGTTGCAGTAACTGCATGCAGCTCTGCATCTCGGTGCCACCGAGTCGTTCCACTCGGTCACACCGACAGGGTGAGGTTATATATACCGCTGGGTCAAAATTTGGAAATTTCTCCGAACCCCTTCGCCCACGCGTAACCTACTCTGCCTCCTCTGGTCTCCGGATCGTCCTCTCGTTGCCAGCAACCTCCCCCCGCTGGTCTCCGCCGCCGTCAACGGAAATCTTCTCCGCCGTTGCCGCCGTAGCAAGTTCGTCGCCGCACTAGGGTACGGACTTGATCATTGTGCTAATCTTTAACTACGATTCTTAGCACATTGCTTTGCCATGTTTCTTGCCATAATTGAAATCATCCTATCCAGCAAAAACGTCCCGTAGATTAGTTTTGATTTGAAAATTTAGGGTTAGGTCTCTTCCGAATTCATCTCGGACCGACCGAGTTGTAGAAATCGGTCTCACCGATTTTGGCTTAGGCCAGAGCACGCGCATTTTCAGTCCGGCTGAAAATTGCAAATCGGTGTGACAGAGTTTGATTCTCTGTGAAACCCTAGCAGTCTCGGTACCACCAAACTGTGACTCGGTCTGACCGCGTTCACTAGTTCAGGTTCCAAAAGCTGCTTCGGTATCACCGAGTTTACAAATCGGTAGATCCGAAATGTTTTCTGTGAAGAACTAAAACTAAATTTTTAAGTCATCTGTTTTGCAAAAACTCCTGTACTTTGTGATGCTCATCTACTCTACCTCATCTATAACCTATTCACATGGTCTGCTGACACTGTACTTGCAAGATGTCTGACCAAAGTGACAGCCAGAACAAGTCAGAGGAATAGGTTCAGTTAAGTGAGGGCACTAGTCCCTCTAGCAGCTATGATGAAGGCAGCAGGAGCACTCCAAGCAACCTGCCAAAGGCTGCTACTAGAACAAGGAAGAAGAGGACTTCTGACTCTGAAGATGAAGATTATGTGGCTGTTGAAGATGAAGCCACTTCAAAGAAGAAAGTGCTGAAGAAAGAGTATGGCTCAGCTGCTGCAACTAAGCCAGGTCTGAAAACTAAGATGCCAGCAAGAAGACAACCCATGTCTAAGCTAAGGAAAGTTGCCACAGGAGAAAAATGGAGTTCACTCTTGAACCCAAGGAAACTGGAGATGGTAAGAAGAGGAAAGAAAGGGTAAAAAATACCATTGCCAGAGTTATTGGAAAACCTTCAATGATGAGAGATTCTGAAGAGGAAGAGGATGCAGCACCAACACCCAAAGCTCAAAAGCTTATGGGAGATGCAATTAAGGCAGGGGCTGCTCCATCTAAGCCCAAAACTGCTCCTAAGACTGCTGCTCCAGCTCCAAAGCCAAAACCCAAGAGGAGCACCAGGAACATCCCTGCTAAGGAGAAGAACAAGGCCCCAGTGCCTCAAGCTGCTGAAGAAGATGAGGAAGATGATTCTATTGTTTTGAGGAAGCTGAAGCCCAAGATCCCTGATCACAATGATGCACACCTAGTTGCAGAGAATATGAAAATCAGGAAGGATTCAGGATTAAGGCTATGGAGAGAGTCTGATCCATATTCCACCAGGAGAAGGACTGCTGTGGACTACAGATTCCACACTAAGGAACAACAGGACTTCTATGAGACTGTTTTACTTGACAATAAGCCCATAGTGTGTGACATGAGATGGGTTGATTGGAAATTCATTAAGGAAAATGAGGATCACTTCCCTGGTGTATATGACAGCTTCAAGGCATGTGGAGTTGATGAGTTTGTGGCTCAGAAGTTCACCAAGTGGAATGATGAGCTCATTATGCAATTTTACTCCACTGCACACTTCTATCTAGATGGAAGGATTGTGTGGATGTCTGAGGGTACTAGGTAGCAGTCTACGGTTGAAGAATGGAAAAAACTCATAAATGCTCCTGAGGAACATGGGGATGACTTGGATGTCTATGCCAAGAAGAAGAAAGACCACAACTCTATGGCCAATATGTACAAAGAGATCCCTGATGATGCTTTGGACACACATAAGTTTGGATCTGTACACTATTTGTTGTCTGGTCTGCCAACAATCAATTGGATTCTGAGGCACACACTTCTACCCAAGTCAGGTTATCACAAGATGATCAGAGGACATGCTATCAACTTGTTGCACATATTTGATGTCCCACAAAAGTTCAAGGTTATGAGCTTGATTATGGAAACAATCAAGAGGATTGCAGCTGATCAGAAGAGAAGTTGTGGATATGCCCCATACATCCAGGAGCTCATCAACTCAAAGATGGGCAAAGGCAAGTACATCTTGGACAAGGATCATCTACCCATCTATCCTGAATTTGAGGACAACACAGTTGTCATGATTGAGAATGAACCATCATCTGTGCAAGCACAAGAGAAGAAAGCCAAAGCTAAAGCTGAGAAGGCTGCAAAGATGCCAACTGTGGAAGAGGCATCTCAGGTCTTCTTGAAGAGCAAGCAAGACCAGCTTGGATATCTGATCCAATCCACTCTGAGGATTGAGCAGGGCCTGGCCACCCTGATGAAGAACCAGGAGAGCTTGGAAAGGATTGTTGAGACAAAATTATATGACCTTGATGTCAAGATCACAGAGATCCAAACTACAGTTCAGCAACTTCAGGAGGAAGTAGAGGAGAAGAAGGGAAAGTCTACCACAGATGCATTTGCTAGAGTGCCCAGAGGACAGAGATCTGCTGCAGTGCCAGTGACAGACACTAGAGCTACATCATCAGCACCAGCAGCTACAGCTCCAGTTCCAACTCCAGCAGCTACTCCACCAGCTCCAGCCACTTCATCGGAAGCCTTCGTCCTTGGAGTTCTCTCAACACCACCTCCCGAAGATCAAGCCTGAGAGTCGTTTAGCACTATGCATTTTCAAACTTTTTGGCAACTTGTTGCCAAAGGGGGAGAAAAATGTATAGATCATAGGCTTCGAGAGAGAGAGTGTTGGTTTTTATCTCTCTTTGCACTCTTCTTGGTTGGTTTGAAACTTTACTGCGTGCTTGTGTGATACTACTTTATGTCCGTTTGAGATACTTATTTGGTCAAGTGTTTGATCATATGCTACCCTTAATGCTTGTTGGATAATGCTATCTTTCATATCCTATTATGATCATTCACTTTGCTTGGTGATGAGTGCATGCTTTTAATCTCTATCATTTTGAGCGCTCCACCAAGATGTATGTGACATGGATGAGTAACCCATGATCCTAATCGATTGTGCATTTGCATTCAAAAGCAAATCTTAAATAATGCACAAATTTAGGGGGAGCTCTTACTTATCACATACTTCTCAAAGTGACGATGTTTTCCAATCTTATTTATCATTTGTCGAAGCTTTGATCTATATGTTGTCATCAATTACCAAAAAGGGGGAGATTGAAAGTGCAACTATCCCTGGGTGGTTTTGGTAGTTCCTAACAACATATAGCTCATTGAGCTAATGCTATTCCAAGATAAATATTTCAGGAAAGCTCAATGCTTGGCATGTCATGGATTAGAAAGTGGACCCTTCAAAATGCTAAGGACAAAAGATTGGCTCAAGCTCAAAGCACAAGACTCTACATTTTCTATTTTAGTGATCCAAGATCACATTGAGTCTATAGGAAAAGCCAATACTATTAAGAAGGGATGAGGTGTTGCTTAATGAGGATCTTGCTCAAAATGCTTAGTGATATGCTCCAAAACCCTCCACTACTTTCTCATATCCACATATGTCCTAAACCAAAAAGTCCAACTCGGCCCCACCGATCCTTTCCATCCGGAGCCACCGAGTTTAGTTGACATAGCCACTGCCAGAAACCCTAATCAATTCGGTCTCACCGATAGGGATCTCAGTCTCACCGAGATGGGATTGCAAACTCTCTGTTTCCCTTTGTAACGTTTCGATCAAAAAGAGATGAGCGATCGGTCCCACCGAGATTGCAATGCAAACTCTATGTTTCCCTTTCGTAACGTTTCGGTCCAACCGAGATGAGTGAATCGATCCCACCGAGTTTGCCTAACCAACTCTCTGTTTGGCTATTACCAAAATTGGTCTCACCGAGTTTGTGTAATTGGTCTCACCGAGATTACCTTATGCCCTAACCCTAATGACATCGGTCCCACCGAGTTGATATGTCGGTCCCACCGAGAATTCTAACGTTCACATTTTGAACCAAATTGGTCCGACCGAGTTTAATGATTCGGTCCCACCGAGTTTGGTGATTTGTGTGTAACAGTTAGATTTTGTTGGAGGCTATATATACCCCTCCACCCACTCTTCATTCGTGGAGAGAGCCATCAGAACATGCCTACACTTCCAATACATATTTTCTGAGAGAGAACCACCTACACTTGTGTTGAGGTCAAGATATTCCATTCCAACCACATAAATCTTGATCTCTAGCCTTCCCCAAGTTGCTTTCCACTCAAATCTTCTTTCTACCAAATCCAATCCTATGAGAGAGAGAGTTGAGTGTTGGGGAGACTATCATTTGAAGCACAAGAGCAAGGAGTTCATCATCAACACACCATTTGTTACTTCTTGGAGAGTGGTGTCTCCTAGATTCGCTAGGTGTCACTTGGGAGCCTCCGACAAGATTGTGGAGTTGAACCAAGGAGTTTGTAAGGGCAAGGAGATCGCCTACTTCGTGAAGATCTACCCTAGTGAGGCAAGTCCTTCATGGGCGACGACCATGGTGGGATAGACAAGGTTGCTTCTTCATGGACCCTTCGTGGGTGGAGCCCTCCGTGGACTCCCGCAACCGTTACCCTTCATGGGTTGAAGTCTCCATCAACGTGGATGTACGATAGCACCACCTATCGGTACCACGGATAAAAAATATCCGTGAAAACATTGCGTTTGCTCCCTCAGTCTCATCCCTTTACCTTCATATGCAATTGTTTTACATTCTGCTGCTATACTCTTAGAATTGCATGTGTACACTACAAAAAAAAGACACATCCGTGACATTTTAGGCCGAACAGAAAAAATTTCTGTCATACATATGACACTTCTATGACAATAATTGTGACAAACCCGGTATCAACATAGATGTGGTGGGCTCCTAGTTCTATGACAAAAAATCATGATAGAAAATGGGCTTTTCGTCCTGGGCGGGTCGGAGACGCCGCTGCATGACATTCTTTGGGCCGTCCATGACGAAAAAACCATGGTAGAAACGAGGGGGAGGCAAATTTCGAGGAGTTCCCGGTTACGGTGGGAGGTCGGGGCGAGCGATCGCGCTTCTCGTACACGTCTGCAGCGTGTGTGCGGCGTTGGCTCTAATCGAACCCGGCGATTGCAGACTGCTGCGAGCTACGAAGTTATGAACCCGAGCGATCGATTGATGGCTGTTAATCGAAACCGATCGGCGATTCGCCGCTCATGCTGCTAATCAAGCCGATCGATTGGATGAGCGATGGCGTTGCGGGGGGTTGGATGAGCGATGGCGGTGGCGTTGCCTCTGGTTGAACAAGACCCCGTGGTTTGGAGGGCTGGATGAACAGTAGACGTTGGAGGGGTGGCCGTGGAGGGGTGGTTGACAGGACCCCATGGTGTGGAGGGCTGGATGAACAGTAGACGGTGGAGGGGTGCCCGTGGAGGGGTGGTTGAACAATAGCCGGTGGAGTAGGGCGCGGTGGAGGCTGGATGAACAGGAGCCCGTGGAGGATGGAGGAGGTCGACGGTAGCCCGTGGAGGCTGGAGGAGGTCGACGGTGGAGATGAACAGTATCCCGTGGAGTCCCGTTTTGTGGTACGCCACACCCCTCCCGATGAACAGGACCCCCGTTTCGACCGTAGCGCTCCAACACAAGTCTGTTTCGTCCGTTTTGTGGTACGCCACACCCCTCCCGATCAAAAGGACCCCTGTTTCGACCGTAGGAGGTCCGTTTCCTCCGTTTTGCGGTACGCCACACCCCTCCCGATCAACAGGACCCCGTTTTGAACTTGGCCGGTCGAACACAAGGCCGTTTCCTCCGTTCTGCGGTACGCCAGGCCTCATTTCCATCGCCTGTTCCGTCCAAGACGGTTGGCTCCCACGCGTTCCATTGCCTCCCGATGAACACGACGCATTCCGTTGCCTCCCCATGAACACGAAGACAACGCTATTTCTCCATTCTGACCCAGCCATGTACACGAGCCCTCAACGTACGTATGCGCGAGTAGGCGTTCGAGACCCTGCCCGTATGTACGTACGTGGCCGTATTTTCTTTCTTGCACCCCGCTGTACGTACGTGTACATGCTACGTGCGCGCCTCTACTACGACACATGCGCGCCTCTACAACGACCAGTATGTACGTACATGTTCGCGACCAGAATGACAACATTACGTACGCTTCGACCAGGTGGGTCCCGACTGTCAGGCACTTCCTTGCGTGCGAAAATGTAGCTGGTGGGTCCCAGCAGTCAGAGGGGCGAATCGTAATTTTTTGTGCCCGGACGCACTTCGCTTGCGTGCGAAGATGTAGCTGGTAGGTCCCAGCAGTCGAGGCGAATCGTTTTTTGCGGGACGCACTTCCTTGCGTGCGAAGATGTAGCTGGTGGGTCCCAACAGTCAGGGGGCGAATCGTTTTTTTTTTGCCCGAACGCACTTCCTTGCGTGCGAAGATGTAGCTGGTGGGTCCCAGAAGTCAGGGGGAATCATTTTTTTGTGAAATATGGTGGCCCGTCCGGTGGGTCCCCGCTGTCAGGTGGAGGAATCATTATTTTGCACGTAATAAGGAGGCACTTCCTTGCTGCGGCCGTGGACCTAGCTGTCAGCCTCTCCACATACAGTCCACGTCCGATGGAAGTCGTTCCTTGACCACTTTGACCATGCCGCGCCGAGAGCACCACGGCGGTGGACAACGGCGAGGCCTAGGAAGGGGACGACTCAAAGCCGGGGAAGACGCAGCAGTGGATGCCCACGCGAAGAGGAGTACGAGGGTTCACTGGTTCGGCTGCGGTGTGAGGCTGTGTCACCGCAGAATAACGGGGGTGTGGGTGAGTAGAGGATGGCCTGGCCAGCGGTGGGAGTAGTAGAGGCGGTGAGGCCTCCACGGCATCACAACCCGCCACGGGAGGCGAGCACGCGACCACGACCGGCGCTGGTTTGGTAATTTGGAGCAACAAGACCAGAGGTTGAAGAAGCACTACGGCCGTTGGATGAACATTGTACGGTAATAGGAGCTAGAATCGTTCATATTGACTAAATTGACAAAGCCCTTTGTCCCCGTCAACTTGGTAGGCCCACAAGTCAGCCTTCCACTATCTTTGGGTTCCAACAAGGCGAGGGAGTATTCATTTTTTGTGCGTAATAAGGAGGCACTTCCTTGCGTGCGAAGATAGCTGGTGGGTCCGACATGTCAGCTGGGGGCATGTTTTTTTCATGAAATACAAAGGCCCTTCCGGTGGGTCCCAGATGTCAGGTGGAGGAATCATTATTTTGCGCGTAATAAGGAGGCATTTCCTTGTGTGCGGCCGTGGACCCAGCTGTCGGCTTCTCCACGCATGATCTACTTCCGATGGTGTCGTTCGTTAACCATGTTGACCACACCGCGCGGCGCATCCAAGGTGGTGGACGACGGTGAGGCCCCGGACAGCAACGAGCCGGAGATGGGAAGACGCGGGAGTAGAGTCGCAGACGGAGAGGTGTACGAGGGATAACTGGTTCTAGTGCGGTGTGGTTCGACATTTGGTGGAGAAGAACAGGAGGTGTGGAGGGGTGGAGGGATGGCCTGGCCAACGGTGGAGTAGCGCTTCATAGCAAAGCGTGCTAAGCAGAGTTGCTAGCAGCAGGAGGCGGGAGGTGGCCCGGCGGCGCTGGAGGAAGAAGACGAGAGATTGAAGATGGATGCCGGTCGTTGGATGTAAATCCAACGGCTAACATGTTAGAATCATTTGTTGACTAAATTGACAACGACTTGCGTTGGCTTCGACCTATTGGCCCACATTTCAGCCTCCAAACATGTGGCACGTATTCAACCCATTTTTTCATAATTTACAGTCTTTTTTTTGCGCGGTAGAATTTACAGTCAATTTGATCTTTTTTTTGAATTACAGTCATTAGCTGGGCTGGGTGAACAAATAATATAGCGTCCATGCGGCCCGTTTATTTTATTTCCTAAAAAATTACAGTCCATTTGCACTTTCTCGAAATACACGATTTTGCTGGGCTGATTCTAATTATAATGTTGGGTTGGGCCAACAATGTTATCAAAAAATAAAAAGGGGCTGAGCATTTTGTTATAAATATATTTAAATAATAAGTGATATTATTACATTCGTCCTTAAATCTTACCAAGCTTTTGTACACAATCACTAGGATTTTCATGCCAAAACAATCCAGGATTTTATTTGTTAAGAAATTATTTTTATAAGTTAATAAGATGTGGGGTATCGTTTTCTTACATATGTAAGTATCTGTTAAATATATGATGACAATAAAAATAATATATAATAACACATAAAATAATTTAAATATATATAATATAGTTAGAAGGGAAACATAAGTTGGATCTGGCGTTCCTATTCTTATATAGAAAAATAGAACAGACCTCTGCGTTTTCTTCAAAAAAATACATAAATTGGGCTGCCAAAAATAAAACCTCGGATGGGAGGTCCATAGGCCGGTCGATACATGATGGCCCTAAGAAAATACAAATAGGCCTATGGACCTCCCATCCGAGGTCGTGGGCTGCGCATGTTAAAAATGAAAGCCTACACGGCGCAACCCAAAACCACGTCCAACATTTGCCAAAACTTCGTCCCTCGTTTTCTCTGTGTTTCGCACACTCGACATTGTGTGGGCATTTTGACTGTGCATCATATAAAGATATGCTATGCATGAATGTTGATTAGCATGATGTTAACTGGCTGGTAGTTCCATTTTCGACCATGAATAAAACTTCCAACATGATGTTAACCCTGTTTGAAAAGGCCGTCTTAATATAAATGCTCGCCTCTGAAAGTTGCGCTTTCTTATCTGAATCGAACTTGCGATTTCTTATCTGGCTGAAACTTGCAATTTCTTCTCTGAGAATCACATTATCTGCACTTTTATACTCCTATGAAACTACATTTTTAAGTGCTAAAATAGATCTAGAATTCATAAAATACTTCATATGCTCAATACTGCAAATCTGAAATTCAAAAGACATTCATATCTGAAAGTACTCTCAAAATACACAACACAAAACACAATTCACAACCTGCAAATCTTGACAACCCTAAGCTCCTCGACAATTCACAACCTGCCCGACTATTGGGCTGGGGGCAACCCCTCCTATTCCTCGGCGGATAGCCGCCCGTGAGACGATGTGAACAACGAGGGAGATGATGGCGGGGAAGCGTCGTCGGGCCAACTGCTTTTCTCCTCTTGCAGTTGAGTTCGGTCGACAAAGACTCCACCGGCTCGCTCTGGCAGGACACCCTCACAAACGGCACACTGTAGATGCTCGATCCTTCAATCTATGGTGGATGCTCCATCTGGGATCGATACTCCCACCACCGCTCCCTCACGATCGGATTCGGCAAATCTGTTTGCTCCATGGCCCAGAGGAGCAGCTCTATGTACTCCGGCGCGACTCCCTACGGGAGTATCGCCGCCTTTTCGCTCTGTTGCAGATATTTGGCCATGGATGTCGCCGTCGCCGCTAGTTGGTCCTTGTATTCAAACCAAGACTGTATCCAACATCCTAGCTAGCTTCACAGGGTCGCCATCTGTGATCCTCATGCATCGGTTGTACTCCTCCATCGATCTACTTCTCCACAGCACCTTCACTCGCCGGCGGTGGTTTTTGAATGGAAGAGGAGAGGAGCAGCGCTGGTTTTGGATTAGAACAGGAGAGGAGCGACGCTGGTTTTGGACTGGAGCAGGAGAGGAGGGGCGGTGGTTTTGAAATGGACGAGGAGAGGAGCGGCGCTGGATTTAGATTGGAACAGGAGAGGAGCGGCGGTGGTTTAAGAGGAGAAGAGCGGAAGAGCGGCGCTGGTCTTGGAAGTATTTTTTGTTGTTTTGCATATTTTGGGTCAAAGTTTGACCACGTACTGTATTTGACAAGCAAAATGTGAATGCATGTCACCAAAAATTGTATCGTTTGGTTTGTATCTGAATGTACTTTCAAATTATATTATTTTTGCAACGTATAACATATATTTTATGTGCGAAAATCATGGTTAATTATGACCCAGAATAAAGGGAGACTAGTTAATGTGGGTCGCTTTCTTAATTGAAGGGTAAATTGATTTTGATTTTGATCCAGTCCTGTGGCATGACCCTCTCGCCCAATCCTAAATCGCTGCCAGACGCTCCTCTCCCTCTTCTCCATTGCAAAACCACCTCCTCTCCTCTCCATCATCTCCATTCCAAAACCACCGTCTCGCCTCTCCCTCTTCTGATCTTCTCAATTGCAAAACCACCTCCTCTCCTCTCCATCATCTCCATTCCAAAACCACTGTCTCGCCTCTCCCTCTTCTCTATTGGAAGACCACCGTCTCTCCTCCGATCTTCCAAAGCTAGCACCGGACCACTCAGAAGGACAACCATGGAGAGGATGCAGGAGTGAATCAGGCAGATCGCCGGCGGCGACCAGGCAAAGTTAGCCAGGTTGAAGGAGATCCTTAGTAGGTTTGACAATGAGTGGGAGATTTTGAGGACGGTGCGGGCCATGTGGCAATGTATGCGAAAGAGCGAGACGGTGGGGATGAGGGCGGCGATGTACATGTACTCCTCGGCGGCAGTCACGCCGCAGTCCTCCTCTAGGCGATGGAGCAGACAGATTCGCCCGAGGCGACAGTCAGGTGGAGGTGGTGGGCGTACAGGTCGAAGGTTGAGCACCCAGAGGATAACTAATCGATCGAGTATGGTGTGCCGTTCGTGAGGGTGCAGAGCCAGCCGGAGCCACAGGAGTATTCGTTCTCCCACCGCAAGAGGAGGCCTGATGGCGCGACGTCGCTTCCCCGCCGTTCTCCACGGTTCCCTCAATGCTCGCCTCGTTTCAACGGCGGCGGTAGGGTTTAAGGTAAGCTTCGCACTAACCTAATCTTCCACCTGCTCATGCTTACAATCAGTGTGACAACTAATGAAAATCATGCTTACAATCAGTCTCCAGTACTCGCCAATCACCTAAAATAGCTCTGGACCTTTGGGTCAAAGTTGTGACACAGTGTACAAATAAAGAAAAATAGATTGGTGCTTCTTTAGAAAAAGAGTACTCCCTAGAAAACTGCCAATATAAGCTACTAGTATTTGGTTAGAGGATTTGCTGCCGAGAAAGATCAGTCCACGAGGCGCCACACATCCCAATGGTGGTGGTGGGCGCCAATCGTGCATGCAGCATGGTTGGTGTCGGTAATTTTACTTGGCACACCTTGCACTCTGCATATATGCGGTTCCATACGTACATTTGTGTAGTTCCACCAAAATGCAGCTGAATAACCCTGTTTGCACAGATAATCAAAAAGCGTGATTACATTATAGTGGCACTAGTTGATGAAACACACAAAATAAATAGAAGAAAATATTGCGATAGTATCATAGTATGCCATCTTTGCAAGGCGAGATGGGCCTGCGACGCCTCATCTGATGCGCCTCATCTTGGACATCGTCCCAAGTCTCCCAGATACACCTTACACTGTGATGAACATCGATTACAGCGGTAGTACAAGGAGGCACCTTGAGACATTCAAATCTCTATTTTGTACATATCAACTAAAATTAAGCACCCCATTAGCGAAGCGCTTAAACATTAACAATGGGACTAGTTGATGAAACATACTTTAACAAAGAGAAGCACTTTCTTTATCAACATTGGAAATGAAATGATAGAGATGACACTCGCTCTATTTTAACTGTATTATTACTTCATTTTATCGGTGACACGAATTGAGCAGGTGGCAAGCGAGGTGTACCGTCGTCGCAAGGATGGGCGCGGGGTGCTTAGGCTGGGATCTTGAAGCTGGCTCTTTCGAGTCACCAACATGGATGATTCAATTCATGGGACCTTTTGGTGCAGTTCACCTAAAATGAAGCAATGTCCGTGAGCTAGCAGCTTCTTCAATTTTTTAAGAAAAGGGCTCCAGCCCGGTTCCATTTCCATCGAAAAACGAAACCCACAGAGCTTCTTCTTCATTAGTTGCAATAAAATTGAGCAACATCAAGGTTGGTTGTGAAGCTCTGGAATGCTCAACTATAATTTGGATATCATTTGTGCAGTTCAACTAAGATCGGCGTGAAATGTATATCTCTGTTTTCACAAAAAAGGTGCAAGGAGGGTGACTAACAAGTGATGAAACATGCATCAAATGAAAAGAAGCATGTTCCTTATCTGAATGGCAATCCTACAAGGACAGTAGCAATTTCTAAAGCAAGGGCATTGCTAGATATTAGTGTGGGCATTAGGATTAACTATGACAACCGTTAAATCGACATTACTTTGGGCACGGGAGAGTAGGCGGACCAGGACAGTTGCATTTCTAACGAAAAGAACCAACTTATCTTAATGGGAAATTTTAGCAGGACATGTAAAGAAGTGCCATTGATTCATATTACTGGAGGCATTACATTGAAAACAACATTGGTTTAACGTGTCCTTACTTTTAACAGTGCGACTGCTACATTTTACCAGTGGCATTACATAAGAGTGGCTCGAGGCAACAAACATCAGAACAGGATATCTGGGTTGGTCCCATTTTTGTTCGGTATAGCCACCTTATAATGTGTGAGGCTAGCAAATCTAGTGTTGTACTTACTCTGTTGACTTGTCCCCCAGTCCCCACTTTCTTTCCTTTTTCAACCAATAGATCGGGTTTATATTGAGTTTGTATTGCGTTTCCCTTTATTTCCCTATTAGACCTAGAGACCAGTTGGATAGCCAGTCTCTGCTACTATTCACCCCCATTATTTCCTATTTCGACCAAGTCCTGGATTCAGGTAACAAATCCTACCCCACCCCACCCCTTTCTTCCTTGTTTGAACCAAGTAGTACTAGATTCGAGTGCATGAACTAGTTTTACCTCTTAAACATAAAAAAAATTAGGTGGTTTTCGAACAGCCGATCGATCCTATCTACGAGGGGGCGTGAGAAATAGTAAAAGATACAAATGCAGCGGCGTCGGGAGCTGGGAAATAGAACTAGGCGGTTTGAAGGAAGTTATACGATGGTGGCGGGATGTCGCTAGGTGGGCGGCGGGAGGCTGGATCTGCCCACACTACAATAGCGAGGAAGAAGGGGTCGGAGGCCCTCCCTCACCAGTGGTGCTTGGGAGAGAACGGCAAGGCAGGCTGATCGGGATGCGCCCAATAGTGGGTAAGAGCTGTCACCGAGGACGACTGCATGAACATTGCACCTTCTCACCTTCCCCGGCGGAGAGGATCCGGCTGGATCTGTGACCAGCGGTGAGCAGAGAGAGAGAGAGTGTGGCCACTGCTGTCGTGTTTAGATCTGGAGAGGCCGAGATAGTGTGAAGAGAGCAACACTAGCAAGCAAGCGCGGAGGCTCCTGCCTATATAGTGGAGTAGTACTAGTTTTCTTTTGTCTACGGGCCGGCTTGACCTCGTCAATGACTGTCGAGTAGTCTTCATGCACGTGGCCGGGCGCGGTTGTCGTCATTTTGATCACGAAGCGAGATTATAACATATAACACGAAAAAATGCCACATGACAAGAAATCATAACCTCACTGCCCAAAGGAGACAACATGAATCCCGACGGACAAACTAGGCGAGGAACAAAGCTCTAATTAAAGATAAACTTCGTAGAAAAGGGTCCGTCGATAGATGTCCTAATTAACATAGCCGGCTTGACCTAGATGGAAGCCGAGTAGTCGATCTTCGTGCATGTGCCCCAATGACTAGCCCAACTCGGTTGTCGCTGTTTAACCCTCGCGATGATCCGAAGCACATGACACCTAATTTTGCGAGATGACAAGAAACCTTTTTAGATTTCTCACCACAACTACAACCATGTACAACACAACATGCACGATATGTAGAGCGATAGCCAATCCGGCGTGTCTGCTGGACTCTGGTCACATGCATGGACGAACTGATCTTCCGTGTCTTGCGAGGATCGTCCGAGCACCAACGTAGTACTACAACACTTCTCTAGTACTATCGCTCGTCTCCCTCTTCTATTAAGTCACCCGACTTGCGGGGCGAGGAGTGTGCCTATGGTGGGTTCTCAATTGCCGTCCCACATGTGTGTCTGAGCGCAATATGATCGCGTTCCATTCGGAGAGCAGCGTGCGGACCGACCGACCGTGCAGGGTGCAGCATAAGCGGCGAGCGTGCTGTATACTCCGTACATGTGTACCGACGTTTTCTAGATGCTTTGCTCCATGGCGGGCGCAATCCATGGATACAAAATTAGTATAATGTATACTATTTAAAATTGAGGCAGGGCTTTTCTGCGCGGTGGCGATGAGGCAGTTCCACCTAGTCGGTTCGACAGAGAGCGAGAAGGCGAGGGAGTAGGCTGCTGCAAGCGTGGGGCTGTGTGATTTGACAGGGAGTTACTCTTTGGACAGGTGGGGCCCCATGATTTGACTTGCCATTATCATTTTAAGCTGCGGCGCTTCGACCAGCGTGAGTCTCCCGATTCTGACCACCTCCATATAGGTGCCTCTCCCAATGCTCCACCATGTAGTAGAGGCTGGCTCTTGCATGAGCCCATTTCTCCACTTTTTCCTTGCCTCTCTTTCCTACACATATGCAAAATGCCATGTAAAGCGCACTATTGTACTTACTTGCTCCTCTGGTGCTTAAGCTTGCCACATAGGCATAAAGTCGATGTGGCAAGTTAATCAAGAAGAGAGAGACTAGTTTGGTGACCCAAGGAAGAAACGGTGCTAAGCGCGTGTACCTAGGTGAAAAGACAATTTTGAGTCTATAGCTAATTAAATGAAGCAAACTTAGCAACACCATTTCATTGGAAGAGTTCACTCCTTGGCAAATGCAATAAATACTAGTACTCCCTGTGTCCCATAATATAAGAAGGTTTTTGGCACTACACTAGTGTCAAAAACGTTCTTATATTATGGGATGGAGGGAGTATGAAGAAATAGATAGAGAGGAGTAAAAAAAAATACACTTATAGCCAACCTTATAGCTAACCTTGTTGTAGTATGAGTGACTAAGTGATGACTATCTATGACATGCCAACATCGGATAGCCTAGCACCATGTTAAATCTCAAGAGGCGCGATCGCGCGTCTGCAGCAGAGTGCGACCATGATACGAAGTCTTGGCAGCCCTTGGATGTGAGATCAAGCGGTCGCATGCTAAGTTGCTGAAAATTTGCAGAATAACCCTCCATGACAACCGACAAATTTCCTCCGTGGGCGAGTAGGTTTCTCGGTTTGCATGCGGGTTTAATGGAGGCGAGGCGTGTTCAGCCGGGAGTGCGATGGGCCGGCGCAGTACTATTCGATTTGACAACTACAACTAGTATATTATAAAAACAAAGAAGAGTAGTAGAGATAGAGATAAGAATAGAGACTAGGGAGGAGCACCATCTCTTTGCTTCGTGGGCTACTCACATGCTCCATTCGTGACGCAACATCCTACAGCCACTCCCTCACGCGCTCCATTCGGCGGGCGCTGTTGACATTTGGGGAGTGCACTCTCGCGACTGCTAGCAGCCACGACTTCAGCGACGACGACTTCTTCCCCGACCTCGGCAACCTCTTCCTCAACGACATGGGCGACAACCTCAACGCCAATGGTGCTGCTCCCGTTGCATCGTATGTGTTTCTGTCCTTCCTGTTTGAAATCGTGGTAGAATTCATGTCTCTACTCTGTGTCCTAGATTCGATCTGTTCATCTACTATGCTAGTTCGCATGATTAGTATAATCTCTGTTATAGCCGTCATGATTTATTTTGTAGTAAATCTTGTAGTAACTTGCTCATATATTCAACTGGCGGAACGTTCCGTACAGCCACTCCTGTTTCATGGACGGCCTGGTCGATGCCTCCAAGGAGCCCTTCGTCTACTGCTATGAGTGCCCGGTGCCGTTTTGGGGCTCGCCGGCGGACATCATGCATCACCTGACGTAGGCGTGCGGCGATCACTACTGGCCCTTGGTGAAGAACATCAAGTACGAGACGTGCTACCCGTTCACCATGCCGGAGTCACTAGAGGATCAGCGCCGCCTGCTACTCTCGGAGGAGGACGACAGCGTCTACTTCTTGATCATGGCCACCAGCAAGGCCCGTGCAGGCCGCCGCCACATCTCTGTAGTGTGCGTCAAGGGCGACGCCCCTGACGCTGACACTAACACGAGGCCGATGTACGAGAGCGTGCTCACTATTACTACCCCTCGGAGGTCCGTGGGCGGCGACACTGGCTACGTCAAGCTGACTTGGACTCTGCCGAGCTGGGACCTTCCCGCCGATGTGGACATGGAAGACGCATGGTATTATTTGACCCCAAACAATGTGCATGGGGACTCCATGGAGGTTCACCTGGACATATGCATTACTAAGTTAAATGTTGATCATTAGTCTTCGCTCAATGTAATCCGCTGTCTAAGCATGTGGAGACTTCCATGCATGATCTTGCTCTATTGGAGTATCGCGCATGAATAAAAGTGTATCCATTTATAGTTTAGTCTAGAATCTTCCATGTATGAATTTTTACTACAGTACCGGTGAAATACTTATGATGAACCATTTCACAAAGCACAATAAGATTTATTTCTTCACAAGTTTTGGATGCAGGTTGAGCAGTTGAGCGCTTTTGTTTGCAAAAGATACTTTTTATCTATTTCACCCAGATGTTTACGAGCTCTAGAGATTAAATAATATCCGAAGAAACCTATCAATACACATTACACATGAGATGACCCCACATCCTTTGTCAAAATAAACGACACCCCGATCAATGCATTTCACTCTTACGGCCAGCAGGACGGGCACTACACTAGTGTCAAAAGCGTTCTTATATTATGGGACGGAGAGAGTCGAAGAAATAGATAGAGAGGAGTAAAAAAATACACTTATAGCCAACCTTATAGCCAACCTTGTTGTAGTATGAGTGACTAAGTGATGACTATGTATGACATGCGAACATTAGATTGCCTAGCATGCCGTGTTAAATCTCCAAGAGCGATGATCGCGGGCGATGACGACGTCGTGGTAAGCGCGACCATGATACAGACTCTTGGCAGCCTTGGATCTGAATCAAGCGATGCATGCTAAGTTCTTGAAAATTTGCGAGAATAACCCTCAAGGATAGGATATTCACCCATAGGTCTAGAGTCACGCCATGCAACGTTCGATATCAGATCCAAGGGCTCTCGGAAGCCCGTATCATGGGAAGAATGGAAAGCCACTACCCTGCCCTTACTTGCGGCTGGCGATTCGCTCATACTCGTCCTGCCGTCCTTTAATACTACAGCGGTTCGCTCCTAGTCGTCCCGTCCATTCACATTACGGCAGTTCCACTAATCCTAACCCTCCTCCCAAATCCATGGCTGTAACATCCCAAATTTTCAATTTGGCATGTTATACATAGGTCATCCATGCATATCACATTTTATTGCATTTCTCTTTTGCCATCCTTGAAATCCTAAGCAACTCAAGGACCCTCGGAGAGAGTTGGGGATTTTCCGATTCTCATATTTGAATTTTATCAAATAATGAAGACGAGGATTTTGGATTTTATTATTTTTCTCTCCGGAAAATATTTCATGTTTAATAATAAATGAGAGGAGATAATATGACTTCCCTGAAAATAATTGAAATATCGGAGGAAAAATGTTAAAATCATTATTTGGATTTTATTTGCCTAGAAAAAAATTTGCATATATTTAAAAATTGCATTTTAGGGGCCAAGAAAAGTTCATCCTGTCCTAAATATTTTATTTAGGCAAAGAAAACTTGTTTTGGCATTTTAAGATTTTTATTTATTTTTCTAGGATTTTTATAAGTGTCGTAGACGTTTTTTAAATGAACCGCTTGGGGGCCAAAGGCCCAGCCGAGCAGGCCGGCCCAACCAGCCACCGCCGTCGCTGCGTGCGCCCCGCCGCCAGCCCGGACTGGAGTCAGGCGGACTCCTCCTCCCGCCGCCTTGCCCCCTCCTCCAAGCCACCGCCCCCCTCTTTAAATAGCGCCCCCCTCTCTAGCCACCACCGCCGCCACCACCGGACCCGGGCAGGCCCGAGCCAGTCGCCCCGCCCGCCCTCGCCGAGTCGCCGAACCGCCGCCGCCCCTCTAGCCGCCCTCGCCGCCCCTCGTCGGACCCAGCCGGAGCCGCCCGCCCCGCCGGACGACCTCGCCGGAGGTAGCCCTCGTCGCCGGTTTTTTTTTAAAGAACCCTTTGGTTTTTTTTAGAAAAACCCTAGCCCGTTTTTTTATATAGATCGGTTTTATTTCTCTGGTTTATTTATTTTGCGAGCGTTCGCTCGTTCGTTCATTTTTACGAACGTATTCATCGTTTAGTTTCTGCTAACGAACGTTCGTTCGTTTAGCCGTTCGTCATTTTCTTTTATCGGATTTATTCCGCGATTATTCCGATCGCGATTTCTGATCCGATGTTCGAATTAGTATAACGTTTTGCTCGTTTATCGGAATCAGGCGATTCAAGCGCCTGGAGTTTCATCTCGAAACCCTCTTTCCGAATAACCAACTCAAACCAGTTTTTGACTCTGTAAAATTAGACCCTAGTTGAAATTAGTAAACGGATGTTGTTTCTCTCGCCGTTTGAATTTCGTTGCTCCGTTTGGTTTGATTCTTTTTGCAAACCGGAGTTCTTAAGTTGAACTCTCCGGTCAATCTCTTTCAGTTGAAGTTTCGTTTGTGCATCTTTGCTTGTTGCTTATGTATGTATTGTTTGCTTGCGATAGAATTCCCGAAGTGCGAAGCGTGTTACTAGTCTCTAGGATTCACGGATCGTCAGCAAGGCAAGTAACACTTGATCATACTCTTTTCATACCCAGTTTTTATGCATTAGTTCAACCCTCAAACATTGCATGGTTAGGATGTCATTAAATTGTGGGTTGGGAAGTAGATGATGAGGTAGGAACCTATTGCCCTGTTACTATCAAACCCTTGGGAGTTACTTCTACGTTATGCTTATATTGCTATGCTATGCTCGTAGACGTGGTTTGGGTTTGAGAGACATTCACGACAGATGTGAGATTGTTAATTAATGGTTTACTTTAAGGTGGCAACTTAAATACACATCTGGGTGGATTGAGGCACACAGGGAACCAGTGTTGCTGTATTTTTTGAAATCCGGGGTACCGTGTGATCTTCCTATGGACCGCCACCAGGCTCAAAGGGAACTGAGGTTATTCATGCTAGAAACTTCCGTGTGCAGCCACAAGCTATTATGGGCTCTAGCATAGTTGAGTAAGTTCGTGAAGCTCTCGAAGAGGTAGATCAGCGGTAGTGGGTTTTATAGGTTTGGTATGATCTATCCGGAGTAGAGAGTTAATGTTTACGAAGATCGTGTCTCGGTCATCCACTTCTCAAACACCATGTAGTCGAGAAATCAGCGGAGGCGATCGAGTCTTGTGGGGAAAAGTCATAAACCTCTGCAGAGTGTACAATCTAATCATGGTTAGCCGTGTCCCCGGTTATGGACAATTCTGAGTATCTAGAACTTGAGTATTCACATGTATCTCATCACTCTAAATTAATATTGCTGGGTTGTTAATTACTTTAATTGGGATTGAGTTGGGGTTATACTTTCTCAATGATGTTTCAAGCACCATGATAGTTAAAGTAAAACTTATTCCTTTGATGTAGGGAAAAATTGGTTTTTCGCAAAAACTGTAACCGTAGAGCTTTCCACCAGCCAAACATGCATGTAGTGTTATCATTATTCCGTTGTTGCTCTATTATGTTACATTGCCAGCATATTCCATGTGCTGACCAATTTTTGGGCTGCAACGTATTATGTTGCAGACTTTTCAGACGAGGAGTAAGGTTCGATAGGTCGTTGCCGTGCAGCTCAGTTATGCCGTTGGAGTTGATGGACTCACTTTACCTTCCAAGCCTTCCGCTGTTACCGCATTAGATGGCCTTAAGCCATATTATTGTAATAAGTTCTCTTTTGAGACATTCGATGTAATAAGTGTGTGATTGCTACTCTGTTATAAATCCTTGATCTTGTGTGTGTCGGCATTACCGATCCGAGGATGACACGGAAGCACGAGACTTGACCATCTGAGGTCGGTCGCTACAAGAGGGTGTCGAGCACCTGCTGAGTGTAGGACACGACCACTAGGATAAAACCATAGATCACTCCTCTCTACTCATTTCGACCCCTCTCCATTTTCCACTCTTTAGGATGACGGAGATGAAGTACAAGTTTGCACAACGTATGAATACACACCTTTTGGGCGCCACTTGAAGGAAGTCACTAGGTACTGAATATTGGAATACCAAGCTTCACGGGACGTACAACGCCACCTTACCGAAGAAGAATCTGGAAGATTCAAGCTCTAGTTCCGGAAGGGCGTTTGCGTAAACACGGAGCCCATAGTATGTGTTTTCAATGCACCAACATGGAGTTTGGGAAAGAGTATGGCAGCTCACATTACCATGGGGCGCATTGGAGAAGTCTACAATAAGGAGCTTAAAGACACCATATACCAAATATGTGGGCGCCGAGGGCGTTCAATGGGAAGTAATCAGCACCAAGAAGGATCCATTGCAGCTTACATCCAGGGAGCTAAACCAGCACATTCGGCGTCAAGAGAACCGGATGTCTTGCAGACATGATGGATTTGAAGAAAGCGAAAACTAGGATCATCGAGCTGGAGGAAGAACTCAAGTCTACGCGATGGACATGAGGAAGAAATCAAGACCCTCTTGGAAAGAATGGCGACCTAGTCAAGAAGATCGAGTCTTCATGGGAGGACCAGCACCGAAAGAAGAGGAGCAAGAAGAGGAAGAAGATCCCACTTGTCCGGACAACTACATCATCATCGACGACACCGACTCAGATCCGAGTGATGATGACTATGAAGACGAAGCTGGAGCAGACATCATGGAGTCTTCCACCGATCAAATTTCTAGATAGCCACCATATAATAGTAGTATTTTCCCCATGTAACTAGTAGTAGCTGAGCACTTATGCGATAGTCCTAGACCGTTTTGTATGCCCTTGCTTGATTGAATGAATATATGTGTGTTTGCCTCATGTGCATATGGGTAGTGTTTTCTCGCTAGACCTCTTTCTATTCTAATCACTTCCATCTAAACCTTGAGATGCCTCGAGGCGTGACCCGGTTTTGTTTTCCCACGGAGCTCACCAGTTGATCCAACAGCGAGAATGCCTTGATGCAATTGATAGTTCGAGAACCAGGGCAATGCCAACAACAACAACAACCCGCCGCCCGATGGACAATTTAGCCCGTTTTACGAGGTTACAACCGCGGTGTTTTCGGTAGCACCGAGCCAATAGTTGCGAGATGATTGGCTCGCCCGTGTTGGAAGGGTTAACCACCGCGGGATGCGGGATCTTTGAAAAGTGCGCTTTGCCGCACATCAATTGGATGGACCAGCAGCCGCATGGTGGGAGAATTACGGCTACTTTTCCTATAGCCAATGTCACTTGGGACCAGTTCAACAAGCTTTTCATACGGCCCATGTTTCAAGCTGGAGCCATGCGGATAAAGCGTGAGTTACGCAACTTACGCCCGAAGAACCGTACTATGGCCCGATGCGTGGATGAGTTTAGCAAGTTATCACGCTATGCCCCTGATGATGTGGCCACAGATGCCGCGAAGCAAGAGATGTTTATGGAAGGGCTGAATGATGAGATGAGTATGCAGTTGATGGTGGCAACTTTCAACAACTACCAGGAGTTGGTAGATAAGGCTCTAATGATTGAAGGAAAGAAGCAACAAATTGAGAGTCTTAAGAGGAAGTATGGACAAGGGAAGTATAACTCAGGAGCTCACCAGAAGCCTCGCTTAACCCCGAACTTGGGAGGACTTGTTCATAACCATGGAGGACATAACCATACTGGAGGAGGATCGCATAATCAAACTGGTGTGAAGAATGGGAATGGGGCCAACAATAATCAGAATCGCTCTAACCCAGCTACACCCGCCAAGAGGGACTTAAGCCAAGTTATTTGCTTCAAGTGCGGGAAGACAGGGCACTATGCCAATGACTGCCCTGAAGGAAAGAATGGAAACGGAAATGGAAGCGCTGGGAAGAAGCCCAATCCATTCAACAAAGAACAAGTGAACCACGTTAACGTGGAGGAAGTTGAAGAGCGGCCGGACGGTAATAGGTAAGTTTTTGGTTCAGTCATTTACCGCTATTGTTCTTTTCGATCTTGGTGCATCGCTTTCATACATATCAAGGGATTTGTGGATAAGTTTAAGTTACCAACCCAGACCCTTAGGACCCCTCTTTTAGTGAGCTACTTTGGAGTAGAGTACATGGCTAGCGGATGGTGCACCAGATACCCTAATCATTGGCACGCATGTTTTCCGTCGACCTAATTATGTTGGAGTCGCAAGGATTGGATGTGATATTAGGTATGGACTGGATGTCAAAGTATGGAGGAAGTATTGACTGTGCTAGCAAGTCAATTTATCTTACCACCCAGGAGGAAAAGGATTAAGTATGTATCTAGGCATGTGCCTAGGAGGAGCCAAGTGAATGCCCTCACGGGAGTTATGCAGGAGGAAATGCGTGTAGTAAAGGATTATCCAGATGTTTTTCGGAGGAGTTACGGGCATGCCCCGGATCGAGACATCGAGTTTACGATAGAACTAATGCAGTGCAGGGGCCAATATCAAAGAGACCCTACGGATGCCCGCAAATGATCGGAGGAAATTAAGAAGCGAGATCAAGGAGCTATTGGAGAAAGGTTACATTCGTGAGAAATTCATCACCTTAGGGGAGCCCAGTACTTTTGGTTGAGAAGAAAGATAAATCCCTAAGGATGGTTGTTGATTACCGAGCTCGAATGAAATAGCGATAAAGAACAAGTATCCCTTACCGATGATTAATGATCTGTTTGATCGGTTACAAGGAGCTAAGGTGTTTTCGAAGATTGATCTCGATGAGGATACCATCGATTGAAGATCCGAGAGAAGGATATACCAAAGACAACATTCACCACACGGTATGGATTATATGAGTATCACGGTCATGTCATTTGGACTGACTAACGCCCTGCCTATTTCATGAGTATGATGAACAAAGTGTTCAAGGAGTATTTGGACAAGTTTTTGTGGTGTTTATTGATGATATTATGGTTTACTCGAAGAGCGAGGAGGTGCCGCAGAACACCTACGTTTGGTTCTCGAAAACTCGAGAACACCGATTATCGCCAAATTCAGCAAGTGCGAGTTTTGGTTGAAGGAAGTTGGATTTCTTGGGCATGTTATATCGGGAGAGGTATAGCAGTAGATCCTAGTAAAATTCATCGATCATCTTTGAATGATTGGCACCCACTTGATCGGCGAGATTCGCGATTTCCTTGGTGGCGAGGATATTACGGAGATTCATTGAGAATTTTCCAAGATTGCTAAGCCAATGACAGAATTGCTAAAGAAGGATACTAAGTTCAAATAGACGGAGGATTGCGAGACAAGCTTTCAAGAGTTGAAGAAGCGGTTGACTACAGCCCAGTCTTGACCTTGCGGATATACATAAGGAGTTTCAAGTGTATTGTGGCGCCTCTCGCTTGGGACTTGGATGTGTTCTTATGTAGGACAGAAAAGTTGTTTCGTATGCCTCACGACAACTGAAGCCACATGAGTTGAACTATGCCACGCATGATTTGGATTTAGCAGCTGTAGTACATGCGTTAAAGACCTGGAGACATTATCTCATTGGAAACCGTTGTGATGTGTACACGGATCATAAAAGTTTGAAGTACATTTTCACACAGAAGGAGTTGAACCTCAGACAGAGGAGATGGCTGGAGCTTATAAAGGATTACGGTATGAAGCTACACTATCATCCAGCAAAGGCCAACATCGTAGCAGACGCTTTGAGTCGGAAGAGTTATGCCAATATCCTTGAAAGTAGAGGACTGCCAAAGGAGTTAGCAGAGGATATTATGGAACTTCAGTTGGAGATTGTTCTAAGAGGTTTTCTTGCAACAATGGAGATTCAGTCGACATTGTTAGACAAGATTCGAGAAGCTCAGAAGGAGGATAAAGAGATAGCTGAGATAAAAGAAAAGATGGGCAAAGGAAAAGCCAAAGGTTTTCGCGAGGATGAGCACGATACCTTGTGGTTTGAGGACGGTTATGTGCCCCACAATTGGAGATCGGAAGTTAATACTTCAAGAGGCCCATGACTCACCATACTCGATTCACCGGAAACACCAAGATGTATTTGGACTTGAAGGAGCGTTTACGGTGGACTGGTATGAAGAAGGATATTGCGAGTATGTAGCTGTTTGCGATGTATGTCGAGAGTGAAGGCGAGCATCAAAAGCCAGCGGGGACTGTTGCAGCCTATGCCAATACCGAATGGAAGTGGGACAAACTTGGCATGGATTTTATCACGGATTACCCGAACCAAAGCAGGATATGATTCAATATGGGTAGTTGTGGATCGTTTGACCAAAGTAGCTCACTTCATCCCGGTGAAAACAACTTATACAAGTGCCAAGTTGGCCAAGATATATATGACCAGGATCGTATGTTTGCACGGAGTTCGAGGAGCATCGTGTCGAGATAGAGGAACACGGTTTACTTCAAAGTTTTCGCATCAGCTACACGAGACTTTGGGTACCAGATTGGAATTTAGTACCGCGTTCCACCCACAGACGGATGGACGAGAGAGAGAGTTAACCAGATTACGGAGGATATGTTAAGAGCACATGCGCTAGATTATGGATCTAGTTGGGATGACAATTTACCGTACGCAAAATTCTCATATAACAACAGCTACCAGGCCAGTTTGAAGATGGCACCGTTCGAAGCTCTGTATGGACGCAGATGTAGAACGCCATTGATGTGGGATGAGGTTGGAGACCGTCGGTTGTTTGGACCAGATTTGATCAAGGACTCGAGAGGAGAAGGTTAAAGCGATCGAGAGCGGACTAAAGATTGCTCGGTCTAGACAGAAGAGTTACGCAGATTCAAAAGCGCAAGAAGTAACCTATCAAATTGGAGAAAGAGTTTATCTGCAGTATCACCCACGAGGGAGTGAAACGTTTTGGAGTAAAGGAAAGTTAGCCCCAAGATTTGTAGGACCGTATCGTGTTTTGGAGCGGATGGGAGAAGTTGCCTACAAGCTGGAGTTACACGAAGGATTGTCGGGAGTTCACGATGTGTTTCACGTATCACAGTGAAGAAGTGCCACTTGCGAGATGGCTGATATACCGTTAAAGGATCTGATGCCCCTAGAGGCGATGCGGTTGGATAGTAATTTGACTTATGAGGAAGAAGCGGTAAAGATTCTTGATTTGACAGCCGAGTCACCCGCAACAAAGTTATCAAGTTTTGCAAAGTTCAATGGAGCCACCATACGGAGGAGGAAGCCACACAGGAGCGAGAAGATGATATTCGCAGGACCATCCGCACCTATTTTCTAGCCAACCCGAATCTCGAGGGCGAGATTCATCTTAAGTGGGGTAGGTTTATAACATCCCAAATTTTCAATTTGGCATGTTATACATAGGTCATCCATGCATATCATATTTTATTGCATTTCTCTTTTGCCATCCTCGAAATCCTAAGCAACTCAAGGACCCTCGGAGAGAGTTGGGGATTTTCCGATTTTCATATTTGAATTTTATCAAATAATGAAGACGAGGATTTTGGATTTTATTATTTTTCTCTCCGGAAAATATTTCATGTTTAATAATAAATGAGAGGAGATAATATGACTTCTCCGAAAATAATTGAAATATCGGAGGAAAAATATTAAAATCATTATTTGGATTTTATTTTATTTATTTGGAATTTTATTTGCCTAGAGAAAATTTGCATATATTTAAAATTGCATTTTAGGGGCCAAGAAAAGTTCATCATGTCCTAAATATTTTATTTAGGCAAAGAAAACTTGTTTTGGCATTTTTAGATTTTTATTTATTTTTCTAGGATTTTTATAAGTGTCTGCGGAACGTTAAAAAAAAACCATGGCCCAGGGCCAAAGGCCCAACCCAAGCAGGCCAGCCAGACACCGCCCCGCCTGCGTCTTGCCCGCCCCCGCCCGCGCCTGGAGTCCGAGTCGGACTCCTCCTCCCGCCGCCTTGCCCCTCCTCCAAGCCACCGCCCCTCTTTAAATAGCGCCCCTCTCTAGCCACCACCGCCGCCACCCCCCCGGACGGGCCGAGGCCCCGAGCCAGTCGGCGCCCGCCCCGCCGAGTCGCCGAGCCGCCGCCGCCGCCTCTAGCCGCCCTCGCCGCCCCTCGCGGACCCGCCGAGCCGCCCGCCCAGCCGGACGACCTCGCCGGAGGTAGCCCTCGTCGCCGGTTTTTTTAAAAGAACCCCGGTTTCTTTTAGAAAAACCCTAGCCCGTTTTTATATAGATCGGTTTTATTTCTCCGGTTTATTTATTTTGCGGCGTTATTGCTCGTTCGTTCGTTTTACGAGCGTATTAAATCGTTAGTTTCTGCTAACGAGCGTTAGTTCGTTTAGCCATTCGTCGTTTTCTTTTATCGGATTTATTCCGCGATTATTCCGATCGCGATTTATGATCCGATGTTCGAATTAGTATAACTTTTCGCTCGTTTATCAGAATCAGGTGATTCAAGCGCCTGGAGTTTCATCTCGAAACCCTCTTTCCGAATAACCAACTCAAACCAGTTTTTGACTCTGTAAAATTTGACCCTAGTTCAAATTAGTAAAAGGATCTTGTTTCTCTCGCCGTTTGAATTTCGTTGCTCCGTTTGGTTTGATTCTTTTTGCAAACCGGAGTTCTTAAGTTGAACTCTCCGGTCAATCTCTTTCAGTTGAAGTTTCGTTTGTGCATCTTTGCTTGTTGCTTATGTATGTATTGTTTGCTTGCGATAGAATTCCCGAAGTGCGAAGCGTGTTACGAGTCTCTTGGATTCACGGATCGTCAGCAAGGCAAGTAACACTTGATCATACTCTTTTCATACCCAGTTTTTATGCATTAGTTGAACCCTCAAACATTGCATGGTTAGGATGTCATTAAATTGTGGGTTGGGAAATAGATGATGAGGTAGGAACCTATTGCCCTGTTACTATCAAACCCTTGGGAGTTACTTCTACGTTATGCTTATATTGCTATGCTATGCTCGTAGACGTGGTTTGGGTTTGACAGACATTCACGACAGATGTGAGATTGTTAATTAATGGTTTACTTTAAGGTGGCAACATAAATACACATCTGGGTGGATTGAGGCACCTGGGGAACCCAGTGTTGCCTGTATTTTTGGAAATCCCGGGGTACCCGTGTGATCTTCCTATGGACCGTGTCGGTGTACTAGAATAGGGTACCTAGTACCCCGAACTTCGTCTGCAGACAGTGCTTAGCGCCCACGGCCGGGCGGCTGTTGGCCGCCAAGATCCTCAGCAGCTCCGTGGAGCCATTCAAAACAAAGTAGTCAAGACCCGGCAAGAGGAGCTTGCGGGAAGGCCTGGCGCAAAGAAAACAAGGCCCGGCAAGAGGAGCTTGCCGGGAAGGCTTGGCGGGCGCTAAAACCCCAAGCGCGACAAGGTTCCCTTGTGACAAGGCGCTTGCAGGCGGGGCGACCTCTCTTCATCTCCGCTCCAGCTCACCCGCCAGCGTGTCACCACAGGGCTCTCCCAGGGCAGCGTGTCGAGGGCTGTGCAGCCAGCGGAGAGTAGCGACAACAGCGCGACAAGCTACCATCATGGCGGACGGGCGCACTTAACGGTCCCTATTACCTTGTTGGGCGGCCGAGGCGGGCATTGATGACTCTTGTCCCTTGCCGTCGAGTTAGGTATAGGTTCTTGTACCTTTGTACATAGCGGTGTACCAACCTAGGTTTTACCATTGTAACCTTGTCTACTTGCCATATGTGGTAACCCCTTGAGCCTATAAAAGGAGGGCCGGGGCAGCGTGGGGAGGTTCGATTCGATTGGGTTTTAGCTAGCTCCAGCTTAGTTCATCACACTCAAGTTAGGTCTTGTAGCCAACATTGCTCCCTAGCAAGAACACGGATAATCCACAAAGCAGCGGTAGGAGTATTATCTCTCGGAGAGCTCGAAGCTGGGTAAAAACCCTCTCGTGCGCATCGCCTCGACCCGCTCTTCTTGCGGTCTCCGCCCCCTCCGAACCACAAAGGGACCCAGGTCCCGTAGGTGCTCGTGAGGCACGATCAGCTCTTCCCGACATCTTTGGCGCGCCCGGTAGAGGCGTCGAGGCTGTGTGAACCCGGTCCGGCGGTCGCGCTAGCAACTCCATCGGCGTCTTCGTCGACATGGCGCCGAAGAAGAAGCCTTCGGCAGCAGCTGAGCCATCGCGTCGAACCCACCACCACGGGCTGTCGGCGGTGGGGAAACGCTGGCGGAGGGACGGCGTCGTGAGAGAGCCCACGATGCCGCCAGGCCCAAGGACAACGGCGCGCGGCGTCGGTGTCGAATCTGCACGCGTCCATCGCGGGAGGCGCTTGGGCGGACAGCGCCACGATACTCGTGGCGCCATCGCTCATTGGATCAAGGCCAAGCTGGAGGATCCGAGGCCCTCGAGACCGCATGCGCTGACATGCGGTGCGAGTGGGGTATGGTCGCTGAGGCGGGATGCTGCTCCTCCTAACTTGGTTGGGAGTCGAGCACATCCGTTCTTCGCTCCGTACACCGTTGCCGCCAACCACACCAGCGGAAGCCTTGGCAAAAGCCCAGCTGCTCTAGATTACCCTCCAGCGGCCGACAAGGTCGGCGAATGGAGGGCCACAATTCAAAGTCTCATCGGCCGCCAGCGGCGTCGCCCCGCGGCAACCAAGTGCCGCGGCGCGGCGAGCGACAAAGCGCGAGCGATGGCGGCAGACTTGCGGGTGCACCCACCGTACACTCCCCTTCCGAAGGCCAAGATCGCCCGACTCGCGGATCCACCTCGGCAGCGACTCCGCGGCGTCGTCGGATCCACGAGCTTCGTCGCGACCAACGCCAAGTTCTTGAGGAGCGACAAGAAGAGGGCGCTCGAACCCGTATCGGCGCCCGAAGAAGCGCGTCGTCAATCGACCAGCGCGCCGGGCCCACGTCGATATGCATGCGCCGAAGAACGAGCGACTTGCCGTATCGCGGTAGGTTGCCCTGCGTTCACTCGTGAGCTGCGGCAAGTCCGGTGGCCCGACAAGAAGAACTTCAAACCAGATGTGCGGAGAAATGCGGCGGCAAGGCGCATCCATCGAATTCCTCGGCATCTACACCATCGCGGTGCAAGCTGCGGGGGCGGGGCGACAAGATCCTCGTAACTACTTCCCCTTGGTGCTCAAGCCAAGCGTCGGATCTTGGCTCATGCACTTGCCGGATGGCTCTATTTCTTCTTAGGCAGATTTATGCCACTAGTTTGTTAGGCGCCTTCACGGTGACCACAAGCCTCATGGCCGAGAGTGATCTCCACCTGCTTGCCCGAAAGGAGGGGGAGTCTCTGCATAAATTCATCCGAGAGATTCATCAGTGCACTATAACATCCCAGGGCGTCCACCTGCTGCGGTGATTAGTGCATTCCATCGAAATGTCTTGAAATCGCAGGATGAGGGAGGAGATGGCGATGTGCAAAGTGAAAGACGTCGTGAGCTCTCATACTGCCGACAAGTGTGCCGCGCTGAAGAAGGAAGAAGGCTCCCGGAGAGTGTGGGAGCAGAGTCGGCGAGTGAGGGACCGCCCGACAAGGAATAGCCGTCGGCGGAACAACAGGAGGAAGAAAAACCAAGAAGTACTAGTTGTCGAGCAGTCCGGCAAGGATGGGGCCGCCAACCAAGCCAAGGCCGGTGGCTCCGGCAAGGAGGTTGCCGTTGACACCGACCGCCAAGCTGTGGCGGCCGCCGACAAGCTGGCAGCTCAACAAGCGATCTTGTAAAATTCACCGCACTAAGGGCCATGGTCTCGAGCTGCAAGAAAGTCGAGCAGCTTTTGAGCTCTGAAGCTGAATCTGGCGGCGGGACAAGGAGAAAGCCCAAGAAGGTGCAGGTGTAGCAAGTAAAAAGAGACCGGTCGGGGAGGGCCCGGCAAGGCAAGGCCAAGCAGCGGCAAGGAGACAGACCTCCCGTGGCCGTGACCAGGAAGAAGATGAAGATGAAGATGGCGAGGATTATGAAGGCGATGAAGCTGATGAGCATGAGTTTCAAAAGGCAGCGGAGGTCCTTTGCGTCGGCGGTGGTGCGTCTCGCATACCTCGCACCGCCAACTCAAGCAATGGATCGTGAGGTCAATGCAGCGAGAACCATCCATAGAGTCACGCAAACCTCGAAGTGGTCCAGCCGCCCATCATCTTTGACATTGAGGATCACCCTGATCGCATCACTGCGGTCGGGTGCTTGCGATGTTGGTCTCACCAACCATCCGCAACCTCAAGGTCACAAAGATGCTTTGGTTGACGGCGAGGCGGCCTGAATTTGATCTCCTCTGCGGTGCTCGAAGCTTCAAATCCACGACAATGAGCTCGAAGAAACTGGTACTTTCAAGGAATCAACCCGGAAGGAGCAAGCCCAAGGGAAGATCACGTTGCGGTGACATTCGGCGGCGAACTCAACTTCGAGCGAGAGGGTCACATTTGGCGTCGCCGATTTCCCATTGCCCTACAATGGCATACTCGGCCGTCCGGCACTCGCCAAGTTCATGGCCGCCTCTCATTATGCTTACAACCTACTCAAGATGCCTGGCCCGATAAGCGTCATTTCTGTCCACGGCGACAAGAAGGATGCACTTATCTGCGCCGACAAGATTTACCGGATGCAGCGGCCGCTCGGATAGCAAGCTACTTACATTTGGAGCTCCGGGCGAAGAAGAAGACCACCAGGTCCGGCAAAACTCTGTTGCCCACTCCGGCAGCGCACCTCTTGGTGCTGCGCTACCGTCGAGGACGCACCATCGAGCTCCACCGGCAAGTGCAACAAGGCGATGGCAGCTCCGCCAAAGACTAAGAAGGTGCCGCTAAGGAGGGCGGCCTTTGGTGGCACCTACACCATCGGTGCCACGCTTGATCCTAAATAGGAAGGCGAGCTCGTTGCTTTCCTGCAGGCGAATGTCGATGTGTTTGCATGGCAACCGTCGATATCCCGGTGTTCCCAGGAAATAATTGAGCACCACCTAGTTATCTGTCCTCACGCTTGGCCCGTCAAGCAAAAAGTTAGGAAACATGCGGTGGGCGCCAAGAATTCATAAAAGAAGAGATCAAGAAATTGGAAGCAGCAGGGCTTGTCGGAGGAGTCCTCCACCCCGTGGTTGGCCAATCCGGTAGTGATGCATAAGGCTAACGGAAATGGAGACTTTGTATTGACTTCACGGGCGTTAATAAAGCTTGTCCCAAGGACCCATTTCCTTGCAGCGTATCGACCAGATTGTTGACTCCACTGCTGGGTGCGATCTGCTTCGTTTCTTGATGCATATTCAGGATATCATCGATCTTCATGGCGAAGAGGATGAAGATAAAACCGCATTCATCACACCATGTAGCACGTCTTCGCTTTATCACGGATGCCTTCGGTTTGAAGAATGCTGGTTCAACTTCTTGCAAGGGTAGTCCATGATGCTTTTGGGCCACAGATGCACGAAATGTAAAGCCTACATGGGCGACATAGTGGTCAAAAGCAAGGACAGAGCGACTCGATTCAGGATTTAGATGAGGCGTTTGCAAACCTGCGCAAGATCAACCTCAAGCTCAACCCGAGAAGTGCGTGTTTGGAGTCCCTTCCGGCAAGCTTCTCGGGTTCTTTGTATCAATGAGGGAATTGAAGCCAATCCCGACAAGATCAAGGCCATTGAGCGGATCGAAGCACCAAAGCGCGTCAAGGGCGTCGGGAGGCTTGCGGTTGCGTGGCTGCTCTCGGCGAGTTCATCTCTAAAATCTGCTGGCGCGCACCGCCGTTTTCAAGATTTTGAAAAAGCAGGTCAATGAAATGGACTCGAAGCGGAGGCTGCGCTGCAGACTTGAAGAGATACCTGTCCTCCACTCGATACTTATCGCACCTAAACCACAAGAAAAGTTGCTGCTGTATATAGCAGCGACCAATCAAGTGGCTAGTGCTGCGTTAGTAGCGGAGAGGAGGCGGATGATGAGCCGCAACCGAGGCGAGGTGCGTCCAGCGACGAAGGGGGCTTCGTCGTCAAGCTCTGGTCCCGCAAGGGCGGATCAGCGAGGTTGCGACAAGATACGGAAGAAGATGGTGCAGCGCCCGGTGTACTTTGTCAGTTCCCTTCTGCAGGGGGCTAGATCAAGGTACTCTGGCGTACAGAAGCTGCTTTTCGGCTTCCTCATGGCCTCGAGAAAGCTGCGCCATTACTTCCAAGCACATGAGATAACAGTTGTCACTCGCTTCCCGCTGAAAAGGATTTTGCAAAATCCAGAAGCAACAGCGGGGTTGTCAGTGGGCCTTTGGAATTGTCAAGCTTTGGTCTTAAGTTCGAAAGCACTTCAACTATCTGAGCAGGGCATTGGCAGAATTCATAGCGAGTGGGCGTAGCGCAGGATGAAGAGATCCCGAGACGAGCATCCCCATCAAGGAGGCAAATAAAGAGTGGCTGATGTACTTTGATGGTGCCTTCTCGCTGCAAGGCGCCGGTGCCGGCGTGCTGCTTATCGCACCCACCGGAGAGCACCTCAAGTACATAGTCCGGATGCACTTTCCCAAGGAACAAGCAACAAACAATACTGCCGAGTATGAAGGATTGCTTGCCGGTCTCAGGATTGCTGTGGACCTTGGGATCAAGAAGCTCATTGTCAGGGGAGACTCACAACTTGTCGTCCGCCAAGTAAATAAGGATTACCAGAGTCCGTTGATGGAAGCCTACGTCGATGAAGTGAGGAAGCTGGAAGAGCATTTTGAAGGCCTGCAAATGGAACACGTTCCAAGAGCACAAAATGATATAGCTGATGGCCTCTCCAAATGTGCCGCACTTAAGTTACCTGTGGAACCAGGAATTTTTGTGCTCAAGCTGACTCAGCCAACCGTGGCACCATCAACGAGACGAGCAAGAAGAAAAATTGGTTTCAGGCGACTACTTCCCGCAGAGCTCTCTGAAGCCGCCGCTAAGAAGGTCCCTAGAACCAATGCAAATATCAGCGAGGAGCGATCTGCTCCGACAAACCACGCAGTTTGTATCGTTGAAGCAAACGCTCCCGACAAGCTTAGCTCCGGCAAGCTTGACGGGGATCATCGAGCTCCGGCGGACCAGCGGGTCCTTGCCGTGAGAAGCTGATGGTCCCTTGATGACACATGAGCCTTTAGTCCTCGTTGTCGAGCCACGAGGCTCCAACTTGGGCACAAAGCAGATCATCCATTTCCTTCATACAGGAGAACTTCCCGAAGAGCAAGAAGAAGCGGAAAAAGTAGCCCGGCAGTCAAGTATGTACCAGTTTGTTGACAACATCCTGTACAGAAGAAGACTCAACGGAGTGAAATTGAAGTGTATTCGCCGAGAAGATGGACATAAGCTGTTGGCAGAGATACATGGAGGCATATGTGGTCACCACATTGGCGCAAGAGCACTTGCCGGCAAAGCTTTCCGGCAAGGTTTCTTCTAGCCAGAAGTCCTCCAGGATGCAACTGCACAAGTAACCAAGTGTGAAGCGTGCCAGTTCCATTCAAGACAGATACACCAGCCAGCTCAAGCTCTCCAGACGATCCCTTTATCCTGGCCCTTCTCGATGCAGGGGCTCGATATCCTCGGCCCCTTCCCGGCGCAGTCGGGGCTTTGAGTACTTGTGCGTCGCAATCGACAAGTTCACAAAGTGGCGGAAGTGGAACCAGTCGCGGAAGGAAGCTGGATCGAGGAGCTGCGGTGGTTCTTTGGTCGATCGGGGCGGCGCCAAATCGAGCCACCGGCGGACACCCTTTGCTCTAGTCTACGGAGCGCGGGCAGTTCTCCCCACGGAACTTCGTGATCTGGGTCACCTCGAGTGCTCGCTTATGATGAGCTTGAGCAAGAGCAGCTGCGACAAGATGATCTTATGCTACTCGAGGAAGATCGTCTTCAGCTGCTTTGTCTGAGCTGCTCGTTACCAGCAAGCTTTGCGTCCGCTACCATAGCCGCAAAGTTAACGCCGAAGCTTCGAGGAAGGCGACCTTGTTCTTGGCGCATTCAATCCGCCAAGAATTCCAACAAGTTGGCCTTGAAGTGGGAAGGCCCTTATCGGGTAAAGCGAGTCACTAGGCCGGTGCTGTCCGCCTTGAGACCGAAGGCGGCTTTCGGTGAGCAATTCTGGAACATAGAGCATCTTCGTAAGTTTTACCCATGAGGCGCGGTTGCGGAACCCGTTCCGCAACCAACCTTTTGTACAAGTCTTGCTGCTGTTGCATGTAATCCTTTGTACAAAGCCGGGCGCAGACCCCGTGCATCAGTAAAGCCTATGGTTGCGCACATTTTTGTTAATGCATGCTTTCATAGTCATATATGCATGTGGTTACTAACATCTTGTGCAGCACCCACACCCGGTAAGCGATAATGAGCCATTAGGCTTCACAACTGTCTTTTTCTCTTCTTTCTTCTCAAACAAGAAGAAGGTTCATCCACCCACAAGTTAACCGGGGGGAGAGGAGGAGATAGTGGTGTAGGCATCGCTCGAGGGGCTGTCGCTTTGCCGGAAGATGGACAACAGAAAAGCTAAGTTGCTAAGTTTAAGCGACCAGTTTTAAATTTTTGAGTTATCTTCCTCGAACGATAAGTACTTTGTATGGAAAACCTGTGCGCGGAGTAACCAAATCGTGACTAGTCGTGCCCTTACTTTGTTTCGAGTCCGCTCAACAACTTAAGTGAGCTGCGGCTAGTCCTTGACGAGGTTGCTTGTCGATGGCGACCCTTGACGAGCTGCTGAAGTTCCTTTTCGGCGCTCATGGCAAGGGTGCCGCACCGACAAGTTTCCCTAAAAGCGTAGGGTAAAAACATACAAGGGAAGAAATCGAGTAAAGGAAATAACGTTGCATTCGATTGCCTAAGATAGTGTATATTGCAAAAATAACCTATCGTGGCACTAGCTAAGTGTTCTCGGAACCGAAATAACAGCGAAGAGAAGAAAGATCTTGGCGTCAAGCCCGGCAAGATAGAGTTGCCGAGGGCTGCGGCAAGCCGAGTTGCCGGGGCGCGGCGAGCAAGGGTCACCGGGTCTGCGGCAAGCGAGTTGCGGAGGCTGCGGTATCGAGATAAGCCTTCGTCCTTCTTCAAACTTCCCTCTTTCATTAAAACATTCTACTCGGATACAGTCCGTGGAGAGTGAAAAACATGAAAGAGGGATTACAAGTTCTTAAATGCAGATAAGGCCGAAGGCTTACAAATTAAAAAGATAAGATGCCGTAATCCTTTTCTGTCCCTATCTTGAGGAGGTAGGTTAAGGAGGCGGGAAGGGCAAAAGGAGCGTCTCTGCTGAGCTACAGTGCGAAGGCACCAAGAGAACATGCCGGGCTCTCCGAAGGCTTGCGGGGATGGCGTCGGCGAGCGAGCTCGAAGGCAGGCGGCGGGGCGTCGGCCTGACGCTGTCGAGGCACTCGCCCTCGTACTCCGACTTGACGGCCTTGTCGCCATCCCTCTTCCCCTTCGCAGCCTCCCCACGCCAGCCACCCAAGGAGGCGACCCGGGAGTTCAAGGCGCGGCGCGGATGATGGGGTCGCCGGTGGCCAGCGGCGGCGCTCGACAACTAGTCGGACCCGCTACCCTCGTCGTCGCTGTCGCTCTCCTCGTCACTCTCGCTTGAGGAGGAATCGTCGCTGTCGGAGGAGCTATCCACGCAGCACCTCGCCAGTGCCAAGATCCCGAAGACCTTGACGGAGAGGAGATCACCCTCCATTAACTTAAAATGGAGGGTAAACCCGCCGCCAGTAGTGGATGCGGCGAATGTCTTCCACCCACGATCAAGGTACATCACATTAGGGGCTGGGAATACGGTGCGGACTCGCGTGCCGCTGGTCCCACAACCCCTCATGTGCAACCTTAACGTCTCGGGCGGACCCGACTCCATCGCCATCGCGAACGGAGCTGGAAGCCGGAGACAACGACGAGGCGCCCGGCGCAGCTTGATGAAGAACTCGCAAGGGTCATCCCCCGTATGGACCGCCGCGGGGGAAGGAGTCACCGGCGGGGGCGGAGACGGCGCGCCGCTCCGCCCGCCTCTTCCCCGAGAGCCTCGGGCTCGACCACGGCCTCGCCCCCGGGGAGGAGCCATCGACGGAGGCGGAGACGGCGCACCGCCTCGCCCGCCTCTCCCTCGAGCTCCTCGGCCTCGTCCACGACCTCGCCCCCTCCCTCTTCCCCTCGCGGCTGGCTCAGCCACCACGGGCGTGGGATTGGGAGGGGTGCGATGCCCAGCTGCGACCCTTGCCGCCACCGACGAAGAACCAAGGTTCCCTTTCTCCATGGGGATGGGAGAAAGGGGAGCAAAAGCTGAAGGGAGGAAGGATGGGAGAATGCGGGCCTGCGTTCCCCTTCCGTCCCTCTTAAAAAGAGCAAGGTGGGGGCTCGGCCGCCCTTTCGGTGAATCGGCCGCAGGAAGAGCAGGAATCGGACAGACCTGCTGCCTCTGCATAGCACGGCCAAGTTTCCCTCCCACCGCCCATGACCCAGTGCATGGGAGCCACGTGGCGGAGATGCAGAGGCGAGGCGACGGATGAGGCGACCTCACCACGCGCCCACTTCACCCACGACACCACAATTAACGCATGCCGTTCTGAGAGAAACACGGTGGGCGCGTGCGTTCGTGGGAGGCGTGGTGGGTCCAAGGCAAATAACGGCGTAATCAAGACCACGCTTGCGCCCGTGCACTGTTTTGGGCCTGGCCCAGCAGAGCTTAGCGCCGTGTGTGGCCCGAGCCGGGGGCTCTGTCGGTGTACTAGAATAGGGGTACCCTAGTACCCCGAACTTCGTCACGGAGACGGTGGCAGCCCACACAGCCGGGCGGCCTGTTGGCGCCAAGATCCTCAGCAGCTCCGTGGAGCCATTCAAGAACAAAGTAGTCAAGACCCGGCAAGAGGAGCTTGCCGGAAGGCCACCCAGGCGCAAAAAACAAGGCCCGGCAAGAGGAGCTTGCCGGGAAGGCTTAGCGGCGCTAAAACCCCAGCGCGACAAGGTTCCCGCGGCAAAGCGCTTGCGGGCGGGCGACCTCTCTTCATCTCGCTCCAGCTCACCCGCCAGCGTGTCACCACAGGGCTCTCCCAGGGCAGCGTGTCGAGGGCTGTGCAGCCAGCGGAGAGTAGCGACAAGCAGCGACGACAAGCTACCATCATGGCGGACGGGCGCGCCGCGGTCCCTATTACCTTTGTTAAGGCGACCGAGGCGGGCATTGATGACTCTTGTCCCTTGCCGTCGAGTTAGGTATAGGTTCTTGTACACCGTACATAGCGGTGTACCAACCTAGGTTTTTACCATTGTAACCTTGTCTACTTGCCATATGTGGTAACCCCTTGAGCCTATAAAAGGAGGGCCGGGGGCAACGTAGAGGAGGTTCGATTCGGCTGGGTTTCTAGCTAGCTCCAGCTTAGTTCATCACACTCAAGTTAGGTCTTGTAGCCAGCATTGCTCCCTAGCAAGAACACCAGATAATCCACAAAGCAGCAGTAGGAGTATTATCTCTCCGGAGAGCTCCGAAGCTGGGTAAAAAACCCTCTCGTGCGCATCGCCTCGACCCGCTCTTTGCGCGGTCTCCGCCCCCCTCCGAACCACAAAGGGACCCAGGTCCCGTAGGTGCTCGTGGGGCACGATCAGCTCTTCCCCCCGACAGACCGCCACCCAGGCTCAAAGGGAACTGAGATTATTCATGCTAGAAACTTCCGTGTGCAGCCACAAGCTATTATGGGCTCTAGCATAGTTGAGTAAGTTACGTGAAGCTCTCGAAGAGGTAGATCAGCAGGTAGTTGGTTTTATAGGTTTGGTATGATCTATCCGGAGTAGAGAGTTAATGTTTACGAAAGATCGTGTCTCGGTCATCCGCTTCTCAAACACCATGTAGTCACGAGAAATCAACGGAGGCGATCGAGTCTTGTGGGGAAAAGTGCGCAAACCTCTGCAGAGTGTACAATCTAATCATGGTTAGCCGTGTCCCCGGTTATGGACAATTCTGAGTATCTAGTACTTGAGTATTCACATGTATCTCATCACTCTAAATTAATATTGATGGGTTGTTAATTACTTTAATTGGGATTGAGTTGGGGTTATACCTTCTCAATGATGTTTCAACCACCATGATAGTTAAAGTAAAACTTATTGCTTTGATGTAGGGAAAAATTGGCTTTTCGCAAAAATTGTAACCGTAGAGCTTTCCACTAGCCAAACATGCATGTAGTGTTATCATTATTCCGTTGTTGCTCTATTATGTTACATTGCCAGCATATTCCATGTGCTGACCCGTTTTCGGGCTGCAACGTATTATGTTGCAGACTTTTCAGACGAGGAGTAAGGTTCGATAGGTCGTTGCCGTGCAGCTCAGTTATGCCGTTGGAGTTGATGGACTCACTTTACCTTCCAAGCCTTCCGCTATTACCGCATTAGATGGCCTTAAGCCATATTATTGTAATAAGTTCTCTTTTGAGACATTCGATGTAATAAGTGTGTGATTGCTACTCTGTTATAAATCCTTCGAGTACTGTGTGTGTCAGCATTACCGATCAAGGGATGACACGGAAGCACAGAGACTTGACCATCTGAGGTCGGGTCGCTACAATGGCGTCCCAAATATCCCCGATCGGCGGTGAGTACAAGGTCAGAACCATCACCGGCGATGAGTTCGACGTCATGTACACCCGTTCTTCCGCGACGGTGAAAGGATGCCTTTCTCGCTTCAGACGCATGTTCGAAGACTCAGATGATGAGTGTGTCGCTGGGCTAGATGTTGAGTACACCACAGTCCTGGGACGAGAGAAGGATCTAAAGGACGAAGAGAGGAAGAAGCCCCCGTGATCCAAGTTTGCGTGCATGACTTATGCTTGGTCTACCACATATGCCATGCCGACGTTGAGTGCCAGGATTTTAAGGACTTCCTCGAGAGCAACCTAGTCAAATTCGTTACTGTAAACTTTGGTAACGACAAAGAAGTCCTGCGTCGGATAGGCCTCGTTGTAGGCAAAACCTTCGACCTCCAAAAGAATCGGTTGGTGTCCTCTCGTCAGCCTTCAATGCTGACCCTGGCAGGAGCCATGGTTCATCCTTCGTACGGTAAACTGGAGAAACCTCCATACACGTTTCATCGTCGTGCATGGTAGCGGAATGTACTAGATATAGACCACATCCACTATGCTGCAATGGATGGCTACCTTTGTTTCAATATCTACAAGGGTTGGATGAAGAGCAACAACCAAGTTGGCAGTTCAAGCAAAGAAGTATCGGCCAAGAGGAAGAGGCACAAGGATGAAGTCGAGGACGTGGACGAGGACTCCGAGTATGGTGGCAGTGTCGTTGCTCCTGGTGGTTCTAATGCAGGTGTCTACGAGATAGTTGCAAAGTTTAATTTCAGGTGTGCTTAATTTAATTTGGGGGTGTGTTGTGCGAGAGCCCCAGAGAACTATGTTATGTTTCTTCTTGTTACTTTAACTCTTGATGCGTACATACTAGTATTTCTTACATTTCATCTTTTAGTTGGTATAGTACTACCACTCGTTTCTTCACATTATATACATACAATATATATGGCCAACATCATATAGCCAGCAGTTTAGTTGTCAAAGAATTTCAGGGTGCTTAGTTTTGTCAAAGAATTCCGGGGTGCTTTGTTTTATTTGAGGGTGGGTTGTCTTGGACACCATTATTGTGACTAGCCTTTTAATAGTACTATATGCATAATTTGGCGTCCAGCGCTCTCTATATGTACCACTTTTTTTTTAATTTCAAGTTTTGCTCCATGGCGCAATCCATCGATACTACTGTTGTACAAAAGTATACATTTTTTAAAAGGCTAGAGGGCGGGGCAGTCTAGCTTGGTCGGTTTCACGAGAGGCGAGGGCCTTTGTGATTTGACGTCTCATTACTGCTAGAAGGCGGGGCCTTGTGATTTGACTGCTCGTATAAATGCGCCGACGACCTGATCGAGGAGGAGCAAAGAACCGTGCGGTATACTCAAGTTTTCCACTGGAGTAGTACTGCGACGGAGGAGCACGAAACATGGCAGCCCAGTGCCATATGGCGATAAAAAATGATCTAATTTGCTAGTCATCTCATTTTTAGCATTGTTCTATTCATTCCCTCAAAAAAAACCATTGTACTATTCATGCCTCGCAGAGAACGTGACACGTGCGGCGAAACACTCGAAGCAAAAGATGAAACACAACAGCAAAAGAAGAAGGAAGATTATCACCCTAAATGATCTAATTCGCCGCGGAGTCGTAACTGCTTCTTAATCGCCTCCATGACCTCCATCTCCTTGCGCGTCTCCTCCACCATCTTTTTCATTCTGTCCATGACGTGGGATTTCTCGACGCGAGCCTTCATCATCTGTTCCACGGCCGCATTACGTACCTTGACAAAGCAGCCGGGTGCTCGATCGAGCTTCGCCAACTCCTCCTTCATTCCATGACGAGGGCCTGCAACATCTTCATCGAGGAACTACTATTCTCATGCAGCTTCTTCCAGCGGCATTCTTCTCCTTCAACAGTCGATCTCGTGGCGAGCTTCGCCTTGTCCTCCTGAAGTCGCAGGATTTCACCGGTCGCCTTCTTCTCCGAGGCAATGCTCTTCTTCAGCAGCATCACCAAGCCGGCGGTCAACTCCCCCTGCTGATTGAGCTCAGCGGGCATGTCATCGAGGCTCTCCTTCAGCAACTCCATCAAGCCTTGGATGAACTCCTTCTGCTTATTGAGGTGCTTATTGAGCTGATCGGGCATGCCGTCGAGGGATAACGACTCCAGCTCCACCGGCTTGGCATGTTCACCTCCGCGGCTAGGGCGCTCCTGGGAGCCATCGCCTGCCCGTGAGAGATCTTTCGAGGTCTCTGCGTGGCGGCGGGCCCTCTTTTTTTTCCGCAGCCTTGGTTGCCGCTCCCTTGTTACGAGTAGTTCTCGACCTAGAGCTCTACTCACTGGCCATGGCAACGACGGACAAATAAGAAGCACTTATGAGGAGGAAAGGTAGAGTAATTTGCGGTTAGGTAGTTCCCCTTTTTATAACCTAAGTACTAGCACTAGTACTAATACCTGCATAGTGGGGACACATTTAGGTTTGGAACGTACTAGTAGTTGTGAGCAGGCTTTCGAATGTGATGGGAACAAGGTAAAGATTAATTGATGGTTTTGGTTTCGAGGCCCGAAACGGCTCCCGATGAGTTTAGCGGAACATAAATTTCAAGTACTACACTGCTCAAATGCGTAAATATTATGTTACTATCAAAAATTGGCACAAAATACGAAGGAGACCAATGGAAGTACTACTTAGCAACCCATGATTTAACTACTCGCATGCGCGCAGTGGAGTAATAATGTCTTTCTTCCGCCCTCACGTCCACTCAATTTGCATGCCCTATATTAATTGACCATCAATGAAGTGAACGACTTTACACGCGTCAAATTATCACATGGGGTGGATCTTCGTACAAAATTGCGTCCGCCCGTGTACCAGCGTGTGCGTGTGAGGAATGAGTGCGTGCGTGGCGCGCGCGTGCACATCTTCGCCGTGCATGTACCGCCAAGATGGCTCGTGGAGGACGAGTACATTCTTCCGAACCAGCAGCACGTTCATCGTGATCAATCCACGCAAGGAGGTCGCGACAACGCCTCCACATGTGCCACGTGGCTTCATGAACTATAAGAGAGACACTATGTAGCGTGCCATTGGTATTCTAATTTACGTGTTTTGCACATACTCGAAGTACTAGTAAGGTACACGTGCATTGCACGCATCAGATTTTGCAACCAAATTATGAATAAATACCACACTATAGCATGTAAGCTCTGAGTCATATATGCCTGATGTAGCCCTTCGTTTAATTCTTATAGTTCATCTCATTCAAAATCTATTAGAGGGTGCTTGGATACGTTTTAGTCCCATGACTAAAAGTAGTGAGACTAAAACATGCTAGCCTCATCCATGCTTGGATCCAAATAATAAGGAGACTAAAATCAAGTTAATGAGCATTTATTATCCTCCAAACCCTCCAATCCAGAACTCGCCCGTGTTAAAGGAGAGGAGTTAAATGAGGAGAGAGAGGACTAATCCACATTTTAGTAGGGGTACCCCTGACTAAAAAATTTTAGTCTCAAGACTAGTTTTAGCCCCTCTTTAGTCAGGGGTGCTTGGAACTTTAGTCTCTTAAAGAAACTATTTTTAGTCAGATTAAAATAAGTCCCTTGGATCCAAGCACCCTCTTAGTTTTATAAAAAAAAGCTAAAACGCGGGAATAGGAAAAACATGGGATTATAGTGGAATGTCGTCTTGAATCCTACAGGATTGTACGAGTGTTTGATTGTGCATGGAAAAAACGCAGAATTCTTTCAAAGAGGTTTGAGTGGATGGGATGTTTCCTATGAAATCTAGTGCAAATGAATCATATGGAAAAATTCCTATGGTTTACAATCCTACTGAATCAAACAACCAAGATAGGAAAAATTCTAATGATTAGAATCCTCCAAAATTCCTTTGAGAATCCTTTGAATCAAAGAAGCCCTTAATCTATTTTATGATTCATGGAATTGTGTGTTGTAAAGCATAAAGTAAAAACAAATAATGGCAATTCAACTAGAAAAAAAGTTTGGGCAGTTATGATACGGAAGATTCTAGAACAAAAGAGAACCACTGTTGTTTTGAGGTTTGTGCATTATGCTTAAGTTCAACCATGGAGTCTGCTAGATTGTACATGTGGCAAAATCTGGTGGGGGGCTAGAAGATGGTGCGAGGGCCGAGTGGAGGGAGACTATGAAGGAATGCACAAGTGAGAGATCGATATTTAGAGAGAGGGGCGAACACGCATGTTGTTGCCTGCAAATGGCGGAGCCATGAAAATAAATTAGCTAGGGGCCAAGCATTGCTAATCCTTTACGAGGAGGGTCAATTCATGAAATTAAACCTTTTTAGCAGCAATTGTCTAATGATCAAATTCATATTAGCCTCGATATATAGTGATGTTAGGGGGCAGGGCCCTTATCGCCTCGTCTTCGCCATTGTTCACGCGTCTGAGAGATGAAGCGGAAGGCATGGATGATGAGAGGGGGACGTTGGATATATAATTAATGTGGGTGTATTAGCTATATATGTTAATCCTATATAGAGAGGTATAGATTGATCGATGTGGACGTGGGAAAGAGGGTGAGACCTCACTGGATATATCGATTGATCGGTTTGTGTGGAAAACTATGAAAGACCTAGCTATATACACACATACATAGAGGAACATCGATCGTTGCACATGCACGCGGTGTGGTTTGGAAATGAGCATGTTGCAATGTATACACATTGAACAAGGTCAGACTGATTTGAATTTGAGATACCGGTGGCAGACATCATTTGGCCACGTCGCATCCGTGCATGGACACACTATTCTAATTGGAGATGATGGGCGGCTTCGCATCACATATCTATATCTATACCCCTATATATATATTATCTTTTATATTTTTTATATTGTGTGCGGGTAACTTTAACTTTGAAAGATGGTCGTTGGATGAGGCGAATCCGATGGCAAATTTGAGCACTATTGGCCGTTGGATATCATCTAGATTCCACCAGATTTTGCCACATGTATAATCTAGAAGACTCCATGTTTGAACTTAAGCATAATGCACAAACATCAAAACACAAGCACTTCTTATTTGTTCTAGAATCTTCCGTATCAGAATTGCCCAAATGTTTTTCTACATGATTTGCCATTATTTGTTTTTACTTTATTTCTTAAAACGCACAATTCCATGAATCTTAAAATAGATTAGCTTTCTTATAAAAACTAGATGATTTTGAATGAAATGAACTAAAAGAATTAAACGAACATCTATATCATGCATATATGACTCAAAGCTTGCATGCTATAATGTGGTATTTATTCATAATTTGGTTGCCAAATCTCATGCGTGCAATGCACGTGTACCTTACTCTAGTATAAATGGTGTTTGTGTGTGTGTTGTGCGTGTTGAGGTGCAAATTGTCTTTTTTTGGGTACACGTTAAGCTTGTTCTTCCGAAGTTTCAAGCCGCGCCTTGTTATGCCGAAAATTCAAGCTAGCGTCTCTGTCTATCGTGCTGCAAAACTCCCGCCTCTTCAACCCGCGCCTTGTTAGCCCAAAAATTTAAGATATATCTTTGTCTCGTTGTGATCCGACAACTCCCTCCATCTCAACCCGCGCCTTGCTATTCCGAAATTACAACGCGCGTGAAAACTCCCACCTCCTGTGAAATCCCGACACGCGAAATGCCCATGGTACCGCTGAACCGATAGAACCGCCTCAAATCGGTGGGGGGGGGGGTACTTTCGTAAATTACCCCACATTTCGGACAAGCGCGTCTCCAAGCCATGGTTCCCCACTGCCATCCCATCCGCCCACCCATTCGTACTCCGAGGCCGCGAAAACCCGCGACGAGACCCCACACCCTGCTCCGTCCGCCACCCAACCGGAGCCTCTTCCCCAACAACGTCGTCCACAGCAACACCTCGACGTCCCTCATCCACCATACCGGATGATGATCCGTCATCGATCTCATCGTCCCGCCGGTTCAACCACCCCGTCCTCCACCTCCAAGGAGCCGCCCCGATGTTCCCCTAGTCTTTCGCGCCACCTCCATTCCCACACCGCCGTCTTCACCTGCACCACCAGAAGAGCATCATCATCACCGTTTCCTTGGATGAAGCTGCGACCTAATCGGCGCCACCAAATAGGTTGTCGGCGCTCGGTCCCGAGCCGACACGGCGTGGCTCCATCCACGGCGGCGTCGCCGGCCACTTCCTCCATGGCGTCGCTCCCTCGGCGGCGACGTCCACATCAGTAGGAGCTGCTGCTGCTTTAGCTCTCGCTCGCTGCTGCTGCTGCTCTCTTGCTCTCGGTCCCCTGCCTGGTCTGCTCTTGCTATTGCTCTTGCTCGCGCTGCTGCTCTCGCTCTTGCTCTTGCTTGAGATGCTGCTCTGATTTAGCTACACTTTAGTCGACTGAATCGACTTTTGGGTCGATCGATTTTTAGGGGTGGGGGGCTCGCCAGGTGAAGGAAGAACCAGCCGCAGCGAGGAGGGGGCTCACGGAGAGGTACCCCACTATCTATCTTAGGGTTCAGGATGGGGGCGATGGTCGCCAACGGTGGCGGGGCGTTGGCGGGGCGGTGGCGTGGGGATCGTTGGAGAAAAATCTCGGCACGTGGGGGCCTAGAGGGATGGCCGGGGCGGCGGCGGACCGGCGGTGGGGAGTGTTTTCGGGGCGGGCGGGGCGGCGCACCACCGGCCGCGGGCGGCGGGGGTTGCTGTTTGGGCGGTGGTGGCTGGCGGCTCAGGAGGGCGGAGGTTGAAGATGAACCGCAGGCCCTTGATTTCGTATCCAACGACTAAAATTCAGTTTCGACAGCAAAATTCAGTTTCGACAGCAAAATTTAGTTTCGACAGCAAAATTCAGTTTCGACAGTTAAGTTTAGTTTTGACAGTTAAGTTCAGAGATGAGCGGCTGATGTATTTTACATCTAGCACTTTGTGGTTATGTATTTTACGTCATGTATTGGAGATGCTATTAGAATTCCACTCAGGTTAACGTTGTTCGTTGTCTCTCTTGTCCTGCTTCAGCCTCGGCGTCGTACAACTCACGAGAGCTGCTCCAACGACGAAACCCTCCATCACAGCGGAGCAGTACCTCGGGCTCCATCTCCAGACGCCTAAGATCTTCTTCCCCTCCTCCAGCAGCAAAGTCAGCCGAAGCATCCTCACCGGCCAACCCAATCACGCTGAGATCGACATGGCTTCGCCAAAGAGGTTGTACACTTGTTGCATCTCTTTTTTACTCTACATGTTATATATATTATCCACTGAGCACTCGTAGTAACGGGAAATACGATTATTTTATCCTACTATATGACAAGTTGTGAGGTACCAGGCAACTTAGCTATCTGTGATGGACTCTCTTCAACGCCGTCATTATTTATCTCTGCGCGTTTGAGCTGTGCATTTGTCGATGGGCCTGGGAGTTGAGCTAGTATGGCAGTGGCCTGGGTCCAAAGTAATAGAAGTAGCACAAAAACATTTTTTAGTGTAGGATTTTCCTTGCTCAAACCTGCCTACTAGAATCGCCAGTGCTTGAAAGGAAAAGTGAATGAAAAACATAGGAATTGGAAAGTTTCCTATGGTACTACTTTTCATGAATTTGGTGCAAAGGAATGGATCAAAGGAAAACTGTAGGATTTGTTCCTTTAGTGTCTCCTTGAAAGAAAAACCGTAGGAATTCTAATTTCCACTTCTCCTCCTTTTCATATTCCTATTCATCAAGCACAAGACTAAGAGATAGTAGCATAATAGCATTATAACCGTACATTTTCTTGTGGTTTGACTTAATCTCACCATGCTTTTTTGTATCCTGTGATCTTCCAGTTGTTGTGAATCAAACACCCAGATTGGTAGAAATCCCGTGTTTTTAAATTCTCTGTTTTGCACATGCATTCCTATCCTATTCCTGTCTATTTCCTATCCCTGCATTGTTAGAATCCTCAAATTCAAACAAGCCCTTACTCAATTACTTCTGTTATATATATGTGTCAAAGAAAACCTTGTGTGGTTTGTCCTGCTCCTGTGGCGCTGTGTTCCACCCCAGCTCAGCTGCTCCAATGACGGAAGGGTTCACCACAGCAGGGATCCGCTCTCCAGACTATCTTTCGCCGCCTCAGATCTTCTTCCCCACCGCCGGCAGCCACGACAACTGCATTACCATCATCAACTGAGCAGATGACCTTGAGGACTACACGGGTCCGCAAGAGAGGTCGCACTCTTCCGTGCTTGCTTACGTTATGCGTCGCTTAATATGATGACATGCTACATTATCGTCGTGTTCACCTGTTAGACTCCGAGTCAGGTCCAAACTAATGCTGAAACTTGAGTTTTTAAATGGTTGTGGGGTACATATTGGGGCAGCAATCAGTACTATCTGTCTACTATCTAGTTAATCTCCGGTGTCTACTATGAGTTTCATGTTGGGTGCAAACAAACATTAAAGGAGCCATTATCTGTATTTTTAACTAAAGCTATTATCTGCTCCGCTACCATTGGTTTTGGGTCTATCCATAGTTTGCTACCATCACTCTGGATTTGTGCATGCACTCCTTACATAATCTCACTATGTTTTATTCCTAAGCATGCCGCTTATTGTACACAATGGAACTGATCATGTAGAGCAAAAGAGACGAGCCTTGCGTGGCAATAAAATTTCATGCAGACGCTGCTCCATGGTGGGCACAAAGGCAGCCCCCTCCACCCATTTCGGATCGTAATCAAGAGGAAGATAACTGTTCGAGGGGATTCGTAAGGAGAAGACCACTCCTATTTACCCCATGAGGTCTTCGCTCTAACTTGGCATGTTGATGTTGGTAATATCATGCATATGGTGCCTTGCATTGCTTATCAGTATACATTAAAGATGTCATCTGCTTAGTTTAGACATGCTTTGTGTCAATGCCATCTGTTTAGTTTCTTTATCGTATATGTGAATCATGCAATGCCATCTTGTCTAGCCAGCATCATATATGTGAATTTTGCAATGCCACCCTGGTTAGCCAGTCATCTTATATGTGAATTATATCATGCCATCATTTTTTTATTACGTGTTAAATTTGTCAACAATTTTAGTACATTCAATTACTCTTCCTATGCATCAGCTATTCGGCACGGTCATGGAAAAATCTGGAGTGGAAACAAGGTCTTCAGAGCAGACAATGCTATCTGACGAAGTGCATGTCTTGCTGGTTACTGATAGCTCCTCAGAGGAGGATTCAGAGGCAGATGACCGATCATATTTCCCCAGGTGCATGCCCTAACTTGGCAGGGTTATGTTGCTCATATCGTGCGTATGGTATCTTGCATTGCTATGTCATTTGCTTAGTTTAGACATGCTTTGTGTGAATGCCACCTGTTTAGTGTCTAATTACCATATATGTAAATTATGCAATGCCATCTTGTTGCAAGACATTATATATGTGAATTATGCAATGTTATCTTGTTGCAAGGCATTATGTATGTGAATTATGCAATGCCATGCTGTTTAGGCAAGCGTCATATATGTGAATCATATCATGTCATCCTTTTTTTGCATTTCTCATTGCTTTTGTCGACAATGTTTGTATATTCAACTGCTCTTCCTGTGCATCAGCCATTTGAATTGGTGATGGAGAAATCTGAGTGAAAACAAGGTCTTGAGCAGACAATGCTACCTCGCTGAAGCAGATATCTTGCTGGTTACAGATAGCTCTTGAGGAGGAGATTCAGAGGCGATGACCAGTCCTATTATCCCCACGAGGTGTATGCTCAAACTTGGCAGGGTTATATTACTCATATAATGCATATGTTGTATTGGAATGCTTAGTTTTTACATCATATACATAATATTGAATGCCATCTCCTTAGTTGACACATCATATATGCGATTGCCCTCTGCTCACTTCCTTAGTATATAAATCATAAATTTGAAATTATGTCATGCTATCCTGTTTAATTAGCCATCATATATGTGAAATTATGTCCTGCTATTCTGTTTGCTTAGACAACATAAATGTGAATTATTTCATGCCCTGTTTTCTTCCCTACTATCCATTGCACTGTCTACCTTACAATGTCTCAGACATTCAATTACTTTTCTTGTTTATCAGCCATTTCAATTGGAGGGAGTGATGGCAGTATCTGTGGGAGTAAAAACACGGTCTTCAGAAAAGATCGTGCTACCTGTCGATGCAGATAGAACCACGGTTGTACTTGCCCAAGAACCAGCCCCACCACACATAACCCACACTCATGCAGATTGTACCCCTACCCAGTTGGATAGAGAACCAGCTACACCCCTTCTAACCCCAACCCCAGCAGATAGACACCCAGTTCCGTTGACACAAGACCGTCTCCACCACAGAGCACCCAAACACGAGCAGTTAGTAAGGCAACTGCGTGCCCAAATCACGAGGACCACCACTCCAAACCCAAGTCAACGCTTAAAGCGTAAGAAGAATTGTTCTCGGTCAGGTTCCGTAGCTATTGTTCATACTACTTTGCTCTTGCATCATCAGATTTCTCGATACTAACCAATTTCAAATTTGAAGGATGCAATTGAAACTCCAATGGCGCAACAGGTATGTTTTAAACCTGTTTCTTCAACGTGTTTGGCTGTTTGCTGTTGTAACCTGCTCTATGTTGTTTTCAGTTTCAATTGAATAAACAGTTATGTTCTCATGTCATGCACATTACAAGTGTTGTTATTGCTCTATAGTTACCCACACTTATATTCTGTCTATTCTGCTTTGTCTTGAACAAATATTATTTGAACTGTATCTCTATCTTGATTTGGCAACAAAAACTAGAATGATATAGACCATAAAGTGACCATGGTACATAGATATATGTTTGTTTCATGCTGTTATCATGTCCACTTTACTACTGAACTCATTTACCAAAATGAGTTTCATATACAACATGGTAAACATGTGATGTGTCTGCTTGTTTCTCTTTTAGAATGCGGACAAAATATTGGAGAACAGTACCACATTATCCAATGGTAAAGGAAGTAATGCAGATAAGGTTCAAGATAGTGAGACATCCCTGTTGGTCTCCAAGAAAGCTGATAAAAACTATATTGAAGACACTGAGACAACCCCAAAGTCCTTTCTTGATGTAGTGTTCGAGTTAGTGGCTACCACTGCTGGCACCAGCTCTTCGAACTCTTTGCCTGAATCAGTTCGGCTTCTTGAGTCTCAACTTCAAGTTGAAAGACATCGATCAGATGTTATGCGACGAGAAGTCAAGGACCGAGGAAATCCTGCAAAATTCAGATGCATACTTTCTAGTGCAACAAACAAGTTACTGGAGGACTTAAGCGGTAAACAAGAGAAAGTTAATAAGCTTGCTAAGCATCTTGCCAGCATTATGGGTACCCAGGGTATTGTTTCTTGAGCTCTTTTGAAGTGGTTTTAGTTCTGGACTTGTTTTGCTATGGCGTTTATATGCTGTTGTGTTCAGATATTTGCACCGGTGGCGAACTTTGATGCCCAAAGGATGTAATATGTAATAGCCGTGATAGCCTAGTGTAAGTTGCTTGCTTATTTATTTCCTTGTTGTCTTGTTTATTTGTTTGCTTGTAGTCGCGGCAGTTCTTTTCTACGGTTTGCTAGTGGCTGCAATAACCTATTTTTTAAACTAGGCCACAATAAAAGCCACAAGAGTGACACTTTGGGCCTCACGGGCAGTAAACATGGGCCTTCTACGGTCAGTGAAACAATGGGCCTTCTACGGCCCGTAGAAACAATGGGCCTTCTACGGGCCAGAGAAACGATGGGCCTTCTACAGTCAGAGAAACAATGGGCCTTCTACGTCGTAGAAACAATGGGCCTTCTATGGGCAGATCATCAATGGGCCTTATACGGGCCAGATGATCGATTGGCAAACATGGGCCAAACAGACCGATTTCGGCGTAAGCGGGCTAGAATTGAATCGTCCGCTCATGGGTCGACCATAACGGGCCATCTTTAATAGGCCGTGTTTGATGACGCTATGAAAACGCCCAACGACAATGGACCACAAACGGGCCATCAGAACCACGGGCTGAATTTGGCCCACAAGCGAAAAATGACAAGAACGGGCCGTAAGTAAACGAATCGCCGGAAATGAGCCCAAGAATAAATGGGCTCGAGAAGGCCGAAGATAACATGGGCTGGAAATGGCCCAACGGAATAACGGGCCGTTAATGGGTATAAAGTGATACACTGTTCTATACGGGCCAATTTCACCACGGGCCGTTAATGGGTGTAAAGTGATACACTGTTCATTATGGGCCAGTTTCACCACGGGCCGTTAATAGGCCAAGAGTTACATAGGGCCTCATATGGGCCGAAAGACGTCATGGGCCAGAAGTGAAAACGGGCTGGAAGATGGCCCATATGACGCTACTGGGCCTAATTCGAGTAGGGCGTAACGAGCTTTGGGTTAGCAGGCTGTAAATGGGCTATATGCGAACAGGCCATTAACAGGCTTTCCATGGGCCGGCCCGCCACCTTTTGACCAAGTCAAACAGGCCGGCCTTCTCACAGCAATGGGCCTCTGTTGGTCCATGCCACGTGTCGACGTATCATAGGCACCTTCTGTCCAATGAGTGGATGACATCTGTCCTAGCGGTGAGCCGACAAGTGTTTCCTCCAGCCAATGATGATTTTACACGTGGAAAATCCCCATTGGTCGGGGCTGTTAACGGGTTATCGGATCCAAAACCCGACCCGATAGCTTAACGGCGTTCCGTTACGGTGGATGCCACGTGTCGGTCACCCTTGACGAAAGCACTTCTGTGACGCTCGATTTATCATCATGGAAGTGGACACTTCCGTGATGATAATTTTCGTAATGTCATGGAACACTTCTACGACAGCACAGGTATGACTATCTTGATTCTGTCATAAATTTGTCATGGATGTACATGCATGACAGAAAACGTGACCAACTATGACAAACACGTATCATCACGGAAGTGTATTTTTTTTGTAGTGGTAGGTTGATTGCTTGACTTGTGCTAAGTTGCAAAAATCTATCAAGAACTAAAATTGGGAAAAGGCTAGATTTTTATTTGGTCAAGTAGTCTAATCACCCCCCTCTAAACATACTTCCGATCCTACACTTAGCAAGAACAATATAGGATAAATTCGTAGGCATTGGATCGGTGACTTCTTCGATGATATTCATCATGAGACAGTTATAACCTAGGGAGATACGGCACTAGCTGCAGGTCATCAATATAATGTAGGCATGTATTCCCTAAATAGTCATACGTGCTTATGGAAAGAACTTGCATGACATCTTTTGTCCTACCCTCCTGTGGCAGCGGGGTCCATATTGGAAACTAAGGGATATTAAGACTTCCTTTTAATAGAGAACCGGAACAAAGCATTAACACATAGTGAATACATGAACTCCTCAAACTATGGTCATCACTGGGAGTGGTCCCGACTATTGTCACTCCGGGGTTGCCGGTTCATAACACGTAGTAGATGACTATAACTTGCAAGATCGGATCTAGAACATGGATATAATTGTGATAACATAAACGGTTCAGATCTGAGTTCATGGCACCCAGGCCCAAAGTGACAAGCATTATGCATGGCAAACTCATAGCAACATCAATGTTAGAACATAGTGGATACTAGAGATCAAGCTCTAACAAAACTAACTCGATTACATGATGAATTTCATCCAACTCCTGACCGACCAGTGAGCCCACGAAGGAATTACTCACTCCCGATGGGGAGCATCATGGAATTAGCGATGGAGAAGGGTTGGTGATGATGAAGAATGAAGATCCCCCTCTCCGGAGCCCCAAACGGACTCCAGATCTGGCCTCCCGATGAAGAACAAGAGTTGACGGCGGCTCTGTCTCGTGGATCGCGATAATTCTTTCTCCCTGATTTTTTCTAGAAAAATAGGATTTTATAGCGTCAGTTTCAGGGTCTACGGGGCCACCAGGTGGGGACAACCCACCTGGGCGCGCCAGGAGTGGGGCGCGCCCTGGTGGGTTGTGCCCACCCAAGTGCCCCCTCCGGTGGATCTTGGCTCCAAAAATTCTTATTTATTGAACAAAAATTCCTCGCAAAGTTTCGTCCCATTCCGTGAAAACTTTTATTTCTGCACAAAAACAACACCATGGTAGTTCTGCTAAAAACAACGCCAGTCCGGGGTTAGTTTCATTCAAATCATGCAAATTAGAGTCCAAAACAAGAGGAAAAGCATTAAGAAAAGTAGATACGTTGGAGACGTATCAACTCCCCCAAGCTTAAACCTTTGCTTGTCCTCAAGCAATTCAGTTGATAAACTGAAAGTGAAAAAGAAAAACTTTTACGAACTCCTTTGCTCTTGTTTGCATAAATAAGCTTAAACAGCACCCAGGTTTTCAGCCAACATTATAACTAACCATGCCGACAATAACTCTTAAAGATTATAGTAACTCATATCAATGACATAATCAGCTAGCGAGCAATAATAAGGTATCTCAAACGGCAACACATTGTCAAGACAACCATGATATAATATGACAATAGTGGTATCTCGCTATCCCTTTCTGAGACCGCAAAACATAAATGCAAAGCACCTCCAAAGTTCAAGCAGCAACTAAACATTGTAATTCATGGTAGAAAAGATCCATTCATGATGCACCTAACATTAGCTACACACAATGCATAAGTCATGGCAGCAGTGCTCTCAGGTTCTAGCGCTTGCTTTAGAAGGTGATGACTCAACATAAAAGTAAATAGATAGTCCCTTCACAGAGGGAAGCAGTGATTTGCGGAGGTGCGAGAGCTCAAGTTTTTAAAACAGAGGTAAATGATATTTTGAGACATGCACCCTTCTCATTTACGTCATGACCATCAGTTATCAATATCTTCCATGCTAAGCACGCTAGTGGCGGTTCCCAAGCGATAAAAGTAAAGGTTTTGACTCCATTGAGAGTTTTTGTTTGATTATTTGTAAGCTTATTATGTCTAAAGTTTGGGACTGGGCATCCCTATTACCGCTCTTTTCTCATGCGATGGTGAGTGAATAAACACTCAACCTGAGAATAACCCGCTTAGCATGCAAGATAGCGACCACCTCCTGTCGTTCCATGAACAATCCAGGCACACAAAAAAGGATATTCATTAGAAGTTTTTAGAGGTGGCACATGCAAATTTACTTAGGACAGCAGGGTAATACCGCATATATGTAGGTATGGTGGACTCATCTGGAATAACTTTTGGGTTCAAGGTTTTTGATGTACAAGCAGAATTCCCACTTAGTACAGGTGAAGGCTAGCAATTAGGTTGAGAAGCGGCCAGCTAGAGAGCAACAACGGTCATGAACATGCATTATGCATAAGTAACATTGGACACTAGCATGAGTAGTATATGAACACCATGGACATAAATATCATAGAGGCTATGTTGGTTTTGATTCAACTACATGCATGAACATGTGCCAAGTCAAGCCGCTTGAACATTCAGAGGAGGATACCATATCATCATACTACATCACAATCATTTTAACGCAATGTTGATATCCAAGATAAATCATTATCCACTCCCAGCTACTTATGCATGGCATGAGAAACTACAATCTCTAATTGTCATTGCAAACATGTTTAATCATAATGGGCTGAATCATGAATACTAGGTTAAACATATTTACACAAACAGAACAAGTCGAGTTCATACCAGTTTCTCTCTGCCACGACCAGTTCATCGAATATCGTCATTATTGCCTTTCACTTGCACGACCGAACGATATGAAAAAATAATAATAGTGCAAGAGTGTCGTGGGCTAAGCTGGAATCTGCAAACATTTTATTCAATAGGAGAAGACAAGGTAAAATGAGCTCTTTATTAGTTCAACAGTTATTCATATGAGAGCCACTCAACATTTTCATCGTGGTCTACAACTCGAATAAAAAGAAAAGAAATTCATAGAAACACACTGAAATATTTTTGGAGTTTTTGGTTTTCTTGAACAAGCAAATAAAAGGGAAAAGCAAAAACGAGAAAAACTATTTACACGGGAAAGCTCCCAACAAGCAAAAGAAGAACAAGGAAATCTTTTTGGGTTTTCTTTTTAGTGATACAGCTAAGCATGCATAGAAAGTAAACTAACTACAACTAATTTTTTTGGGTTTTTCTAAAGTTTTTAAAGCACATTAGAAGAAAGCAAGAAAATAAAATTAAGCATGGATGATATAATGAAAAAGTGTGAACACCGACAAATGAAATAAGTGTACATGAATGTAATGTCGGTGGAAACACGTACTCCCCCAAGCTTAGGCTTTTGGCCTAATTTGGTAAACAGTAAGTAGCCTGGATAGTAGTCAGGGTGCTGAGTAGCGGGCATCCACTCATCCCACTGCTGGAGCTCCTCCTCTGCCACTACAGCAGCCTGGGCATTCCGATAGGCGATGATGTCCGCTGGCATAATCCTATATCCGCCCTGGCAACCGAAACAAACAAAGAAGGAGCAGGCAATGGAATAATATCACGAGTTTCAATGATAAAAACTAGGTTATAAGGGATAGGAATGGCAGGGTAATCTCGTGCAATAAAATGGTGGTGTTCCATGGCTGTGCGGTCTAGGTAAACCTTGGTCAGAGTGTAATCATGATGTTGTAAAGTGAGCTGCCAAACGAGTAGCAAAAATTCCACCATGTATTTTACCCTTGGACTTATTAATGTGGAGGCGACGAGCCACAATAGCTCCCAAGCTATAAGTGTTGTCGCCCTCTAGTGCACGACGTAAAACAGCAAGGTCTGGTGAACTGAGTACACCCACCTTCTCTCTAGCAAGCAAGCATTTTGTAATGAAAAGAGCAAAGTAATGAACATCAGGAAAATGCAAGCCAGTGGTAGTGATAGCTCACAACCCTCTCTCATCTCCCACTGTCAAGGTGCGATAAAAGGCCTCAAACTCTGCTGGCCTAGTCTAAACTCCCGTCAGAAGGGATCATGCATATGTTACAAAATTCAGTAAGTGGTATCTGATGGTTTTCAGCATATAAATCAAACCGCACTTCAGGAGGATTATTCCTAGAAAGGAAAGTAAAACTTTGAACAAAGATGTTTGTGAGGATTTGATGCTGTTCACACTCATCTGCGATGAAGTCGGTGAGGCCAGCATTAGCAGCATATTGTGTGAACTCCTGAAGGATTCCAGCCTCTTCCATGAACTGGTTGTGCGGCCATTCGCACGGCCGTACCTCCGCCAACCTCCGAGGATGGAGATCACTGTCAGAAGACTCCCTAATAACACCCTTGGAGTTCTCCTTGGAAGCAAACTTCCTAAAGATGTTCATCTTTTTCCTATGAACAAAAATTCTGAAATTTTTAGTCCACAAACTTTTCTCAACAAAACTTCACAAAATTGGCAGCAACTACTCACAGGGATACATAGAGGCATTGGCAAGCATTCAAACCACTTAGAACTCTAAGAATTTAACATGCAAGCTCATCTATAGCAGCACCAAGAGTAGCTAATTATTCAAAATATAAACCACTAAAACAAAAACTAATTGGACAAACGGTGGAGTCACATAGTGATACGTCTCCAACGTATCTACTTTTCCTAACGCTTTTCCTCTTGTTTTGGACTCTAATTTGCATGATTTGAATGAAACTAACCCCGGACTGACGTTGTTTTCAGCAGAACTACCATGGTGTTGTTTTTGTGCAAAAATAGAAGTTCTCGGAATAGAACGAAACTTTGCAAGGAATTTTTATATAATATATAAGAATTTCTGGAGCCAATACCTACCAGAGAGGGGCAACTGGGTGGGCACAACCCACCAGGGCGCGCCCCCTCTCCTGGCGCGCCCAGGTGGGTTGTCCCCACCTGGTGGCCCCGCAGACCCTGAAACCAATGCTATAAAATCCTATTTTTCCAGAAAAAATCAGGGAGAAAGAATTATCATGATCCACGAGACAAAGCCGCCATCACCTCTTGTTCTTCATTGGGAGGGCCATATCTTGAGTCCGTTTGGGGCTTCGGAGAGGGGGATCTTCGTTCTTCATCATCACCAACCCTTCTCAATCGCCAATTCCATGATGTTCCCCACCGGGAGTGAGTAATTCCTTCGTAGGCTCGCTGGTCGGTGAGAAGTTGGATGAGATTCATCATGTAATCGAGTTAGTTTTGTTAGAGCTTGATCCCTAGTATCCACTATGTTCTTAGATTCATGTTGCTATGACTTTGCTATGCTTAATGCTTGTCACGTTCGGCCCGGGTGCCATGCACTCAGATCTAAACCGTTTATGTTATCATCATTATATCCATGTTTTAGATCCGATCTTGCAAGTTATAGTCACCTAATACGTGTTTTGATCCGGCAACCCCGGAGTGACAATAGTCGGGACTACTCCCAGTGATGACTGTAGTTTGAGGAGTTCATGTATTCACTATATGTTAATGCTTTGTTACGGTTCTCTATTAAAAGGAGGCCTTAATATCTCTTAGTTTTCCAATATGGACCCCGCTGCCACGGGAGGGTAGGACAAAAGATGTCATGCAAGTTCTTTCCATAAGCACATATGACTATTTACGGAATACATGCCTACATTCTATTGATTTAACCGGAGCTAGTGTCAGATCGCCTAGGTTATAACTGTCTCATGATGAATATCATCCAACAAGTCACCGATCCAATGCCTACGAATTTACCTTATACTGTTCTTGCTAAGTTACTACTACTATCATCACGGTTACACTTGCTACAAAATTACTGCTGTCACTGTTACCGTTACCGTTGCTACTGTCACTACTATCAAAACTATCATACTACTTTGCTGCTGATTTCCTTGCTGCTAATAATTAATCTCCAGGTGTGGTTGAACTGAGAACTCAACTGCTAATACCTTCATATTCTTTGCCCCCCTTGTGTCGAATCTAGAAATTTGGGTTGAATACTCTACCCTCGAAAACTGTTGCGATCCCCTATACTTGTGGGTTATCAAGACCATTTCCTCGCGCCGTTGCCGGGGAGCATAGCTATATTTGTTGAGTCACTTGGGATTATTATCATACTATCACTATCACTACAAAAAAAAATACACTTCTGTGATGATACGTGTTTGTCACAGTAGGTCGCGTTTTTTGTCATGCATGTACATCCATGACAAATTTATGATGTAATCAAGATAGTCATACCGTCTTTCGTCAGAGAAGTGTTCCATGACATTACCAAAATTATCATCACGGAAGTGTCCACTTCCATGAAGATAAATCGCGTCCGTAAGTGCTTTCGTCAAGGGTGACCGACACGTGGCATCCATCGTAACGAACGCCGTTAAGCTATCGGTCGGGTTTTGGATCCGATAACCCGTTAACAGCCCCGACCAATGGGAAATTTCCACGTAAAATTCTTATTGGCGGACGAAACACGGTCAACTCATCGATGGGTCGATAGGCGCCTATGATATGTCGACACGCGCCACGCCCACCATCGCCCATTTAGCTTACAACCGTCCCGCTTGACTTGGTCAAAAGTTAACGGGCTGGCCCATGAAAAGCCCGTTAACGGTCTCTTCGCAAATAGCCCATTTTACAGCCCGTTAGGCACTAAAGGAAATCGCCCAACAACGCCATGTGGACCGTCAATATAACACCAGCCCATTTCACTTTCGCCCATGTATGGCCCACGACGCCTTTTCGACCCATATGAGGCCTTCAGATCTTTCGCCCTTTACAAGCCCACGGTGACTCTAGCCCATAATGAACAGTAATTTTCTTTGTACCCGTTAACGGCCTGTGATTTACATGGGCCGCTTCAGCCCGTGTTAGCTTTCGCCTATTGACGGCCCATACGCTCTTGGGCTCCTTTTCGCCCTCGACACTTCCGCCCACATCGCCTATTCCCTAATGGGCCAAATTCGCCCATGGCAAGAGTCGGCCCACATCGGGCATGTTCCCCAAATGGGCCAAATTCGGCCCATGGCAAGAGTCGGCCCGTTACTGGCCTGTTACCCTAATGGGCCAAATTCAGCCCATGGCAAGAGTCGACCCGTTTCTGGTCAGCCCGTCCTGTATCCTGGCCCATTAACGACCCGTTATGCCTGTGACAGAATTAAGCTTTTGCAGTCCAACGGCCTGTTAACGACCCATTACCGTGCTGGGCCGATACCAATTACGCCCAATTACGGCCCATATAGACCCATTTATCCGACGGCCCTAGGCCCATTTATCGACGGCCCGAGGCCCACCGATTACAGGCCCATTTAACGACGGCCCGTAGGAGACCCATGGATCCTACGGCCCGTATATGGCCCATGGGTAGTTGCGGCCACTAGCAAACCAGGGAAAAAGAAGACTAGGAAATAAATAAGGCCCAAACTAACGCTAGGCTATTAAGGCGATTGCACAGATTACATCCACTCGGCATCAAAGATCGCCACCAGTGCAAATATAGGGAACACCCTACACTATACAAAGATGGCTTGCTATTTTCTTCAGCCGGTGGATGCACGTTAAGAATAAATTTTGTATCGCACCAAAACAAATTACAACTATATAACAAAAGGAAGGTTTGCATAAAACTTAACAGTCTAGCGTATAAATGCACCACCGTAAGTTCAAGCTCGGTTCATTTGACCTGACTGTTATGTTTTCATGTTGTATTGTCCGATGGAACACCATAACCCTCACCTTCGTTTCCCCTAGGCTCCTGAACAACATAGCAAATGTCTGATAGTCTGGTTTCAAAACCATGCATATGTTGATGACATTGAGCAATGTTTCTCCTTGTTTCACAAAGGGCCTCTGTTAGGGAATGGACTTGTGTCTGGAGCGCAGATACAACATTGCTTTGAGCTTGCATATCTTGATCATGAGGCAGTTTGGATGATATTGCCTTAACAACCAACCCAGTATTACGCAGGAACGTGCTTTTGGCACTGTTAGTGGACATGCACTAACCCACTGCAGCAAGAGCTGACATTGAGGTTATAGTTGCCTCGCCACCTTCAGAAGGTGGCGGTTCCACCATTTTTTCCATAGCTCACTGAAAAGTTGAGGTTTTACATTAGTAGTACCATAACAGAAGATATTAAGGAGGCAGCAAAACCAAACAAAATAGCTTTGGTCTATATACAGAACTTATTCTAGTGAACCCATGTAAAATATTAGTTCTATTTTATTGCAAAGTACATAATAAAACCAGGTTCCAAACATATGACCATGTACCATCGCTAATGTATTGTCTATTTCTTCACATTGTATTGAGGGCTAAGGATAAAGAGACGAAGTTTATAATACGGTAAGCATAGTATGACATCATTGATATCACAAAACAACCGAGAATGCATAAACAGCAATTGTAACATTGTGTGGGCAAGTCCAAGACGGAACTAGATTACGGGTCAAGATCAAAGGAACATCACTCCTCCCTTTTAAACCTTGTAAGGTGCAATGATACGCTAAGGCAATTGTGTATAAAATTGAAAAGAGTAATAGACATTGGCTGCAAACCATGCAGTTCAAGGCACAAGTCAGAGTAAGTAGTAGTTAAAAGGCATGAGGATTAAGGACTTACAACAGCTGCTTTGACTGGTGTAGTCATGCCCTTCTTCTTCTTTGGTGTGACAGTCCTTGAAGATTTCCACAAGATTTGGTTCAGGTACTTTTTGGTCCTTGCGGGCTTTCCTCTGCAATTCGAACGAGTCAATATAGATCTGATAATATGGTACAACGAAAAGAGTGAAACAACAGCTAATTACAAGAGCCTCACAAAGGTGCAATATAGCTACGAGATCCCGCTGTCTGTTGAATTTCACTTTCATACGGTTGGCCTTGTTCTTTGAACAGTTCACCTACAAGAAGATAGATTTGTGTAGCACATGCGCCAATAGGACTTCAACATGTGATCTGATCACATATATAAAATGTACCTTATACTTGGATCGGACCGGTGTTTAACAAGGCCCTCCGGTCTTCATCCGATATATTTTCCATCGGAGATGTTTGGGAAAGTTCACCGTTAGCCTTGCCTTCAAAGTGAGTTTTCCTCAAGTTATACCGACATCTTGTCAGAGCAGACTTGAAAACATGGGTGCAAGCTTGTCCGGTTGCATCATCCAACTTGAACCTCATCTGTTGAAAATTATGGGAGTCTCATTATCGACAACCTAGAAAGTATGGGACAGAGCAAGACGATATTACTAGTTTCCATACATAACCATACTTACAGATAAATGGTCGAGGAAGGTGTTGAACTGGTTTCGTCTTTGTCATTCCTGTACTGAATCCATGTTGGGAGGATACGTACATGACACCTAACGGCAACCGCTGCCTCTGATACTAACTTGGCTGACTCTAAAGCATCACGTGGCCTTTTTAAACCTACCTCAAAACGGATCTCCATTCTTCCTCCTCTAGATTTAGTTAACCTATTGAGCATTATCCACGATGTTTGTTTCCTCTTGTGCCTAGGTGCTAGTCCAACAACAAACATAGGAAGTGTTAGTGTACATCAAACCGTGAGAGTACATATAAAGAAACATGCAATCAGAACTTGACTCCAAAGAACTACCTTCTTGCTGTTGAAGCTCACAAGGTTCATCTCGATATTGCCAACTCATCTTGTGTCAAGAGTGCTTGGGAAGTAGTGTCGTGGCAAGGGAGCTTGGGAACGTGCTGCTAGCTCAGTTGACGCACGAGTATGTCGTGCAGCTGGTAGTACTGTGGTAGGTGTTGGATGAACTAGGGCTGTCTTTGCTTGTTTGGTGGCAGCTATTTGTTTCTGTTTGGCTTTTTTTGCAGTTCGTGTAGCATGGGATGCCGTGTTTGTAGAATTTTCCTCTGGACTTGCACCTTCTATTGCACCATCAGTACCAGTAGAATCTGCAGGATTCATCCGCTTCTCATTCCCTGCCATTCTCTGTTTCTTCCTCTTTCTCTGCCATGTTAAGTCAAGCCGACAAGAAAAACGAATAAAATTTAGTTCTTCGAACAAATTGATGCGTGTTGCATTTAATAAAACTTTGATGTTAGACAACCACATGATAGGAGGATGTAATATGTATGAAAAACAGGACGGAAGAGATAACCGAACTATGATGTGTAAACTAAGAAGAAGACATTTCACCAAATTAGAAGCAATGCAATGGAAGGTAGATACCATATGAAAGATGCTACAAATATCGCTCTCGCCAAGTTAATAGTGTCTCAAAGATAAATGGCGTTTAAACAAATGTGAAGCAAGACAAGAAATAAATCATATGCAAGATGTAAACAACATCACACTACCATGTTAGAGGTCTCTCGTCATTAGTGCCATTGCATATTCACATCATTGCATATTCACAGCTTATGATGTGTAAACTAAGGAGAAGGCATTTCAACAAATTAGAAGCAATGAAAGCTAGACACCATATGAAAGATGCAAATAATATCACTCTACCAAGTTAAAGTCTCGTCATAAGTGCCATTTCAACAAATTAGTAGTACAAGTTAGAAAAGAATGTGAGATGTAACCTATATCACACTCCGAAGTCAAACGTGTCTTATGATAAGTGATTGTTGCAGGTTACACAACAGTAGTAATTTAATGTAAGAACATGGTGTGGTAGACAGATATTGTATGTTCTAGAAACATGAACACGTGTCTTATTCAAGTATAATGTGTAAAGTAAGCAGATGGAATTCAACGAAATTAGAAGCAATACAAGCTAGACATCACACATAACATGCAACCACATATAATAGTGCCAAGTTAGAGGGAGCACCAGTGATGCTGCACTAGGGGAGACGTGCTCATCATAAACACAGCTTTGTTGAGTGTCTATGCATGTGTTGTCCTGGAAATCATCTTGGGGGTGTGGAGGAGTAGAAACTGTAGAGGCCCTCCGTTTGGAAGGAGCACCTTTATCCGCTGCCTTGCTAACTTCCTTCCGCTTTATTGATTTTGAATTGTCAAGTAAAACCGACAATAAAAAACAATAAAATTCTCTCTTCAGAACTCATTCATGCATGATACTGACAATCACTACTTTGATGTAAGGCAAACACATGACACCAGGATGGAATATGTACGAAAAACAGGACGGCATGGCATGTTCACAACTGTTTGTGTAAACTAAGCAGAAACCATTCCAGCAAATAAGAAGCAATGCAAGCTAGACACTACATGAAAGATGCAACCAATATGACTGCCAAGTTAAAAGCGTCCCATCATAAATGGAATTTCAACAAATTAGAAGCAGCGCATGCTATAAATCATATGAAAGATGCAACTAATATCGCACTGCATATACTAAAGGTGTCTTGTCATATTGATTGATGCGGGATACAAAAAAACAATAGTTTTATGTAAGGACATGCTTAATAGACAGATGTACTATGTACTAAATACAGAAGGCATGTCACATTAACAGTATAATGTCACATTTACAGGAGTATAAGCTAAGCAGACTAGCACATGCAATTTAACCAGATTAGAAGAATTACAATCTAGACACCATATGCAACATGCAACCACATATCACGCTGCCAAGTTAGAGCAAGCACCTGCAATGCTAGTGTAGGGAAATGCTGTAATCAACTACTGAGCTACGCTCACTATCTTCATCTAGCATTTCTGCTTCTTGAGAATCATGTCGGAGGCCGACGCTGCATTCTTTAAATGAGGAGTAGTCCCCTTGTGTGCCTGCCTCGTCATAAGTGATTGATGAGGATCCACAAGAACATTAGTTTGATGTAAGAACATGGTTAATACACGATGTACTAGTATGTACCAAAAAATGAGAAAGGCATGTCATATTCAAAGGTATAATGTGTAAGCTAAGCAGATGCAATTTAACCAAATTGGAAGCAATACAAGCTAGACATCCGGCTGGAGTGGTGAGCATGATCATCTAGGACCTGAGAGCCTGGTGGGAGGCGGGCTGCTTCGCCACCATCGCAGCTTTTTAGTTGGCTTTCGGTGATGCCTATCTTTCTTTGGGCTTGTCATCGGCTTGGCCAAGGCCCGACTAGCTATTTATCTTCCGGTGCTCACGGATGGTGGTTCATGTAAAAAAAATATTTTTCCTTATCTTACCGACTTCGGCCTTTCGAATACACGCTAGACACCATATGCAACATGCAACCACATATGACACCGTGAAGTTAAAGCAAGCACCTGGGTTGGTGGTTCACGGCGAGCGAGATCATCAACTCCAGAGCTACGTTCCTCGTCTTCATTTGCTGACACTACACCCTTTAAAGCCTTGAAACGTTTTTGGCCTAGCCGCATACCACGCTGGAGCAACTTCTCTCTATTCTTTTCTTCTTCTGTCAAGGCAGGTTCTGAAATACCCTTGCATAAAAACACAATAGTGAGAGTAAGGGTGAAGTGTGTGCAGAACTAGTGCACTGTAAAAGTAGCAGATAGCAGGTGGCTGAAAAATAAATGACACGAGACATATGATAGCTCTACAACATTGCATGGCAAATAAAATTAGATTCTACTCCGCATGATTTTGTAATATATGAGCACAGGAAATGCAGGTACTCCTCCAGCACACCACCACATGTGGTCATATCTAAGATAACAGTCGACTGAAAATAAATAGGTCAGTCGGTTTTTTTAATGAACCATTCGATCTATAAGGAACGGGTAGATGGCCTTCGTCTACCTCCCGCCAGTCACTGTTGACGATCTTTCTCGAACCGCCAGCGACCACCAGCCCAGACCCCTGCCTCCCCCGCCCCGCCCTCCCATCGACCTCACACCACCGTCGTGCTTGGCAACGCCCCCAGGCCATCCCTTTAATCCCGGCCGACCTGTAGATCGGGCGCCAGTAGCTCTAGGCCGCACACGCCCCTAAGATAAACACCAAGGTGCTGCTTCCCTGGCGTAATAGGCGTACTAGCGCCTGTTACGCTGGGGAAAGCTTCCGTTAATTGGGAATCAACTGGCCAGAAATTGAAATTCAGGGGGGGGGGGGACGGACCTCTAGCTAAGGTGAAATAGTATATGAGGAGAAACCTTGTGCATCGCGAGTTACTAGGAACATCTAGTATCAAGAAGAAGTGGTCAACTAGTGTCTTCTGTGGGATGAATACCGTGCAAGAAGAGACATAAGATTTGCACGAATAAGGGAAGAGGAGTACCTTCTTCGGTTGTCAGTGTGGTCACCTCCACATGTCGCGTCGATCTTCTTGTTTTTACCGGGGAAACCGATGTTATGGAGGGTGCAGGCTTGGACGAACCCATGGCCAAATTGTTGACTGTGTTGCCGTGGCTGTATGTTGGCGGAGGGGAAGCAGATCCGAGGCGGCGAAGGACGGCGTAGCAGGAACAGCTCCGGTGCGGTGGAGGGTGGCGAAGTTGAAGCGGCAGCGGTGAGGCGCAGGACGGCGTGGTTGAACTGGCTCGGGTACGGACGGCTCGGCCTCGGCTTCAACTACTAGCCGTAGAGGGCGTTGCGGTTGAGGTTGCGGTGGACGACGACGTCGAGGTATCGGCTCCGGCGTGATGGAGGAGGGCGGCGGTTGATGGGTGGGATGGGGTGGCGGACGGAGGACGCCGGGTTTCATGGGCTGGTGGAGAGGTAGTTTTGGCGCCCACGAGTACGAATGGGGAATCGACGGGTGGGGGAACCATGTTTTGGTGCTGGGACGCGCTTGTTTTTGGCTTTTTGAATAGAAGATGGGACGCGCTTGTTTGAAATTTGGGAAAGTACAAACTTTGCCCCCTCTTAAATTTCGGACCTCATCATGGTCGGGGTAGGATGGTAATCCCAGGTGTCCCAAATAGTGGGCGGAGCGATTTCGCCACGCCGCATGTGTGCTTAGGCGGCCATTGTGTATGAATGTTTTTCAGAGGCGGTTGCGTGCCTAGATGAAGCTACAAACCTACCCCGGTTTAGACCTTTGGACGTCGGGCCGGTAGGTTTCACAGTCGGAGTTATTAGAAAAGTAATTTCCTTGTACTACCAAACATTGGTCTCACGCGGTTTCAAGTAGTAGAGGCTCTTTTGCGCTTCGCTCAAATTTTGAAACACAAGCATTCACGCTTAGAGTACTCTTGAACTATGAGGATTGACCTAAATAGACAACATTATATTTGACCTTGTATGTTTGAAAACCTCATTAAATTATCCGCTTCCTTTTGAATTTTGACACTTGAAAATCCTATAACTACGATTATTTTGGAGTGGAGGAGCTAAATTTGAATCTAGTTTGTACACGACTACATATGCTATTATGTACAAAATCAGAGCAAAGATTGGTACCCCCATAGTTTAGGTATGGTTTACAAATGCCATGATATCAAATTCAAATAATTGAATGGACTTCATGTTGAATTCGATTTTTTTAAACCACCTTAGGTTGAATTCAAATGTATACTAGTTCATAGGTAGCTATTTATAAATGTCCATTGTGTAACTTTCGTATGTATAATGTGCTTTATCCACACAACATGAACTATATTCACGTTTATATTCTATTGCTAAGGCGATGCATTGTCTGGAGTTCAAAATACTAACTATGTGGATCAATTGTGTCGAATAATAACATAGACATGCTCAAATTCGATAGAATCTAGATGTCTGATGGATCAATGACCGCTCCTTACGCGAATTGCAAATATCATGATCCCATCCTAATATTTGGATACAATTTATATCTTTAATCAATGTGTAGAGCAGTCTTTTACGTGTAGTTTCACTCTCCATCGGTGGTGTCTCACACATGCTCACACACTCTCTCCCGAGGTGTATTTCTCGCACACATTCTCTAGATATAACCCTCCCTCCCTCTCGTAACCATTTACAACTGTTTTCACTAACCTTTATCACAAGCACTCTTCCTCTCGCAAACATACACACGCACAATCCTCATCGACCCTTTCTATATACATGGACCTGCCTACGTGTCTCATGTACGCACATTATCTTTACGCCTGCCTCTCGTGCATTATCTCACACCTCTCTTCCTAATCGATTTAGTATGATTCTAGAAGAGCATTCTGTAGGATGCCCCTTAAACTTAGGTTGGATGAATAGTAATATCAGAGATAGAGGGGTTACCTTAGTCCGAGAACCTAGGGTTACAAATCCTAGCCGGCCTTGTCAGTGGACACAGAGTCCTTCACAATTCTGCTATCTTTGTCTTGTACAACTAGTCATCCATGGGTCTTCCTAAATGTTTCATGGGCCGACCAATGTGGCGCAGGACGGAACCGAACAAAGGGCCTCACCTCGACCCACCGAACCTCACGTGGTGACACACCCTCTGCCCCCACGTCTCATTATCTTCTCACACCCACACATACCAACACAAACACCACACATACAGAAAAATTCTCCTGGTGCCTCTATTCCCTCCCCCCTTGCATATACACACTCAAGGGAATGGAATCTCTTGTCATGACGTCATATTTGTCTCTCTCTCTAGACCACCCTCATTTCTCGTGCTATCTCTCCCCTCCCCCCGTCGGCCCCTCTATCCATGCCTCTCTCGAATACGTAATACACACACATACCTCTCTAGGCCCCGCCAAATGCATCAACTACACATTCACACATGTTACATCACGCACCCCATTGATCTAAAAAGCCCTCTTCATGTTTATTTTGCATACAACATTCCTTTTGAATAAAGTGTGGCCAAAAATTATTTTAGAGTTTCTACATATATACAACATTACAAAGTTATATGGAGGAGTATGAACGCTAATTTGCATTGCATTGTGCCCACAATGATATTTATTCCAAGACCGTGAATTTGTATATTTTTATACTATATACAAAGTTAGTCATAATAAAGAGAAACGAAGAGCATCTCTCTCCATCGCATACCCCCCATGTACGCCTTTCACGTATGCACACAAACTATCTCCATGTCCTCTAAAAGTAAGGCCCCGAAAATTCACGCGTGTTTCATCTTTCTATCGCGATATATGCAATGACGATCATTGTATTTGAAGTGAAAGCACGATACACACATTGGACTTCATAATCCACTCATTACGGTCACCGCTTACGCTTAGTGGTTATTATACGATCCACGGCTCACCGTACAACTTTGTATTTGCTCATGACATGACTAGTTGACCAGTTGAACGCTCCATGTGGAACCTAATCTAGTGTTGAATCACATTATCTCACTAACATCGTGCCCACCTGTCGACTTGTATCTACTCTACATCTACACTATTATAAAATACATAAAATACACTCTTATAAAAAACAGAGTTGGTGATGATGGTGTGCCTGCCATCCTGCAATATAGGCCGTCCAATTTATATCTGACGGATAGGAAAGAAACTATGGCAGTTTTGCAAAAAGGTACCCACACACCTCTCCACATTTGCAAATAAGGCCTTCCCTCGTTCATCCTTTTCTCTCACAAGATAAACAAGTCATACAAATGCATCTTGATGTTACGTGCAACGCACGGGCATCTTGCTAGTAAGAATGAAAACAAACGACAAAAAAATATTTTGAAGGTGATGCGAAGTCATGACCGCAGGCACAACGGACAAGGTGGCCTTGTATTGGTATGCTGAGCCGGCTGTTTTAACACACATGAGCTGGTGTGGTGATTATACACACACGCAAGCATGCACACGAACTCCATCCACACAACACTCACACAAACACATGCACCCACGCACGCACGCAACACTCACACGTACACACGCAGCCACGCACGCACGCAACACTCACACGCACACACGCACGCATGCATGCACACACCAGTACACCACACGACCAACACACACTCTCATGCTCAAGTGCTCAACCTACACGTGCATGTGCACACATCAGGCCCTGACAGACACATACACAACCAGGTGATTCCCGCGCACGGGTTGGAGCCTTGTCACGCCTGCGTAAATTTGTGTTTATCTGACCTTTTCCCTATGCGAACTGACAGGTGGGACCCACAAGGAACGTGGTCAATTTAACTAGTCAACATGGCGCCACGCAGACTATTTGGCCGGTCAACAGAGTGCAATCCGATGCTGAATTGTGAGCAAGTGACCAGATAATCACCGCAAAACGTATATAGTGACCGTAATCAGCTTATTCTAAAGTTCGGTGACCGTACTACGCTTTTCTCTCTGTAGGCCCTCCAAAACTACATCTCTACACGCTCGCATGTTACATCTAACAACTATGCAATACAACACTACTACTACACTCTAACACAATAAATCATATGTGTTTTAGTTTTACTAGATATCATATTGTTACTTATAATTATTCAGTTTGCATACATTAAAATTGCCTTTGAAATGTATGGCCAAGATTATCACACATGGAAAAATCCGCCCTTTCCTGTTTAATCGGGTTTGTATCGATGGATCATGCGAAACAGCAAAAATAGTACTATACAAGACAAGTGACAGTTCACCGGGCCGTCAGGTCGCCTACTCCTCCGTCAGAAGAGTGGGCGCCGCTTTCATAAATCTTCTAGTCCTTTCGCGACATGTGGGACATCAAGCTAACGGGTCCACGTGCCATACCGAATACAAGATCAGAGCAGCCGGGTGAAGCACCCCACCATGGCGCCGGCGTAGTAATGAGCAATGAGGCGTCAAATCACAAAGCTGCACCTTTCCCGCATTAAGTTGGAGGGACAAAGTAATAATGCTAAAAAAATAAGTTGGAGGGACGAAGTAACCATCATTTCACTCGTTGCTGAATCCGCTTCTCCCTCATCTTCTTCAACTTAACCACGTGTTGCTTCTGCCGTTGTTCTACCTCATGTGGGACGGGATAAGCTTGGTCGCTTCTCCCTCATCTTCTTCAACTTAACCACGTGTTGGTTTTGCCGTTGTTCTGCCTCATGTGGGACGCGGATCAGCTTGGTAAAGCACTAACACGTGGGACCGCATGTTAGCAAACCGCCAGGACAACGTCCTCCAAAAATAAGAAACCTCCCCCGCCATCCGCGCGGCAAAATCACCTCCTTTTTACTAATCTTTGATTCTATAATTTTTTAGATCAATATAACTGAGATTTGTATAGATAGCACACAGGAGCAAAACCAAGTGGTACGGTTAAGGGCATCCACAATGTGTAGCCAAATGTGAAAATAGCTTTTGGCATCGTGGGAACCATTGTGGACGGCGTTGCCAAAGCCAAAAAGATGGAACCGAAGCTCCCTGATTGATTGATGGAAGGAATAGAAAAATGCAACGTCTCTCCTCTTTCTCCCATGCTTGGATGCATGTAGGAGTAGTACAGTATAGAGCATATAGTCTACTCCCCTATCCCTTCTATCACAAATCACAAAGTAGTGAGGCGTCAAATCACAAAGCACGAACGAAGCAACTATCATTTCACTCTTCGCTGACTCCGCTTCTCCATCGTCTTCTTCGAGAAACCATCTCACCGCACTAGTACTCCTAGTAGTAGTACTAGTAAAGAACTTCCTGGATGCAAATAAGGCGGTTGTCTCGGCTTGCAGCGCGCACTTTCGAACGACTTACCGTGGTCTCCTCAATGGTGTTCTCCGTCGAACGACTTCGCCAAACCACAAAAAAAGTCGTCGACGCCACCGCAATGGGCAAGGAATTCAAATATAGTTACTACCTCCATTTTTTTGTACACAAGGCCAGTATATCAAAATTACAATTTGCAAAGGGCCACTAACACTAATCGAGGCAAAATTGATGGGGTTAGCAACCAAGGACATTAATATCCCCTGCATGCATGCGGAAGTGAGAAGGTTCGTTTGTATGGCGCTGCATTAATCAAGCGATGAGGAGTGAGATGGTTAGCTCTTTGGTCTTTCGAGAAAAAAATACGCATTAATTGACACGTGAAACGAGGATTTGTATCGAAGGAAAACCACGCCTTTCTTTTTTAACACTAGTACTCCTAGTACGTACTACCTCCGTCCTGGTTTATAGGTCCCTTTTATAGTTTGTGCCAAATTTTGACTAAAGATTTAACTAACAAAATGTTAATGCATGTCAAGAAAAATTATCTCATTGGATTCGTATATGAACATAGTTTTGAAAAATATAATGTTTGGTGACATGCGTAAACATTTTCTTAGTTTAATCTATGGTCAAAATTTGGCACGAAATACAATGGGGACCAATAAACCCGGACAGAGGTAGTACGTACTTATCCTGTTTGGGTCTAGGCCTTGCATTGCCAAACTTCGCCACACATTTTTGCCAAGCTTGCCTAAAGTTTTCAAAATGAGAAGGAGGTACACTTACAAGACGGTATCTGCGCGATGGTCGCACCGCACCCTCACACGGTCGCTCCTGCACGCCGCGGTCATAGAGTATGTTTATCCAACCAGAGTATCCGTACGGCCCGTGTGGTGGTCTGTTGGGGAAGAAGAAGAGGTGAGGAAGAAGGAAAGAAGGGTTAGGAGACGAGGATATTCATCCAACCGCCAAATGGTAGACTCGAGCGACTTGCATAACAAATAGTATGTTTTTACACAGCAAAAGATCCATAATAATAAAAACAACAACATAAAGAAAAACTATCACTGCTCGCGGAAAGAGACGGCCTCCTTGTCTTTGGCTGCCGGCGCGAACCAGCCGACGTGTGTCTCCGCACCGTGGTTGTCCTCGGCCTCCAGCTACTCGTTCAAGCGGAGCGTGCGGGCGCTCTGCACGGACGAGAGCACAACCCGGTTCAAGTCGAGGACATCCGGTTCCGCCTGCAGGAGGGCCTCGATGGCAGCGGCATCCGCGCGCTCCGCGTCAAGTCGAGCCTCCGCCGCCCGGTTCAAGTCGAGGACATCCGGTTCCGCCTGCAGGAGGGCGTCGATGAGAGCGGCATCCGCGCGCTCCGCGTTGAGTCGAGATTCTGCCGCCCGGTTCAAGTCTAGGACTTCCGGTTCTGCCCGCAGGAGGGCGTCGATGAGAGCGGCATCCGCGCCCTCTGCGTCGAGTCGAGCCTCTGCCGCCCGGTTCATGTCCAGGACGTCCGGTTCCGCCTGCAGGAGGGCCTCGATGGCAGCGGCATCCGCGTGCTCCGCCTCAAGTTGAGCCTCTACCGCCCGGTTCACATCCACAACATCCGGTTCCGCCTGCAGGAGAGCCTCGATGGCAGCGGCATGCGCGCGCTCCGCGTCGAGTTGAGCCTATGCCTCCCGGTCCTCCTTTAGTATCGCCATGTTGAACCGCTGGTCAGCCTGCACCATGGGGGACTCGGACGCCGGCACGAAGTCGACGTCCATCGTCTCATACCCATCGGGGGCCTTCTGCGCCGCGACCTCTGCAGTGAACATTGGATCGGCTTCCTCCTCCTCGTAGCTTGGCTCCAGAGAACTCGGGGATTGGCCCGCCGCAAGGCGAGCTTGGGAACGGAGGTCTGTGGCTGTAGCGACCCGACCTCAGACGGTCAAGCCTCTGTGTTTCTATGCCATCCCTGGATCAGTATGCTGGCACACACAGTACATCAATGTATATATCAAGGTGCAATCACATGTATAAATAACGTAAAACTGATATATACCTCATATGTCACAATGAAACAAATAGTCGGGTATGGAGTCCCATCAACGCCATCGGCAGGTTGAGTGTAGACCGTAACCTCAGATCGTAACTCTTACTCGTCGAGGAAATATCAGCAACATGATACGTTGCAGCCGTGTAGGTCAGTACATTGAATGTACCGCAAGATCACAATATGAATAAACAGATGGTAAACTATACTATATGCGGTATGGCTTTGTGGCTCAGATCGAATTTTGTTTATGTAAAAGCTGGTTTTATTTTCCCTACATCAAAGGCATAAGTGAAGTCTGTACTATGGAGTTTTCTATCATGACATGGTTCCGCCAACCGATGTCTCGTAGCCCAAAATCATCATAAGTTTCCCACAATTAAGTTATCAGTCCAATGTTGAGAGTTCCGAGATAAATCCAGGTCCAGATGCTCAAATTGTCCGTAACCGGGGACACGGCTAATCGATTAGGTTTAAACCCTCTGCAGAGGTTTGTACACTTTACCCGCAAGATTCGATCCTCTCTTTACGCTCTCGCACTTCGAGTGTTTGAGAACAAGATGACCAAACATGGTCTTCCAAAGGGTTCCTCCGACCACCGTCCGCACTCAACCCATCCTACCGTAGTTCTACATCTACTAGTACCGTCCCAGCCAGTAGTCACAACTAAGGTCAACCAAGCCAGAGCCCATAATGACTTGCGGTTGCACAAGTAAGCTTCGGGCGTGAAGTATTCTTCCGTCTCTTTGAGTCTGGGTGAAGCTTTCCGCAAGATGTCATGGCGCTTCTCCATGCATCTCGCCAACCACCGGGTTTCTCCAGGTGCCCGTCAACCGCCCTTCACCCAATGAGTGTGTATTGAATTCTTGTATTGAGTCTTGAAGTCTTGAGGCCTTGAAGATGCAGTCCTTGCATATTCCGTCATGGAGTTGTCGTCATTGACGTAGAGCCTCCATTCTCACACCACTCCCGAGTACTCATACCAAACCCCGTCTATTATAGCGTAGCACTAAATAAAATATCGTCCCGGGCATTGGTAACAGGGGGGATGGGTTCCTACCTCATGCATACTACTCAACTACAAGGATTCAATAGCACTACTGAGGGGTGGTTGCAAAGGTGCCACTAAATGCAATAAAACATAGGTACGAAAGCATGGTCAAAGTGAACTTGCCTTGTTGACGATCTTCGAAAACTAGGGATTCGTAGTAGCAAGCTTCGCACTCCGGAAAATTCTACCGAGACAAACAAATAATCACAATAAGCACATAGCATAGGACCACATAACACAATAGCATAGCAAAAGTAACATAACACACCAAAACAACCAAAACCAAATCCAAAGGAAAACTCAAAGAAAACCAATTCAAAGTTTTTCCTACTTCAAGCAACAACTAAAATAGTTTTATTTAATAAAATTTTCTTAACATAACCTAATCATGGTTTTATGTTAACTAAACAGAAAATATTTCATTAAGCAACTAGGAGCAAAAAGAATTAATTTAAAAGCTATTATAAAACTCCTATTAGGCCTAATCCAATTTCTATTAAGAAAAATAAAATAAAACTTTTATTAATTATAAATAAAAGTTCATCTATTAGAGTGACAGAAACTATCCTAGAATAATCAATCACATGTTAAAAATAAATTTATTTACTAATTAAATTAATAGGAAAACAGTAGCTAGTTAATTAATTAGGATTAACAAGATTCTGCTTAAAACTATTTATTTATTAATCCTAAAATACCCAAATTAATTTCTATGGTTTGGCAATGTCAAAATAAAGTTGGGACAAAAAGAATCATCCAAAATAATTTTTTAACTCAAGTTATAGCAGATTTACTATTCTGACTAAAACTAAATTAAGGCAATTTTAATTAATTTTAACATAGCTAAATATATATTCTACAGAAACTTTAGAAAATTTGCAAACCAACAAAAAAAGAATCACCTAAAAATAATAAACAGAATAAAAGATATGAATTTTTCAAAACAGGAACTATTCTGTTAAAACAGAAAATGAAATTAAAAGAAAAAGGGCCGAATGGGCCTAAACTGTGCACTGGGCGTAATATAACCTAATTGGGCCTAGGTTTAAACTAAAACGGGCCGGGCTAATAAAAATAAACCTAACTAACTAAACCGGAAAGAACCGGGCCGGTTTAAAAAAAAAACATACCCCTTCGGGGTCTAATCCTAGCCGTAGATGGGGATCGGACGGCGGAGGGGGTTTCCGGCGACCTACCGGAGTTCGGCGACGGCGGCGGCGGCGGCGAGAGTGCGTTGAGGCTCGGTCGTCGGGAGGTCGACGGAGTGGCCGGGAGGATCTTGAGGAGCTGGGAAGCTTGGAGGGGTCGGGGAGGTCGGGGTGGCTAGGGCGGCGACGGCGACGAGTATGGCGGCGGCGGGAGCTTCGGGCTCCGGTGAGCTCGAGCGAGAGGAGAGGGGTCCGCGAGCTAGGGGAATGGGGTGCGGGCGACGGCTTAAATAGCCAGGGGCTCGTTGGGGTAAGGGAGGCGATCGGGAGGGATCGGCATCCGGATCCGCCCATGCGATTCTGCAAGGCGCCCGGCCAAACATCTTGTAGTAAGTGATCTTGCGGCGCACCATGGCTTTCCGGCGAACTAGGGACGCTTGATGCGGGCTAGGAGATCGAAAGGTGGGGAATGGGCTGAGATTTGGTGTGGTTTTAGGGCGGTGGCTGGCGTGGGCGAGCAGCGAAGGTTCTTGTGTGAATAGTGGTTCCGGCGACGACTGCTCAATCGGTTTTGATCAGACATCGCTCTTGCCGCGTTAGCGTTGCAGCCCGCACGCTGGACCCTCACGTCGCTCACCGAATGGAACGCGCTTCGTCTTGCGTTTTCGCTCGCTTGTGGGACCACAGTTGAGAGCAAACCGACGTCCCTCCCCCTCCCCCGCCCGCGTCATTTATTATACCACTACTCCCTCCGTTTTATGCGGAGTAAATAAAAACAGAGGGAGTATACTACGAATGAGGATCCCCTGACGTGGCCGAACCCATTGAGTAACTGACATGCGGGGCCTAGCAAGCATGGGGTCCGCCAGTAAGTGACCGAAAGGGAGGGTAAGGTAGGGATACCTACGTCAGAGGATCCACTTCCACTATACTCTGACCAAATGTTAGAGTAATAAACCCACGCAAGATGATCATGGAGGTGTTCCTCACTGCTGCGTGGAGCCTTCGGAAGGAGCGCAATAACAATTATTTTAGACATGTGACACCCTCCATTCGTTCTTGGTTCAGTAGATTCAAGGAAGACTTTGGCAATATAAGATATAGACTACCTAGTGACAAGAGACATGTTGTCTCTTCCTTTTTGCAAAGTCTGCCTCAGCATACTTAGGGTAGTGATCTGCTAATAGCCACCCCCCTCTTGTACTCCATTGTAAAAATCACCATGTAACTGTTCTTTGATCATTCATATACACATGCAGTAGGAACCTTTCCTACTGTCTTAACACTCAAAAAAAAATATATGACATGCATCTTACACAAATGTTAGAGTAATAATATATGACATGCAACTTACACAAAGCATACAGGGTCTAATGCATTTTTCGAGGCTAACTTTGACCAAATGTTAGAGTAATAATATATGACACGCAACTTACACAAAGCATATGGTCAATTTCGTATGTGAAAGGAGTTTCCAATGATATAATTTTCACATTATACATCTCATGTACTCCCTCCGTCTAGGTGTGTAAGTCATCTTACGAAAACCAAATAATCCCAAAACATGTAGGCGCGGTGCATTAACTTCTACCTTGTTTCTTGTTTCTTGACATATGAACCAATAAGAGATGAGGGTGTGCATGCTTTTAATGACCCGAGACTATCAAACATGACATGCAGTGGTTAGTTCATTGCATGCAATACTATTAATTAGCAAATAAACATTAATGTCTCTTGTTTTCCCCTCCTCCTTGGTCACGGTGCACAGCCTAAGATGACTTACTCACCTATGTGAAAGGAGTACTATTAATCTTGTCAATAGTCAAATTGGAAACCATCTCGAGTACAAATCTAGGAGCACGTACGAATCTAACAATATTGATTGGGCGTTGTTGAATGTTGATACCTTTTTTTATCATAGTAGAGATACTTTGACTACACATAAAACTTATATGTAAGGTAGAAAGGATATGAGGGAGTATATTGTACGTTCAAAAACGAAACGAACATTGAATACCCTTTAGGTATCACGTGCCCCCACTCGTTCCCTCTTGATTTCATCTCGGGGTCCGGAGATCTATTGAAAGAGGACTAGGGTGGGTACATGCGAATGATACTCGGCGGAATATTCAAATGAGGCATGCGGGAGGATGGACTCAACTGGAGGGCGGCATGATCGATGGAGAAGAGGGTTGGCGAGGAATGAGAAATAAGCAAACGACACATGATTACACTTGAATGGCTCAAATAAACAATAAGTTGTCTCGCTTGGCCTACATAGTGAAATGCCTAATGCGCAACGCGGAGCACTGACGCTCGAATATGGCCGGGAAAACAGGGAAACCGACATGTGGGGCACACCCGTCGGGATGATGTAGCGCAGACTAGTCCAATGGAGGAGCTGCCCACGACCTCCTCGCCACCGTCAACCGTTCATGTGGGTCTTTGGGGCCAACAACGGGGCGCAGCTCCAGCACCGCCTCTGGACACGGCGACCGCGGTGAGCGACACGCTCATATCGTCGATAGACACGGTCGGTTTCAGTGTGCCTAGGGTGGCGTTTGTGTTGTGGCACGACCAACGGTATGTTTGGTTTGTGCCCAAGGTTGCCCCATCAAAGCATTGGGTAGCCAAAATTTTGGTTGAGGTATTAGTTGCCCATGATTTGGCCGACATTGGCAGGAAAAATGAACTAGAGTTGGCTAGAGTTCATTGGCATGCCAAAGAAATGGCAACCATCCAAACAAAGACCAATCTTTGGGTCATGACCAAAATTTTGGTAAGGTGCACTTTGGCCACAATCCAAACACACCCCAACACCCAGCTCGTCGCGGATGCACGGGGCACCGTGACGCGTCCGCGGAGTGGTGTAGCGCGGCCAACTGCATCCTCTGGACCTGAGACCATGCCGGGTCGTCTTGCTTTTTCAATGACATGCGGGGATCACATTTGAGCAAAGGGCATCTCCAACGTTGCCACGACCGCAGCTGACTAACCTGGCACACCAAAGCCCTCGTCCCTCGCGCCGTCGCGCGGTGCGTTCCCAGCCAGCGCCAGCTGCCCGCATTCATGCCGTCCGTTCGTATGTCGTCGTTAAGAGGCTCGGTGTCCGAGGAACCAACTCCGGCGACTTAATGACGCACCCGGACGCTTGGCCTCACCGGAATGCGCTACTTAAAGCGGCAACGCCCAGCTAACCTCCACACCATAGCGCATCGTCCTCCTACCTGACACCACATCCGCCATGACCGCAAGTGCGAATGCTCTGCGGGAGAGCTTGTCTTCGGGGACGAAGCTCGAGGTCGCCGCCCTCGCTCAAGTCGCCTCTCGCGATGCAATAGCGGCGTAGCCAGACACGGACGCGACCGCACAAGCGGTGGCCACGCTGGCGGCCGACGACGGGAGCACCGTCAAACACGCATCCTACTTGCCGCCGTCCAACGTCCGGCACCGCCGAGGTCGAGGACTCCTCCGAGGATGAGTAGGGCATGGGAGGCGGCAGGGCATGGTGTGCCAACTGGCCGGTCCGTATCCCGTGTTCTACTCTTCCTCGCCGGAGACCGCACCTTCACTTCACGGGTCTTGAACCCCGCCCCCGTACATAGAGATCGCAGATGGAGGACGTCGGTCGCCGCCGTAGAATAGGTTTAGGGTCGGTTTCTTTTATTTTTCTGTCTTATAAAAGTTCGAAATGTAATGAAAATCTGTCATGTTTGCATTAATCTCGGCCGGTGTATATGAACTTTCACAATAATATACATATTGTAGGAGTACTAGTGCACGGAAGATCAAGATCTTGTGGGAGAAAAGGATGAACGAGGGAAAGCCTTATCTGCAAATGTGGAGAGGAGTGCGGGTAAATTGTCATAGTTTCCTTCCTATCCGTTAGATATAGATCGGACGGCCTATATTGCAGGATGACAGGCACACCATCATCACCAACTCTGCTTTTTATTGAACTGAGACAAATCTAAAAACCCAACTAAGTCAACCTCCCAAATATCGCTGGAAAAGACCCGCCACGCCGTTTAGTCGGGATTACCGGATTACTAGTAGTAGTATCGATGGATCGTGCGAAGCAACATTTTTTTTGAGGGGGCGAAGCACCTAGTTTAAAAGGAAAAAAGGCGGTACACTCACAACACTCTTGTCGTGGTCGCATTGCACCCCACACACGTTCGGTCCTGCACACGGCTCACGCAAAGCGGGCAGCGCTTGCTTGCCTCTTCACCGACACGTGGGACTGCACTTGGAGAAACCGACCATGCGCCAAACTCCCTCGCCCACCGTATGAAAATCCTCCCCCCCCACACACACACAAATTCCCCCCAAATTCATTCAACCGCCTTCAGCCAAATATTCCCCAAACCCCTCCCCTCGTCCCCCTCCACTCCATTCGCTCCGCCAAAGCCGCCTCCGCCGCCGGCCGATATGTCGGCGCCGCGTTCGTCGAGGGACGACGGCGATCCTCTCGCTCCCACAAGACGCTCGTAGACTGCCGTCCTCTAGCCGCACCGCCACCTCGCTACGTTTGTGGAGGCGACGGCGGTCAGCGCCGCCACCACCGGCGACGTTAGGTGGAGACGCACGGCGGTCAGCTTCTCCCACGGTATCGATTCTAGACTGAGGCCCCGTTCATGTCGGTGTAGCGCTGAATGTTAGCTGATAGATGATGTTAATCTCACTGTTTGCCGAAGTAGTTTACTGTCAATATGCTCTGCTTAAGAAGCTTCATTGCCTTGTTCTGCACTCAATCTGCTTAGCTGAGATGGCATGCCAAGGCTGATTAGTTGCTAAAATATCCTGCCATATATTTATTGTGACGTAGATTGCCATGGTCTAGTAGCCAATCTGTTAGGTGAAATAGCTCTACACCGTTTTATACTCGATCTTTGTTGCTGCGATGGCCTTCGATAGTTTGATGGCTGTGTGCTCGGGCTCATTGACTGCTGAAACAACCTGCCATAATTTAGCACTCAAATCTGTTTGCTGAATTAGCTTTACATATATTTCGTTACTTAGATCTTCTCGTCCAAATATCTTGCCATAGCTTTAGACATCGACCTAGGTATTTTTTTATGGACTTCATAAAAAAGCATATATGTTTTTCCTATAATATCTAGTAGAAGAACTAATTTGTATGTCTAACAGATGGACATGACTTGGATAACTTCTGCTCAAAGATTCTCCGCTGCATATGTCGAGGGGGTTGAAAACTTCATGAACTTTATCGAGCTGAGTACGGTGGTCCAAATCAGATGTGCTCTGCCTGTAGCAGTTGTATGAATTCAGTTACAAGACCCCAGTCAATTGTGCAAAATCATCTACACTTGTATGGGTTGTCGGTCACATATACTAGGTGGGTTCATCATGGTGAAGCTGTGAACGTCAATGTTATTGACAACATGGAAGCAGCAGATCACCATCTTGATTTGCTTGATGCTCAGGTGGAAGAGGAGGAGGAGGTGGTGGTGGCGGAGCCAGTGAGTTTGACCAACGTTGAAACAATGCTACAAAATGCTCGTGCATTCCGTGAACTTTCACCTGCAGAAGAAAAACGGTGGGCCCGCATGTTGGAACAATGCAACGTTGCTGTCACCCCAGGAAATAAGCTGCCAGTATTCTCAGCTGTGGTCACCTTTCTTCAGGTGAAGACATCTGAGCGGATGACCAACAAATCATTTGATGCGATGTTGGCTGCTTTCCACAAATCTTTCCCGAGATCGTCTGAGCTGCCACACACCTACAAAGAAATGAAGAATTTCCTTCGTGCGCTTGGAATTGGATATGATATGATCCATGTTTGTAAGAATAATTGTGTTCTGCTCCTAAGGATTATGCCAACTTAAGTGAATGCCTGAAATGCAAATCATCAAGATGGAAAGATGGCGATGCCGTGAAGAGGGTTCCTCATAATGTTCTGAGACATTTTCCAATTACACCAAGATTGCAGAGGTTGTTTCATGATGCTGAAACAAGAGAGGATGTACCGTGGCATTCTAGGAACCAGGAGTACAGAGATCAGAATGTAATGAGCCATCCATATCATGGTAGTGAGTGGAAAAGCTTTAATGATAAACACAAAGAGTTTGCTGCTGACCCGAGAAACATTAGACTTGGCTTAGCTTCAGATGGATTTAACCCATTTGGACACAGAGCGCCACATATAGCATGTGGCCGCTTGTTATCCTCACAACATGCCTCCAAATGTCTCGCACCAAAGAATCAAACTACATGATGGCCTTGCTCATCCCAGGTCCGAAAAGTCCTGGAAAGGATTTTGATTTGTTCATGGAGCCTCTTGTGGAGGAACTTCAACAACTATGGAAGGGTGTTCTCACTCGATACCTATATAGCAGCCCACCAGCTGATTTCTTTCTGCGTGCTGTTGTAATTTGGTGCATCCATGATTATCCTGCTTTGGGCACTATGTCAAGGCGAACGAAACATGGTTACAATGCATGTGTTCGCTGTGACAGAATCATTGTCATCACGCAATACTTAGCAAGATCTGTTACATTGACACCGCTGTTTCCTTGCCAAGGACAAGCCGCATCCTAGAAAATACCAAGACATGTGTTCAATGCAAAGCATGAAAACCGTGATGCGCCAAAGAGGCTCACCGTCGATGAGTTGCAAGTGGAATTAGAGAAGGTCAGTATATTACACCGAAACCATCCCGGTAATGGTAGCGTGAAAAGGAAGCGTGGCACGGTAGAAGAGAGATTATTGTTTACCGCAGGTCCACTTTGTGGGACTTGGAGTATAGGAAAGATTTGGATCTGCGGCATAATCTTGATGTGATGCACATCGTGAAAAAAATATGTGATAGCATTATCGGCACACTTCTTAATATTGAAGGCAAGACGAAAGATACCTTAAAATCTAGGATTGACTTGACACACCTGGGTATCAGAAAGGATTTGCAGGTGCAAGATGAAGGTAAACCACGGGATGTGGCACCAGCTGTGTATGTCTTGGACAAGGTAAAAAGAAAAGAATTATGCGAGGTCCTGTCACGTGTGAGATTCTCACATGGATTTGCTTCCAACCCCGAAAGGAGAGTCGGTCAGATGGAAACAAGGTACAAGGGTTGAAAACTCATGACTGCCACGCCCTACTTCAAAGGGTTTTACCTGTTATCCTTAGAGGATTGGGCCGCCGACTTATACTGAGCAGCTTGCAGAGTTGGGACATATCTTGTGGAACTCTGCAGAGAAATATCAGGATAGATGCTTTGGGCGCCTTAGAGACAAGATACCAACTATCCTATGCAACCTTGAGAAGATATATCCTCCAGCCTTCTTTGATGTGATGGTGCATTTGGCTGTTCATCTACCTGATGAGGCACTACTTAGAGGTCCAGTACAGTATGGCTAGATGTACCCTATTGAAAGGCGGCTAGACACTTTCAAGGGCTATGTTAGGAACAGAGCTAGACCCGAGGGTTCCATTGCAGAGGCCTACATTGCTACAAAAGCGTTGACATTCTGCTCAAAATACATTGAAACAGCTGATCAGCTTAGCAAAGAGGTGGGTGAAGACAATCTCGGGCTCAATGTTTTCGATTATTCTGTTCGAATTACGGGGAAGAGTCGACAAGAGGACAAACCTAAAGATTTGGACAAAATGGTTTGGTATGTGTTGCATAACTGTCCTGAGATACTACCTTATATCAATTAAGTGCAGTACTGCAGCTTATACATCGTAATCTACTAAAATTGCAGCACATTCTTATATATTTAGATGTTTGACGCGATCACTATGTTGTGCAGCATGTACAAAGAGGATTTACTGCCGCAAAATCCAAGAAACATTGACAAACTGGTTATGGCAGGATTTGCGAAATGGTTCAAGAACCATGTAAGCTTTTGAAGTGCACTGTCAGTTTTTTTAATATATTGAGTACATAAGATGATCAGCTTGTCTATTTTCTAACCATAGGTTAAGAAGATGCGGGAGGATGGGCAGGCAGTTGATGATGCCCTTTACTCACTAGCAATGGGTCCTGATGCTCGGGTAAGACATTATGAATCTTGCGTTGTTGGAGATGTGCGCTACAACACCCTTGCACGAGACGAAGGCAGGAAGACACAAAACAGTGCCATCATGAGCACGGATACGTATGACAAAGAGACAACTGAAATGTATGCTAACATAATGTACATTGTTCAGTTGCAGATATCTCCGATTCGAGGATCATCGGTGTGCGGTTTTGTTGTCTTTGTCGTTGGTATAACCTGTTTTCCGGATCGCAAAACCCAGAGCTGATGATTATTTCAAATCCATCAATGTCAAGGCGGCGTACCGCACCAACGAGCCTTTTATTTTGGCAAATCAAGCAACACAGATATTTTTCTTGGAAGACACATTTGCACGTAGTGATGACTGGAGAGTATTGCAAAGGTTTGATCAGAGGAATTCGTTTAATGAAGTTGCACAACAAGATGATGCTTACACTGCTCCTGATGTACAAGATAACACAGATGTTCCTAATATCTTTAAGAACCATCACGTCAATGACGCCGGCGAAAAGATTGCCTGTCGTGCTATGGACATACAAGAGTTGATCAAGAAGAAGCCAACGTTCGAGGACGTTGAGGACGAAGAAGAAGATGACACCATGGGGAATTACGATTCAGACTGATACACATGGCGAAGATGTTGACGCTGCTGCTGCGGATGATGATTACATTGCTTTTGTCGATTTGCTCGTCGAAGATGTTTTTATCTACTATGTGAAATTGTGTTTGCTATGACAACTGAAACCTGATGAACATGTTGTTTAGTATTTTGTTGTGAGAACATCACTTGTTATGTATGCTGATTTGTGTTTGGTGATTGTATGACAACTAAAACATGATGACATTGTTGTTTAGTTGTACTCATATTTGGCTGTGAAACTTGAATTTGATGACATAGTTTGCTGTTGGACTGCAATTTGCTCGACGCCTTCGAATGAGAACAAAGCTGACCCGACAGGCCTCTGCTATCTATTTATTTATATGAGCAAAGGGATACCCCTGATTTCATTAGTAGAAATCATTAGATGTTCACAACACTATGCCTAGCCTGCTACATGGTTTCATTCAATACTAGTTTCAGCAAAGTGCTCATGTCGTAGCCAATTGAATACATCACGAGTGCTACATACACCGCAAATAAAGAGACAATCATCCTCAGAGCACATCAATTTTGCCCATTATCTTCACAAGCTCTTTCATCTCCTCATTGCTTGTCAAGGCTGTTCAACAGCTGTTTCTTGGCCATGATCGAGGAACTGCGTCTTTAACCTTCGCTCTGCATCTTCCTCTTCCGCCGTTCCTTCGCCATTTGTCCAACACCCCAACCTGCTGGTATTGGGATTCCTCGCTAACCAAATAATCAGCGTAGTTGCATTCCCCACATCAAGAACTTCCCGTAAATACAAATCACACGAATCTTCCCTTTTACGCACGAATCAAATTGGAAGATCATCAACCAAACTATTAAAAAATCAGCAACTGAAAGCAGCAGAACAACACTTAAACAAATTATTACCCCATGATTCGGGCATTTGTAGAAGACTCGGCCAGGGTTGCGGATTGTGGTTGAGACGCGACGGATGACTCTGCGTGATTTGTAGCAGTGGCACCACACCAACGGCAGCGGGGTGCGATGAGAAATCGGCTGCGGTGCGCGTGCCGGCGGGGGTGTGATGAGACCCATAGGCGATGGAACGGGTGGCGACTTGGCGCATATCTGGTTGTTGCCTGCTGAAGAGCAGGTGGACGAGCAGCCAGCGGACTTGCTGCGGCCAGAGCTTCTGATGCTAGGCAGAGTAAGTAGAGAAGAGGAGAAGCGAACGTTGGATATGTCAGCTTCATTACTTGCAGAGTAGCATAGCACCATATATAGTCATATTCTAGGTTTGGATTCGAACCAGCTACAGGAGCACGCCTTTCTTTTTTCTAAAACTCGCAACGCCTCTTTATTTGGTACACTAGCTTGTTCTGTACGCCTTCCCAAGTCTTTGATTTTCTTTCCCTTTTTTTGCGAGGAAGGAAGGAGGACAAAATTAAGAGTTCCTCAGACTCGAACCTAAGACCTCTCGGTTGAAAACTAAGGGTGCTAGTCACTTATGTGGCGAACGTTCCCTCTGAGGAGGACGGCAGACGAATGCATTTTCCTCGCAGTTTTCTTCCTATATATAAAAAAGTATGCTACTTGGTGTCCGCTTAGTAAAAAAATGATTGTGCCAACCTTGACCATTCAATTGACATTCAACGTCTGTCGCGTTTCTTCAGTCTCTTCTTCCTCGAGCCGCCAAAGCCAAACCAGCGCCAAGGGACCGCTTCGCCCCGCCTCTCACGGCTGGTGTGATCTTCCCGGCTCCTGTTCGTTCCGTCCGAGGCCTCACCATCGCCCTCCGCTTTTCGTCACGCCGCCCTCCGGTGTTGTCAACATGGTCAACAACCGAGAGGAATAAGGAGCTGACTGTACATGGTGAGGATGACAGTAGGGACCCAGCAGCGCGCCCAGTAGTTTTGTTTTTTCGGGACGAAGAAGGGTATCAAGTGGGTTGTGCGGGACCCGTGGCCCGTCTAGCCCAGTCTTTTATTTCATATGTTTAGCACATGACCAGCCCAGTTTGTTTTTTTCCTTTCTGAAAAATGGCTAGCCAGCTATTTTGTTTTTTGCAGAATAACCAACATAGGCCTACTTGCTTTTCTCGCTCTGGGCCGGAAATCTTTCAAGACGAGGAGGGATGCATTTTGCCCAGAAAATGGGCTATAAGTAATATGAAATGGGCTATAAGTAATAAGAAATGGGCTATAAGTAATAATAAATGGGCTATAAGTAATAATAAAGGGGCTGTAAAATGGAAAAAATACAGCAAACATGCAATTAGTTCCCAAATATTGTTTACTTTCGGATTTTGATATTTTAAATTTCATTGTTTTTGTGCGGGTAAAGTTTCATTGAATTTAAATTAAGGTATATTTAGATTTAAAATTAATTTGAATCCGGCTAGAAATTTCTGGCTGTATGCTGTTTGGGACATATTTGGAGGCTGACTTGTGGGTCTACTAGGTTGACGTGTACTTTGGCTTTGTCAACTTAGTCCACAAACGATTCTAGCAGCAGTGACCGTTGGATGTTAATCCAACGGCCGTCTGCTTCTTCAATATCTGATCTTCTTGCTCCAAATTACCCAAACCAGCTCGATGGGACTGCTCGCCCGCCTCCGTGGCGGCTGTCTTTGCCGCATGAGCCGCACCGCCCCACCCTACTTCATTGCTGGCCAGGCCATTCCTCTACTCACCCACACCCCCTGTTATTTTCCGGCGACGGCAACCGGACCAGTAAACCCTCGTACTCCCCACCGCGTGGGCAACCATTGCCGAGTCTTCCCCGGCTCCGTGTCGTTCCCTTCCTAGGCCTCGCCGTCGTCCACGCCATGGTGCTCTCGACGCGGGCTGGTCAACGTGGTCAACGAACGACATCCATCGGCCGTGGACTCTACGCGCAAACTAATGATTCCTCCACCAAACAGTTGTGACCCACCGGAAGGGCCTTTGTATTTCGCGAAAAAACGTTCCCCCCGCTGACATGTCGGACCCACCAGCTATATCTTCGCACGCAAGGAAGTGCCTCCTTATTACGCACAAAAAAAATGAATACCCACCCTGCTAGATGGGACCCACCATAGTGGGAGGATGACTTGTGGGCCAACTAAGTTGACGGGGACGGAGGGCTTTGTCAACTTAGTCAATATGAACTATTTTAGCTCCAGTGACCGTACGATGTCCATCGAACGGCCATAGTGCTTCTTCAACCTCTGGTCTTCTTGCTCCAGCCGCCCAAAGCAGCGCCGGTCGTGCCGCGTGCTCCTGCCTCTCGTGGCCGGCTGTGATGCCGCGGAGGCCTCACCGCCCCTACTACTCCCACCGCTGGCCTGTGGTATCCCTCTACTCACCCACACCCCTGTTATTCTGCGGCGGCGGCAGCCTCACGCTGCAGCCAACCGATGAACCTCGTACTCCTCTCCGCTGGGCTATCACTGCTGCGTCTTCCCGGCTCTGCGTCGTCCCTTCCTAGGCCTCGCTGTCGTCCGCACCACCGCCGGTGCTCTCGGCGCGCCAAGCGTGGTCAATGTGGTCAACGACCGACTTCCATCGGAAGAGTATCAGTACATGGAGAGGCTGACACCGGGTCCAGCGGCCGCAAGGAAGTGCCTCCTTATTACGCCAAAAATAATTATTCCTCCACCGATTGCTGGGACCCACCGGACGGGCCAGCGATTTCGTAAAAAACGCTCCTCAGCTGCTGTCACCGGACCCACCGGAAGTGCCTCCTTATTACGCACAAAAAATGAATACTCCCTTGTTAGCTGGGACCCACCACAGTGGGAGGCTGACTTAATGGGCCTACTAAGTTGATCGACGGGGCCTTTGTCGACTTTAGTCAATATGAACGATTCTAGCTCCAAAGGACTGTCGATGTCCATCCAACGGCCGTAGTGCTTCTTCAACATCTGGTCTTCTTGCTCCACCGCCCAAAGCAGCGCTGGTCGTGCCACATGCTCCTGCCTCCCGTGGCGGTTGTCTTTGCCGCTGAGGCCTCACCGCCCCTACTATTCCCACTGTTGCGAGCCCTGCGCGGCGACGACAGCCTCACACCACAGCCAAACCAGTGAACCTCAGACTCCTCTCGCGGCTTCCACCGCCGCGTTTTCCCGGCTCCCGCCATCCCTTCCTAGGCCTCGCCGTCGTCCACCGCCTGGTGCTCTCGGCGCAGCGTGGTCAACATGGTCAAGGAACGACTTCCATCGACGTGGATCAGACGTGGAGAAGTCGACAGTGGGTCCACGGCCGCAGAAGGAAGTGCCTCCTTATTACGCGGAAAATAATGATTCCTCCACCGACAATTGGGACCCATCGGACGGGCCAATGTATTTCGTGAAAAAAACGTTTCCCCCTGACTGCTGGGACCCACCAGCTACATCTTTGCACGCAAGGAAGTGCGTCTGGGCAAAAAAAAAACCAAAACGATTCGCCCCCCTGACTGCTGGGACCCACCAGCTACATCTTCGCACGCAAGGAAGTGCTCGATACCGACCCACCTGGTCAAGCGCACGTAGCATTGTCATTCTGGTCGCGAACGTATGCGTATACCGGTAGATGTAGAGGCGCGTCGTAGATGTAGAGGCGCGCGCGCGTGTCGTAGTAGAGCGCGCCGACGTAGCATGTACACGCACGCATGGCAGCGATGGTGCAAGAAAGAAAATCGCCACGTCGCATATACGGGCAGGGTCTCGAACGCCTACTCGTGCATACGCATATGGCTGGGTCGAACGGAGAAACAACGCCATCGTCGTGTTCATGGGGAGCCAACCGCTGGGTCGGAACAGAATGCGTGGTCGTGTTCATCGGGAGGGCTTGGACGGAACAGCGATGGAAGCGAGGCTGGCGTATCGCTGGCGGAGGAAACGGCCTTATGTTCGACCGCCACGTTCAAACGGGTCCTGTTGATCGGAGGGGCTGGCGTCAAGCAAAACAGAGAAACGGACCTCCTACGGTCGAAACGGGGTCCCGTTGATCGGGAGGGGTGTGGCGTACCGCAAAACGGAGGAAACGGACCTCCTACGGTTGAAACGGGGGTCCTGTTGATCGGGAGGGGTGTGGCGTACCGCAAAACGGACGAAACAGACTTGTGTTGGAGTTCTACTGGTCGAAATGGGGGGTGTGGCGATCGCAAAACAGACTCAGGGATACTGTTCATCTCCACCGTCGACCTCCTCCAGCCTCCACGGCTACCGTCGACCTCCTCCAGCCTCCACGGGCTCCTGCTCATCCAGCCTCCACCGCGCTACTCCACCGCCATCGCTCAACCACCCCTCTCCACGGGCACCCTCCACCGTCTCATCGCTCATCCAGCCCTCCACACCACGGGTCCTGCTCAACCACCCTCCACGGCCACCCTCCACCGCTCATGCTCATCCATCCTCCACACCCCGGTTCCTGTTCATCCGAGGCAACACCACCGCCACCGCTCATCCAACCCCCCGCAACGCCACTAGCAGCGAGAGCGGCGAATCGCCCATCGGGTTCGATTAACAACCATCGATCGCTCAGTTCGAGAACGCGTAGCTCGCAAAGGCAATCGCCGGGTTCGATTAGAGCCCAACGCCTCGCTTCGGGTTCGATTAGAGCCAACGCCGCACACACGCAGCAGCACGTCTGAGAAAACGTGCATCGCTCCGCCGACCTCCCACCGTAACCGCAACTCCTCGAAATTTTCCTCCCCTTGCTTCTACCACGATTTTTTCCGTCATGGACGGCCCAAAGAATGTCATGCAGCTGCGTCTCCGGCCCGCCCAGGACGAAAATCCCATTTTATGTCATGATTTTCTGTCATAGAAGTAGGAGCCCACCACATCTATGATGATACCGGGTTTTGTCACAATTATCGTCATAGAAGTGTCATATGTATGACAGAAAAAAAATTCGTTCGGCCCAAAATGTCATGGATGTGTCTTTTTTTGTAGTGTATGAAGAATCTGAAGGATGCTAAGACTAATATATTTCCCTCAAAGACGAGGGGAGGTAAGTAACTGCCATCCAGTTCTGCTTTAGATTCACCTTCTGTTATAAGTAAACTTGCAACACCACCACATGCTATTAATTCTGATATGTCACATGTTATTGATGATGCTACTTCTGCTATGGATAATGCTTATGATGATGCTAGTACCTTGCTTAATGATGATGTTCCACCTGGTGAATTTATTGATAAACAAATTGCTAGAGTGATACAACATGATGTTGTTGAATCTGATGACGAGCTTGAAACATAATCTCGTCAAACACCTGCTAGAACTAGCCTTCCTAGATATGAATTGCCTAAGGTACCGGAAGGTTATGTTATGAATGAGGAGACAACTAGAGATATTCTTGCTTGTAAGGATACAGATGATCTAGAGAAATTATTATGCAAGTATAAAGAAAAACCTTTGAATGCTAGAATGAAATATGATCCTAAGTTTGCTACTTCACCTATCTTTATTGATGATAAGGATTATGAATTCTCTGTTGAACCAGAGTTAATTACTTTGGTTGAATCTGATCCTTTCCATGGTTATGAAACTGAATCTGTTGTGGCACATCTTACTAACTTGAATGATATAGCCACCCTTTTTACTCATGATGAGAAAACTCGCTATTACTTTATTCTCAAATTATTTCCGTTCTCATTAAATGGTGATGCTAAAGCTTGGTACAATACTCTTGCTCCTGGTTGTGTGTGTAGTCCCCAGGATATGATTTATTACTTCTCTGAAAAATATTTTCCTGCTCATAAGAAACAACCCGCCTTACATGAAATATTTAACTTTGTTCAAACTAAAGAAGAGAGTCTCCCACAAGCTTGGGGGAGGCTTTTCCAATTACTTAATGCTTTGCCTGATCATCCTCTTAAGAAAAGTGAAATACTTGATATCTTCTATAATGGACTAACCGATGCTTCTAGGGACTTCCTAGATAGTTGTGCTGGTTGTGTTTTCGTGGAATGAACTATTGGACAAGCTGAAGAATTATTGAATAACATATTGAAAAATTATGATGATTGGACTCTTCCTGAACCATCACCTAAACCCACTCCGAAGAAGAGGTGTATATTATATCTCAGTCTTGAAGATATGCAAGAGGCGAAGAAATCTATGAAGGAAAAAGCTATTAAAGCTGAGGATGTTAAAAATTTACCTCCTATTGAAGAAATACATGGGCTTGATACACCACCAATGCCTAAGGTGGTAGAGGTAAATTCTCTAATGAAGTTCAATGATAATGACAATCGTCACAATATGCATCCTAGCCAATGCCTTTATGAGTTTGAAAACTACATTAGAAAACAAGATCACTTCAATGCAAATGTTATGAAACAATTGAAATACAATTCTGATATGATTTCTCACTTGAGTGACTTGTTATTTAGAATCTCAAATGATTTTAGAGGTGTTGGAAAAAAATGCTTCTATGGTTCAAACTCAGTTAGAACAAGTTGCTAAATCACAAAGAGAATTGCTTGATGAAATGAATAATAATATACATGACTTGTTGTTAGAGTTGCAACTAGAGGAGGTAAAATGACTCCGGAACCACTTTATCCTGAGGGACACCCTAAAAGAATTGAACAAGATTCACAAAGAGTTAACATTTATGCACCAAGTCCTTCTAGAAAGAAAAAGAAAAATAAAAAATGATAAGACTTTGCATACTTCTAGTAAACCTGGAATAGAAAAACCTCCTAATGATGATAATGAAACTTCTATCTCAGATGCTGAAACTCAATCTGGTAATGAACATTCACCTAGTGATAATGAAAAAGATAATGATGATGTTCATGAAGACACTCAAACAAATAATAAAGAAGCAGACAATGATGTTGAGATAGAACTACCTGTTGATCTTGATGACCCACAACCTAAGAGTAAAAGATATGACAAAAGAGACTTTGTTGCTAGAGAACACAGTAAAGAAAGAGAACCATGGGTTCAAAAACCTATGCCTTTTCCACCCAAGTCAACTTAATAGGCTCTAATATGTTCTTTTATATTATTTTTGGGACTAACCTATTAATCGGAGGCCCAGTGCTAGTTGCTGTTTTTTGCCTATTTCAGTGTCCCGCAGAAAAGGAATATCAAACGGAACGAAACCTTCGTGAGGATCTTTCTTGGAACAAACGCAATCCAGGAGACTTGGAGTGGAAATCAGAGACGCAACGAGGCGACCACGAGGCAGGAGGGCGCGCCCAGGGGGGTAGGCGCGCCCCCCACCCTCGTGGGCCCCTCGTAGCTCCACAGGCCTACTTCTTTCGCCTATATATACTCTTATACCCTGAAAACATCCAGGAGAGCCATGAAACCACTATTCCACCGCCGCAAACTTCTGTACCCGTGAGATCCCATCTTGGGGCCTTTTCCTGCGATCTGCCGGAAGGGGATTCAATCACGGAGGGCTTCTACATCAACACCATAGCCTCTCTGATGATGTGTGAGTAGTTTACCATAGACCTTCGGGTCCATAGTTATTAGCTAGATGGCTTGTTCTCTCTCCTTGGTTCCCAATACAAAGTTCTCCTCGATGTTCTTGGAGATCTATTCGATGTAATACTTTTTGTGGTGTGTTTGCCGAGATCCGATGAATTGTGGGTTTATGATCAAGATTATCTATGGACAATATTTGATTCTTCTCTGAATTCTTATATGCATGATTTGATATCTTTGCAAGTATCTTCGAATTATCGGTTTAGTTTGGCCTACTAGATTGATATTTCTTGCAATGGGAGAAGTGCTTAGCTTTGGGTTCAATCTTGCGGTGTCCTACTAGGAACATATTGTATTGTTGCCATCGGGGATAAAAAGATGGGTTTTATATCATATTGCCTGAGTTTATCCCTCTACATCATGTCATCTTGCTTAATGCGTTACTCTGTTCTTATGAACTTAATACTCTAGATACATGTTGGATAGCGGTTGATGTGTGGAGTAATAGTAGTAGACGCAGAATCATTTCGGTCTACTGGACATGGACGTGATGCATATGTTCATGATCATGCCTAGATATTCTCATAACTATGCGCTTTTCTATCAATTGCTCAGCAGTAATTTGTTCACCCACCGTAATATATGCTATCTTGAGAGAAGCCACTAGTGAAACCTATGGCCCCCGGGTCTATTTTACATCATATTAGTTCATCGTCAACTTGCCAATTTATGTCGCCGTTTATTTTGCAATCTTTACTTTCCAATCTATACAACAAAAATACCAAAAATATTTATCTTATTATCTTTATCAGATCTCACTTTTGCAAGTGGTCGTGAAGGGATTGACAACCCCCTTATCACGTTGGTTGCAAGATTCTTGATTGTTTGTGCAGGTACTAGGCGATTTGCATGTAGTCTCCTACTAGATTGATACCTTGGTTCTCAAAAACTGAGGGAAATACTTACGCTACTTTGCTGCATCACCCTTTCCTCTTCAAGGGAAAACCAATGCATGCTCAAGCGGTAGCAAGAAGTATTTCTGGCGCCGTTGCCGGGGATATCTACGCTCAAGTCAAGACATACCAAGTACCCGTCACAAACTCTTATCCCTCGCATTACGTTATTTGCCATTTGCCTCTCGTTTTCCTCTCCCCCACTTCACCTTTGCCTTTTCTTCGCCTTCTTCTCGTATGTCTTTTTGTTTGTGTTTCCATGTGCCTTCTATTTCCTTGCATCTTTGCTTGCTAAAGATCTATTGATATGGATCCACTTAAACTGTTCTACTTGGATCATCTTCGATCTATATGTGATCGTGCTGAAACCCCAACTAGTTTAGTTGAGGGAAAATCTTTAGATGAGCATGCTCATTTTGTGCGCCATCGTTTGTCTGAAAAAGGGGAGATCTTATGGTATCAAATAAATAGTTTGCTATGCTATGCTTGGAATCTTTGTGAAATTTATGATTTTACTTGTTGCTCTAAGAACCCTAAAAAACACCTTCCCTACTTATGTGAGTTTAATGATAATGAAATCTTATCTTCTTATGCAAAGGGTGTTTATAGTTACTATGATATCGAACAAGTTGAAGAATTTGTCATTTTTAAGGGTGCTCATGAAGTTGCTTCTTTGATTGAAAAGTATGATATTACTCTCTACAAATCTGAAAATTCTGACATACTTAAATATTGATATGAAAACTATGCTCATAATGCCTATGTTAAGGAATTTATTGAGAAAACGACCATTGATTTGGAAGAGAATAATGATATGCATGAATCTATAGATAACTATGATTCTGATGATTTGATTGAAATATCCCTTGATGAATATGATGCTTGCTATTCTTGAGGCCATGATGCCAATATTTATGAAGACGAATTTGTTATAGTTCCTTATGTTAAACATGAGATCGTTGCTATTGCACCCATACTCGATAGTTCTTTCGATGAAAAGCATGATTGCAATAATCTTATTATAGATTCTCTTAATGTCAATTGTGCTAATAATATGCAAAACCCTAAGCTTGGGGATGCTAGTTTTGCTATGTCTACTACTTGTTGCAATGATCATGATTGGGGTGATTCTTCTTATGAACTTGAAAATTTATTTAAGCCCCATGATGAATATGAGATTGATAATAGTGTTTGCAATAATATTGAAAGTGGGTTTGGAAGAGTGTCAAATTTAGATCCCACATATTTTGAGAATGTTCAATCTTATGATATTTTTGATAAAAGTGGGTTTGGAGAGGTCATGACTTCAGTTAATGATAATCCCACTATTTTGGAAGAGTGTCAACTTCGCATGCATGTGGGCCATGTTGAGAATATGTTATGTGATATCTATTTTGTTGAATTTGCCTATGATCCTACATGTAATTATTATGAGAGAGGAAAATATGGCTGTAGAAATTTTTATCTTACTAAATTACCTCTCGTCATGTTGAGATTGCTATCGTCTCTTTCTTCTTCCTTGCATATGCTAATTTTTCCTTGCAATGATAATGTGTTGCTTATGAAATGCCTATGCATAGGAAGTATGTTAGACTTAGATGTGTTCATCATGTGTTCTATGATGCTCTCTTTGTGCTTTAATTATTGTCTTTGACGTGAGCATCATTAAAATTATCAATGCCTAGCTAGGGGCGTTAAATGATAGCGTTGGTTGGGAGGCAACCCAATTTTATTTTTGTTTTTTGCTTTTTGTTCCTATTTAGTAATAAATAATCCATCTATCCTCGGTTTAGATGTGATTTTATGTTTTATTTGTGCCAATTAGAACCTTTGGGAAGAGTTGGGTGAAGTCTTTGCGATCTTGCTTAAAAAACAGAAACTTTAGCGCTCACGAGATTAGCTGCCATTTTTTACTGGAGAGCGATTTTAGGTTGATTTTTTTTGCAGATGATTAATAGATAAATTCCTCACGTCCGTCAATTTATTTCAGAATTTTTGGAGTTCCAGAAGTTTACGTTTGATACAGATTACAACAGACTGTTCTGTTTTTGACAAATTCTGTTTTTCGTGTGTTGTTTGCTTATTTTGATGAATCTATGGCTAGTATCGGGGGGTATGAACCATAGAGAAGTTGTAATACAGTAGGTTTAACACCAATATAAATAAATAATGAGTTAATTACAGTACCTTAAAGTGGTGATTTGTTTTCTTAAACTAACAGAGCTCATGAGATTTTCTGTTTAAGTTTTGTGTTGTGAAGTTTTCAAGTTTTTGGGTAAAGATTTGATGGATTTTGGAATAAGTAGTGGCAAGAGACCAAGCTTGGGGATGCCCAAGGAACCCCAAGGTAAAATTCAAGGACAACCAAAAGCCTAAGCTTGGGGATGTCCTGGAAGGCATCCCCTCTTTCGTCTTCATCTATCGATAACTTTACTTGAGGTTATATTTTTATTCACCACATGATATGTCTTTTGCTTGGAGCGTATTGTATGATTTGAGTCTTTGATTTTTAGTTTACCACAATCATCCTATCTGTACACACCTTTTGGGAGAAACACACATGAATCGGAATTTATTAGAATACTCTATGTGCTTCACTTATATCTTTTGAGCTAGATAATTTTGCTCTAGTGCTTCGCTTATATCTTTTTAGAGCACGGTGGTGGTTTTATTTTATAGAAATTATTGATCCCTCATGCTTCACTTATATTATTTTGAGAGCCTTTTAGAACAGCATGGTAATTTTCTTTGGCTATCAAATTAGTCCTAATATGATGAGCATCCAAGATGGGTATAATAAAAACTATCATATAAAGTGCATTGAATACTATGAGAAGTTTGATTCCTTATGATTGTTTTGAGATATGAAGATGGTGATATTAGAGTCATGCTAGTTGAGTAATTGTGAATTTGAGAGATACTTGTGTTAAAGTTTGTGATTCCCGTAGCATGCACGTATGGTGAACCGTTATGTGATGAAGTCAGAGCATGATTTATTTTTTGATTGTCTTCCTTATGAGTGGCGGTCGGGGATGAGCGATGGTATTTTCCTACCAATATCCCGCTAGGAGCATGCACGTAGTACTTTGTTTCGATAACTAATAGATTTTTACAATAAGTATATGAGTTCTTTATGACTAATGTTGAGTCCATGAATTATACGCACTCTCACCCTTCCACCATTGCTAGCCTCTCTAATTGTTGGGGAACACAGTAATTTCAAAAAAAATCCTACGCACACGCAAGATCCATCTAGGTGATGCATAGCAACGAGAGGGGAGAGTGTTGTCTACGTACCCTCATAGACCGAAAGCGAAAGCATTATGACAACGCGGTTGATGTAGTCATACGTCTTCACGATCCGACCGATCCTAGCACCGAACGTACGGCACCTCCGTGTTCAGCACACGTTCAGCTCGATGACGTCCCTCGTACTCTTGATCCAGTTGAGGCCGAGGGAGAGTTTCGTCAGCATGATGGTGTGGCGACGGTGATGATGAAGTTACCGGCGTAGGGCTTCGCCTAAGCACTACGATGATATGACCGAGGTGGAAATTTGTGGAGGGTGGCACCGCACACGGCTAAAACAATTGTAAACTTGTGTGTTTTAGGGGTGACCCCTGGCCACGTATATAAAGGAGCAAGGGGAGGGGGCCGGCGGCCTCATAGGGTGTGCCCCAAGGGGGGAATCCTTCCTACTAGGAGTAGGTTCCCCCTTTCCTAGTCCAACTAGGAGGGGAAGGAAAGAGGAGGAGGGGAGAAGGAAAGAGGGGCCGACCCCCTAGCTCTAAACCAATTCGGTTTGGGCCTAGGGGGTGCACTCCACACTTCCCTTGCTGCCCTCTATTTCCACTAAGGCCCATTGACCCCCCAGGGGGTTCCGGTAACTCCCCGGTACTCCAGTATTTATCCGGTGACCCTCGAAACGCTTCCGGTGTCCAAATATAACCTTCCAATATATAAATATTTATGTCTCAACCATTTAGAGACTCCTCATCATGTCCGTGATCTCATCCGGGACTCCGAACAACCTTCGGTGCATCAAAACACATAAACTCATAATATCGATTGACATCGAACGTTAAGCATGCGGACCCTATGGGTTCGAGAACTATGTAGACATGACCGAGACACATCTCCGGTCAATAACCAATAGAGGAACCTGGATGCTCATATTGGCTCCTACATATTCTACGAAGATCTTTATCGGTCAAACCGCATAACAACATAGGTTGTTCCCTTTGTCATCGGTATGTTAATTGCCGGAGATTCGATCGTCAGTATCATCATACCTAGTTCAATCTCGTTATCGACAAGTCTCTTTACTCGTTCCGTAATGCATCATACCGCAACTAACTCATTGGTCACATTGCTTGCAAGGCTTATAGTGATGTGCATTACCGAGAGGGCCCAGAGATACCTCTCCGAAACACGGAGTTACAAATCCTAATCTCGATCTATGCCAACCCAACAAACACCATCGGAAACACCTATAAAGCATCTTTATAATCACCCAGTTACGCTGTGACGTTTGATAGCACACTAAGTGTTCCTCCGGTATTCGGGAGTTGCATAATCTCATAGTCATAGGAACATGTATAAGTCATGAAGAAATCAATAGCAATAACTAAACGATCATAGTGCTAAGATAACGGATGGGTCAAGTCAATCACATCATTCTCTAATGATGTGATTCCGTTAATCAAATGACAACTCATGTCTATGGCTAGGAAACTTAACCATCTTTGATTAACGAGAAAGTCAAGTAGAGGCATACTAGTGACACTCTGTTTTTGTCTATGCATTCACACATGTACTAAGTTTCTGGTTAATACAATTCTAGCATGAACAAAAACATTTATCATGATATAAGGAAATAAATAATAACTTTATTATTGCCTCTAGGGCATATTTCCTTCACTAATACCGCGCACCTTTCGCCGGTGTCATACACCCACCATATAGCTTCCTCAAAACAGCCACCATACCTACCTATCATGGCATTTCCATAACCATTTCGAGATATATTGCCATGCAACTTTCCACCATTCCGTATATTATGACACACTCCATCATGGTCATATTGCTTTGCATGATAATGTAGTTGACATCGTATTTGTGGCAAGGCCACCATTCATCATTCATACATGTCACTCTTGATTCATTGCATATCCCGGTACACCGCTGGAGGCATTCACATAGAGTCATATTTGTTCTAAGTATCGAGTTGTAATTCTTGAGTTGTAAGTAAATAAAAGTGTGATGATCTTCATTATTAGAGCATTGTCCCATGTGAGGAAAGGATGATGGAGACTATGATTACCCCATAAGTCGGGATGAGACCCCGAACGAAAAAAAGAGGCACTGGTGCGCGTCGGTCCTAAACAAATAGTTTAAAACCCCTTTCTGCGACGGCATTTGGAACCGTCGCCAAGTGAGTGTGGGCGATAGGGGGGTCCTTCCCACACAACCCAGAAACCGTCGGGGATAGGGCCCCTACAGTACTCCTACTCGTTTCTGCTCGAATTGCCATCGCAGTCGGTATTCTGTGGTGCTACGCTTACGATGCACAGCCCATCAAAAATGGTTCACTATTATAGAATGTGTATGATGCGCGGCCCATCACAAACGGTTCACCATTAAGAATATTAGCTAATCGTCATACGAGTGTCGGACAGGATTATGAAACATCGGACTGTCGTATCATCATCGTACATGACAACTATCACACACGCTATTCTGTGGTGCAATATTTATGATGCATACTTCATCAGAAACAGTTCATGGTTGCGAATCATGTACGATAAGGCAACTAACACAAACGTTTAGTTTGCCCGCACCGTTTGTGATATTGTCTAACATCGCACACGCTTTGCAAACGGCAACTATGTGCATGCTTGCACACGTTTCCTCTCTGTGAACTATCTCGGATTATGGTGCATATCACAAACGTTTGTGTTTTACCAACCGTGTGTGCCGTAACAACCTGGAGAGTGTAATTTCACCGTAATTTAATTGCTGCTTTTCCAAATTGTACCAGATTTGGATTTGAATTTGAATGTATGCTACATCTTTATTCATATCCATCAGGTTCGAACAACCAATGCATTATTTGATTCATAGGTACATATGTTCAAGAAATACATAAGAACCAAATAAAGAATGATGAACCACAATTGTATACTTGTACTATTAAAGATGGTAAATAAAGAGGCGAAATATATTCTGGTTGCTGAAGAAGGTGAAGCGAAATGCCCATATTGTGCCCTCCTCCATGCAGAAGGCACGCACGACTCTAGTCCAACCCCTTGTGATGGCCGACCACCCATCCTTCACGATCTTCATGAAAACATCTAGATAATCATCGTGTTCTGGTAGAAATACTTTAACCTTTGCATGCCCACCAACCATGTAGTTTGAGAGGTAATATTGAGTAAACTGCTTTGGCAACCACTGCAAAGGAATAAGATTTCAGACATTGCCATCTAACACAACTCATTATGGGCAGTAAAAAGAAGGCTGCGAGTTCTTACTTACCATCCTGCGATTCATTGTTGTCTTGGATAAAGTGTAAACAAATAGTTTAATTGCCATCTTTGGACCCATTTTACTAACAATCTTTATCAGCTTCCTCACTTGATGTTGGTTCATCGATATCTCATTGCCCCATACGCAGAAAGGGTCAAAACACAGATCTTTATGAATGACATATGTACCTAAAAGCACCAAGTTAATATTAGAAGCTAAACAGCAATGGCACAATGATGTAGTCCAACACTCTTTTATAATATGTCTATATACATCCGTATGTGGTAGTCCATTTGAAATCTCTAAAAACAAAAATATTTAGGAACGGAGGGAGTATCTTATAACATCCAATATACTCACATATTAGATGAATTAACATCTTATATTATGGGCCGGAAGGAGTTTAGTTCGTTCTTAAAAATTATCTGTTGTTGTATCCACGGTTTACAGTTAGTTTGAGCTAGTTCGGGCTCAAATAGCCCTAAAGTATATCTAAACATGAGGGCTAGTTTGAGCTAGTTGCATCTATAACCCACCCAAAGAAAACTAGTATCCAACCCAAGAGGTGCTAATTGGAGCTAGTTCTCCTAGTGCATTTATTGTCAATCTAACCCTGCCATCCAAACAACTCTTTGGATGGAGTTAGTTCAGGGTTAGTAATGAGCTAGAAAGTAACTCTAACCTCTAGCTATGTTGAGTATCCAAACAGGGTTGTGTTGTTGCTGTTGTTGCTACTACTCTTCTACGTATATCTAGACATCATTAGAACATTAATGTAACACTCTTCCTTGTTGCTATGTAGCCTAGGATTGCATATTTAGACATTAAGTATAGTGCATGTTGCTATGTAGCTTCAGATATATTACATACGGCCCTAGTTAACCTAAGGAAAAATGGGTTGCAGATATATTCAGTTAAAAGTCCGATTCACCGATTAGTCCCTTATCACCGCCGCCCATATGGTACCAGACTACGGATATCCCGAATAAAGGAGCAGATATAAGCCATGGGATGAAACTAACCTCGATGGAAAACAGCAATCGTTACCAAAATTGTCCTGTAGGTACATCAAGAAGCATGTTAAGCACAACAGGCTAAACATCAACCAAAATTACACATGGCGCACAAAATAATCTCCAAAAGATAGCTTCATTAGCAGGTTTAAGCACGCTAGTAAAGCAAAACAAGTGGAAAGGTGTGCTAACTGCAACAGGCCTAACATTTAACAACAAGCAAACATGGTCATTCAAACTGGTATTGTGCCGGTCTATGTACACTGGTTATGGTTACATAAAATGTAACATCCAAATTTTCAATTTGGAATGTTATACATAGAGCATCATTGCATATCATATTTTTTCGTTGCATTTTTTGCTCGATCCTAGAAATTCTACACAACTCAATGATACACAGAGAGAGTTGGGGGTTTCGTTATTTTCATATTTGAGTTTTCTCAAATTTTGAAAATAGGATCATTTGATTTTAATTATTTTATCTTCAATTATTTCTATTACAAAAATATGAGAGAGGGAATAAAATGACTTTCCCAAAATAAATAAATAATGAAGATTTAATAATAAAATCAAATAAGATTTTATTATGGAGTTTTTCGCCTTTTTATTTGAATTTAGGAAAAATGCGCGTTTTTCAAAATTGCATTTAGGCCCCAAATAAATGTTCATTAAATCCGGCTTGATTTTAGAAGCCGGGGAAAATTTATTTCGGGATTTTTGGAGTCCGTTTAGTACTTCTTTTGTTTTTTTCCGAGCGTAATTATTTAAGAAAAAAAAACGCGTCGCGTGCCGACTGGGCCAAGGCCCAGCCGACGGCCCACCCCACCCGAGCCGTCTCCCTCCCGGAGACCTGGCCGCCGCCGCCGAGTCCCGCCAGGACGCCCGCCGCCGTGCCCCCTTCCCAAAGGCAAGACCCTCCTTAAATCTGCGCCCACCCTCTCACCTCACCCACACCGCCTCGAGCCGCCTGACGCCGAGCCGCCGCCGCCCGAGCCGTCTTGCCCGCCGCCTCCTCCGCCGACCCTGCCGACCCCGCCGAGCCCACCGACCCGCGGAGCCCGTTCACCACGGAGACCTCGCATGGGAGGTATAGCCGCCGCCGTCACGCCTGGTTTTTCAAAACCGCCTCGGTTTTTTTTTCAAAACCCTAGATCGGTTTATTTTTTTTCTGGTCTATCTATTTAGTGAACGTTCACCGATCCGTTCGTTTTAACGAACGTGTTCATCGGTTAGTTTCGGTTAACGAACGTCCGTTCGATTAACCGTTCGTCGTTTTTCTATTTCTCGGATTTAATCCGCGATTTTTCTGATCGTGGTTCTTGATCCGATTTTCGTTTTAGTATAACTTTTCGCTCGTTTATCGAAATCAAGCGATTCAAACGCCTGGAGTTTCGTCTCAAAACCCTCTTTCCGAATAATCTACTTAAACAAGTTCTTGCTTCTGTAAAATTTGACTTAGATCCAGATTAGTAAAACGAAGCTGTTTTCTTCCGCCGTTTGACTTTCGTTGCTTCGTTTGATTTGATTCTTTTTGCAAACCGGAGTTCTTAAGTTGAACTATCTGGTTAGATCTAGTTGAGTTTTACTTGTGCATTAAATGAGTATTTATTGTATGCTTGTTTGTTTGTCTGCGATAGATTAACCGGAGTGCGCCGCCTGTTACTTCGAGTCTCTAGGTTTCGCGGATCATCAGCAAGGCAAGTAACACTTTGATCATACTTTTCTCATACCCAGTTTTTATGCATTAGATCTATCCTCAAACACTTGCATGAATAGGATCTAATTAAATTGAGGGTTATGGGAAGTAGATGAGGTAGTACCTATTACATGTTTTATTATCAAACCTTTGGGAGTTACTTCTACGTTTGCTTATTATGCCATTCTATGCTAGTAGACGTGGATTGGGTGAGTGTATCCATGACAGATGTGAGATTGTTATTTAATGGTTTATTTAAGGTGGCAACTTAAACACACATCTTGGTGGATTGAGGCACCTGGTTTCTATCAGGACTTGCCTGTATTTCTTCGGACCGCCACCCAGGCTCAAAGGGATCATGAGATTATTCAAACTAGAAACTTCCGTGTGCAGCCACAAGCAATTATGGGCTCTGGCGTAGTTGACTAAGTTGTGCGAACTCTTACGGGTAGGCTAGCTGATGTAGGGGATGTAGGTTGGTACGGTCTACCCACATGTAAGGTGCTAGCGCTTCTGAAAGACTATGTCTCGGTCATCCGTTTCTCAAACACCATGTAGTGCGAGAAACCAAACGGATGCGATCGAGTCTTGTGGGGAAAAGTGCGCAAACCTCTGCAGAGTGTATAAACTAATCATGGTTAGCCATGTCCCCGGTTATGGACATCTTGAGTATCTAGTACCTGGATATCATGTGAATCTCATCATGTTACTTCTAAATTAATATTGTTGGGTTTGTTAATGAGTACTTTTAATAGGGATTGAGAATGCTGTCAACCATTCTCAATGTTTCACAACCACCATGATAGTTAAATAAATTTATTCCTTTGCAGTAGGGAAAAATTGGCTTTATGCAAAACTGTAACCATAGAGCTTCCACCAGCCATATATGCATGTAGTATAGGCTTATTCTTCCATTATTCTCTATGTGTTACATTGCCAGCATATTCCATGTGCTGACCCGTTTTCGGGCTGCAACGTTTCATGTTGCGGACTTTTGAGACGACGAGTAAGGTGCATAGGTCGTGGTTCTATACTCAGTGATGCCGTTGGAGTTGATGGACTCACTTATTCTTCCAAGCTTTCCGCTGTTATCGTATTAGATGGCCTTAAGCCATATTTATTTTATTAAGTTCTCTCTTGAGACATTCGATTGTAATAAGTGTGTGATTGCTACTCTGTTATAAATCCTTTGAGTACTGTGTGGTGTCAGCATTACTGATCCAGGGATGACACTGAGCACAGAGATCAGACTATTTGAGGTCTGGTTGCTACATAAAAATGGAAAGGCGTGTTAACTACAAGATGCAGCAACCAAATGTAGTCATTCATAGTGGTATTGTTGAAACTGATACTGATGAAATTGAACTGCATAGTTCATACTTGCACATATAGAACATCACGTTGTGAATAACTAGAATAAACAAGGCATACTACGAACAACCAAAGATAGCATTTGAAACTGAACATATGCTAACTACAAACAACCGAACAATCAAAAAACTTTAAAAGAGGCATATGCTAGCTATAACAGGCTTAACAACAAGCAAATATATGCATTCCTATCGGTATGTTTAAAACTGGATTGATGAAATGTACTGCACAATAAATAATTGCACATATAGAGCATCACATTGTGAACAACTGAAATAAACAAATCATGGGCTTCCTCACTTGTCACAGATGGGCTCGTTCCCGTGGGAAGAGCACGAACCCTGGATGCGCTCCATGTTGTCGCAGATGGGCTCCTTCCCCTTGGAAGAGCACGGCTGTAGGGTGCCCTCCCTGATGTCGTAGACGGGTGCTTTCCCCTTGGAAGAGCAGATGGGCTCTTTCCCCTTGCAAGAGCCGGAGAGGGTGCCCTCCTCGTGGTCGCCGTCGATGAGGTCTGACTTGGAAGCTGTGGATCCCAAGCCAGCATCACAGAACATGTCCTTCAGAAATGATAAAAGGGACTCGATGGCGATGTATGATGGCAAATTTTTGACAGCGAGCCAGAGGAGATCAGTGCGGGGCCATGGATGAGATCGACGGTGGTTGAACCCGAGGGGTGGGGGTGGGACACTTAACCTGTGACACAGCCCGCCTCAATGTAACATCCCAAATTTTCAATTTGGAATGTTATACATTAGGTCATCATGCATATCATATTTTTCTCGCATTTTTCCGATCCTAGAAATTTCACGCAACTCAAGGACCCTCGGAGAGAGTTGGAAGTTTCATAATTTTCATATTTGGGATTTCTCAAATTTTGAAAATAGGATCATTGGATTATTTAAATTATCTTCATAAAGTTTTTCCTATAAAAATATTTCGAGAGGGAATAATATGACTTTCCCAAACAATTAGGAAAAATGAAGATATTATAAATAAACCAAATTTGGTTTTGGAAGATTTATTTTCCTTAGGCAAAAATGAGCATTTTAAAAAATTTATGCATGGTTGCTGTTTTTAAAGTTCATTTTGTTCGACTCATTTTTAGGAGTCGGGGAAAATTTGTTTTATTTAAATCCGAGTTCGTTTGGTATTTTTTTTAATTCGTTTTGGTTAATTTTTATTTTTTAAAATAAATAAATAAATCGCGCCCCCCCCCCTGGACCGAGGCCCAGCCGGCCCAAGCCAGCCAGGCCCCAGGCCCAGCGCCCCAGCCCACCTCCTCTCCCTCCGCTCCCGCTCCCTCCCGACTCTCCGCTCCGCCGCCACAAGACGCCATCGCCGCCACCTCGGAGTCCCGCCGACCCGCTCCCTTGCCCCCTCCCAAGCCGACCGCCCCCTTTATAAACCCCCGACCCCCCCTCTCCCACCTCGCCACGGAGCCGCCACCACCAGCTGAGCCAGAGCCGCCCCGCCGCCGTGGGCCTTGCGCCGCCGCCGTGGGCCGACGCCGACCCCGCCGCCCCTCGCCCTCCCGCCGCCTCTCCCGAGCCCCGAGAGCCCACGGCGATCGCGGAGGTAGCCACCGCCGCCCAGCGCCCGATTCGTTTTTCCACCGTGAACCGATCCGGTTTTTATTTAAAAAAAAATGTTCGGTTTTTTTTTAAAAAAAAACCTAGATTGGTTTTATTTTTTTCGGTTTTCTTAATTAACGAACGTTCACCGAACCGTTCGTTTCAATGAACGCGTTCGTTAGATTCATTCTGTTAACGAACGTCCGCTTTTTAACCCGTTCGACGTTTTTCTTTTTAATCGGATTTAATCCGTTATTTTTCTGATTTGATTTCAGATGCGATTTTCAAAACTGTTTTATTTCTTGCTCGTTTATCGGAATCAGGTGATTCAAGCGCCTGGTGTTTAGAATGAAACCGCCGTTCGACTACCCTACTTTCACAGAGTTTTGCCACTGTGAAATTTTGACCTAATTTCAGATCGCTAAACCGAGTCGTTCTCTCTCGAGTTTCGACTTTCGGAGTTTATTTTGATTCGATTCTTTTGCAACCAGGGTTCTTAAGTTGAACTTTCTGGTTAGATATTTTATTCGAGATTTCCCCGTGCATTAGATGAGTACTTATTGTATGCTTGTTGTTTGTCTGCGTTAGATCACCCGGTGCGCCGCTTGTTACTTGAATCTCTAGGACTCATGGATCATCGACAAGGCAAGTAACACTTTGATCATACCCTTCTACTACCCAGTTTTTATGCATTAGATCTATTCCTCAAACACTTGCATGATTAGGATCTAATTAAATTGTGGGTTTGGGAAGTAGATTGAGGTAGTACCTATTACCTGTTTTACTTATGAAACCTTGGGAGTTACTTCTCGTTTGCTTGTTCATGCCATGCTATGCTAGTAGGCGTGGATTGGGTGAGTGAATATCCATGACAGATGTGAGATTGTTAATTAATGGTTTATCTAAGGTGGCAACCTAAACACACATCTGGGTGGATTGAGGCACTGGTTTCCATCAGACTTGCTCAGATTTCTTCGGACCGCCACCTGTGCTCTAAGGGATCATAGGATTATTCAAACTGAAACTTCCGTGTGCAGCCACAAGCCAATTATGGGCTCTGGCGTAGTTGACTAAGTCGTCATGAACTCTTACGGGTAGGCTAGCTGATGTAGGGGATGTAGGTTGGTACGGTCTACCCACATGTAAGGTGCTAGCGCTTCGAAAGACTATGTCTCGGTCATCCGTTTCTCAAACACCACAGAGTCACGAGAACCAAGCGGAGGCGATCGAGTCTTGTGGGGAAAAGTGCGCAAACCTCTGCAGAGTGTATAAACTAATCATGATTAGCCGTGTCCCCGGTTATGGACAATTTGAGTATCCTGTAATTGAATATCATGTGTATCTCAACATGTTACTTCTAAATAAAAGTTATTGGGTTTTGATGAGTACTTTTAATTGGGATTGAGGATGTCATCAACCATTCTCAATGTTTAACAACCACCATGATAGTTAAATAAAATTATTCCTTTGATGTAGGGAAAATCAGCTTTATGCAAATGTAACAGAGAGCCTTACCACCAGCCATATATGCATGTAGTATAGGCTTATTCATTCATTGCTCTTATGTGTTACATTGCGGCATATTCCATGTCTTGACCCGTTTTGGGCTGCAACTTTTCACGCTATGCAGACTTTTCGCGGCGAGTAAGGTGTTAGGTCGTGGTTCTATACTCGGTGATGCCGTTGGAGTTGATGGACTCGCTTATCTTCCAAGCCTTCCATTGTTATTATTAGATGGCCTTAAGCCATATTATTGTATTCAGTTCCTTGTGGACAACGATGTAATAAGTGTGTGATTGCTACTCGCTATAAATCCTTGAAGTCTTGTGTGGTGTCGGCATTATCGATCCGGGATGACACGAGCACGAGACTTGATCCATTCGGGTCGGGTCGCTACACTCAAGGTGTTGCTGTCGATGACCTCGATGTCGTAGCCGGCGGACGAGACATGCCCGCATACTCTAGCCTGCTGCTTGAGTGCTTGCCGCCAGTAATGGTCATCAGTTTCCTCGGTGACATCGGGCGAAGAGACTGCTATACACCTCTTTTGGGCCAGTCGCTCCTCGAGCTCCACGGGAAGCATAGCCGGGCTTAGGTTGCAACGCTATGGAGTGGGGGATGGGGATGGTGATGGGGATCTGTCATAAAGGGGGCGTTTGGCAGGCGTCATCTAAGAAACTCAGGGCGGCCTGGGTATGGAGATCGGTGGGTAAGCTGCATGGGCAAACCGGCAGATGTTGACAATGGAGGCCTTGCAGCGGCGCGGCGGCAGCGGCGGCGGGGACTTTGCTAGGGTTTCGAGCGAGGGAGGGGGTGTGTGTGTGCGCGCGTGCATGCCCGAGGAGGTTTTGGTGTGTGTGTGTGTGTGTGGAGGGGGCCGCAAGGTGTTTGAGGATATGACGCGGGTACTGAAAATTTTACTACGCAGGAGTCAAACGCGGGAGTGAAATGCCGGGCTATTGAAAATTTTGATGATAGTGCATCGCACACGGTCCAGAGATAAGAACCGTGTGTTATGAAAAAGAAAAACCCTCGAGGCGGGCTGATATTTTCGATGCAGGCAGGATTGGGAACAAGAAACATCGCACACGGTCCGGAGATAACAACCGTGTGTTATGAAACAGAAAAATCCTCGAAGCGGACAGATATTTTTGGGAGGGGGAGCCTCATGGAGCCCAATGTACTGTGCGGATGTGTGCGTGACAGGTGCACCGGCGTGGCACATGGTTAGTTTGAGTGAACCGTGTCTGTTGCGTCATCCGACTTTTCTAATGTTCGTAAATTTGGCGAAAAATGACGCGGGAGAGGGTCAGAACATGAACACACTTGCATGTGGACCAAATTTATGTATCAAAAGCGTGGTTTGATTTTAAGATACCAAATGCAACTTAGATGTGGCACCTCTCTCGCAAAGCGCACGATATTGCTTGCTTCCACCCTCTCGTGTCGGCACGAAGGGAATCCTAAGCTATGAATGCATGCCCCCTCCCCCTCAACCGAGGTTCACCTAGCAAAGTGCGAAGTAGCTAGCAGCCCCCCTCCTCCCTCGTGTCGGCATGAAGGGAATCCTAAGCTATATATGAATGCATGCCCTCCCTCAACCGAGGTTCACCTAGCAAAGTCTTGAAGTAGCTAGCAGCCCCCTCCTCCCTCGTGTTTGGCACGAAGGGAATCCTAAGCTATATATGAATGCATGCCCCCCCAACCAAGGTTCACCATAACAAAGTGCGAACTAGCTAGCAGCCCCCCTCCCTCGTGTCAGCACGAAGGGAATCCTAAGCTATGAATGCATGCCCCCAACGGAGGTTCACCAAGCAAAGTGTGAAGTAGAGCTAGCAGCCCCCCTCGTGTCAAGATGAAGGATTCTGAGCAATGAATGCATGCCCCCCCTCCCCAACCGAGGTTCACCTAGCAAAGTCTTGAAGTAGCTAGCAACTGATCGTCTCCAATGTATCTATAATTTTTTATCGTTCCATGCTATTATATTATTTGTTTTGGATGTTCAATGGGCTTTATTATACACTTCTATATTATTTTTGGGACTAACCTATTAACCGGAGGCCCAGCCCAAATTGTTGTTTTTTGCCTATTTCAGTGTTTGCAGAAAAAGAATATCAAACGGAGTCCAAATGGAATGAAACCTTCGGGAGCGTGATTGTTGGAACAAACGTGATCCAGAGGACTTGGAGTGGACATCAAGCAACCAATGAGGAAGCCACGAGGTAGGGGGCGCGCCTACCCCCCTGGGCGCACCCTCCACCCTCGTGGGCCCCTCGTGGCTCCACCGACCTACTTCTTCCTCCTATATATACCTACGTACCCCGAAACCATTGAGGAGCACTACAAAAACCTAATTCCACCACGACAACCTTCTATACCCGTGAGATCCCATCTTGGGGCCTTTTCCGACGCTCCGCCGGAGGGGGCATTGATCACGGAGGGCTTCTACATCAACACCATAGCCTCTCCGATGATGTGTGAGTAGTTTACCTCAGACTTCGGGTCCATAGTTATTACCTAGATGGCTTCTTATGTCTCTTTGGATCTCAATACAAAGTTCTCCTCGATTCTCTTGGAGATCTATTCGATGTAATCCTCTTTTGCGGTGTGTTTGTCAAGATCCGATGAATTGTGGGTTTATGATCAAGATTATCTATGAACAATATTTTAATCTTCTCTGAATTCTTTTATGTATGATTGGTTATCTTTGCAAGTCTCTTCGAATTATCAGTTTGGTTTAGCCTACTAGATTGATCTTTCTTGCAATGGGAGAAGTGCTTAGCTTTGGGTTCAATCTTTTGGTGCTCGATCCCAGTGACAGTAGGGGAAACGACATGTATTGTATTGTTACCATCAAGGATAAAAAGATGGGGTTTATATCATATTGCATGAGTTTATCCCTCTACATCATGTCATCTTGCTTAAAGCGTTACTCCGTTCTTATGAACTTAATACTCTAGATGCATGCTGGATAGCGGTCGATGTGTGGAGTAATAGTAGTAGATGCGAGGCGAGTCGGTCTACTTGTCACGGACGTGATGCCTATATACATGATCATACCTAGATATTCTCATAACTATGCTCAATTCTATCAATTGCTCGACAGTAATTTGTTTACCCACCGTAATACTTATGCTATCTTGAGAGAAGCCACTAGTGAAACCTATGGCCCCCGGGTCTATTTTCCATCATATAAGTTTACAATCAATTTTTACTTTGCTTTCTTTACTTTTAATCCTTATCATAAAAATACCAAAAATATCATCTTATCATCTCTATCAGATCTCAATTTTGCAAGTGGCCGTGAAGGGATTGACAACCCCTTTATCGCGTTGGTTGCAAGGTTCTTATTTGTTTGTGTAGGTGCAAGGGACTTGAGCGTGGCATCCTATTGGATTGATACCTTGGTTCTCAAAAACTGAGGGAAATACTTACGCTACTTTGCTGCATCACCCTTTCCTCTTCAAGAGAAAACCAACGCAGTGCTCAAGAGGTAGCAAGAAGTATTTCTGGCGCCGTTGTCTGGGAGTCGACGCACAAGTCAAGACATACCAAGTACCCATCACAAACTCTTATCCCTCGCATTACATTATTTTCCATTTGCCTCTCATTTTCGTCTCCCCCACTTCACCCTTGCCATTTTATTCGCCCTCTTTTCCGTTCGACTCTTTTTCGCTTGCTTCTTGTTTGCTCGTGTGTTGGATTGCTTGCTTGTCACGATGGCTCAAGACAATACTAAATTGTGTGACTTTACCAATACCAACAACAATGATTTTCTTAGTACCCCGATTGCTCCTCTTACCGAAGTTGCATCTTTTGAAATTAATTCTGCTTTGTTGAATCTTGTCATGAAAGATCAATTCGCCGGCCTTCCTAGTGAAGATGCCACTACCCATCTAAATAGCTTTGTTGATTTGTGTGATATGCAAAAGAAGAAAGATGTGGATAATGATATTGTTAAATCGGAGCTATTTCCGTTTTCTCTTAGAGATTGCGCTAAAACTTGGTTTTCATCTTTGCCTAAAAATAGTATTGATTCTTGGAATAAGTGCAAAGATGCTTTTATCTCTAAGTATTTTCCTCCCGCTAAGATCATCTCTCTTAGAAACGATATTATGAATTTTAAGCAACTTGATCACGAACATGTCGCACAAGCTTGGGAGAGAATGAAATTAATGATACGTAATTGCCCTACACATGGTTTGAATTTATGGATGATTATACAAAAAATTTATGCTGGATTGAATTTTGCTTCTAGAAATCTTTTAGATTCGGCCGCGGGAGGCACTTTTAGGGAAATCACTTTAGGAGAATCCACTAAACTCCTAGATAATATTATGGTTAATTATTCTCAATGGCACACTGAAAGATCTACTAGTAAAAAAGGTTCATGCGATTGAAGAAAATAATGTTTTGAGTGGAAAGATGGTACTTATGAAATTGTTTGCTAATAAGAGTGTTTCTTCTGATCCTAATGATATGCCATTGTCTACTTTGATTGAGAATAATAATGAATCTATGGATGTGAATTTTGTTGGTAGGGATAATTTTGGTAAGAACGCATATAGAGGAAACTTTAATCCTAGGCCGTTCCCTACTAATTCCTATAATAATTATGGTAATTCCTACAACAATTCTTATGTAAATTTTAATAAGATGCCCTCTAAATTTGAAACTAGTGTTAAAGAGTTTATGAACTCACAAAAGAATTTCAACGCCTTGCTTGAGGAAAAATTGCTTAAATTGATGAATTGGCTAGGAACGTGAATAGAATTTATCTTGATGTTGATTCTTTGAAACTTAGATCTATTCCACCTAAGCATGATATCATGATTCTCTCAAAGCCATGAGAATTTCCATTGATGAGTGCAAAGAAAGAACCGCTAGGATGCGTGCCAAGAAAGATTGCTTTGTGAAGGCGTGTTCTTCTAGTTTTTATGAGAATAAAGATGAAGATATAAAAGTTATTGATGTGTCCCCTATTAAATCCTTGTTTTTCAATATTAATCTAGATAATGATGGGACTGGAGATGAGTCACCTTTAGTTAGAAGGCGTCCCAAGAATTCGGAGTTTTTAGATCTTGATGCAAAAAATGGTAAAAGTGGGATTGAAGAGGTCAAAACTTTAGATAGCAATGAACCCACTATCTTGCATTTCAAGGAATTTAATTATGATAATTGTTCTTTAATAGATTGTATTTCCTTGTTGCAATCCGTGCTAAATTCTCCGCATGCTTATAGTCAAAATAAAGCTTTTACTAAACATATCGTTGATGCTTTGATGCAATCTTATGAAGAAAAACTTGAGTTGGAAGTTTCTATCCCTAGAAATCTTTATGATGAATGGGAACCTACAATTAAAATTAAAATTAAAGATCATGAATGCTATGCTTTGTATGATTTGGGTGCTAGTGTTTCCACCCAACAACTTTGTGTGATTTGCTAGGTTTCCGTGAATTTGATGATTGTTCTTTAAACTTGCACCTTGCAGATTCCACCATTAAGAAACCTATGGGAAGAATTAATGCTGTTCTTATTGTTGAAAATAGGAATTATGTGCCCGTAGATTTCATTGTTCTTGATATAGATTGCAATCCTTCATGTCCTATTATTCTTGGTAGACCTTTCCTTAGAACGATTGGTGCAATCATTGATATGAAGGAAGGGAATATTAGATTCCAATTTCCATTAAGGAAAGGCATGGAACAATTCCCTAGAAATAAAATTAAGTTACCATATGAATCTATTATGAGAGCCACCTATGGATTGCCTACCAAAGATGGCGATACCTAGATCTATCCTCGCTTTTATGCCTAGCTAGGGGCGTTAAACGATAGCGCTTGTTGGGAGGCAACCCAATTTTATTTTAGTTTTTTGCTTTTTGGTTCTGTTTAGTAATAAATAATCCATATATCTTCTTTTTAGATGTGGTTTTGTGTTTTAATTAGTGTTTCTGCCAAGTAGAACCTTTGGGAAAACTTGGGGAAAGTCTTTGCGATCTTGCTGTAAAAAACAGAAACTTTAGCGCTCACGAGATTAGCAACAACTTTTTACTGGAGAGTGCTATTTAGTTGATTCTTTTTGCAGATGATTAATATATAAATTCCTCACGTCCAGCAATTTATTTTAGAATTTTTGTAGTTCCAGAAGTTTTCGTTAGTTACAGATTACTACAGACTGTTCTGTTTTTGACAAATTCTGTTTTTTGCATGTTGTTTGCTTATTTAATGAATCTATGGCTAGTAATGGAGTTTATGAACCATAGAAAAGTTGGAATAGAGTAGATTTAACACCAATATAAATAAAGAATGAGTTCATTACAGTACCTTGAAGTGGTGTTTTGTTTTCTTTCGCTAACGGAGCTCACGAGATTTTCTGTTAAGTTTTGTGTTGTGAAGTTTTCAAGTTTTGGGTAAAGATTTGATGGATTATGGAACAAGGATTGGCAAGAGGCTAAGCTTGGGGATTCCCAAGGCATCCCAAGGTAAAATTCAAGGACAACCAAAATCCTAAGCTTGGGGATGCCCCGGAAGGCATCCCCTCTTTCGTCTTCGTCTATCAGTAACTTTACTTGGGGCTATATTTTTATTCACCACATGATATGTGTTTTGCTTGGAGCGTCTTGTATGATTTGTGTCTTTGCTTTTTAGTTTATCACAATCATCCTCACTGTACACATCTTTTGAGAGAGACACGCATGATTCGGAATTTCTTAGAATACTCTATGTGCTTTACTTATATCTTTTGAGCTATATAGTTTTTGCTCTAGTGCTTCACTTATATCTTTTAGAGCACGATGGTGGTTTTATTTTATAGAAATTATTGATCTCTCATGCTTCACTTATATTATTTTTAGAGTCTGAAACAGCATGGTAATTTGCTTTAATTGTGAAATTAATCCGAATGTGATAGGCATCCAAGAGGAGTATAATAAAAACTTCCATATCGAGTTCATTGAATGTCATGAGAAGTTTGATACTTGATAAGTGTTTTGAGATATAAAGGTGGTAATATTAGAGTGTGCTAGTTGAGTAATTGTGAAATTGAGAAATACTTGTGTTAAGGTTGGCAAGTCCCGTAGCATGCACGTATGGTAAAAGTTGTGTGACAATTTTGACACATAAGGTGTTCTTTTATTGCTTTCCTTATGAGTGGCGGTCGGGGACGAGCGATGGTATTTTCCTACCAATCTATCCCTCTAGGGGCATACGTAGTAGTACTTTGCTTTGAGGGCTAATAAACTTTTGCAATAAGTATATGAGTTCTTTATGACTAATGTTAGTCCATGGATTATACGCACTCTCAACCTTCCACAATTTTCTAGCCTCTACGGTACCGTGCATTGCCCTTTCTCGCCTTGAGAGTTGGTGCAAACTTCGCCGGTGCATCCAAACCCCGTGATATGATACGCTCTATCACACATAAACCTCCTTATATTTTCCTCAAAACAGCCACCATACCTACCTATCATGGCATTTCCATAGCCATTCTGAGCTATATTGCCATGCAACTTTCCACCGTTCCGTTTATTATGACACGCCCCATCATTGTCATATTGATTTGCATGATCATGTAGTTGACATCATATTTGTGGAAAAGCCACCATTCATAATTTTTCATACATGTCACTCTTGATTCATTGCATATCCCTGTACACCGTCGGAGGCATTCACATAGAGTCATATTTTGTTCTAAGTATTGAGTTGTAATTCTTGAGTTGTAAGTAATAAAAGTGTGATGATCATCATTATTAGAGCATTGTCCCATGTGAGGAAAGGATGATGGAGACTATGATTCCTCCACAAGTCGGGATGAGATTCGGGACTAAAAAAATAGGCCAAAGAAAAAAAGAGAAGGCCCAAGAAAAAAAGAGAAAGAAAAAAAAGAGAAAAAGAAAAAAATGAGAGAAAAAGAGAGAAGGGACAATGTCACTATCCTTTTTCCACACTTGTGCTTCAAAGTAGCACCGTGATCTTCATGATAGAGAGTCTCCTATGTTGTCACTTTCATATACTAGTGGGAATTTTTCATTATAGAACTTGGCTTGTATATTCCAATGATGGGTTTCCTCAAAATGCCCGAGGTCTTCGTGAGCAAGCAAGTTGGATGGACACCCACTTAGTTTCTTTTGTTGAGCTTTCATATATTTATAGCTCTAGTGCATCCGTTGCATGGAAATCCTTACTCCTCTCATTGACATCAATTGATGAGCATCTCCATAGCCTATTGATTAGCCCCGTCAATGTGAGACTTTCTACCTTTTTGTCTTCTCACATAACCCCATCATTATACTTTATTCCACCCAAAGTGCTATATCCATGGCTTGCGCTCATGTATTGCGTAAGGGTTGAAAAGGCTGAAGCGCGTTAAAAAGTATGAACCAATTGCTCGTCTTGTCATCGGGGTTATGCATGATGAGAACGTTTTGTGTGACGAAAATGAAGCATGGCCTAACTATATGATTTTGTAGGGATAAGCATTCCTTGGCTATGTTATTTTAATAAGACATAATTGCTTGGTTAGCATGTTTGAAGTATTATTGTTTTTATGTCAACATTAAACTTTTATCTTGAATCTTTCGGATCTAAATATTCATGCCACAGTAAAAAGAATTACAAAATTATGCTAAGAAGCATTCCACATCAAAAATTCTGTTTTTATCATTTACCTACTCGAGGACGAGCAGGAAATAAGCTTGGGGATGCTTGATACGTCTCCAACGTATCTATAATTTTTGATTGTTCCATGCTATTATATTATTTGTTTTGGATGTTCAATGGGCTTTATTATACACTTTTATATTATTATTGGGACTAACCTATTAACCGGAGGCCCAGCCCAAATTGCTATTTTTTGCCTTATTTAGTGTTTCACACAAAAAGAATATCAAACGGAGCCCAAACGGAATGAAACCTTCGGTAGCATGATTTTTGGAACAAATGTGATCCAGAGGACTTAGAGTGGACGTCAAGCAACCAACGAGGAAGCCACGAGGCAGGGGAGTGCTCCTACCCCCCTGGGCACGCCCTCCACCCTCGTGGGCCCTTCGTGGCTCCACCGACCTACTTCTTCCTCCTATATATACCTACGTACCCTGAAACCATCGAGGAGCACCACGAAAATCTAATTCCACCACCGCAACCTTCTGTACCCGTGAGATCCCATCTTGGGGCCTTTTCCGACGCTCCGCCGGAGGGGTCATTGATCATGGAGGGCTTCTACATCAACACCATAGCCTCTCTGATGATGTGTGAGTAGTTTACCTCAGACCTTTGGGTCCATAATTATTATCTAGATGGCTTCTTCTCTCTCTTTGGATCTCAATACAAAGTTCTCCTCGATTCTCTTGGAGATCTATTCGACGTAATCTTCTTTTGCGGTGTGTTTGTCGAGATCCGATGAATTGTGGGTTTATTATCAAGATTATCTATGAACACTATTTGAATCTTCTCTGAATTCTTTTATGTATGATTGGTTATCTTTGCAAGTCTCTTTGAATTATCAGTTTGGTTTGGCCTACTAGATTGATCTTTCTTGCAATGGGAGAAGTGCTTAGCTTTGGGTTCAATCTTGCGGTGCTCGATCCTAGTGACAGTAGGGGAAATGAAACGTATTGTATTGTTGCCATCGAGGATAAAAAGATGGGGTTTATATCATATTGCATGAGTTTATCCCTCTACATCATGTCATCTTGCTTAAAGCGTTACTCCGTTCTTATGAACTTAATGCTCTAGATGCATGCTGGATAGCGGTCGATGTGTGGAGTAATAGTAGTAGATGCAGGCAGGAGTCGGTCTACTTGTCACGGACGTGATGCCTATAGACATGATCATACCTAGATATTCTCATAACTATGCTCAATTCTATCAATTGCTCGACAGTAAGTTGTTTACCCACCGTAATACTTATGCTATCTTGAGAGAAGCCACTAGTGAAACCTATGGCCCCCGGGTCTATTTTCCATCATATAAGTTTACAATCTATTTTTACTTTGCTTTCTTTACTTTTAATCCTTATCATAAAATACCAAAAATATTATCTTATCATCTCTATCAGATCTCACTTTTGCAAGTGGCCGTGAAGGGATTGACAACCCCTTTATCGCATTGGTTGCAAGGTTCTTATTTGTTTGTGTAGGTGCAAGGGACTTGAGCGTGGCCTCCTACTGGATTGATACCTTGGTTCTCAAAAACTGAGGGAAATACTTACGCTACTTTGCTGCATCACCCTTTCCTCTTCAAGGGAAAACCAACGCAATGCTCAAGAGATAGCACAGCCCCCCTCCCTCATGTCGGCACGATGGGAATCCTAGCTAAGCTATGAATGCATGCCCTCCATCCCCCCCCCAACTGAGGTTCACCCTAGCAAAGTGCAAAGTCGCTAGCAGCCACCCCTCCCTCGTGCCGGCACGAAGGGAATCCTAAGCTATGAATGCACATGCCCCCCCCCCCCCCCAACCGAGGTTCACCTAGCAAAGTCTTGAGTAGCTAAGAGCCCCCTTCGTGTTGGCAGGAAGGGAATCCCAAGCTATGAGCATGCCCCTCCCCCCTAACCGAGGTTCACCTAGCAAAGTCTTGAGTAGCTAGCAGCCCCCACCCCTCCTCGTGTCCCACGAAGGGAATCCTAATTGCTGTGAATGCATGCCCCCAACCGAGGTTCACCTAGCAAAGTGCGATGTAGCAACCCCCCCCCCCCAACCACCACACACACACACACACACACACACTTTCAGTCGGCGGGCCAGAGAGGCATATATCTCACCAAGATGGATCATAAAACGGACCAAGAATAATCCACCTTGGTCGTACAACCTCTCTCTTGTTGTTGTTCAAAGTGATGTCCATCCATGCGACCCCGGTGATGGGCTAGCTCGCCAATAATCACGCAAGTAGCTAGTCCCCGAAGACAACCATTGCATGTGTGTGCCCCAAACATATGTATGGAGAGGTTTGTTTTTTGAGTAACAATGAACAACTTTGATGTGGCACCGTGATTTCGAACTAGAAATCCCCACACTGAGTGAGGGTTAGGTTGACGATGCATATGTATGTTACACCACACTTCAAGCCAACGACAGGTGTCGGTGTCAAAACCGGCGGATCTCGGGTAGGGGGTCCCGAACTGTGCGTCTAGGCGGATGGTAACAGGAGACAAGGGACACGATGTTTTTACCCAGGTTCGGGCCCTCTCGATGGAGGTAATACCCTACTCCTGCTTGATTAATATTGATGATATGGGTAGTACAAGAGTAGATCTACCACGAGATCAAGGAGGCTAAACCCTAGAAGCTAGCCTATGGTATGATTGTTGTTCGTCCTACGGACTAAAACCCTCCGGTTTATATAGACACGGATAGGTTAGGGTTACACAGAGTCGGTTACAATGGTAGGAGATCTACATATCCGTATCGCCAAGCTTGCCTTCCACGCCAAGGAAAGTCCCATCCGGACATGGGACGAAGTCTTCAATCTTGTATCTTCATAGTCTTGGAGTCCGGCCGTGACGATAGTCCGGCTATCCGGACACCCCCTAGTCCGGGACTCCCTCAGTAGCCCCTGAACCAGGCTTAAATGACGATGAGTCCGGTGCGTTGATTGTCTTCGGCATTGCGAGGCGGGTTCCTCCTCCGAATACTTCATAGAAGGTTATGAACACAAGGATAATGTCCGGCTCTGCAAAACAAGTTCCACATAACACCGTAGAGAGAATAATTTTTGCACAGATCTGCTGACGTATTCCGCGGCGTGACATCACACCACGGCCAGGCCTTTATATGAATCATTTTTTACCGTTCCACCTTAGCGCGTTTAGCGAGGCGGTTTCCTTGGCACGTCTTATCAAAGCATAGATCGTGCCCCCTTATTCCGGGATTCTCATCAATACGGACGTGGGTAACCCATCCGCGGCATTGATTACGGTGCTTGGGAGATAAGCGAGTTTTACCAGGCTGGTGGGGGACGCATAGCTCCGTCCGTCCATATAAGGTGATAAGGATCCACCTTTTCACCTACGCCTTCTTCCTCCTTTGCTTCTCCATTTCCGCGCACTCGAGATCCAGCGCCCAAGTCCGCACATCCTACCTCAACCTTCTCCAACCATGTCAGGAGCGGGAGGTAGGTGGATGGCCTCCTCCATCACAGAGGGGCACATCACAAGACTATGGGAGGCCGGATACTTGTCCGGTGACATCGCGCACAGGCTGCCCGATGCGGGGCAGCTCATTCCAACCCCCAGGCCCCATGAGAGGGTGGTATTTCTCCCCCACTTCCTCCGCGGACTAGGTTTTCCACTTCACCCATTTGTCCGGGGCTCATGTTCTACTACGGCCTGGACCTCCACGACTGGCCCCAATTTCGTCCTCAACATCTCGGCGTTTATCGTCAGTGTGAGGCCTTCCTCTGCATCCAGCCCCACTTGACCTATGGTGAAGACCTTTAACGTCAGTCAAGGTTGTGGGCGGCCGTCAGAGCAGTCGGAGGCGCCATGGTTGGCAAGATGGCCAAGGTCCTATGGCTCGAGGGCGCCTTTGTGGAGACAATAAAGGGGTGGCAATCGGGTGGTTCTACATCATCGAGCCACGCGACCCCGAATGGGTCGCGCCCCAATTCAGATCTGGCTTCCCCACACGGCTCGCCATGGAAAGAGATGGGCCCGACGTGGGGAATTCGGAAGAGCTATCCGGACTCCAGACATGCGTCCGAAACCTGGTGGACAAGAATCTCAGGCTTGTCAACGTAATCCAGGTGATGCTCATCCGCCGGATTCTCCCATGCCAACAACGGGCCTTTAACTTGTGGGAGTTCGATCCGGCACAGCACCGAACCTTGAGTCGGCTCTTCGACACTACGTACGAAGATGCCTGGAAGGTGCTGTTCAAGGGCGTTGAAGCCCCAGCATCCGCTAACAAAGATCGCGGATACAGCTCGCGGCGTCCAGCCGGCGAGGTAAGTTATTTTACCCTTTACGGGACTCTTTTTTCATAGATTGACTCTATGTGGGATCTAAAAACTCCCTATTCTTTGACAGGACTGGCTGAAGACGTCCGGACAGATTAACTGTCCAGCTCCTTTGCCAGAAGACCTAGCGGACGCCCGATTGACGGGGCTGCTGGCTCCGGCACCCCATGTCGTGCCGGAGAAGAAGGCCAAGAAGGAGGCCACGGGAACTCGAAGGAGCTCCCGACGCCAGGTGCTGTCAGATTCTGAAGCAGAATCTTCTCCTGAGGACGAGGAGGAAGAAGAATAAGCTCCTCCTCCTGCGGGGGAGGAGAAGAAAAGGAAGGCCGCCCCAACTGGGGAGGCCGGAGGGTCCAAGAAGGGAAGAACCCTTCCTCCGGACTTCTCCACCAACGTCGACGACGACGAGGAGGATTGGCCTATGAGGGCCAAGCCCCTGGCGAGATCGTAAGTTTCCAGATACCCATGGTTTTTATTATTGCAGATTGTTCTCTAATATCGAACAACCGTGCAGCCCGCCCAAGGGCGAGTTCGCCGATTCATCGAGCGGGTCCCTGGGCTCGTCGGAAATGGAGAGTACTTCGCTTCCGACCGCCTCCTTGCCTCACGCTGCGGACGACGCCGCGGTGGGGCCCCAAGTGGGGCTTGGTCAAGAGGAGGTGGCGTAGGAGGTGCCACAAGGCAACCTTCCGGACTCCAGGCGCGCGGGGGACAAGACCCCCAGGGGCTCTAGGCCTGACCCTCGTCCGGACTCCATGCCGGAACCATCAGCGGTTCGAAAGACTGGCCAACGGATCCTTTGCAAGAAGGGTAAGACGCCGGTGTCCTCCATCCAACCGGAGGCACCGGATAGCTTACTGGAGGCGCTTAACAGCGCTTCCATCGAGTAGGAGCACCGCACTATGATGAGTGCGGTGATCCGGACAGTTTAGTCCGCCAAGAGCGGACTGACCGAAGCCTGTACCAGCCTTCTAACAGGCTTTGAGGTAAGTTTAGAATATGTAAAAATATTACCGCATAGATAGTAGCCCCTGATGCTTAGTTCGGTGTTCAGAAAGAAAAGCCGGACTAAGGATCTAAAAAGATATACGCAGGAGTCTAACATAAGTATGTCAATATGGGAATGCAGGCTACATCGCTGACCTCTGCCAGACCGATCATGGAGGTCAATGCATTGAAGCAGAACCTCGAGCGGTCGAGAACGAGCTCGGACAAGCCAAGAAGCAGCTCGAGGACAAGGAAGGTAAGTAATACCTTATTAAAGAAATACCTTGTAGAAAAGGTTTTGGTTGCGAAAAAAAACAGGAATAACTTGGGTACTGCAGGGGCCACGAACGAGGTGGCGACCACAGAAGGCGGTGTCCGTGGCCGAAAACAAAGCGGCTGCGGGCGATCGAGCGAGAGAAGGGGAGGCGCAGCTGGCCAAGGTACGGCAAGAGCTCCAAGCTCTCGTGGAAAAACACGAGAGTTTGGAGTGTGACTCGAAGATTCGAGAGTCCGAGCTCGCCTTGGCTCTTGAGAGTGCCAAAGCTGCTAAGACCGAGGCCCAAAAAGCCCTCCAAGAAATTGAGTCTTTAAAGAAGATAGCAGCGGGTAAGGCATTCTTTATGCAAAGCAAGCATGTGAAAGTGAATTACCTATTACTTACCCGGATTCGGAGCTCTCCAGGAACATTCGCAGATTTGCCCCGTAGTGTGTCTGATGCTGCCGCATTCTACCGCGCCAAGGAGGGGAGCTCGACGAAAAAGGTGTTCTGGTCTTAGTATGCTGAGGCCGTACATTCGGTGCCCCTGAGCGACCAGCTGAAGCAGCTGGTTGAGCTCCACAAGGTCGCCGAACAGGCCATGAAGGGCCTTATAGCGCGGCTGTGGCCATTGGAGGCCATGCCCGGGAGCTACTTCGGCTTGGTGCAGCGGCTGGTGGATGCCTGTCCGCGGCTTGAAGTCATCAATCGCTCCGTCTGCATTGAAGGTGTCCGTCGGGCCCTTGCCCGTGCTAAAGTGCACTGGGGCAAGCTGGATGCGGAGAAGCTTGTGACGGACGGGCCACCAAAGGGCCATGAGCATCGCACGCCCGAAATGTACTATGAGGGCCTCCTGAAGGGTGCCCGCCGAATAGCGGATGAGTACTCCAAGGATGTAATTTTTGAATAGGCTCGCATTTGTTATCATGTACGCTGAAAACTTGTTCATATGCGCTAAGCAACGCTTACTAATTTAAAATATTACCTTCTGTGCGTCCGTTTATCAAATTTGAGAGATGGCAAGTCGTTGGCTTCAGCCCCCATGCCACGAGTGCTGGGGTGTTCGGGATAAGCTTGAGCACTCTTGTTCCCATTCTTGGGTCCATCTAGGGAGGCGCTGAACACAACGAACAAGGCAACCGGACTTATAATGCTTGAACACTCTCACTTAGCCATAGAATTCTATAATTTTAAATTTCGACGAAGCCCCTAGTATTCGGAAGACCGAGTTTGGGGCGCTATCCACGCTTTGGCGGACAATTCGGTTCCTCGCTCTAAGCGACATAAGTCTTTAGGGACCCAAAAACCTCTCGAACAGCGACCGGCTCTCGCCCTATCATGACGGTCAGTTTTAGCTTTCTCCTCGAGGTGCTCGACCCAGCTCAACTGGGCACAATCGCAATGGTTCTCTCGGTGCTACCTTAGCCGATATAGCGGGCGTAAGGTACCAAAACACGGAGCCGGGCAAACCCAACTATTGACCCAAGACATGATTCAGAGCCAATTCATATAATGCTATAAGTTCGGGTGCCGACTTGTGAAAGTGTTCGGACTTATCACACCATAATTTTGGGATACTTAAGCCCACGGTGTATTGGCCGTACCAAAGTGTACGGTTGCAACATGTCGTGAAATGAACATATGTATAGATAAAGGAAGTAGAGCAATAATAAGCAAAAGCTATGTATTGTTTATTCAAAAAGGTACTGCAATGAAAGCAGAACGATACAAATAGTGCGGTAAGCAAGGGACGGGACTATCTAACATGTCCCCCTCCAGGGGTAAGCTGCGGGATGGTATGTAAAACAGGTATAATTCTCGTAATAGAGACCACCTGAACACTTCGACGTGGCTTACTGTTTTCCTGGATGTTGCATCGTGAGTTCGGCGATTCTAGTGCCGGACAGGACTTCTGGAAGACGGAGTCCTGAAAGTAAGAAAAAGGAAGAAAAAGGAAAAAAGGAAAAGAATGACACAATCGGGAGCCCCTGGTGCGGTCGAGCCGCATTCTTGGCGTGCCGTGGTCTTGTCGCTCCCCATATGCCCATGGTATTTCCAAAGCGTAATTATGTACGCGTAACACTAGCTTCGCAATTTCGCGAGGGCTGGGGTTGGGGCTGGATTGCTACGCGTGCTTGAATCGTGCCAGGCGGTCTTGTTGTAGGTTACTCCGGGCGCGCTTGACAGTGTCCGGACGTTTAATGGCCGGACTCGAGAGTTGCTGTGAGAGGCTGCTTTGTACCTCCGCCGCGAGGGCCGCCGTGTGCTCCTACGTTCGGAGAGAGTGTTCGGTGTTTCCATTGACCGTGATTACTCCTCGAGGGCCTGGCATCTTGAGCTTGAGGTATGCGTAGTGCGGCACCGCATTGAACTTTGCAAATGCGGTTTGTCCGAGCAAATGCATGATAGCCGCTGCGAATGGGACGATGTCGAAGATTAACTCTTCGCCGGAAGTTATCCGGGATCCAAGACCACTTCGAGTGTAACCGAGCCCGTACAACTGGCCTCTACACCCCGTATGACGCCTTTAAAGGTTGTCTTTGTAGGTTTAATCCTTGAGGGGTCTATGCCCATTTTGCACAATGTATCCTGATAAAGCAGGTTCAGGCTGTTGCCCCGTCCATCAGGACTCTGGTTAGGTGAAATCCGTCGATAATTGGGGCAAGAACAAATGCGGCGAAATCGCCGTGACGGATGCTAGTGGGGTGGTCCCTTTGATCGAAGGTGATCGGACAGGAAGACCATGGGTTGAACTTCGGGGCGACTGGCTCCATCACGTATACGTCCCTTAGTGCACGCTTTCCGCTCCCTTTTGGGTATATGGGTTGCGTATATCATGTTCACCGTCCGCACTTGCGTGGGAAAACCCTTCTGTCCTCTATTGTTCGGCGGCTGGGGCTCTTCCTCGTCGTCGCTATGCAGCCCCTTGTCATTGAGCTCGGCACTTAACTTGCCTGCTTGCTTGAACACCCAACAATCCCTGTTGGTGTGATTGGCTGGTTTTTCAGGGGTGCCATGTATCTGGCACAAGCGATCGAGTATTCGGTCCAAGTTGGACGGGCCCTAGGTATTTCTTTTGAATGGCTTCTTCCGCTGACCGGGTTTAGAGCCTCTGAATCCGGCATTGACGGCGTATCTTGATGTTATCGCCGTTAACGCGGCGCTTGTTCTTGTTGCGACGCGACCTGCCATTGCTGTCCTTGGTATCCGAACTATCAGGATGTTTGGCCAAGTTGTTGCTTCGAGCTAGCCAGTTGTCCTCTCCCGCACAAAAGCGAGTCATGAGTGTTGTGAGGGCTGCCATGGATTTTGGCTTTTCCTGTCCTAGGTGCCGGGCAAGCCACTCGTCGCGGATGTTATGTTTGAAGGCTGCAAGGTCCTCTGCATCCGGACAGTCAATGATTTGATTTTTCTTTGTTAGGAACCGTGTCCAGAATTGTATGGCCGATTCTTCTAGCTGCTGGATTATGTGGCTAAGGTCATCGGCGTCTGGTGGTCGCACATATGTGCCCTGGAAGTTATCGAGGAATGCGGCTTCCAGGTCCTCCCAACAACCAATTGATTCTGCTGGCAAGCTGTTGAGCCAATGCCGAGCTGGTCCTTTAAGCTTGAGTGGGAGGTATTTGATGGCATGTAGATCACCACCGCGGGCCATGTGGATATGGAGGAGATAGTCCTCGATCCAGACCGCAGGATCTGTGGTACCATCGTATGATTCAATGTTTACGGGTTTGAAGCCCTCGAGGATTTGATGATCCATTACTTCATCTGTGAAGCATAGTGGGTGTCTTGGCGCCTCAGTTGGGCTATATCACGGCGTAGCTCATATGAGCTTTCTCTCTGTGTTCGGCCCGGCGGGTTTGTCAGTATCCGCGCGACGGTAATCATCCCGCGTCGTTGGCCCACGCGATCCGTGGATCGGTCTTGTATGTTTTGCCTTATCCTCCAACATATCTCGCAAGTCTGGCGCGTTTTCCGTGCCTTGGTACTTTTTGAGCGGCGTCGGGGTGTGGCTTGAGCGGAGGGCCGAGAGGCTTCTGCAGTCATGCCACGGGTGGCCGGTCTGCCATGTCATCTTGCCGGTGACTTGGGTGCTTCCTCCTCGATCGAGGCAACGGCCTGCGTTTGGGGTAGCTTTTGGAGGCGTTCGAGTTCATACTCTTCGGCTACAAGGACTTGGTCCATCTGTCGACCTAGCAGATCTGGTCACTCTAAGCTGTTGCTGCTTTTCTTGAGGCTGCTTGTCGTGGCTATAAGCCTGCGTTTGAAACGCTCCTGTTCGGTGGGATCCTCGAGCACGACAAATTGTGCGTCGTCGAGGCTTGCCTCATCTTCGAGGGAGGCGCATAATTATCGTCCTCGACCTCTCTTTCTGCTGCCTTGTCGTGCGGACTTGCTTCTCCCTCCTCCCGCGCTGAGTCCCGCTGGAGGGTTCTCTTCAGCACCGTCCGGGTGTTATTATCTCCGTGCGGAATCACTGCTTTTATTGTGGCGGGATTTAGGCGGCGCCACGACGTCGGTGCTTGGCTGTTTCTTGGAGGGGTCATCCTCCGTTGTTCCATCGCTGTTCCCATCTTTTGGGATGTCCACCATGTATATGTCATATGACGAGGTGGCCTTCCAGTGCCCTGTAGGCGCTGGGTCTTGGTCGTCTCCGGTGTCGTCGTCCATACCGTCGACGTCTTCGGAGTCGAAGTCGAGCATGTCGGTTAAATCATCGACAGTGGCTACAAAGTGGGTGGTGGGTGGGCGTTGAATTTCGTCGTCCGTATCCCACCCTTCCTGTCCGCATTCCGACCAGGGCTCTCCGGATAAAGAGAGAGACTTTAGCGAATTCAGAATGTCGCCAAAGGGCGAGTGCTGAAAGATGTCCGCGGCCATGAACTCCATAACGGGCGCCCAATCGGATTCGATTGGCAAGGGCGTGGAGGTTGGTCCGGAGAGGAGTCCGCACCACAGTCGAGGTCTTCGCAAGGACAGGATGGAGTTCGCTCAATCGCCCTAGAGATTGTAGCCCCCGAGGCGGTGTCCAACCACTCGTCCTCGATCGGGGAATCCGGCTCCGGATTAAGGGTCGGAGCGGATGCTGGTGCGGCCTCCAGGGCGCTATTCGGCTGCAGAGATAAATCATGCCCATCGAGACAGTGCAGCACGCTTGGCTGCGGCTCAAATCCGTCGAAGATCAAGTCTCCGCGGATATCGGTTGTATATTTCAAACTTCCAAATCTGACCTGATGGCCAGGGGCCTAGCTTTCGATCTGCTCCAGATGGCCAAGCGAATTGGCCCGCAGTGCAAAGCCGCCGAATACGAAGATCTGCCCGGGGAGAAAAGTCTCACCCTGGACCGCGTCGTTGTTGATGATCGAAGGAGCCATCCGGCCTATCGGTGACGACATAGAGGAACTCTCAATGAAAGCACCAATGTCGGTGTCAAAACCGACGGATCTCGGGTAGGGGGTCCCGAACTGTGCGTCTAGGCGGATGGTAATAGGAGACAAGGGACACGATGTTTTTACCCAGGTTCGGGCCCTCTCGATGGAGGTAATACCCTACTCCTGCTTGATTAATATTGATGATATGGGTAGTACAAGAGTAGATCTACCACGAGATCAAGGAGGCTAAACCCTAGAAGCTAGCCTATGGTATGATTGTTGTTCGTCCTACGGACTAAAACCCTTCGGTTTATATAGACACCAGATAGGTTAGGGTTACACAGAGTCGGCTACAATGGTAGGAGATCTACATATCCGTATCGCCAAGCTTGCCTTCCACGCCAAGGAAAGTCCCATCCGGACACGGGATGAAGTCTTCAATCTTGTATCTTCATAGTCTTGGAGTCCGGCCGTGACGATAGTCCGGCTATCCGGACACCCCCTAGTCCGGGACTCCCACAACGGGGACTCATATATGCATGCATGCGTGCATAATATATGTGCACAAACTTAATTAGGGCTGAATCTCACCATGACCTATACTACAATAACACTAACCAAATGAAGAATCCACCATGGTAACCTATCTTGTTGTTGGTCAAGGTGATCATGGATGTCCACGCGAGCCCATGAATATATAGGCTTGTCGCCGATAACCACGAGAGGGATTGTATCGTTTGAAGGCAACCACTACATGCATATGTATGGAGGTGATGCGTGCATGCATGTTTGAATAAACAACATTGATCTGGCGCGTGTGTCAAAAATCGTACACTAGCTCCCCACACAGAGCGAGATCAGTTCATGATGGTGTCATTGTACTAGACACTTTGACTCGATGGGAGGGATTCATGCATACACATGCATATGTGTGTGCTCAAAGTGTATCATGCATGTCAGCCCAGAGCAAAAATAATAATCCCCTCCTAAGTCAAATTAACCTCTCTTATTGTTAGGCAAAAAGAAGTGATGGACCAAGCGGGCCCACAGATGGAAAGCATCAATATCGCTGATAACTGCTTAAGTGGGTGCGAGAGGACAACCACCACCGCTTTGCATGTGGGCCAAACATATATATGTTGAATACCCAAAATGCACAACTTTGATGTGCCACGTGCCTCAAAACCGTAAACCATGCACCCACGGAGAGCGAGGTTCATATCAAACGTACTACATATGATGGTCTCGTTCCCCCCTCTTCACCGCATACTATATGCTCATGCCGTAATGTATGTACAACCCAAAAGAATCCTCATCGATGGTGAAATTAATTAACCTCTCTCAAGGTAGGTCAAAGTGATGCATGCATGCATGCATCGACGATGGCCTCGTGGGCCTGAGATGGAAGTCCACACGTGAGTGTCCTAGCTAGGATATATATGCATGTGGCCCAAAAAGGTGTTGTGTGATGTTTGAATAACCAATTTCACAATTTTGATGTGGCACGTGCCTCGGTAACCAAAAAGTCCTGACACTGAGTGAGGTGTACTTGTTCACGGACGCATACGTATAGTATATATGCTAGTCCCCTCCCACCTCTTCGATGCGTACTAGATACCACCATAACACGAACAAAAAAGATCATACCTTGCTGGTCAAATTAACCTCACTGCCGGCTGTTCGTCAAAGTAATGGACGACGACCTCGCGGGCCCACAGAAAGCGTCACACGCGAGTATCGAGTGTCGTGTAGGACAACCATCGACTGCATGTGGCCAAAACATTTATGTATGAAAGGGTTGTGTAATATTTTAAATAACAATTTCACGACTCTGATGTGGCACCAGCCTGCCTAACAAAACGGCCAACCCACACGGTGGCTCACAACTCGTAGTGTACTGTGAGCCACCCGCCACCCCTAGACGCACACACCCACACACACACCGCGAATCCACCGCAACTACGATGCATGTTAAATTAATTATCCCGTGGTGAACATACATGTTACCAAAGGAGGGACGTTTTAATTTCAAAAAATTCACACACATCATTAAGACGTTTTAGTACATTGATTGATTTTCTATGGGTATAATGTGCAAAAATCAAATTTGAGCTACATGCACACCTGACAGTGCACCTAAATGGATTGCAAAAACACATGTGTCTCACTGGGTGCATGTTTACTCCCCGTGCAACAAATTTCAAAGATTGAGAATCTTGATTTTTAAATTCTAGTACATCTAAAACTTATTTGAAGTTCATGAAACTTATCGTGTTGTCATATGGACACCAATACAAAGTGGCATTGTACTTTTTTGCCAAATTTGAGACCAGTTTTGATGTAATCTTTATCTAATTACAGACGGGAGATTATTAATAATTGGGAACCAATATCCCAAACGGATTATTTATTCGAACCGTGAACATTAGACCAACAATGGATACGTGCCATGCTTTGGTTAAGCAATAAAGGGAGCATTAATCATCCAAATAGAAAAATAATATACGTGCCGCCGCGCGACCCGAGTGGCGTGCGAGCAGGCGTGAGTTGACGGGACGCATGCGAGCAGTCCGCCACGCAGGAAGACGGGGAGGCGTGCGTGCAGGTGTGTGAATTTACGGAGGCGTGCTCACTGCGCAGTGTCATCGAGAGGCGTGCGAGTAGTTATGTGAAACTTTGGTAGGCATGCCAGCAGTCCGGAGCGCAGGATCACCGGGAGGCGAGCCATCGGTTTGAACGCCGCTCGCCTCTCTCCCACAACTCCCACTACTCCATATTAATGGTGCGCCCGAGCGGCCGCACCCCCATCCTCACTACGCACACACAATCCTCTCTCTCCGCTTGCAACCTCGACGCCGCTCTCAGTCCTCAAAGCCGTCAGTGTATGATGATGCCGCCGAAGCGCCCCATCGGAGGGAGTGGCGACGCCGGGGCTTCTCAAGCACCGGAGCACGGCGTGGAGATGGAGACAGAGGTTGTCGTCACCGCCGGCGAGTTATCGCTACACCCTAACATCGTCAACGGTGTCGAGCTTCCACAGCCGGAGGCGGAGTTCCACACCGACTCCGACGACCACTCCGGCGACGACTCCGACGACGACTCCAACGACCACTCCGTCGATGACTCCCACGACGACGGACAGCTGGTTAGTCATCTATACCCATTTATGTGTCAAATAGATCATAGGGTTTCTCTGGTTACTCCTGCCTCCCCCTTTTTGGAATAGAAATCTTGTGGTTATGTTCTCCCAATCCATGAAATCTGAGTAAGTTTCGTTAGATCCGTGTAGTGTATTGATTGTTTGAATGGTACAGGTGATAAGTGATTAGTTGTTTCATCTGTGCAAATGATTTCCGCTAGTAATTCGACTAGGGTTAGTGTTCGTGCTAATAATTCCTAGGCAGGACTTGACAATTGATTTCTAATGACCTACATATGTTTGTGCCATTATTTTCTTCAAGATTGGTGTGTACATAGACGATTGTGCTTAAAAATCGAACCATAATCTCTGAATATGTATAAATAAATAGCCATAAATTCCTAATCCTACTTCACGGCATGTAATCAGTGATTTGATGAATTTGTTTTACTATATGTATAGGTGATGTCTGACGATGTGGACAGCGAGGATGAAGATGCCCAGAGGAGGTACAAGAGGCGAATCCTGAGGGAGCTTTATGCGGGAATGCATAACAGGCGTATTAGGACCTGGAACGACGGCTATGGATGCCCATTTTGCAACCACAAGAGTCATGACGCGTATCTAAGTGTTCTTGCGCATGCAAGAGGACGGGACGTTCACTCCTTCAAGCAGAAGTATTCTCGCAGGGTGGCGCACGACGCGTATGCCTAGTACCTAGAGAAGCTTCAGGATCGTGTCGGCCGCATGTGAGATGAGATGTGGGATGGATCGAACTATGTACGCTTGAGTATGCTTAATGACGGTTGAACTATGTACTTATGTTGAACTATACTTATGTATGTGTACGCTTATTATCTATGTCTGAGTATGTTAAATATTTCGCCAAATTTTGGTAAAAATTACAACAGAGGACCAATAAACCAGGACGGAGGTAGTACGTCAATCACACACGGTTCCCAAAATTGGAACCGGTGCAATGACTATGATTTTGCCTGCTGCGTCAATCACACACGGTTCGCTCTAGCAAACCGCCGCCCCCAAAATTCTTTGTGGGACAGAAAACCCTCACCAGCCAATTCAAAAAAGAAAAAGAAAACCCTAACCATCCCCACGTCACAAAAACCCTCACCCCGCCCGCCACCCACCTCGGCCCCTCTGATACGTTCCCCATTCACACCTGCACAAGCTCCTCCGTGTCTATGCCATGGCACCGCCTATCGCGGCGGTAAACTCTTAGCTCGATGCCTGCCGCTGCCGCCAGGCTGCCGGCAAAGCCCACCGCATTTCGCCACTTCCGCTTGCCGCCACCTATCGCCATCGACTTTCTCGACGCTGCTCGCGGTCGACCCAGCTCCGCTCGGTTGGGGAATCTGCCGTACTGCAGGATCTTTCTCATGGACGATAAAGAAACTAATTTAACGAGATATTATCTCATCTCTTATCCCAGTTCATCTGCCTCCTTTAATTACACGGCGGAAATCGCCATGAATTCATTTTTATTCGAGCTGATTTGAGGGTTTTCTTTCATTCATAGAATGTATAGTGCGTCGATACTTCAGGACTTGGCGACCGCCGCCAGAGATTCCATCTCATCGTACCAGATAACTTGAGGACACGCACGGTATGTTAAATCTCACCCTAAATCGGTTGGCATGGCCTACTTTCCTGAACATATTCTAAATATTGCTACATTTGGATAAAAGGTGCCACATGCACCATATACGTCAAAGGGGATTTTCCCCTCTTCTTTTTATATTAGGAAAATTAATGATGTATTGTTCTTTCGATTACTCTCATATTTCCATGACATCATGTTTACCCTATCTGTTTAATTATAGACTTTTGTCCTTCGATTCCAACTGCTGTACAGTTCTTTCAATTTGGGCCCATATTTGCATGTTACCATATTTTCTTTAAAAACCCTACCATTTTCTGCAGGACATCCCTCGCTATGCAACAGATTATGTAGTGCACAATTTTTCGCTTTACATCCATCAAGTTATCTTACTATATTCCTACCTAATAACTTCTAGTTACCAATACACTTTTCTATTGCCCTGTTTTAACTAAATATTCCCTGTACTCCCATTTCTATCAGAAAGCGCCACTGTCAAGGAGACTCCAGAGGTGGAGAACGGGGCTGCCAACAAGCGGAGGCGGGCGAGCTAGAACTGCAAGTGACTCCAGCAGGCCTAGACTTAATCAGCAGCCTCCCCGATGATATGTTGAGAGTCATCATCTCCCTCCTCCCAATCAAATATGGGCCATGGACAACCCTCCTTTCCCGGCTGTGGCCAATGACCCACAAGTATAGGGGATCTATCGTAGTCCTTTCTATAAGTAAGAGTGCCGAACCCAACAAGGAGCAGAAGGAAATGACAAGCGGTTTTCAGTAAGGTATTCTCTGCAAGCACTGAAATTATCGGTAATAGATAGTTTTGTGATAAGGTAATTTGTAACGGGTAACAAGTAACAAGTGTAAATAAAGTGCAGCAAGATGGCCCAATCCTTTTTGTAGCAAAGGAAAAGCCTGGACAAACTCTTATATAGAGAAAAGCGCTCCCGAGGACACATGGGAATTATCGTCAAGCTAGTTTTCATCATGCTCATATGATTCGCGTTCGTTACTTTGATAATTTGGTATGTGGGTGGACCGGTGCTTGGGTGCTGCCCTTTCTTGGACAAGCATCCCACTTATGGTTCACCCCTATTGCAAGCATCCGCAACTACAAAAGAAGTATTAAGGTAAACCTAACCATAGCATGAAACATATGGATCCAAATCAGCCCCTTACGAAGCAACTCATAAACTAGGATTTAAGCTTCTGTCACTCTAGCAACCCATCATCTATTTATTACTTCCCAATGCCTTCCTCTAGGCCCAAATAATGGTGAAGTGTCATGTAGTCGACGTTCACATAACACCACTAGAGGAAAGACAACATACATCTCATCAAAATATCGAACGAATACCAAATTCACATGACTACTTATAGCAAGACTTCTCCCATGTCCTCAGGAACAAACGAAACTACTCACAAATCATATTCATGTTCATAATCAGAGGGGTATTAATATGCATAATGGATCTGAACATACGATCTTCCACCAAATAAACCAACTAGCATCAACACTACTAGCAACCCACAGGTACCAATCTGAGGCTTTGGGACAAAGATTGGATACAAGTGATGAACTAGGGTTTGAGATGAGATGGTGCTGGTGAAGATGTTGATGGAGATTACCTCCCGATGAGAGGACCATTGGTGATGACGATGGCGATGATTTCCCCCTCCTGGAGGGAAGTTTCCCCGGCAGAACAGCTCTGCCGGAGCCCTTGATTGGTTCCGCAAGGTTCCGCCTCGTGGCGGCGGAGTTTCTTTCGGAAAGCTTGCTTATGATTTTTTTCACGGGCGAAAGACTTCATATAGCAGAAGATGGGTACCAGAGGCCTATCAGGGGGGCCATGAGGCAGGGGGCGCGCCCCCACCCTCGTGGCCAGGGTGTGGGCCCCCTCTGGTGGATTCTTTTGCCAGTATTTTTTATTAATTCCAAAATAACTTCCGTGAAGTTTCAGGACTTTTGGAGCTCTGCTGAATAGGTATCTAATGTTTGCTCCTTTTCCAGCCCAGAATTCTAGCTGCCGGCATTCTCCCTCTTCATGTAAACCTTGTAAAATAAGAGAGAATAGGCATAAGTATTTGTGACATAACATGTAATAACAGCTCATAATGCAATAAATATTGATATAAAAGCATGATGCAAAATGGACGTATCAACTCCCCCAAGCTTAGACCTCGCTTGTCCTCAAGCGGAAGCCGATAACGATAAATATGTACCAGTAGCTATGTGTTTGATCTCTCTCTCTCTCTCTCTCGTGTTCTTGAGGTGGTACGATCTTGATGTATCGCGAGCTTTGCTATTATAGTTGGATCTTATGATGTTTCTCCCCCTCTATTCTCTTGTAATGGATTGAGTTTTCCCTTTGAAGTTATCTTATCAGATTGAGTCTTTAAGGATTTGAGAACACTTAATGTATGTCTTGCATGTGCTTATCTGTGGTGACAATGGGATATCACGTGATCTAGTTGATGTATGTTTTGGTGATCAACTTGCGGGTTTCGTGACCTCGTGAACCTATGCATAGGGGTTGGCACACGTTTTCGTCTTGATTCTCCGGTAGAAACTTTGGGGCACTCTTTGAGGTTCTATGTGTTGGTTGAATAGATGAATCTGAGATTGTGTGATGCATATCGTATAGTCATACCCTCGGATACTTGAGGTGACATTGGAGTATCTAGGTGACATTAGGGTTTTGGTTGATGTGTGTCTTAAGGTGTTATTTTACTACGAACTCTAGGGTTGTTTGTGACACTTATAGGAATAGCCCAATGGATTGATCGGAAAGAATAACTTTGAGGTGGTTTCGTACCCTACCATAATCTCTTCGTTTGTTCTCTGCTATAAGTGACTTTGGAGTGACTATTTGTTGCATGTTGAGGGATAGTTATATGATCCAATTATGTTATTATTGTTGAGAGAACTTGCACTAGTGAAAGTATGAACCCTAGGCCTTGTTTCCTAGCATTGCAATACCGTTTGTGCTCACTTTTATCATTAGTTACCTTGCTGTTTTTATATTTTGAGTTTACAAAAACCTATATCTACCATCCATATTGCACTTGTATCACCATCTCTTCGCCGAACTAGTGCACCTATACAATTTACCATTGTATTGGGTGTGTTGGGGACACAAGAGACTCTTTGTTATTTCGTTGCAGGGTTGCTTGAGAGAGACCATCTTCATCCTACGCCTCCCACGGTTTGATAAACCTTAGGTCATCCACTTGAGGGAAATTTGCTACTGTCCTAGAAACCTCTGCACTTGGAGGCCCAACAACGTCTACAAGAAGAAGGTTGCATAGTATACATCAAGCTCTTTTCTGGCGCCGTTGCCGGGGAGGCTAGGTAAGCGGCACTCACACCCCGTCAACTAAGCTCTTTTCTGGCGCCGTTGATGGGGAGGTGAGTGCTTGAAGGTATATCTTTAGATCTTGCAATCGAATCTCTTTGTTTCTTGTTTTAGCACTAGTTTAGTTTATAAAATAAAACTATAAAAAATGGAATTTAGTTGACCTCATATGCTTCATCTTTTTAATATCTTTCGTGAGAATGATGGAAAGGAAAATTGTGCTCAAGTACTAGAAGAAGAATTAAATAGAATGCTTGGCATAAAATATGTGAATGATGAGCATGCTTGCAATGTTGTTAGTGTGAATTATTTCAATACCCATGATGCTAATGATATGCAAAGCCACAAGCTTGGGGAAGCTATGTTTGATAAAGATGATATTTTTTGTCCCCCAAGCTTTGATGAGCAAATTTACTATGATGAAAGCATGCCTCCTATCTATGATGATTATTGTGATGACACGTATACTATAAAGAATAATGATAACCATGAAACTTGTCATCTTGATCTTAATTTTCAATCACATGATAGTTATTTTGTTGAGTTTGCTCCCACTATTATTCATGAGAAGAAATTTTCTTATGTGGAGAGTAATAAAATTTCTATGCAAGTAGATCATGAAAAGAATGCTTTATGTGCTGGTTATATGGTTGAATTCATTCATGATTCTACTGAAAATTATTATGAGAGAGGATCATATGCTTCTACATATTGCAATAATATCAAATTTCCTCTCTATGTGTTGAAAATCTTGAAGATTTGCTTGTTTTGCCTTCCTATGCAAATTGATTCTTGTTCCCATAAGTTGTTTGCTCACAAAATCCCTGTGCATAGGAAGTGGGTTAGACTTAAATGTTCTAGTAATATTCTTCATGATGCTCTCTTTATGTTTCAATTCTTATCTTTTATGTGAGCATCATTGAAATCATCATGCCTAGCTAGGGGCGTTAAACGTTAGCGCTTGTTGGGAGGCAACCCAATTTTATTTTAGTTTCTTGCTTTTTGGTTCTGTTTAGGAATAAATAATCTATCTAGCCTCTGGTTATATGTGATTTTATGTTTTAATTAGTGTCTGTGCCAAGTAGAACCTTTGGGAAGACTTGGGTGAAGTCTTTGTGATCTTGCTGTAAAAAACAGAAACTTTAGCGCTCACGAGGTTAGTTGGAATACAGTTGGTTTAACACCAATGAGTTCATTACAGTACCTTGAAGTGGTATTTTTTTTCTTTCGCTAACGGAGCTCGCGAGATCTTCTGTTAAGTTTTGTGTTGTGAAGTTTTCAAGTTTTGGGTAAAGATTCGATGGACTACGGAAGAAGGAGTGGCAAGAGCCTAAGCTTGGGGATGCCCAAGGCACCCCAAGGTAATATTCAAGGACAACCAAGAGCCTAAGCTTGGGGATGCCCCGAAAGGCATCCCCTCTTTCGTCTAATTCCATCGGTAGCTTTACTTGGAGCTATATTTTTATTCACCACATGATATGTGTTTTGCTTGGAGCGTCGTTTTATTTTCTTTAGCTTTGCTTGCTGTTTGAATAAAATACCAAGATCTGAAATTCTTAAATGAGAGAGAGTCTTCACATAGCTACATAATTATTTAACTACTCATTGATCTTCACTTATATCTTTTTGGAGTAGTTTGTCATTTACTCGTGTGCTTCACTTATATCCTATGAGTAAATGGTTGAATGATTTGAATGTCATAAATCTAAAATTATATATGTTTCATATGCCTTTCCCGTGGGGAGTAATGCCTTCACATATAAGAAGTAGAGGTGGTAATTTTTTTGAAGGTTAGCAAACATTGTATTGGTCACTTGAACAATTCATGAAAGAATATTGAAGGAAGGGAGGTTTCACATATAAATATACTATCTTGGACATCTTCTATGATTGTGATCCCCATTAATTATTTTCAAACCTGAGCAAATTAGTTGAAGTTGGACAAGGAAGACAACATAATGAGTTATGCTTGGGTATATTTGTATAGAAGTTATATTGTTATGGATCCTCTAACATGTGGTGCTTGCTATTTAGAATCCTTTCCTAGCCAAAATATCTGTACTAAGCGGGAATACTGCTTGTGCACCCAAATTCCTTGAACCAAGTTTCTTCCATGAGTGTCCACCAGATCTACCTATATGTGGTATTTACCTGCCGTTCCAAGTAAATTTGCATGTGCCAAACTCTAAACTTTCAAATAATAATCTATTTTGTATGCCCGAATTGCTCATGTAGCGACTAGGGGCTAGCAGTATCTTCCATGCTAGGCGGGTTATTCTCACGGTGAGTGGACTCCGCTCATCATTCACGAGAAAATGGCTGGTAACTGGGATGCCCAGTCCCATGATCAAAAGATCGAAATCAAATCAAAAATAATTGCAAACAAAACTCCCCCAGGATTGATGTTAGTTGGAGGCACCCGTTGTTTCGGGCAAGCCATGGATTGATGATTGTTGGTGGAGGGGGAGTAAAAATCTTTACCTTTCTGTTTGGGAACCTCCTATAATGTATGTAGTATGGAAGATATTGGGAACTCTTGGTCGTTATGTTGACAATGAAAGCATACCTCTCAAAATTATTTTCATCTCTGTTTTTGCTTCGAGCTTTGGCACCTCTGCAAATCCCTGCTTCCCTCTGTGAAGGGCCTATCTTTTACTTTTATGCAAGAGTCAGTAGTATTCCTTCTCATTCCAACCCACTCTTTAGTTGGCAAGCATCATATGATGGAAAGATCTAAGCATATATGGCCATTCAAATATATTTGAGCATGAATTATTACTGTTGACATTACCCTTGAGGTAAAAGGTTGGGAGGCGAAATATTAAGCCCCTATCTTTCTCTGTGTTCGATGAATACTACTTGTTCTAAAAATATGCTTTGAGTGGTAGCAATCATGGAAGACTAAATGATAGTTGAGTATGTGAAGTTTGTTGAATCAAAGCTCTGACATAGAATCTTCCTGAAAATAAGATGAATTGCAATTGTTTGATGACTGAGAACATAGTTTGTTAGTTTTGAAGAAAGTTTATGATCTATACTTTAACATGTGAATAGTTTGTTACTTGATCATGAAAAGTTCTATGAGTTGAGCTACTGTTATGACATATAATGATGCTAGAAAAGGTGATTGAAATTATCATTGATCAAACTTATGCACCTGCTAGCATTCACACTTCATAAATTATTTCTTTTATCAATTACCTACTCGAGGACGAGCATGAATTAAGCTTGGGGATGCTGATACGTCTCCAACATATCTATAATTTATGAAGTATTCATGCTATTATATTATCCATCTTGGACGTTTTATGGGCTTTACTATGCACTTTTATATTATTTTTGGGACTAACCTATTGACCCAGAGCCCAGTGCCAGTTCCTGTTTTTTCCCTTGTTTCAGTGTTTCAAAGAAAAGGATATCAAACGGAGTCGAAACGGAATGAAACCTTTTGGAGAAGTTATTTTTGGAAAGAAAGGAACCCGGGGGACTTGGAGTCCACGTCAAGAAAGCAACGAGGAAGGCACGAGGAAGGGGGGCGCGCCCACCCCCCCTGGGCGCACCCTCCACCCTCGTGGGCCCCTCGTGGCTCCCCTGACGTATTTCTTCTTCCTATATATATCCATATACCCTAAAACGATCGAGGAACAGAATAGATCGGGAGTTCCACCGCCGCAAGCCTCTGTAGCCACCAAAAACCTCTCGGGACCCTGTTCCGGCACCCTGCCGGAGGGGGGAATCCCTCACCGGTGGCCATCTTCATCATCCCGGCACTCTCCATGAGGAGGAGGGAGTAGTTCACCCTCGGGGCTGAGGGTATGTACCAGTAGCTATGTGTTTGATCTCTCTCTCTCTCTCTCGTGTTCTTGATTTGGCACGATCTTGATGTATCGTGAGCTTTTCTATTATAGTTGGATCTTATGTTGCTTCTCCCCCTCTACTCTCTTGTAATGGATTGAGTTTTCCCTTTGAAGTAATCTTATCAGATTGAGTCTTTAATGATTTGAGAACACTTGATGTATGTCTTGCCGTGCGTATCTGTGGTGACAATGCGATATCACGTGATTCACTTGATTTATGTTTTGGTGATCAACTTGCGGGTTCCGCCCATGAACCTATGCATAGGGGTTGGCACACGTTTTTGTCTTGATTCTCCGGTAGAAATTTTGGGGCACTCTTTGAGGTTCTATGTGTTGGTTGAATAGATGAATCTGAGATTGTGTGATGCATATCGTATAATCATACCCACGGATACTTGAGGTGACATTGGAGTATCTAGGTGACATTAGGGTTTTGGTTGATGTGTGTCTTAAGGTGTTATTTTACTACGAACTCTAGGGCTGTTTGTGACACTTATAGGAATAGCCCAATGGATTGATCGGAAAGAATAACTTTGAGGTGGTTTCGTACCCTAGCATAAACTCTTCGTTTGTTCTCCGCTATTAGTGACTTTGGAGTGACTATTTGTTGCATGTTGAGGGATAGTTATATGATCCAATTATGTTATTATTGTTGAGAGAACTTGCACTAGTGAAAGTATGAACCCTAGGCCTTGTTTCCTAGCATTGCTATACCGTTTGTGCTCACTTTTATCATTAGTTACCTTGCTGGCTTTATATTTTCAGTTTACAAAAACCTATATCTACCATCCATATTGCACTTGTATCACCATCTCTTCGCCGAACTAGTGCACCTATACAATTTACCATTGTATTGGGTGTGTTGGGGACACAAGAGACTCTTTGTTATTTGGTTGCAGGGTTGCTTGAGAGAGACCATCTTCATCCTACACCTCCCACGGATTGATAAACCTTAGGTCATCCACTTGAGGGAAATTTGCTACTGTCCTACAAACCTCTCCACTTCAAGGCCCAACAACGTCTACAAGAAGAAGGTTGCGTAGTAGACATCACCCCCCCCCCCCTCCGGTAGGGTGCCGGAACATTGTCCCGATTGGTTTTTGGTGGCTACAGAGGCTTGCGGCGGTGGAACTCCCGCTCTAGGTTATGTTATGGGGTTTTCTGTATATATAAGAGGTTTTGGCGTCGTGAACAAGTCAGGGGGGGTCTCCGGGCTGTCCACGAGGTAGGGAGGCACGCCCAGGGGGGTGGGCGTGCCCCCCACCCTCGTGGGCAGCTCGGGACTCTTTTTGCCCAACTCTTTTACTCCATGGCCTTCTTCTGGTCCAAAAATAAGTTCCATGAAGTTTCAGGTCAATTGGACTCCGTTTAGTTTTCCTTTTCTGCGATACTCAAAAACAAGGAAAAATCAGAAACTGGCACTGGGTTCTAGGTTAATATGTTAGTCCCAAAATCATATAAAATAGCATATAAACAAATATAAAACATCCTAGATGGATAATATAATAGCATGGAACAATAAAAAATTATAGATACGTTGGAGACGTATCAGTCACCTACTACGTGTTATGATCCGGCAACCCCGGAGTGACAATAGTCGGGACCACTCCCGGTGATGACCGTAGTTTGAGGAGTTCATGTATTCACTATGTGTTAATGCTTTTGTGACGCCCGGATAATCAAGCTACAGTAACCCTCTGTTAATGATGCCACGTCACCACGGTCACTGTTGTTAATCTCGCGTTACTTCGAAACTGATTCAAATTCAAATTCAAAATCAAATCAAACGGTAAAAGTTTTTAAACTTTAAAACTAAAATGTTTGAGTTATGCCAAATAAAGCAAAGGTAATTTTGGTGAAGAGACCACACTTTTATAAATTGTTTAAATACTATAAAATGTATAAAAGCATGGCGAGAACAATTATTTAAATGATTTTAAAATAATAAACAATTACAAACTAATTTATTTTAGGTGCCAAGTTGATTGTGGTGGTGGCATATTTGTTAACACTAATTTAGGTGCAACTAATGTATTTTATAAAACTAATGTATTTAAAATGTAAAATTAAAACAGAAAAGAAAAGAAATAAAAATAAAATCTAAAATAAATAAAATGGGAGGAGACAAATACCCCCTCCCCACTGGACCCCTTAGGCCCAAGCTGGGCCATGGCCCAGCCAGGCCGCCCACGCCTCCGCCTACTTAGGCCTCCCACCACCGAACCCTAACCCGTAACCCCACCGACACCTCTCACTTCCCCCGCACGATCCCCACCCCAGTCTCTCGTCTCTCTCCCCCCCTCCCCGATCCAGATCGGGATCGGGGGAAACGAACCCCCACGTCGCCCCGACCCCTCGACGAACCTCCCCGGCCGCCGCCGCGGCCACCTCGTTGCCGTCACCCCGCGGCGCCACTCGGACCCGCCCTCGCTGGACCGCCTCCCCGCGGGACCGATTCATCCCCATCCTCCTCCCCGAACGACCTCCACGCGCCCGACATCGTCGTCCTCTCCGCCGTCGCCCGTCATCGCCGCTCCCTCGCCGGACTGCCTCCTCCACGTCGCCGTCGTCCCCGTCAGCCACCCCGATCCCCACTGCCCATCCCCTACGGTCGCCGTGAGCACCTCCCGCTCCTCCTCTCCCCTCTGCTCCCATCGCCGGATCTGTCGCCGTCTGTGTACGCCCGTGCTCTCCCCGCCCCTGTGTCTCGCTCACAGCGACCCCCCCCCCCCCCGTGCACCCCGTCTCTGCTCACCGTACCCAGGGCATGCCCTGGCTGCGCCTGCGGCTGCCCGTGGCCGTGCTCCTGCCGCCTCCCGTTCCCGCCACCACACTGGCCCCCCCTCGCCGAGACACCTCGTCGCGGACCTCGCCAGCAGGTCCCGCCGCACCCCCCCCGAACCCGGCCACGGCCGCTCCGCAACCGCCTGCTCCATCGCCCGGCCCAGGGCGAGGCCCCCCACTGCTCTGGGCGTGCCAGCCGAGGCCACGGCCTCGCCCTCGATGGGCACTCAGAACGCGCCTGTTCGCCCGCTAGGGCTCCGTGAGCCACCGACCTTGGGGCCCCACGCCCTCGAGCGTTAAAAAAGGAATAAAAATATGTAATAAAAATGTAAATAATAATTAATTAATTAGTTCACTAACTTAATTAATTTGTTTAGTTAATTAATTTTGTTTAACTAAGCTAAGTGAAATTAGATAACCTAATCATTTAGTTAAAGCTAATTAACCTTGTTTAATTATTTTTAGTCTATGACGATCGGGACCCACACGTCTGTTGACCCAGTCAACAGACGGTTGACTGATGACATCATGCTGACATCTAATTTCTTTTTATAATTAATTTAAATCTGTTGATTATAAAAATTGAATTAAAGCTTTGATAAATAATATAAATTAAACCATTTATCAGATGAAGAAACTTTGTACATGAAAGTTGCTCAGAACGACGAGACAAATCCGGATACGCAGGTCGTCCGTCCGCCACACATCCCTAGCATAGCGAACACACAACTTTCCCCCTCCGGTTCACCTGTCCAAAAATGCGAAACAACGGGGATACTTTCCCGGATGTTTCCCCCTTTCGCCGGTATCACCTACTACCGCGTTAGGGCACACCTAGCATCGCGCTTTGTCATGTCATGCATCGTCATGCATTTGTTTGCATTGTATTTATTGTTTCTTCCCCCTCTTCTCTCGCTAGACACCGAGACCGACGCCGCTGCTACCTAGTACGACTACGGTGTTGACGACCCCTTCTTGCCAAAGCAACCAGGCAAGCCCCCCCCCCCCTAATCACCAGATATCGCCTATTCTTCTCTATACTGCTTGCATTAGAGTAGTGTAGCATATTCTTGCTTTTCGTTAATCCTATCCTCGATGCATAGCCTGTCCTTGCTACTCTTGTTGTTACCTTTACCGCAATCCTACATGCTTAGTATAGGATGCTAGTGTTTCATCAGTGGCCCTACATTCTTGTCCGTATGCCATGCTATACTATCGGGCCGTGATCACTAGGGAGGTGATCACGGTATATACTATATACTTTATACATGACACATGTGGTGACTAAAGTCGGGTCAGCTCGTTGAGTACCCATAGTGATTCGATGAGGGGGCTGACAGGACGGTGGCTCCATCCCGGTAGAGGTGGGCTGGGTTCTGACAGCCCCTCATTGTTACTTTGTGGCGGAGCGGCAGGCAGGTTGAGACCACCTAGGAGAGAGGTGGGCCTAGCCCTGGTCGGCGTTCATGGATACTTAACATGCTTAAGATCTTGGTATTTGATCGAGTCGGCCACCGGCCTATCGCACTAACCAACTCGTGGGAAAGATATGGGCACTCGGCGTGGTGGTATTAGCGAAGCCTTCGTGGCGTTAGCGGCGAGCGGCGCCCGGATTGGGCGTAAGCCTGCTCTTGTATTAAGGGGCTAGTTACGCTTCGGCCGCGTTATAACGTCTTGAGTGTGCTAAGGCGATGGGCCCGCACCCTGTCGCTTAGGTTTAGACCGGCGTGCTGACCTCTCTGTTGGCCTAGGTGGGGCTGCGGCGTGTTGATCTTCCGCGGCGGGCATGACCGAGAAAGTGTGTCCGGCCAAATGGGATCGGCGTGTTGGGTTATGTGGTGCACCCTGCAGTGAGTTCATCTATTGAATAGCCGTGATCTTGATAACAGGACGACTTGGAGTTGTACCTTGACCTTATGACAACTAGAACCGGATACTTAATAAAACACACCCTTCCAAGTGCGGATACAACCCGGTGATCGCTCTCTAACAGGGCGACGAGGAGGGGATTGCCGGGTAGGATTATTGCTATGCGATGCTACTTGGAGGACTTTAGACTACTCTCTTCTACATGCTGCAAGGCGGAGGCTGCGAGCGTAGTCTTGACGGATTATCTATCCCCTCTTATTACGGCATTCTGCAGTTCGGTCCATTGATATGGCCCTTTACATATACCCATGCATATGTAGAGTAGCTCCTTGCTTGCGAGTACTTTGGATGAGTACTCACGGTTGCTTTTCTCCTCTTTTCCCCTTTCCTTCTACCTGGTTGCGCAACCAGATGCCGAACCAGGGCGCTGACACCACCGTCGGCGGCGACTCCTACTACCCGGAGGTGCCTACTACTACGTGCGGGCGGCGACGATGACCAGGATTAGTTTAGGAGGATCCCAGGCAGGAGGCTTGCGCCTCTTTCGATCTGTATCCCAGTTTGTGCTAGCCTTCTTAAGGCAAACCTGTTTAACTTATGTCTGTACTCAGATATTGTTGCTTCCACTGACTCGTCTATGATCGAGCACTTGTATTCGAGCCCTCGAGGCCCCTTGCTTGTATTATGATGCTTGTATGACTTAATTATGTTTTTAGAGTTGTGTTGTGATATCTTATCGTGAGTCCCTGATCTTGATCGTACACGTTTGTGTGCATGATTAGTGTACGATTGAATCGGGGGCGTCACAAGTTGGTATCAGAGCCGACTGCCTGTAGGAATCCCCCTTCCACACTCCTTGGTCAAAGTCGAGTCTAGACTTTACAAAACGTTTACTAACATGGTTGTGCGGCCCATGGGCCCACGTCGCCATTGGGTGGTATTAGGATCTTTTATTCCTCGACCTATACTCCGGGATTCTGAACTACCTTCTATTCGGGTTAAACGATTTTTACTAAAATCTAACTTTAGGTTCTCGAAAATACTTTCCCTTGGAAAGCCCTTTCAGTCCGGATGATCGCCGGCTGCACCATAAGATTTTGAAGTTACTCTCCGATACTCTTTCGAGACTTTGTGCCCATTTCTTTTGCAATTCCCTACCACTGAAATATCCCTATGGATAAATATATACACTTGCCGATCTTAATTTCATTCCTAGTTGATCTTGTTATTACAAGATACCCTGAAATCCTCTTTATTGTTCCAAGAATATTTTGTGCCCACTGCCTTGCAGTTCCTTGCCACCTGAATACCCCTACGGATAATTCCTCACACTTATCAAGGATTCATTCATCCCTAGTTGTTCATGCATTTCACAAAATACTTCGAAATACCATTCGATCTTCCAAGAATCCTCTACAGCTTAGTGCTTTTGAGATTCTTATTGCCTGCTGCATTGTGGTTAATTCCATATGCCTAGCAATATTCCTTGATGTCCTTTGTCATTATCATCTTGAGTCACTCGATTCAATACGTGTGTGATTTCTCACAGTCATCACCTGATCCTTAGGAATTGTCTTTCTCGCTCAGACGTCATTCCAGATATGAGCTGGTTTTCTGCCAATCAAACATTGACTGATGGTGCCTCTAAGTCTACTCAACTTACTCGTAATTGATCAGGGCATCTGATTCTGATACACTGATCTGGAATTCATAATTTCTTTGATTTTAAAACATCGAAGTATTCAGATATTCCCATAATCTGATGCCTTTGCATTCTTTCTTCCTCCGATTAAGTACCGATACTCATGTCAGCTCCGTTGTGGACCGCCAGACCCATTACTGGGTTGTTATCCGATGGTATCATTCACATTCAAATCTTTTGAGTTCTTTTCCTGATACATAATTCCTTTGCTAATTGTATCCTCTGCTTTGACAACCATGCTCTACTTTCGAGCTTGTGTTAATTACTCCCAAAAGTTTGTGGTATATGTTCCTAAGATGCCCTGATGTGTTGAACCAATGCCTTACCTAATCTATGTGAGTTCGAAAGATTTCACGGGCCATACTCATATGGTATTTCACCAGGTAAAACTTTGAACACTAATGCCATTATCGAAACGAGAAGTAAATGTAAGGTTGTGCTTTGGAGAAGTGGGAGTCGACCTTGAACTTTGTGTTCATGCCCATGGACCCGATGTGGAACTTATCATGGAAGCTTCTTGTATTAATAATTGTCCCCTTGTTATAAGTTCATCTTGTATCTATGTTGGTCCTTTGCAACTGTGGTTCCGACCATGATTGATCATCTTTGATCCTTTTCTCAGACAAGTTGAAGTACTTGCCTTCTGCAGATCAATACGCCTGCCCGACCACTATTTTGGTCTACCTTCGAGTATTACCCCCTAGTGTCTTGAGGGTATCACACCATCGCACTACATCTTATGAATTGCTGATGAAGTCGTACCTTTCCCTGTCCTTGTCACTCCACGGGTTATGGGTTGTCGTCAATCGAGAACACTGATTAGTGAATCGAATCTTCACTACAATTCAGTACTTCTAGTACTTTGTTGTTGAGGAGTTTAATACTCCATCACGCCATTCCTAGCCTGATCGGCTATATCATTACTGCGCTAAATTTTATCTGTTCTACCAGGCCCTTCTTCCCGGAGCATAATTTTTGACGATGATATAACCTTACGCTGATCTTCCTCGTCGTAACATTTCGCCTTGAACAACAAACTTGATTTCGAGTTTGTGTCGCACCCTTGGTTCCAATAACCTTTCGCCTCATCATTCCTTTGATTTGATGTCGTCGCCGATCGATTACATCTTCATGAAATCTCGCGACAAATGTGTCATGAACATCATCAACATTCTGAGTTCTTCCAAGATATCAATCGTATTTATGATGATAAGTGTCATCCTTGTCCCTTGGTAATTTGAGTTACCATCGACAACATCCTTACCTTACTTTCATCACAAACTTGTTCATGTTATGGATGCAACTTGCTTTCGAGCTTGTATTATGTTCTACCTTGAAGTATTACCATCTTTTATGTGAAGGATGTTGTGAGAATTGCTCCACCTCTTAAGAATTCTTGTTACAGTGATGCTTCTCGCCATCACCATCCTTTCTTGGACCCCGTGTTGCTTCCAACCGGAATACCAACAACAGAACTCTGTTATGAGACTTTAGTACTTCTAGCAACCCTATTGCCTTGAAGTTAATGATCAATAGTTCATTTTTAGCCTACCGGTTATTAAATCACCATTCTAACAATTGATCAGGCTACCTATGCCCATATTTCGGGCGCACCTTTCAACCAATGTTTAATTGTGTATGTTTTCCTCGAGCATAAATCATTATATCATTTGATCCGACAAATGTTATGTCCTTGTTCAAATAACTGTGGAAATCCATCTTGTCGGAAATCTTAATGAATTCTCGCTGAGTTCCTCTGTCACCTCCTCGTCCTCTCCTTGGTTTGATGATGTACTCTTGTTTCGGAACTCGCTTCCATAGTTAAATTCCCGAGAATCTTACAATGTCATCTCGACAATTTGTGTTGCACCTTTCTTCTCAGGCATCCTAAATCTGAGTTATCTTAACACCAATCAGATCTGAATCTCGGTCAGATATGATGGTTGGAACATATTTCCGAGAGTTATAACATTGGTCTTTATGTGACACGGTAAGGTGATGTCGTGCCTAGCACAGCTGGCCGGAGGCCCTATTGTTATGGATTCTTTTTCAGGAAGGTTATCCATTCTTCCATGAGGGAATTGTAAGACTTATTCTACAAGTTATTCCTGATGGATCCTTTGTGTTTCCATAGTCTGATCTTCACCTGATGACCATGTCAATGCTATCTCGAAGCATGTCTATGGTACTCCGATTTTCAACAAGAACATTCGAAGCCCAGTGCTAAATGTTTCCTGCTTAATTATCCAAACACCGTTGTATGGGTAATGTCATGAAATTTATCTCCCCTACCTAAAGAGTTTTCTACATTATATCCTGTCATGGATATCATGCTCTGCTTGTCCTTGGGAAGGATATACCCTTGAAATATGTGTTTAAACACATTTTCCTTTCCATTGTCCTGTTTAATCTGATATCATATTTTCCTTTCCATTGGTTGGTTTAACGTTGCTTGTGATCTATATGATCTAAGCAGTAATATTCTGCTACTTATGTAAACATCTCGGTGTACAATTCTGTCAGCAAGACCCTGTTACTATTGTTGATGACATTCCGGTAGCCACCAATGGACGAGAACTTTGCCCATTGGTCCGCCTCGTTTAACGAGAAGGAAAATGGTTCTCTTCGTCCCCCGCCCTTGGTACCGACGTTGTTGCCGACATAATCGACAGGCTACCCTCTTACATGCCTTGCTTGCATGGTGACGCAAGACGTCTCCGCCCTTCCAACTTTTAATCCACATGGTGGGCCCATAACCCACAGTTCCACAGGATCGAAACCTGACTCTCCTGTACAACCCTGTTTCTAATGGTTATTCCTCATGCTTGGATTCATATTTAATTCACGGGCCACCTTCCTAGTGCTCTATTCTGGTATCAGACGCAATACTTACTCTCGCTGCTTGGACCCCCTTTCACACTTTGTTTCAGGCATCGAATGATTGCCTGCCGCTTGAAACTTCTCATGACACCTTACTTTGCTCTCGATATTTTCTAAAGGTTTTTAATTCAAGAGTTACTTTTCACCACCTTCCCTGGTGTTATCTACCAGATAAGCGACCTTCTAGAGGCAAGTTCTTCTGAAGATACCCATTATCCTTTTTCGTAAGTACGATGGAACCCTCGGAGAAAGGATGACGACTTCATCACAATGCCTTGAAACAAAGAAATGAAGACCTCAACATAATTGATCGACCTCTTCGAGAAGAGCAACCAAGACCGAGGACACCCGTTAGAATTTCGTAACCAGAACTTTCCCCCTTACTCCCCTCTTAAATCTCGGGACGATATTTCTTGTAGTGGAGGAGAATTGTGACGCCTGGATAATCAAGCTACAGTAACCCTCTGTTAATGATGACACGTCACCATGGTCACTGTTGCTAATCTCGCGTTACTTCGAAACTGATTCAAATTCAAAATCAAATCAAACGGTAAAAGTTTTCAAACTTTAAAACTAAAATGTTTGAGTTATGCCAAATAAAGCAAAGGTAATTTTGGTGAAGAGACCACACTTTTATAAATTGTTTAAATACTATAAAATGTATAAAACGCAGCAAGAACAGTTATTTAAATGCTTTTAAAATAATAAACAATTACAAATTAATTTATTTTAGGTGCCAAGTTGATTGTGGTGGTGGCATATTTGTTAACACTAATTTAGGTCCAACTTATGTATTTTATAAAACTAATGTATTTAAAATGTAAAATTAAAACAGAAAAGAAAAGAAATAAAAACAAAATCCAAAAATAAATAAAATGGGGGGAGACAAATACCTCCCTCCCCCCACTGGACCCCTTGGCCCAACTGGGCCATGGCCCAGCCAGGCCGGCCCATGCCTCTGGCCTACTTAGGCCTCCCCACCACCGAACCCTAACCCGTAACCCCCACCGACACCTCTCACTTCCCCTTGATCCCGCCCCTCTCTCTCTCCCCCCCTCCCCGATCCAGATCGGGATCGGGGGAAACGAACCCCCACGTCTCCCCGACCCCTCGACGAACCTCGCCGGCCGCCGCCGCAGCCACCATGTCGCCGTCACCCCGCGGTGCCGCTCGGACCCGCCCTCGCTGGACCGCCTCCCCGCGGGACCGATTCGTCCCCGTCCTCCTCCCCGAATGACCTCCACGCGCCCGACGCCGCCGTCCTCACCGCCGTCGCCCGTCGTCACCGCTCCCTCACCGGACTGCCTCCTCCACGTCACCGTAGTGCCTGTCAGCCACCCCGAGCCCCACTGCCCATCCCCTACGGCCGCCGTGAGCAACTCCCGCTCCTCCTCTCCCCTCTGCTCCCGTCGCCGGATCTGTCGCCATCTGCGTACGCCCGTGCTCTCCCGGCCCCTGCGTCTCGCTCACCGCGACCCCCCTGCGCCCGTCTCCTTCGCCGCACCTGGGCATGCCACAGCTGCGCCCATGGCTGCCGTGGCCGTGCTCCTGCCGCCTCCCATTCCCGCCACCACACTGCCCCCCCTCGCCGAGGACACCTCGTCACCGGACCTCACCGACAGGTCCCGCAGCACCCCCACGAACCCGGCCGGCCGCCTCCGTGAGCCGCCTGCTCCATCGCCACCGGGCCGAGGCCCCCCCTTTCTGTGGGCGTGCCCAGCCGAGGCCACGGCCTCGCCCTCGATGGGCGCCTGCAACCGCGCCCGTTCGCCCGCTAGGGCTCCCGTGAGCCACTGACCTTGGGGCCCCACGCCCTCCAGAACATTAAAAAAAGGAATAAAAATATGTAATAAAAATATAAATAATAATTAATTAATTAGTTCACTAACTTAATTAATCTGTTTAGTTAATTAATTTTGTTTAACTAAGCTAAGTGAAATTAGATAACCTAATCATTTAGTTAAAGCTAATTAACCCTGTTTAATTATTTTTAGTCTATGACGATCGGGACCCACACGTGTGTTGACCCAGTCAACAGATGGTTGACTGATGACATCATGCTGACATTACGCTGACATCTTAATTACATTTTATAATTAATTTAAATCTGTTGATTATAAAAATTGAATTAAAGCTTTGATAAATAATATAAATTAAACCATTTATCAGATGAAGAAACTTTGTACATGAAAGTTGCTCAGAACGACGAGAAGAATCCGGATACGCAGGCCGTTCGTCCGCCACATATCCCTAGCATAGAGAACATGCAACTTTCCCCCTGCGATTCATCTGTCCGAAAATGCGAAACACCGGGGATACTTTCCCGGATGTTTCCCCCTTTCGCTGGTATCACCTACTACCGTGTTAGGGCACACCTAGCACCGCGCTTTGTCATGTCATGCATCGTCATGCATTTGTTTGTATTGTATTTATTGTTTCTTCCCCCCCTTCTCTCGGTAGACACCGAGACCGATGCCATTGCTACCCGATCGACTACGGTGTTGACGACCCCTTCTTGCTAAAGCAACCAGGCAAGCCCCCCCCCCCTTGATCACCAGATATCGCCTATTCTTCTCTATACTGCTTGCATTAGAGTAGTGTAGTGTGTTACTGCTTTTCGTTAATCCTATCCTGATGCATAGCATGTCCTTGCTACTACTGTTGTTACCTTTACCTGCAATCCTACATGCTTAGTATCGGATGGTAGTGTTTCATCAGTGGCCCTACATTCTTGTCCGTCTGCCATGCTATACTATCGGGCCGTGATCACTAGGGAGGTGATCACGGGTATATACTATATACTTTATACATGACACATGTGGTGACTAAAGTCGGGTCACTCGTTGAGTACCCATAAGTGATTCGATCGTATACCGAAAGGACGGTGGCTCCATCCCGGTAGAGCTGGGCACGGGTTCTGACGGCTCCCGATCACATTACTTTGTGGCGGAGCGACAAGGCAGGTTGAGACCACCTAGGAGAGAGGTGGGCCTGGCCCTGGTCGGCGTTCACGGATACTTAACATGCTTAACGAGATCTTGGTATTTGATCTGAGTCTGGCCACTGGCCTATAAGCACTAACCAACTACGTGGGAAAGATATGGGCACTTGGCGTCGTGGTATCAGCCGAAGCCTTCGTGACGTCGGCGACTGAGTGGCGCGCGCCGGATTGGAACGTAAGCCTGCTCTTGTATTAAGGGGCTAGTTACGCTTCGGCGCGTTATAACGTCAGGGTGTGCTAAGGCGATGGGCCCGCACCCTGGCGCTTAGGTTTAGACCGGCGTCTTGACCTCTCTGTTGACCTAGGTGGCGCTGCGGCGTGTTGATCTTCCTCGGCGGGCATGACCGGAAAGTGTGTCCGGCCAAATGGGATCGGCGTGTTGGGTTATGTGGTGCACCCTGCAGGAAGTTCATCTATTCGAATAGCCGTGATCTTGATAATGGGCGACTTGGAGTTGTACCTTGACCTTATGACAACTAGATCCGGATACTTAATAAAACACACCCTTCCAAGTGCGAGATACAACCCGGTGATCGCTCTCTAACAGGGCGACGAGGAGGGGATTACCGGGTAGGATTATTACTATGTGATGCTACTTGGAGGACTTGGACTACTCTCTTCTACATGCAAAGACGGAGGCTGCGAGGCGTAGTCTTGACGGGATTATCTATCCCCTCTTATTCGGCATTCTGCAGTTCACCATTGATATGGCCCTTTACACATATACCCATGCATATGTCTTGTAGCTCCTTGCTTGCGAGTCCTTTGGATGAGTACTCACGATTCTTTTCTCCTCTTTTCCCCTTTCCCTTCTACCTGGTTGCGCAACCAGATGCCGAACCAGGGCGAGACGCCACCGTCGATTTATGACTCCTACTACCCCGGAGGTGCCTACTACTACGTGCGGGCGGCGGCGATTTACCGAGGAGTAGTTTAGGAGGATCCCAGGCGGAGGCTTGCGCCTCTTCGATCTGTATCCCAGTTTGTGCTAGCCTTCTTAAGGCAAACCTGTTTAACTTATGTCTGTACTCAGATATTGTTGCTTCCGCTGACTCGTCTATGATCGAGCACTTGTATTCGAGCCCTCGTGGCCCCTGGCTTGTATTATGATGCTTGTATGACTAAATTATGTTTTTAGAGTTGTGTTGTGATAACTTATCGTGAGTCCCTGATCTTGACCGTACACGTTTGCGTGCATGATTAGTGTACGATTGAATCGGGGGCGTCACAACTTTGTTCCAGTTCTCTATTAAATGGAGGCCTTAATATCCCTTAGTTTCCTATATGGACCCTGCTGCCACGGGAGGGTAGGACAAAAGATGTCGTGCAAGTTCTTTCCATAAGCACGTATGACTATTTACGGAATACATGCCTGCATTATATTGACGAACTGGAGCTAGAGCCGTATCGCCCTAGGTTATAACTGTCTCATGATGAATATCATCCAACAAGTCAGCGATCCAATGCCTACGAATTTACCTTATATTGTTCTTGCTATGTTACTACTACTATCATCACTTTTACACTTGTTACGAAATTACTGCTATCACTATTACCATTACCCTTTCTACTGTCACTACTATCAAAACTATCATACTACTTTGCTGCTGGTTACCTTGTTGCAGATAATTAATCTCTAGGTGTGGTTGAATTGACAACTCATCTGCTAATACCTTCAAATATTCTTTGGCTCCCCTTGTGTCGAATCTATAAATTTGGGTTGAATACTCTACCCTCGAAAACTGTTGTGATCCCCTATACTTGTGGGTTATCACATACAAACACTACAAAAAAAAAGACACATCCGTGACATTTTGGGCCGAACGAATTTTTTTTGTCATACATATGACACTTCTATGACGATAATTGTGACAAAACCCGGTATCATCATAGATGTGGTGGGGCTCCTACTTCTATGACAAAAATCATGACGAAAAATGGGCTTTTCGTCTGGGCGGGCTGGAGACGCAGCTGCATGACATTCTTTGGGCGTCCATGACGGAAAAAACCATGGTAGAAGCGAGGGGAGGAAAATTTTGGGAGTTCCTGATTCACGGTGGGAGGTCGGGGCGAGCGATGCTGCGTTTCTCGTATACGCGTATGCGTGTGTGTGCGGCGTTGGCTCTAATCAACCCGGCGAGGTGTTGGGCTCTAATCGAACCCAGCGATTGCCCGCAGCTACGCGTTCTCGAACCCGAGCGATCGATCGATGGTGTTAATCGAACCCGATGGGCGATTCGCCGCTCTGCTGCTAATCAAGCCGGTCGATTGGATGAATAGTGGCGTTGCGGGGGTGGATGAATAGTGGCGGTGGTGTTGCCTCTGGATGAACGGTACCCGTGGTGTGGAGGGCTGGATGAGCGATGAGACGGTGGAGGGTGGCCGTGGAGGGTGGTTGAACAGGACCCGTGGTGTGGAGGGCTGGATGAGCGATGAGCGTTGGAGGGTGCCCGTGGAGGGTGGTTGAGCGATGGCGGTGGAGTAGCACGCGGTGGAGGCTGGATGAGCAGGGCCCGTGGAGGCTGGAGGAGGTCGACGGTGGAGATGAACGGTATCCGTGGAGTCCTGTTTTGCGATGCGCCACACCCTCCCGATGAACAGGACCCCGTTTGACCGTGGCGCTCAAAGACAAGTCCGTTTAAATCTGCGTTTGTGGTACGCCACACCCCTCCCGATCAACAGGACCCCCGTTTCGACTGTAGGAGGTTCGTTTCATCCGTTTTGTGGTACGCCACACCCCTCCCGACCAACAGGACCCCCGTTTCGACCGTAGGAGGTCAGTTTCCTCCGTTTTGCGGTACGCCACACCCCTCCCGATCAACAGGACCCCGTTCCGAACGTAGGAGGTCCGTTTCCTCTGTTGTGCGGTACGCCAGGCCTCGTTTCGACCAGAATGACAATGCTACATACGCTTTGACCAGGTGGGTCCTTGACTGTCAGGCACTTCCTAGCCTACGAAGATGTAGCTGGTGGGTCCCAGCAGTCAGGGGGGCGAATCATTTGTTTTTTTTGCCCGGATGCACTTCCTTGCGTGTGAAGATGTAGCTGGTGGGTCCCAGTAGTCAGGGGGGAAACGTTTTTTTGCGAAATACGGTGGCCCGTCCGGTGGGTCCCTGCTGTAAGGTGGAGGAATAAGTATTTTGCGCGTAATAAGGAGGCACTTCCTTGCAGCCGCCGTGGACCCAAATTGCCGACCTCTCCAAAGACAAGATACTCTTCCGATGGAAGTCGGTCGTTGACCACATTGACCACGCCACGCCGAGAGCACCACGGCCGTGGACGACGGTGAGGCCTAGGAAGGGGACGACGCGGAGTCGGGGAAGACGCAGCAGTGGATGCCCACGCGAAGAGGAGTACGAGGGTGAGGCTGCCGTCGCCGCAGAATAACAGGGGGTGTGGGTGAGTAGAGGGATGGCCTAGCCAGTGGTGGGAGTAGTAGGGGGCGGTGAGGCCTCCTCCGCATCGTAGCCGGCCACGGGAGGCAGGAGCACGAGGCACGACCGGCGCTGGTTTGGGCGGCTGGAGCAAGAGGACCAGAGGTTGAAGAAGCACTAAGGCCGTTGGATGGACATCGTACGGTCACTGGAGCTAGAATCATGCATATTGACTAAGTTGACAAATCCCTTCGTCCCCGTCAACTTAGTAGGCCCACAAGTCAGCCTGGCACTATACTGGGACCCAGCTAACAGGCGGAGTATTCATTTTTTGTGCGTAATAAGGAGGCACTTCCTTGCGTGCGAAGATATAGCTGGTGGAGTCTGAGTCACAGCCATGTAACGTTTTCTCGCGAAATACAGAGGCCCTTTCGGTGGGTCCCTAATGTCAGGTGGAGGAATAATTATTTTTCACGTAATAAGGAGGCATTTCCTTTCATGCGGCCGTGGACCCAGCCGTCGGACTCTCCACATACAGTCCACTTCAGATGCATGTCGGTCGTTGACCATGTTGACCAGGCCGCGCCGAGAGCACCAGGGCAGTGGACGACGGCGAGGCCTAGGAAGGGAACGACACAGAGGCAGGGAAGACTCGGCAGTTGTTTCCCACGCGGAGGGGAGTATGACTGTACGAGGGTTCACTGGTTCGTCTACCGTCGCCGGAGAATAACAACAGGTGTGGGTGAGTAGAGGGATGGCTAGGCCAGCGATGGGAGTTCGGTGGGGTGATGTCTACTACACAACCTTCTTGTTGTAGACGTTGTTGGGCCTGCAAGTGCACAGGTTTGTAGGACAGTAGCAAATTTCCCTCAAGTGGATGACCTAAGGTTTATCAATCCGTGGGAGGCATAGGATGAAGATGGTCTCTATCAAGCAACCCTGCAACCAAATAACAAAGAGTCTCTTGTGTCCCCAACACACCCAATACAATGGTAAATTGTATAGGTGCACTAGTTCGGCGAAGATATGGTGATACAAGTGCAATATGGATGGTAGATATAGGTTTTTGTAATCTGAAATAATAAAAACAGCAAGGTAACTAATGGTAAAAGTGAGCGTAAACGGTATTGCAATGATAGGAAACAAGGCCTAGGGTTCATACTTTCACTAATGCAAGTTCTCTCAACAATAATAACATAGTTGGATCACATAACTATCCCTCAACATGCAACAAAGAGTCACTACGAAGCCACTAATAGTGGAAAACAAACGTAGAGATTATGGTAGGGTACGAAACCACCTCAAATTTATTCTTCCGGATCAATCTATAAAAGAGTTCGTACTAGAATAACACCTTAAGATACAAATCAACCAAAACCCTAATGTCACCTAGATACTCCATTGTCACCTCAAGTATCCGTGGGCATGATTATACGATATGCATCACACAGTCTCAGATTCATCCAACCAACACAAAGTACTTCAAAGAGTGCCCCAAAGTTTCTACCGGAGAGTCAAGAACGTGTGCCAACCCCTATGCATAGGTTCATGGGTGGAACCCGCAAGTTGGTCACCAAAACATACATCAAGTGGCACATGATATCCCATTGTCACCACAGATAAACACGGCAAGACATACATCAAGTGTTCTCATAAAAGACTCAATCTGATAAGATAACTTCAAAGGGGAAACTCAATTCATCACAAGAGAGTAGAGGGGGAGAAGAAACATAAGATCCAACTATAATAGCAAAGCTCGCGATACATCAAGATCGTGCCATAGAGGGAACACGAGATAGAACATGAGAGAGAGAGAGAGAGAGAGATCAAACACATAGCTACTGGGACATACCCTCAGCCCCGAGGGTGAACTACTCCCTCCTCGTCATGGAGAGCACCGGGATGATGAAGATGGCCACCGGTGAGGGTTCCCCCCTCCGGCAGGGTGCCGGAACAGGGTCCCAATTGGTTTTTCGTGGCTCTGGAGGTTTGTGGCGGCGGAACTCCCGATCTAATCTCTGTTCTGGAAGTTTTAGGGTACGTAGGTATATATGGGTGAAAGGAGTACGTCGGTGGAGCTACGGGGGCCACACGAGGCAGGGGGCGCGCCCGGGGGGGCACCCTCGTGAGCACCTCCCATATCTTGTGACGTGGGGTCCAAGTCCATCAGGTGGGTTTCCTTCCAAAAATAACTTCTCCAGTTGATTTCGTTCCGTTTTGACTCCGTCTGATATTCCTTTTCCTCGAAACACCGAAATAGGCATAAAACAACAAATCTGGGCTGGGCCTCCGGTTAATAGGTTAGTCCCAAAAATAATATAAAAGTGGATAATAAAGCCCAATATTGCCTAAAACAGTAGATAATATAGCATGGAGCAATCAAAATTATAGATACGTTGGAGATGTATCAAGCATCCCCAAGCTTAATTCCTGCTCGTCCTCGAGTAGGTAAATGATAAAAAAGAACTTTTGATGCGGAGTGCTACTTGGCATAATTTCAATGTAAATCTTCTTACTTGTGATATGAATATTCAGATCCGAAAGATTCAAGACAAAAGTTCATATTGACATAAAAATAATAATACTTCAAGCATACTAATCAAAGTAATCATGTCTTCTTAAAATAGCATGGCAAAAGAAAGTTCATCCCTACAAAATCATATAGTTAGGCTATGCTTCATTTTCGTCACACAAAGATGTTCCCAACTTCTATACCCCCGATGACAAGCCAAGCAATTGTTTCATACTTAAATAATCTCAAACTTTTTCAACCTTCACGCAATACATGAGCGTGAGCCATGGATATAGCACTATGGGTGGAATAGAATATGATGATGGGGATTGTGTGGAGAAGAAAAAAAGGAGAAAGTCTCACATTGACGAGGATAATCAACGGGCTATGGAGATGCCCATCAATTGATGTCAACATGAGGAGTAGGGATTGCCATGCAACGTATGCACTCGAGCTATGAATGCTCAACAAAAGAAAACTAGTGGGCGTGCATCCAACTCGCTTGCTCACGAAGACCTAGGGCATTTGAGGAAGCCCATCGCAGGAATATACAAGCCAAGTTCTATAATGAAAAATTCCCACTAGTATGGAAAGACAACTTATGATACTCACTATATGAAAAACATGGTGCTACTTTGGAGCACAATATATGAGACTCACTACATGAAGAACAAGGTGCTACTTTGAAGCACAAGTGTTGAAAAAGAGGATGCAACATTGCCCTTTTTTATTTTTTTATTTGTTTGGGCCTTTCTTTTTTTTATTTTTGGCCTTTCTCTTTTTTTTGGGGCAATGCTCTAATAATGATGATCATCACACTTCTATTGATTACAACATAAGGATTACAACTCGAAACTAGAACAAGATATGACTCTCTATGAATGCCTCTGGCGGTGTACCGGGATGGTGCAATGAATCAAGAGTGACATGTATGAAAAATAATGCATGGTGGCTCTGCCACAAATACGATGTCAACTACATGATCATGCAATGGCAATATGACAAAAGTAAAGTATGTCATGATGATGATGGATGGAAGTTGCATGGCAATATATCTCGGAATGGCTATGGAAATGCCATAATAGGTAGGTATGGTGGCTGTTTTGAGGAAGATATCAGGAGGTTTATGTGCGATAGAGCGTATCATATCACGGGGTTAGGATGCACCGACGAAGTTTGCACGAACTCTCAAGGTGAGAAAGGGCAATGCACGGTACCGAAGAGGCTAGCAAAGGCGGAAAGGTAAAAGTGCGTATAATCCATGGACTCAACATTAGTCAAAAGAACTCATATAATTATTGAGAAAATTTAGAAGTCATCAAAAATCAAGTACTGCGCGCATGCTCCTAGGGGGATAGATTGGTAGGAAAAGACCATCGCTCGTCCCCGACCGCCACTCATAAGGATGCACAAGCCAGGTACACTTCATGTTTCAAATTTGTTACACAACTTTAACCATACGTGCATGCTACAGGATTTGCTAACTTCAACACAAGCATTTCTCAAATTCACAACTACTCAACTAGCACGACTTTGATATTATCACCTCCATATCTCAAAACAATTATCAATCATCAAACTTATCTTAGTATTCAACACACTCAAAAGAAAGTTTCACATATCTTGAATACCAAGTATATTAACATTAAGAAAATTACTATGCTATTAACGACTCTCAGAATAATTTAAGTGAAGCATGAGAGATCAAGTTTCTTTAAAACAAATCCACCACCGTGCTCTAAAAGATCTAAGTGAAGCACTAGAGAAAAAATTATCATGCTCAAAAGATATAAGTGAAGCACTATAAGCAAAACTATCTAGCTCAAAAGATATAAGTGAAGCACATAGAGTATTCTATCAAATTCCAATTCATGTATGGCTCTCTCAAAAGGTGTGTACAGCAAGGATGATTGTGGTAAACTAACAAGCAAATACGCAAATAATACAAGACGCTCCAAGAAAAACACAAATCATGTGGTGAATAAAAATATAGCTCCAAGTAAAGTTATGTTATCGACGAACGAAGAACAAAGAGGGGATGCCATCCGGGGCATCCCCAAGCTTAGGCTCTTGGTTGTCCTTGAATATTACCTTGGGGTGCCTTGGGCATCCCCAAGCTTAGGCTCTTGCCACTCCTTGTTCCATAATCCATCTAATCTTTACCCAAAACTTGAAAACTTCACAACACAAAACTTAACAGAAAACTCGTGAGCTCCGTTAGCGAAAGAAAACAAAACACCACTTCAAGGTACTGTAATGAACTCATTCTTTATTTATATTGGTGTTAAACCTACTGTATTCCAACTTCTCTATGGTTTATAAACTATTTTACTAGCCATAGATTCATCAAAATAAGCAAACAACACAATGAAAACAGAATCTGTCAAAAACAGAACATTCTGTAGTAATCTGTAACTAACGCAAACTTATGGAACTCCAAAAATTCTAAAATAAATTGGTGGACCTGAGGAATTTGTCTAGTAATCATCTGCAAAAAGAACTAACTAAATCACTCTCCAGTAAAAAGTTCTAGCTAATCTCGTGAGCGCTAAAGTTTCTGTTTTTTACAGCATGATCATAAAGACTTTACCCAAGTCTTCCCAAAGGTTCTACTTGGCAAAAACACTAATTAAAACATAAAACCACATCTAACCAGAAGATAGATGCATTATTTATTCCTAAACAGAACCAAAAAGCAAGAAACTAAAATAAAATTGGGTTGCCTCCCAACAAGCGCTATCGTTTAATGCCCCTAGCTAGGCATTATGATTTCAATGATGCTCACATAAAAGATAAGAATTGAAACATAAAGAGAGCATCATGAAGAATATGACTAGCACATTTAAGTCTAACCCACTTCCTATGCATAGGGATTTTGTGAGCAAACAACTTATGGGAACAAGAATCAACTTGCATAGGAAGGTAAAACAAGCATAACTTCAAGATTTTAAGCACATAGAGAGGAAACTTGATATTATTGCAATTCCTACAAGCATATGTTTTTCCCTCATAATAATTTTCAGTAGCATCATGAATGAATTCAACAATATAACCAGCACCTAAATCATTATTTTCATGATCTACAAGCATAACATTTTTATTACTCTCCACATAAGCAAATCTATTCTCATCAATAGTAGTGGGAGCAAACTCAACAAAATAACTATCATGTGATTGAAAATTAAGATCAAGATGATAAGTTGCATGGTTATCATTATTCTTTAAAGAATATGTGTCATCACAATAATCATCATAGATAGGAGGCATGCTTTCATCATAGTAAATTTGCTCATCAAAGCTTGGGGGACAAAAAATATCATTTTCATCAAACATAGCTTCCCCAGGCTTGTGGCTTTGCATATCATTAGCATCATGCATATTCAAGGAATTCATACTAACAACATTGCAATCATGCTCATCATATAAATATTTAGTGCCAAACATTCTAATGCATTCTTCTTCTAACACTTTGGCACAATTTTCCTTCCCATCATACTCACGAAAGATATTAAAAAGACGAAGCGTATGAGGCAAACTTAACTCCATTTTTTGTAATTTTCTTTTATAAACTAAACTAGTGATAAAACAAGAAACAAAAAGATTCGATTGCAAGATCTAAATATATACCTTCACTTACCTAGCCTCCCCGGCAACGGCGCCAGAGAAGAGCTCGATGTCTACTACACAACCTTCTTCTTGTAGATGTTGTTGGGCCTGCAAGTGCACAGGTTTGTAGGACAGTAGTAAATTTCCCTCAAGTGGATGACCTAAGGTTTATCAATCCGTGGAAGGCGTAGGATGAAGATGGTCTCTCTCAAGCAACCATGCAACCAAATAACAAAGAGTCTCTTGTGTCCCCAACACACCCAATACAATGGTAAATTGTATAGGTGCACTAGTTCGGCGAAGAGATGGTGATACAAGTGCAATATGGATGGTAGATATAGGTTTTTGTAATTTGAAATAATAAAAACAGCAAGGCAACTAATGGTAAAAGTTAGCGTAAATGGTATTGCAATGATAGGAAACAAGGCCTAGGGTTCATACTTTCACTAATGCAAGTTCTCTCAACAATAATAACATAGTTGGATCACATAACTATCCCTCAACATGCAACAAAGAGTCACTCTGAAGCCACTAATAGCGGAGAACAAACGTAGAGATTGTGGTAGGGTACGAAACCACCTCAAAGTTATTCTTTCGGATCAATCTATAAAAGAGTTCGTACTAGAATAACACCTTAAGACACAAATCAACCAAAACCCTAATGTCACCTAGATACTCCATTGTCACCTCAAGTATCCGTGGGCATGATTATACGATATGCATCACACGATGTCAGATTCGTCCAACCAACACAAAGTACTTCAAAGAGTGCCCCAAAGTTTCTACCGGAGAGTCAAGAACGTGTGCCAACCCCTATGCATAGGTTCATGGGCGGAACCCGCAAGTTGGTCACCAAAACATACATCAAGTGGCACATGATATCCCATTGTCACCATAGATAAACACGGCAAGACATACATCAAGTGTTCTCATAAAAGTCTCAATCCGATAAGATAACTTCAAAGGGGAAACTCAACTCATCAAGGGCATACTAACAAGTTCACACACAAATACAACAGAAAAGGTAAACATTCATATCAAACTCAGGTTCACAGGACACGTTCATATTCATAGCCAACATTCACTATCAACAACTCAAAAGATTCATATATACACAAGCTCAGCATATCTATGCATCCAAATGATTGATAGATCACACGACAATATTCATACATAATTCACAAAAAGATTCAGATATACACATGTTCAGTATGTTTATGCATCCAAATGATTGAGATCACAGCCAATATGATCCATGGACGAACTTTAATTACCTAGGGTACAGACTGGTAAATGGTGTTCAATCGGAGGTACTTCTTGCTAAAATTAGTTCTTGTACGAGTAAACTTTCAAGTACATAAGAGGCAGCACAGACAATCTAAACTTTGCTTGTAGGTTTATCCTCAAATAGTGGCCTCGTGCCGAGGGAGGTTTGAGCAACTTGGCCACTACTTTCATCCAACTAGTTTACTGGCTCATCTTGGTCCTGTATCTCGCCAAAATTCTACATTGCGGACGAGAAAGGAGGCGGTTGAGAAAATGAACCACCCAAATTTTTTGTGTAGTTCAACTGAAATGGAGCATCCTTGGCGTGCAGACTGATTAAGTGCCGATGAATATCTGCGTCAACCAACTTGTCGGAATCTTTAGACTCCATGCCATATAGTTCGCTACCATATGTGCCGATAACCAAAAGGCACAAGTTGGGACCAAAGATGGGACTGTGTTTTTCGGGCTATGCACCAAGCAATATTTTTGGCGTTCACTCTCCTAATACTTGGAGTTTGACAATTGGTTGGCGCGGTTGATACTCGAATGAATATAGGCACTTCTTGTCAACATCGATGCTTGTCTGAGTGAACTTTGGAGTACATAGCAGCAGCATAAGTACATGTCCATCTGATCATTTTGTGCAGTTCTACTGAAATCACCCGATGTAATGATTTGCCTGTGAGTTTAGGCTCCAAATTACTCCTTTATGAAATCGGCAAACAGTAGCACAATACCAAATTACCAATACATATGACAGGCACAATAATCAGGATAAAGACCAATACCAACCTGTGTGAGGTAGCATATCAATTACTATTTCCTTTGGCTGGAAGCCGAGATAAATAGCGCGACGACAAAGGAAGAAAGCAAGCGGAGATTAGCGACTGACAGGAAAGGACGGAAGTTGTCGAGGCAATGAAGCACCCAAAGTTTTTGTGCAGTTCCACCAAAATCGAGCATCCCTGTTGGCACATATATTGAGAGAGTGAGATTACTGTAATAGTGGGACTAGTTGATGAAACATACACTAACAAATAGAAGCACCCTCATTATCTTAATGGGTAAAGTTAGCAACATAGTAGTCTTGCTTAAAGAGAGGTATTAGTTTATTTAATCAGTGCCAATTAGCTCAACTCAACACTCAAAGCATTGCCACTTATGATAGGTTGAAAAACTTAAAAGTGCAAAGATAAAGGAGTTTCTCATGACAGTAGCACGATACAAATAGAGATGACAACAAACTAATATGGATGAAGGCCTTAGGCCCGTACCAACCTGAGAAAAAAAAGCTTATTCATGTAGTACCATAAGAGATGATAAAGATATCACTGGAATCACACAATAGTATATATTTTTGTGCAATTCAAATGTATGGTTGAAATCACTCTTGTTTACCAGTGCTGAGATTATATCGAAAGATTATCAAGAACTTCCAGCAGAGTTAAAGCACTGGCTGGGATACAGTTCATTGTATTGTCTTGTGTAGTTCCACTAAAATGTATGATTGGCACAACATGATCCTTGTTTGCACAAGTAGTAACAAGGTGAAACCTTCATTAGCTCGGTGAGAAAGGATAGGAAGACATTAGCATATTACTCAAACAGTAGCATCAAATTCATGATGGACAATACGCAAAACATTGCCTCATTGAACCAATGGCAATAAATTGACATGCAAAACAATAGCACTATTATGTCATGACACTAATAATATTCCTCCTGCTCCACCACATGATTCACCTCCATAGACAAACATTCACACGTACATGATTCAGCATAGGGTCCTACTAAAGATTTGTTTAACTCCAATAGGAAAATTAGGCAGTAATAAATTAGTGGTACTTAAGTACTCCTAATTAATTAAGTGAGACAGCAGAAGTGGAAGGGCTCCGTGGAGGATCGTCTCACATGTAAGGTAGTCGTTGCCGGAGCCCTTGAATGGCCTCGACTGAGGCCTCTAGCTTCAGCAAGATCGCCTTGGCACTGTTTATTCTTCTTCTTCTTCCTCTTCATGCTCTATTTCTCTTTCTCCTCACCAGTTGGTGAAACCAAGTACATGATTGGCCTTCTAATTCATAATTGGCTTTGTCAGTGAGGGAGTACAAGTGTACTAGTAAAAAACAGCATTATTTTCTCATGGCAGTCAAAAAATAGAGATGAACACATGCATTAAATATCATTCTTACCTAATGGAAGGTTATGGCGCCAATATGGATGATGAGGATTGGAACACAGATCTCCCTTTGTGTAGTTCCACCAAAATGAACCAACTGTTCCATTCTGACATTCTAGTTAAACAACACAAAAGTCACTTCTTTTAAGAAGAGTTTTATGCAGTGCACCAAAAGGTCACAGCAGAGAACTGTGTGAATTGGATATCCTGTTTGCACAAAAGGCACAGAGGAAACAATCGAGTCTCAAACAATTACAGGCAAAAAATTTGGCTAAACTTGTCGAGTCTCAAACAATTACAGGCAAAAACAGTGGCATGGCTTCATTTTTACCAGGGACATTATATTAAGAACAGCTAAGGTTGCGTTCGGTTCACAGTTTTGGTGCGGGATTTTCATAGGAACACAATTCCTACGGTATTCTTTCCCTTCCAACCGTTCGGAACACGGGAAAGGTGAATAGTGATTCATAGGGAAGCTGGTCTGGTAGTACTGATTCCATAGGATTAGAAACATCCACGCGCTGCTCATTTTTTGAGCAGAAGCCCGAGGCAGGCGCTCGCTGCCATGCGTTAGAGAGGTTGCTGTGCTGTGTTTGCCGGAATAAAAAAATCAACCTATGTGTGGTACGTGAGGTGAGGACAAGAATAGTCACTGTGCAGCTGAATAAACAAATAGCATCTCATACCGCAAGCATGCTACTCTAAAAACAAATCTGTACATTTCATAGTCCATCGTAACACATTCTCTTGAGAGTTTCCTCCGTTCATTGTTCCATAGTTTTATACCTACATTCCTTTCCTATTCCTCTATTTTCATCAAGATCTATGTTTTCTGCCCTTTATTCCGACCGAGCCTAAATATTTGGTATAAGGGCATGGGACGGTGGGTGCACCAGCAAGATCAAACACCATGTACGTAAACAGGGGCATAAAGTGGTGATTCATAGGTTGTTGCCCCGAGAAACAAACATCCAAGAAACATATCTGGGTTGGTCCCATTTTTGTTCACTCTAGCCACCTACTCCTATGTGTGGATAACAAATCTAGTCCTGGTCATACCACTGTGTACAGCGTTACTCCTATATTTCCCTTTTCGACCAAGAGACCGGTTGGATGACCAGTCTGTACTACTTTCACCCCCTTTCCTTCCTGTTTGTACCAAGTCCGATGTACATACTAAATTCCCCCACCCCCACTTTATTTCTTGTTTGAACCAAGTACTCCCTCCATCCAGAATTACTTGTCATCAAAATGGATGTGTCTAGAACTAAAATACATATAGATACATCCATTTCAATGACAAGTATTTTCGACGGAGGAGTACAAGATCGACTCTATGAAGTAGCTTTACCTCTAACAATAGAAGAAAAAAGGTGACGTTGGACCATCCGATCGAGACGGGCTGAGAGGTAGAAAATGATGCACATGCAAAGGCGTGGCGAGCTGGGAAGTAGAGCTAAAGCGGTTTCGAGCGAAGATATACCGGAAGGTCGTCGGGATGTGGATAGGTGGGCGGCGGGAGGCCGGATCCGCCCACAGGCAACGGCGAAGGGATCGGAGGACCTCCCGCGCCGGCGCTCGGCTAGAGATAACGGTGCGGACGGCAGTGGGTCTCCTCCCTCGCTGTCGAAGACGGCCTAAACGCTGCCCCACCTCCCCTTCACCGGCGGAGGGGGATACGTCCGGATGTGTAGCCAGCGGTGAGGATAGAAAGCCAGTATTTTTTGAAGGGAGAAAGACAGTGTTACTACCCCTATCTTGTTTAGATCTGGAGAGGATGAGAGCATGTGAATAGAGCAACCCTAGCAAGCAAGCGCGGAGGCTCCGACCTATATATAAGTAGTGGGGTAGTTTTCCTTTTTCACTCCATCAAAACAATCGTTTAAAATTGTGTACTACTACATGCCAGGTCGCGGTTTTTTTAGTTGTTGATTGCTTTTTGAGATAGCTACTCGCTTGTTCCAAGTGTGTTACAGTGTGCCAGGTCACACTTTGTATCGTTCAAGTCTGGTACTACAAGTCCCTCCATTAAATGAACAACTACCCCCTCATGAAAATTGTGAACAAGCCCACGGCTAAAATTAGCGGAAACGTGGGTTGCCCCAACATGCATTATTATTTATGTTTTCTACTCCCTCCGTTCCTAAATATAAGTCTTTTTTATTAGACACACCTAAGACAAGAATTTTTTATTAGCAGTGAACCCCACATGTCATAGACACAAAAATTGTGGCAAGATTCCCTTAGGCAAGACAAAGTGTGTCTAACAATTTGAGCAACTCAGGTTAGGCAAGTGTGGCAAGTGTGGGAAAAATAATGTGGCAACATAAGACAAACATAGTCACAATCCAAACAGCCCCATAATTTTTTGTGACATGCATGAAAATTTGGTTAGTTAAATTTATAGTCAAAATTTGGCAAGGTGCATCAAATCAACACTTGCAAGTATCAAAAGGAAAGTCACGGCATGCATGCATGTGTTGTACTCCCTCCGTTTCCAAATATAAGTCTTTTTAGAGATTGCAACAAGTGACTACATATGAAGCAGAATATGTCTACTCCTACATACAAAGTAGCCCATTTGAAATGTGTAAAAGACTTTTATCGAGTGCGGTGCTTTGATGTGTCGCGTCAACTCGTACAAGACCGAGAAATTTGATTACTACGACGCCATATCCCTCATGGACTGAGCTCGGTGTTTATCGCACTCGCCTTTGGCTGCATGACGGAGGGCCAACCACCTGTTGGGCCCACCTGTCATAGACGCAAAAAGCGAGGAGCAGTAAAGTAAACTTCGCTACGCTATCCCTCAAGCACGAGGTGGGCGGACGTGCAGCAGATGGATTCGATCTTCGTAGAAGTAGGAGTAGCATCATTGTTCGTCTTCTCGAAGAGGCGAAGAGCCAAGCGCAACCCGAACGTGGCAGTTGCAAACGCTCGCGTGGTGCGGTTCCTTGAGCACGATATACTAGCGAGCTCTTGCATGAGACAAAATTGCTACTCCCTCCTTTCCGGTTTATAGTGCTCAATTCAAAAATCTCACCAATCAATGTAGATGGTGAGTGGTGGAATCTGATTTTAGTTTTGCAAAAGCACCTAATTAATGCTCTTGTTTTCCTCAAAAAATTATGTTTATCAATGCATTAATTGCAATGCATGCATGCATAAAGTACATGCATTGGTCAAATTTCTCTTAATACTTGCATGCAATGATTTAATGCACCTTGGAATCTGAAAATGTGATGGAAAACAACCAAATTGAGCCTTATAAAATGGAAAACATAAAATTTTGAGATAAGCCCTATAAACCGGAAAGGAGGGAGTATTGTTTAACAATTAAACTCCATTATCCATTGGTTGATGCTCATTCTGCATAGGTCCACGCACTTAGCACCGTTTCCTCCTGGGGTCACCAATGTTTATTTGCTAATTAATAGCATTGCATGCAATGAACTAGCCATTGCAAGTCATTAAAAGCATGCACACCTCTCATCTCTTATTGGTTGATATGTCAAGAAACAAGAAACAAGGTAGAAGTTAATGCACCGCGCCTAAGTGTTTTGGGACTATTTGGTTTTCGTAAGATGACTTACACACCTTAGACGGAGGGAGTAGTATAGACCTGTAAACCGGAAAGGAGTATTTGCCTTTCTAGAGATTTCAACAAGTGACTAGACTACACCGTGTGCAGTACCCCCTCCCTTCCGGTTTATAGGGCTCAAATCTCAAATCTCATGAACCAAGGCATTTTGCGGTTGGAGGAATGTATCTCGTACTTTACAAAACTACCCTAATTAAACTCATGCATTAATTACGTAGTTCTCTCGTTTTCCTCTCCGCCTTGGTCGCGGTGCACAATATTGAGCACTCCTATATGACTAGCCGCTATATCTACATGCGGGACATTTCAAAGCATCCGGGCCCGCGTGCCATCCACCAAATCACATCCGGGCCCGCGTGTCATATCATAAAACCCACACCTTTACCAGCAGTGGTAAGGTGGCCTCCAAGTTGGACTGGACGAAGCAACCATCATTTCACCGAACGCTGTTCAAGCCCTTTCTTCCCTTTCTTGAAGAAAACTCACTCTGTGCTACTCACTTCGCCATTTTTCTTCATGCCGACGAAGGAAAGGTGGGCGAATCAGTTATGCTGCTATATTTTCATTCCAAGAATCTTCTTTTTGCGAAGCACCGACCGATTCTCACATCCTATTCTTTTCTCGTTTTCATTGCGATTGTGGTTTCCTTTCGATTGCTTTTTGTTTGTCGGTTCATTGATGGATCACGGAGCACTAGGCAAAGAGTTGCGGCGGACAACCCATCGGAGACAGCGATCTATAGGAAGCGAGCACCGACCAACGAGTTGACCATGTTGGCGGGCCAACCCATGGAGACGAAGAACTCCAAGAAACAAGCAGCCCAAGAGTTGAGGGCGTTGGCGGACGAACTCCTCAAAGAAAGTTGGAAGAATAGCAAGGGCCCCACCATGCCTACCCCAGAACTCGATTGCCACCTATGTGAGGCTCAAGACCGAGTTTGAGGAGATAGTCACCGTTGAGTAGTATTCCCCAGCAAGGTGATGGCCCCATCGAGGGCGAGGAGATGGCCCCGGAGGATGAGATCCCCGGTGAGCTGCACAAGGTAAAAATAATGGCTTATTACCATAGTTGTGATTTTTGATTATTTGCAATGTGCTTGCTAATATGTTAGGGTTGTGCAGGTACAGGTGGACGTCCTTGATGATTCCGATGTCGTGGCCCGTCCTGTTGGCATCGCCCCGGAGATCGATTCCGATGCCGCTATCCATCCTGTGGACATCGCCCCAGAGATCGACTCCGATATCGCGGTCAGTCTGCGGACATCGCCCCAGAAATCGATTCCCATGCCGCCATTTATGCTGTGGTCCTTGCCCAAGAGATTGATGACAAGAAATAGTTGGTCGCGCCAATCCTTCAGGGTAGTTTGCATTGCCCTGTGTTTAATTACCAGCACGATGCGTGTTATGAAATCATCTTAGGGCTAGTGCACTGTCTTGTGTGGGCGGATCTTGCTACTTTTGTTTGATAGTGAATCATGCGAACCCTCTCCGAGTTATGGAAACAGATATATCCTCACCAGCTTTTGATGTAATATATGGCATGCTTAGATGTAAGTTTGAACTGTTTATCATATCAGCAGGGCTTGTTTGATGATTCTTGGTGTTAGTAGTCTAGCTACTGTGCGAGCTATAGTACTTGCAAAACACTCACCGAAGAGAAACGTTGGGGCTGATGAGCTCGTGGTACGCTTATACTTATCCCTCGTCGATCAACAATAGCCCTAGCTCCTAAAATTGTAGGCTTAGCGATCGATCAGACAATAGTCGACATACATTCAGGCCTCATTTGGTTCATAGGGTAGGAAAATCGTAGCAAAAGTACAGAGAACGTGCAACACAAAATCACTAGTTACTACTTTAGTTTTTAGAGCAAATTACCAGTACATTAGCCTAGACTAAATGGAAAAATTCCTATCCTAAGCATCAAATGGCATCTCTTTCTCTATAGGAATTGAGATGCATGTCATCTCACTTCCTATGATTTTCATATTCATATCCTATGAACGAAAGGAGGCCTTTGTTGGAGTAACTCATCAGAGCTAGCGATCTTCTTTGGTACAGTAGTTTTCTTCAAGCGGAATTCAATGAAGTCATGATGGTTCCTTCGTTCGAGCAACTTCAAAGTGGGAAGTGGGCCTGTGATTTGATGGCTCATTAGTCATTGTTACTGCGGCGCGACGACCTGGGTGACTCCCTTGGAGTTCTGCATGCATGGCAAGTGGACCAAGATGGTCGACGTATCACTGTTGATTGGTTCGCAAAAAAATAGTATCACTGCCGATTTATAATTATTTTTTATTTCTGATGAATGCTAGCGTTTCAACTCTTACGATGAAGGGTGCCAAACACGGCATGTGCTGGATGTCCCACACGTCAGCGAAAGGAGTGGGACATGAACAGCGTGGTAGAGCCCAGCGTAAAAAAAACAGCGCGGTAGAGCGTCTCCACTTCTTCCACTTCTGGGTCGGAGACCACACGTAGTAGTACTTAGTGGTATGAACGATACAAAGTGCGACCTGGAGAGAAAGACACATCTAGTTGGAAGGTCTCGGGGCATACACGTAAACAAATATAAAAGTTAATATGTGCCTCCAACTAATATAGTAGTAGTAGAGTACTTAGGCACGTACTCCATAACATCACCGTGCATTGCACGTACAACATTTAGTGGTAGTACATAGTAAGCGACAAATGCCGCCTAAGAGTTCCCTTCTCGGCCTACTTTTGGGTGTTTGGTAGAGTGTATGGAGGGTGCATGAGTCCACAATAGTTTAGCACAAATACACTAGAAGCATGCATGAAGAGAGCATGCATGAAGAGGGGTGTTGAGTTGAGCATGCATGAAGAGGGAACAACTATGCTGAGTCGAGAACGCAACCAAACACACCCTATATGCCACGCATGTTCGTACCATTTGTGCCTTTCTACTTCACTTACTGCGCTACATTACTCAGGTGCGTACGTCCACTCTTGGGTACATGTCCGTCTCGTAGTCCCAGTCCCACGTGTTCTTCATATAGATGGAACGATCCTTGCATAACACGTGCACCTTGATGTCTCGCGTGTTGGCAAAAGGATGAACAAAGCTCACGTAAAAAAATAGAGTGGAAGAACATAGGTTCCGGACGACCGAGAAGGAGCAAGGAATCTCGTGGTGGAGCGTCTGCACTCATAATATTTAATATTATTCAGCGGTATAAAATTAACCAATCATCTCCACAGTGGACTGGAAGAGTACGAAACACGGCAGCCCAGTGTAGTTACATCATACTAGTACATGGCTAACCCACGCTATCACCATATTTCTTGGCTTTAGTGCGACACCTATCTCTAGTAATCCAGCAGCTGTATCGCTTCTCCTCCTCGTCTCTATCAAAGTGCGGCGGGCTGGCGTTTCTGCCGTCTATTGAGGTCGGTTAACTATCACATGTTAGCGACATGCCAAGAGCATTCTAAAAAAAATTCCTTTCACGTTCCGTTTTCAAAAAGAAAAAAAATCCTTTCACGTACGAATTTGCCTGTATGCTTTGATGTAACATCCCAAATTTCCTATTTGGAATGTTTTACAATATTAGCTAAGCATCTATGCATATTGTTTGAAATTTGAGTGGCATTTGAAGTTCCAGAAGATTTTGAGTTGTTGGAATTTGAATTTGAATTTGGCAGTTGAGATTTATTTCAAATCAATGCCTGACAAATACTTGAGAAAAAGTATGAGAGGAGTAAACATGACACTCCAAATATGTCAGAAGAAAAAATTGCCAAAAATTTTGAATTCAAATCTGAATTTTATTTGGAATTTTAGAAAAATGATTTTTTATAAAGTTTGAGTTTTGCCCCTGGAAAAATGTTCAAATTATAGGGAATATTCCCCTGATCATTTTGATATATATATGTCCTATATAAACTATTTATATTTATATATATTTTCTCTCTCACTAAATTCAAAAAAATAGAAAAGAAAAGGACCCAGCGCCACCAGCTAACCGCCCAGCCAATACCATGAGGCCCACCCACTGGCCAGTGCAGCCCAACCGAGCCGAGCCAGCCCGGCCAGCCGAGCCGCCCACGCCGAGCAGCGCTCGAGCCGAACCCCTAGCCACCGGTCGCCCGACCGAACGCACCCTCCTCTCTCACCGACACCCCGCCCCACCCTCTTCTTCCTCGCCCGCCAACCCCGCCACCGCTCATGGAATCCATGAAGATCCGGATCCTCCCGATCTCCTCGCCTGATCGCCCCTCGCCCAAGTCGGTGCCCCCTCTATAAATACCCCGCCCTCGACCCCTTCCCCACTTTCCCCCTCGCCCGACCCTCTCCTCGCCATGATCCTCGCCGAGTCCGCCGCCCCATTGCCACCGTTCCGGTGCCTCAACCCTCTCGAGCTCGCCTGACTCCACCACAGAACCCCTTGCTCCCAAGACTTTGGACACCTCCGCCGTCGTCCCCGACCGCCGGAGCCACCGCGCCATCGCCGCCCGAGCCGCCGTCGCCGTCGACCACCGCGGTGAGTCACCGGACTCCCCTCCGCCGTCCGATCGAACACGTAGGGTCTAGATTAGATCCCGAAGGGGTACGGTTTAATTTAAAAAGAACCGGTTTTAGTTCCGGTTTAGTTCCGGTTTTATTAGGGTTTAGTTTAGACCGGCCGATCGGGTTATTTTCTGTTAAACCCCGGGCGCGTTTTAACTATATTACGCCCGAGCGCTAGATAAGCCCATTAGCGCCTGATTTTTCTTTTAATTTTATTTTTCGTTTCTTTTTTTAACAGAATAGTTTTAGTTTTGTAAAATTCATATCTTTTAATCTACTTAATATTTTTAATTGATTCTTTTTTTGTTAGTTTGCAAATTTGTTGTAGTTTCTGTAGAAAATATGTTTGGCCATGTTTAAATTATTTAAAATTGCTTTATTTTAGTTTTAGACAGATTAGTAATTCTGCTATAAAATGAGTTAGGATTATTTTATTTTAGTGATTCTTTTGTCACTACTTTATTTTGACCTTGCCAAACCGTAGGGAATTTATTTGGGTATTTTAGATCTAATAAAAAATAGTTTTAATCAAAATCATGTAGTTCTTAATTATTTAACTAGCTACTGTTTTCCTATTGTTTATTTAGCAAATAATTTTATTTTTCCTATGTGATAGTTTATTTTAGGTTAGCTTCTGTAACTTTAGAACATGGACTTTTATTTACAATAAATAAAACTTTTATTTTATTTTTACTTGCTAGAATTGTTTTAGGCATAATAGGAGTTTTATAATAGCTTTTAATGTGATTCTTTTTGCTCCTAGTTGCATAATGTTTTCTTTTCTGTTAGTTAGCAAAAACCCATGCTTAGGTTCTGTTAAGAAAAATTTTGTTGTGTAAAAGTATTTCTTGGTTGTTGTATGATGTGGTGAAAACATTGATTTGGATTTCTTTGAACTTTCTTTGGGTTTTGGTTCAATTGCTTTGTGTGTTATGTTAGCGTGCTATTATGTTAAGTGATCATATGTTGTATGCTTATTATGATTGTTGTTTGCCTCGGTAGAATTTCCGGAGTGCGAAGCTTGCTACCACGAGTCCCTAGCTTTCGAAGATCGTCAGCAAGGCAAGTCATTGATCATATTGTTCCTTTATTATACCTATGATTTTATTGCATTAGAATTATACCTCCCCACCATGCATGCAGTAGGAAAATTTGAAGTTATGTCATTGAGTAGTATCATGAGGTAGGATGAACCCAATTCCCCTTGTTACCATTGCCCGGGACGAAGTAGTTTATTTTGCTATGCTCGTAGACGGGGTTGGTTGAGTGAATCATAAGGGAGATGTGAGAGTCAAGATGATGACAACCCCATGACTTCAAGCTCAAGATGGACTTCAAAATTCACTCTTTGGGTGGAGGATTTGTTGACGGAACCCTGAGAACCCGGTGGTTGGCGGGATGCATGGAGAAGCGCCATGACATCTTGCGGAAAGCTTCACCCAGCCACGAAGAGACGGATGTATACCCCATTGACCGAAGCTTACATGCAGCCGCAAGCCATTATGGGCTCGCTTGGTCAACCCTAGTTGTGACTCTGGCCGGACGGTGCTACGAGATGTAGAAGAACGGTAGGATTGGATGGGTACCGGCAAGGGCGGAGGAACTCTTCTAAGACCTGTTTAGTTCATCGCGTCTTCAAACACCATGAAGTGCTAAGACTTAAAAGGAGGAGCGATTCTTGCGGGTAAAGTGCGCAACCTCTGCAGAGTGAAGATCTAATCGGTTAGCCGTGTCCCGATTCTGGACAATTTGAGCCTCTGGAACTTGGAAGTATTTCGGATATCTCAACACTGAAATTAATAAATTAATTGAGGGGATTATTTAATAATTGGGAATGAGACATTGGTTGGCGGAACCATCTCATAACTACCAACATTATGTAGTATTTGCAAACAAGTCCTTATTGTAGGGAAAAACTGGCTTTTTCGCAAAACAATGAAACTTAGAGCCCCACAGCCAAATTGCATATAGTATTAGTAATTTTATTGTTATTCTCTCTTCATGACTTGCCGGCATATTCAAAATGCTGACCTACACGGCTGCAACGTCTTATGTTGCGAGAGGATTATTCGATCGGGGAGTGAGGCTACGATCCGCGCTTAGCGATTGCCCTTTGAGTCGGATGGACTCGCTTTTCTTCTACGCTTCCGCAACTTAATTAGTTTATTTCTCATGAGTTGGCCTTCGGCCGAATTTATTCTATTGTAATAAAGACTCGATATGAGAATCGTGTAATAAATTCAGGTGTGATTGAACTTTGATTATTTCATCAATGTCTTGTGTGTGCCAAATTCTTGGGATGGTACAGCTACACGTAGACTTGACCGATTTTGGGTCGGGTCGCTCACAGAGATGGTATCGAGCACACGTTGACCGTGGGACGAACCCCTAGGATCGGAAAGCCATAGGAAGAGACTATTTATTTTATGTCCTTATCATTCCGTAATTCTCCCCTGCTCATTTCTGACTTCTCTCCGATTTTCAACATTCTAGATGGCCGCCGAGTTCACCCCAGTTTTGCTACCGGAGTTTTGCCAGCTTGATGAGACGATGCCTTTCGGCAAGAAGCTGGTCCAGATCGTGAAGAAGCTGAAGATTGCTCTGCCCTCAATCACCGGGAAGCCTACCAATGCACTTCCGACGGATACCCGCTACAGGATTGAGGTGCACATTCCAGGGAGGACCTTCGGAGGACATTCAGAGCCTATTGACTTTGAGTTTACCGACTTCAATTGGATCCTCGGAAGATTCATGGCGATTTATCGTGCACTTGGACATCTCCGAGAAGAGTACAGGGCCGAGCTCGACCCATCAGACCTCGCCATGATTTCTCGCAGAGCTAGGAATGGAGATACCATCCGTCTCGTGAGGACGACTCCATTCTCTCATATGTCCAAGACTTGGAGTGTCTCCTCGGAAGCGGGAGATCCGGACTCGCCAGTAACTTCGAAGGTACACAGGAGGCTGTTGTTCCGTGAACTGGCTGGAGGAGAAAGCACACGCAGATTTCCTTGACCATGAAGAAGAAATCAAGGATTTCATGGAGAGAGTCGACAAGTGAAGATGGATGTTGCCGCATTAGAGGAGAAGATGGACTTGGGAAGACCTTTTTCCGAGTGGAGATGACGGACCTCTCGTGAGTAATGACCAGGATTATGAAGAGAGCTCCACTGAAGAAAGCGGCAAGAGGAGGCGCCACATCAGAGGACGCCACACCGGAGGACGCCGCACCAGAGGACGCAAGGATAATTGATGAAGACATTTAGTCGACCGCCATGTTATTTTATTTTTTTCCGTCGATCAGTTAGGCCGTTATTTTCGATTAGTCGTGAAATTTGTAATCCGAGATTGAACCATGTTTGAGTGGATTGAATAAATGATTGGTGTGATTATGTTTGTGCATTCATTTGGGTAGTGATATTTTCTCATTAGACCCTTGTTCTATTCTAATTTTCTCATCCAATCCAAAACACCAGATGCCTCCGAGACGTGACCCCGGTCTCAACTTTCCGCCGGAGCTCACTCAGCTGATCCAGCAGCAGAATGCCCTCATGCAGATGCTCATCCAGAACCAGAACAACAACAATAACAACAACAACAATCCACCGCCACCACCCCCTGTTGACAACTTGACCCGCTTCCTAAGGCTGAATCCGCCGGTGTTCTCTAGCAGCACCGAGCCGATTGTGGCCGATGATTGGCTCCGCAAGGTCGGAAGGAGTTAGCCACCGCTGGATGCACAGATCACAGAGAAGGTGCGCTTTGCAGCACATTAACTTGATGGACCTGCAGCCTCTTGGTGGGAGAACTACACCGCCACTTATCCCATCGCCACCATCACGTGGGATCAGTTCCAGCGAGCTTCGGCACCGCTCATGTATCACCGGAGCCATGAGTGCGAAGAAGTGTGAGTTCCGCAACTTACGCCAGGGAACCGTCTCAGTGGGGCGTCGTGGATGAGTTCAGCAAGTTAGCTCGCTATGCCCCGGATGATGTGGCCACGGATGCCGCAAGCGGAAAAGTTTCTCGAGGACTCAATGACGAGCTGGGTATGCAGCTTATGGTGGCTATCTTCAACAACTACCGTGAGCTGGTAGACAAGGCCACCATACTTGAAGGCAAGCAGCAGCAGATTGATAGCCGCAGCGGAAGTATGGCGGGGAAGTACAACTCGAGCCAATGAAGCCCGTTATGCCCCATACTGGAGGGCATACCCATCATAACCATGGAGGACATAACCATGGAGGAAATGGGAACAACCGCAACCAGGACAACAAGACGAGGCAATGGAAGCGGAAATGGAAACCAGCATCGTCCTCGCCTTGGCTCGAAAGATCTGAGTCACATCACTGCTTCAAGTGCCGAAAAACAGGGCACTATGCCACCGACGCCCGGAGGCCAAGCAGAGGAATGGAAATGGCAATGGAAGCTCAGCAAATAAGCCCAACCCTTTTCCTCGTGCTCAGGTGAACCACATTGACGTGGAGGACGTCTATGATCAGCCAGACACTGTGGTTGGTAAGTTTTTATTAAATTCACATCCAATATTGGTACTCTTTGATTACGGTGCAACGCATTCATTCATATCAAGGGTAGTTGTGGAAAATACGGGTTGCCCACTAGAACCCTTAGAAGCCCTCTCCACGCCGGGCCCGCAGGGGAGAAATGATGGCGAGCTTAGGCTGTCATGCAACCCTCAACATCGAAACCATAAATTTCCCGCAGACCTCATAGTATTGGAAACTCAGACCTTGGATGTAATCCTAGGCATGGATTGGTTGACGAAGTTTGAAGGAAACATAGATCGTGCCCAAGAAGTCGATTCTGCTCACCACCCCGGAGCGTAAGAGGATCAAGTATGTATCCGCACGTATCCCGATGAAGAATCAGTGCATTCCCTCACGGGAGTTGTTCAGAGGAAGTGCCATGGTGCAAGATTTTCCGATGTGTTTCCGGAGGAATTACGTGAATGCCACCGACGAGACATTGAATTTCTGATTGAGTTATTGCCGGCACAGCCCCAATATCCAAGAGACCCTATCGGATGCCTCCGAACGATTTGAAAGAGATCAAGAATCAAATTAATGAACTCTTGGAGAAGGGATATATTCGGCCAAGCTCATCACCTTGGGGAGCCCCAGTTCTTTTGGTAGAGAAGAAGGATGGAACCCTGAGACTGGTTGTAGATTATCGTTCGTTGAACGACGTGACCATCAAGAACAAGTACCCTCTGCCGATGATTAATGATCTATTTGATCAGCTAGTTGGAGCCAAACCTCATTACCTTGAGCACACTTGCCTCCAGAACAAAGAACCTAGCCAATTTAATCTCAGATGTGCTGCCTCGATAGTCGATCAAATCAATTTCTGTAAGATGGAGATCAAGGCATTCGATGAGATTGCTATAGTGCAGCACATTTTTCACTTTCGGGTCTTTTTTATCTGCAAAAGAAGAGAACATATTAGAGCAGCTGGCTGCATAAGATTGCCGTGTCATCAATAGGTACCAATATCATTCGCTCATACGATAGGGTTGGCTGGCTAGTGATATTTTTTCACTCTCCCTCTCTCTCTCTCCCTCTCTCTGTCTCTGTTTCTATTTCCTCTCATTTAACTAGGAGCACGTGAAGAGCTTGGGCATTTGTTGCCTTCCACTATGTGGCCGATGCCATATTTCGCAAAAGTATGCCACATAATATGCATCGATGTCAAATCAAAAGATTTTGGCACCGCTCTCGCAATGTGAGAGAGTTGGCACCGCTGTGCACACAGACCCACATGTATAAACAAATCAATCAAACCAACTACACCAGCCTCTCACTCTCCCAAACAAGTGTTTTTATTGCCTCAGTCCTCTCTCTCCCCCACGCAGTGTTTTTTCATTGTGTGAGTTAATTTGGCACCGGAGCAAAGTAGGTGCTCCAGATTGGGGCACCAGGTGAGCAATGGAGGGGCATCAATGCCAAATGCATCACAAGTGAATTTGGCACATGTTTTGGCCTACATAGCCCACTTTTGTACTCCCTCCGTCCCAAAATTCTTGTCTTAAATTTGTCTAAATACGGATGTATCTAGTTACATTTTAGTGTTAGATACATTCGTATCTAAACAAATGTAAGACAAGAATTTTGGGACGGAGGAATACTACTCATTTAGTATAAAATTTTGACCATAGATTTACCTAAGAAAATGCCAATGCATGTCACTAAAATTACACCATTTGAAATTATGTTCAAATACTGAATCCAACGATATAGTTCTTAGTGACATGCATTAACATTTTGTTAGTTAAATCTATGGTCAAATTTTGATACTACAAAATTGGAAGAGTAAACCAGACGGAGCTAGTACTTGCCCTTAGGGTAACCATAGAGTTCTTGGAGTAGTCTAAGTTACTTTCCACTATGACTAGCCTAGGCTACTATAGTAGTACAACATAAAAATGATGCAGTGATCAAGTGAGAAAAATACTAAAACATTTCTTTCGATGCAAAGTCGTAGATGTAGTTTTGAACACTACACTTGTCATCGTAATTTGGGAAAATTACGAAAAAATTGAGCTACGTTGTGATTACCGTTTACTAATAGGAAAGAAGTTTCACCTCGATGAGTAGCTTCTCCGTGCATGGAAAGCATGTAAGGAATCCAACAACTTGATCCAGATTGGGGCCGATATATTTTAGTGCTAAGATCTTCACTGTGCGCATGGACTGGGTCAAGCTTGTGGGAATCATTTTCTGGAAGACGGTCGTAAATACATCAAGAAGAAATTTAAAAATGTGAATTTCAAGAAGACGGAGAAGAAGATGAGTGTTGTACCTGAATGATTACGGATCCAATAAAGAGTTCGGAGAATTTGGCAGATGAGTACACCAACGCTGTCAATTTCGGCGCGTCAATGACCCTGATTTTTGTTGGACCTTCTAGATCCGATACAAGCAATCTCTCAAGGAAAGGCGCATTCTCAATGACCATAACATGGAACAGCTGGAGTGATCTCTTCCCAATTGATGTCTTGTTGCGGGGCCAGCAAGACACATAAATCCATCGGAGATTCATCGAGGGGATGTGGAGGCTAATGAACCCGTGGATCTGCTCAAGACGAAGGTACTCGAGTGCAGTACAGCTACGGAGCAGGTGCTCCATAGCCTTCTTCGAGATGACAATGTCGAAGAGGTCGAGCTGCTTGAGTTGAGGGAGAAGAAGGCGGCGCGCATTAACTGGGAAGATAGCAGGAGCTGAAGTCGGCGCGGCGCAGCGTTGGCGTGAGGCGAGTGCGGACGGCGGCAGAGAGCGACATCGTCCAGCTTCAAAGCTGAGCTCCTCGAGCTGATCTAGGGCGGGGGATAAGAACCACTCGTCGAACTTGGGTTGGACCTTGCAGTTGGTACTGAACATGCGGATGTCAAGGCGTCTGGCTGGCCCAGGGTGCGATGAAAGGATCTTGCAGACTGCGGCCATGCGTTTGCAATCCCCGTCGCAGAGGCAGTTGTCACGGTGAGGTTGAGGGGGACGCAGCTCCAGAGGGGGCGCCACCGCCGGGAGAGCAGGGCGGTCCGCACGGCAGATTTGGTGGGGAGGAGGCCGATGATGACGAGCAGCATGTCATCGGGGAGGTTGCTGATGAAGTCCAGGCTCGCCGGATGCGATTTTGGCTCGAGCAGCCTCCGCTTGTTGGCTGCCTCGCCGTCCATCTCAACCGGCGGCGACGCCGATGTACACGTGTGCTGGTGTGTGTTGTGTGTTGGGTGTCGCGAGTCGTCCCTTCGTGCATCTTTGTCGCGCAGTGGTGTCTTGTGCGCGTCCCTTCGCGCATAAGATGTTTGTCCTCACGCCCTCAATTTACTAGCGTGCGGGTGCTACCCGAGTGGTTTCAACTTTGTTTCCTTCACCGCGTGTCGATGGGCCTCTAGTTTACTTATTTTCACCCACCGCCACATGGGCCAGCACACCAAGATACTGAACACGAGTGACAACGCAGCATGTGGATTGGTTGACCGTCAACTAAACAATATCTGAGCTATCTGCTGACACGGTGAGCTTATAATCCGTCAGTATAGAGAGTTTGAGTGAGAGGGGAGGCCCGTGAGAGATAGCAGAGAGAGAGAGAGAGAGAGAAAGAGCTACTCCCTCCGTTCGATAATGTAGTTACAACATTTTTTTAAAGTCAAACTTTTGAAACTTTGACCAAGTTTATAAAGAAATTACTTATATTGACAATACCAAAGATAAATGATAGTATGAAGTAAGTACATGTTGTGATGAATCTAATGATCGTTCCAGATGTAAATGTTTTTCTCCACATATACCTAGTCAAACTTTTTTGTGGTTTGACTTTTCAAAACATCCATATGCTTATGGACGTGACAGAGTCCCTGACGAGAGAGAGAGAGAGAGAGAGAGAGAGAGAGTGAGTGAAAAAAGTGTGTGTGCGTGTGTGAAAGAGACATGGACAACACATGATAAAAGTGGAGAAAAAGCGTGCGTGTCTTATGCAAACATATCACACATGCATCTTTGACAATGGAGGCAAGGTGAGGAGATAGTGTGTGGTTGTTTGGAACCGAGAGAGGAAGACCCCTAGCATGTGGCCAAGAGGGGTCTGACAAACAAGGGAGAGAGGTCGAGAGAGACGTCTGGAGAAAATGCAGACATGGGGAGGAGAGAGTGTATGTTTGTCATAGAGATCCCTGAGATCATGATGGGACTACATGGGTGGGAGATCGAGTGACAAGGTGTGTGCGCGATAGAAGATGCCCGAGAGATATCGAGATAGGCGTATGGATGGAAGGAGACAATACGTGTGTTCTCGATGGCTAGTAAGAGATAATCATACTTAGGAGGGGGAGTGCTTGCGCCTATGGCCTGTTTGGATACTCTAACTCAGTTAGAGGTTAGAGTTAGATTCTAACCTGAACTAACTCTAAGTAAAGAGGTGTTTGGATGGCAGGGTTAGATGGAGCGCGGATACGGCGAGGCACCTTCACGGGCGGTGCAAGAGGGAGGGAGGGAGAGGACGAGAAGCTTCGAGGAAGTGGGGAGGATCTGCATGGGAGAGCGAGAGAAAAAAGTGTTTATTAGTGGTCTCGAGAAGAACTAACCCAAATAAGCACCTCTTGGATGGGTTAGTTTTTTTGGATGGGTTAGATGCATCTAACCTACACTAACCCTCCTATTTGGATCTTTTTGGGTTAGTTGACTCCAAACTAACCCAAACTAACTATAACCCATGGATCCAAACAGAGCCTATGATGGAGTGAGGGATTATGGTACTTAGGGGGGTGCGTGTCACATGGAGAGAGAACAAGGGCGGAGAGTGTTGGATGGGTCTATATGTATAGCGCGAGCGAGACATGTGTATGTGTGAACCAGGGAGATATAAGGCCTGTTTGGCTTGCGTCGTGAGCATCTTTTGCATGGCCTGGGGTTGTGGCTGGATTTCATGCACACTTGTTTGGTTGCTACCCTGTGAAAAAGAAAGCCCGCCTGGGCTGGGTTCCCTTGCACTTTAATTAGCTTTGGCTGAACTCCGGACAACGCAAGTAGCCTAGCCCAAGCGATCGATTTGAACACTGGCCGTGCTCAGTCGTATGCGGCGAGGCTAACAACAACATGGATGGATATTAGCATTAAATAATTGATGCATGGATTGATTGATGGGGCGTTGATGCTTTGCTGGCCTGGGCATGAACCAAACGCTTGAAGACCACACAAGCTGGCCAGCAGAAATATTTTACATCTCACGTCCACACCAGCTCATACCGTCCATCAAGGCATGAGGTCAGTCACGAACCAAACTGACCAATAAAGTTTGAGAGAGATTGAGGAGCCCGATAAGGCTGAGTGGTGCGTCGAGATAGCTGAGAGGGGAAAGAGATATTCCATCCGCTCGATAATGCAAAGCATGTAAATTTTTAGAAGTCAAACTTTGGAAACTTTGATCAGGTTTACGCAAATGTTATTTATATCTACAATACCAAAGATACATCATACAAAACTACATCTCATGGTGAATCTAATGGTATATGTTTGTCGTACTAGATGTAATTCTTTTCTCCACGTACATGGTCAAACTTTGTGATGTTTGACTTTTCAATAAATCTATGTGCTATGGACGGAGGTGAGTGCCTCAGTCGAGACAGATCAAGTGCGTGTGAAGGAGAATTAGTAAGTGTGCAAAAAGAGTATGTGTGTGAAAGAGAAAGTGACAACAAACAATAAATTACAGAGAGTGTGTGTTTTTTGTTTCTTATGCGAACATATCACGCATGCAACTCCGAGATGGAAAAGCAAGGCGAGGAGGTACACGAAGATAGCTAGTGTGTGATTGTTTGCAACGGAGAGAGACACCCCTATAGCACATGTCCAATAGAGGTCGGCCAACAAGGAAAAAGGTCGAGAGGGACACATGGATGGCATGGGCGCATGGGGATGGAGAGAGGTGTGTTTGTGATAGAGAGATCCCTCGAGATCGTGAGGGACTATATGGGTGGGAGATCGAGGAGTGCGTCTGACATAGAAAGATGCCCCGAGAGAAATCGAGATAGACCATGCACATGTTTGTGATGGAGACTAAGATTAGCTAGTCATATACATATAGGGGGGACTGCGTGTGCCTACAATTGAGTGAGAGACTATCATACTTGGCTAGCTGGGCATGAGATTGTGTGTGTGTGTGCGTGTGAGATGGAGAGAGAACGATGGAGAGAGATTGAGTTTTAGATGGGCCTATCGAGTGCGAGTGAGATATGCATGTGTATGTGTGACCCAGGTGGATGGAGAGTTTGAGAGAGGGGGGAAGAGCTCCGAGACGACATAGTGGTGCGTGAGAGAGTTACGGGCAAAGAGCCAAGGAATTTGTGTGCATACGATGAGTGCACCCAAGATATCTAGCTTGGACTAGCTAGAGTATCATACATAGTGTGCGAGAGAGACCTATAGATGGTGTATATATGATTGCGGACTAGAAAGACCCCCCCCCCACACACACACACAGAGAGAGAGAGAAAGAGAAAGGGAGAGGGACCAACAAGGTTTTTGTGTCGGATGCGTGCGACAGAATTGAAGATTGTCGGCGAGAGAGTGAGAGAGAGAGAGAGAACAGGAGTCCGGGAGAGGGGGAGGTCGCGTTTTATGCATCAAAGACTGATATAAACTTGCATTCAAATATTTAAATTGGAGACCATGTTGTCTGCAATCCACACATGAACGGATATATGCGTATATCAAACAAGTTCATTAATTTGACTTTCAACATGTTCATGGAGTACTATAATACTGTACAACATGCTACTCGATTGAGGTGTTCAATTTTGGATTTAGTTCACTATTTTGACCTCTTGAGCGAGCTAGTTCATTGAATCGAGATATTTCATTTTGGGTTTGATTCGCTTTTGAGTGGGTCAACTATTTGTCATATAGTAAATCACTAGCAACGAGCATGTAAAACACATTACTCCCGAGCATCATCTCTCCATCTAAAAAGAAGTGGCAAGCTAATATTTCAAAATTTGATTCAATCGACTTGGTAAGGTAGACGTGATGCTCGTTCTCCCAAAATTTGAGCGAACCGTTAAACATCCTCTCTCTTTCGGTGGAATTAGCCGAGCAAATAAATGGGAGACGCGAAATTACCGTCCTATGTGGGACATGCATCAATTGGCCAGTTGTACATCGAGGGTAGGTTCGTAACTTCATCCAAGCGCGCCTTCTCCTCGGCCGAAATGACATGTGCCGAATAATTCATAAACCATGGTCGGCACAACACGCTCTCCTCGCCCGAAATAGCTTTCGCCCACTATTTCAAAACACGCTCTCCTCGCCCGAATTCGCTCGCGCCCACTATAGTTCAAAACACGCCCTCCTGCTTGAAATCGCTCCGCCCACTATTTGGGGAGAAGCAAAGTTACTCTATATCCCGACCCTCGAGACACAGACCCAAGCCGAGAAGCCTATAGGCAAGGGTAGAATGTAACTCCCCTCACATTTCGACAAATGCGTCCATAAGACATGGTTCCACTCCTCCCAATCCCCCCCCGCCCCATTCATACCTCGTGGGCGCTAAATCACCTTCTCCCGGAAGCTCCTTCTCCCGAGCCGAAACCTCAGCCCCACCTCCATGGCGCCCCACCGCACCAATTTCACAGCCGCCCTCCTCCCTAATGCCGGAGACGCTGTCCAATTGCCGTCGTGCACTGGGCCGTGTGCCTCTTACTCCATGCTGCTGGTGCTACCTCGATGACGGCCGCGTGAACCGTACCGGAGCCGATTCACCCCCGCCGTTGTTCACGACGCCGGAGCGGCTCCAACTTCGGATCCGTCCAGAGTCCTGTCGCTGTTTCTGCGTAGCCGTCGACCGTCGCGACATTGCTCTTTCCCTGCCACCGGTCACCACCGCAACCGCGCCGGCCTCACTGACTCGGCAGCTGGACCTGCCTACTTCACCATGCCGCCAGATAGGTCGCACCCTCATCTGAAATCACTTTATTTAGGCGTCAGTTGTCTGAATTTTTATTCTGGGCCAATCGATTCCCAATGGGAAGCAGCACCCCTCGAGGCGGCGGAGCTCCTAGGCTGCCGGTTGGCTGGTGTCTAACGTAAGGGTGAGGGGCCGCAAGTTCACCGTAGAAGCAGCGCTTAGATGGCTATCTTTTAGAGTTGCGTGGGTTGAAGGTACTGCCGCTGCCAGATCTGGATGACGGGGAGTCTTTTTGGATTGGCCCGGGGGCGGCGCAACCACGGCAGTGCAGTGGGGCGGGGAGTGGGGTTTTGGACGGGGCCACGGACGGCGGAGGCAGGCTGCTCTGCCGTTGGTCGCTGGCTCTTCAGGGAAGATTCCGAACAGTGTCAGCCGGGAGGCACAAGACGGCCATCAAGCCATCCGCGAGATCGGACAATACCAAAATAAAATAAAATCGTGTGACCCCAATTTAGTCTTGATCAACAGACGTGTGACCACTCTCGTACCTTCTTTGTTGATCTCTTAGTGTATTTCTTGATCAAAGAGATATGTCGTTCTTAACTTTATCGTTATCTGCATCTTGGACACACCGTCTTCCGACTCACCGCAGCTGCTCCAACAAGGGAAGCATACACCGAAGGGAGCTATAGTCCCCCTCAACAGTTCCTCGCATCGAATGCGCATGTTCGACATGGACAGCCACAACAACCGCAGGGCCATCGACAAGTCAAGACATGATGCTCACTCCTATGGATGGCAGCCGATAGGTTGTACCCTCATCTTACTTGTGTGCAACATTTATGGCTTTGTTATTAATCTAAGCACAGAAAATAGATCATCACATTTCACTGTATATTCATGCTGATCTCTTACGGGTCTTGTTCAGGAGTTCACGTTGTTCCACAGTTCAGCTAAGATACTTGTTCTTTAGGTAACATTGTTCCATAGTTATCATCCATCAGCCAATGCTATCCCACAGGCTGGTGATTATAGTATTATACCACTTCTAGTATTACCTATGTTGTTCTTCAATACTTTTGTGTGCCATCTAGTTAATCTTGAGTACAAACGATACATATTCTGTAGCTTTCATCCGTGTTCTCCCTTTAGTTTATGAGACCTGTTGCTGCTAGTTAACCCCAGTCCTACTATTTATGTCGTCTCCTACAGGCACTCATTTACATAAATCTAACTACTAGTTGTCTTCCATGCATGTCGATATAATTGCACACACCGATATATCCACAAGAACCTCACGGAGCAATGTAAAGGCCAATAAACTTGATGTCAATGATACCCAATATGATGGAACATGTAAAGGCAGTTCTTCGAAGACTTGCGTAAAGATGATGAATCCTCTTCACCCCACAAGGTCCTTGCTCTAACTTGGCCTGTGATATGGGTACAACATGCATATAATGTCCCGGAGTGTATCTACTCTGTTGCAATGCCATGTGCTTAGCATGCTGATCATGCATGTAAATATGTCATGCCTTCCTGTTTTTCAAGACCTATTCCATTCATGATAACATGTTTTCAAATTCAAGCATTGTCATTCTACTCTATCACAATGCCATCTGCTTAATTTGGACATCATGCTTCGAATATCTTATGCATTGTTATTCATCAAGATGTACTTCATCCGTCGCCATACCATGTTTTTTTACTTTGAAGTGTTGTTCTAGTGCTGCTGCAATGCCATCTTATTTTCCCAATCATACACGTATGTTGCCTTGGTTATTTTTGTACGTATTCCGCTAGCATATAGTTTTACATTCAACTAGTTTTTTTGCTGTGTTGTCATGTCGTATCCCTAGCTCTTACACCATACTCCTCCGTCCGGATTACATGTTGTCGAAATGGATAAAAAGGATGTATCTAGAACTGAAATACGCCTAGACCCATCCATTTTTTTCCGGATGGAGGAATACATGTCAATATGTCATGCCTTTCTATTCTTCAAGACCTATTCCATCTCTCTTGTTGTGCATGTTTTATAATTAAAGCACCATTCTTCTATACAAGGCATGCAAGGGAAGACGACTATGTTAGAATCAAGGGTTACAAACAAGGCCTTTGCAAAAGATCCAAACTCCAGAGATAATAAACCAACTCCAGTTTTTATAGATATCGCTCCAAAGACAGAGAAACCCAACTCCTACGATAATAAGCGATTCCAGTGGCCAAAGAACTAGTCCGCTCAATCGAGCAAAATATGTCAACTCAATTCTAAGAAGCGTGTGTATCCTTGCATCATGAAATTTTATAGCATGCTGATCATATTTTCTACATGTTTCTTACCCATCTCTCTTTTAGAAAATAAGCTTAACAGATAGAAGAATTTCTGCAATGGTATCGCTTATGAGGAAAGATTCTTGCAGGAATTCTCTCGTGCTCAATGTAGATGTAAGTACTGTTGTATATCACTATATTTTTACATCAGCATGTATTTTGTTAATCGGCGTGAATCCAACCTTTATCTGATCTAAATTTAGTTGTAGCAAAATGTATGATTAAAGGCCACAGTGTTGATTTTTGTAAGGAAAACTGCCTGGTAGTTTTGCATCCTGAGCTCATGAGTGTACTATCTCATATCAGTGGGTTTGAATACTTTGGTTCTGCACTAGGTTTTTCAGTGTTTTTTTTTACTGTGTTGTCTTGTTGTATCCCTTGCTCTTACATCATACTCCCTCCGTCCGGATTAAATGTCGCAGAAATGGATAAAACTGGATGTATCTAGAACTGAAATACGCCTAGACCCGTCCATCTATTTCCGGATGGAGGGAATACATGTCAATATGTCATGCCTTTCTATTCTTCAAGACCTATTCCATCTCTCGCAGTAGCATGTTTTATAACTGAATCACCATTCTTCTATATAAGGCATGCAAGGGAAGACGGCTCTGTTAGAATCAAGGGTTATAAACCAGGTCTTTGCAAAAGATCCAAACGCCAAGAGATAATAAACCAACTCCATTTTTCATAGATACCGCTCCAAAGACAGAGAAACCCAACTCCCAATCGATAATAAGCAGATTCCAAAGGCCAAAGAACTAGTCCGCTCGATCCAAAGAAAAGAATGTCAACTCCATTCTAAGAAGCGTGTGTATCCTCGCATCATGAAATTTTATAGCATTCGATTATATTTTCTACATGTTTCTTACCCATCTCTCTTTTAGAAAATAAGGTTAAACGATAGAAGACTTCCTCCATTGGGATCGTATTCGAGGAAAATATCTTGTTAATCGGCGTGAATCTAACCTTTATCTGATCTAAAAAATTTACATCAACATGTATTTTGTTAATCAGCGTGAATCAAACCTTTATCTGATCTAAAATTAGTTGTAGCAAAATGTTAAAGGCGCTAATGTTGATTTTTGTAAGGAAAATTGCCTGGTAGTTTTGCATACTGAGCTGCATGAATGTACTATCTCATATCACGCACATTATGAATTGTAGTGCTTCTCTGTTGCCCATTCATTCATTGTGTCAATGTTGCTTTCGTACTACCTTACGGCTGATGATAGCTGTGCCATATTGTGTTAATTTGGTGTAGGCTACTTGCCCAAACGCTCGTTGTGTCAATGTTGCTTTCCTATTATCCGACTTGGCCAATGATAGCAATGCTAGTGTGTTAATTTTGTGCAGGTGTCAAGATAAGAAGACAAACTCTGAAAACAGCAAGGCAACCCCATTGTTTCTTTCCAAGAAATCTATGCCGTAATATGGCAATAACTCATGATTAATCTGTTTGGTTCCCGTCCTAATTTATGTTATGATGCAATGGTCGAGACACTCTTCACTATCAATAATACAAGCCTCGCCAAAATCGCCATCTGAATCTGCTCAAGATCCTCCGCCTCGAATGCAACGGAATAAATGTATGTTTGTGAACCAATTAATGGTTGAAGCAATGATGAAAATGGTGGATGAATCGAGAGGTGCAGAGTCGTATGCACACAACAACCGATCAATGTTTTCAGAGAAAGTGTAGCAAAGGTAAAGAACTTTCCAACATGCTTATGGGCGCCATCTGTCTGAGGTTGCGAGATTGTGACGTTGTAGATGGTTAGGTTCTGCTTATTTATTTGCACCGCATCAATCTTTGATTGCCCAAAGGATGTAATTTCTGTAGTATATGCCGGATGTGCAACGTTATTCCTCGTATGCCGTACCTTTGCATGATCGGTTTTGGTCCTGTGCATAATTGCTTGTCGTAATGGGCTCAAATTATCTAATTTGGCCTAAAGACATGTAGGAACTTTTGTGGTCCCATTAAGTTAATGGGCCGTTACTAGGCCGAAAGTTAATTGTCAGCCCTCTTACCTCCCGGGTCGTTAACAGGCCGACATCGAAGTGGGCAACAGGTGGCCCCAGATTATTTCACGGGTCGTTAACAGGCCGTTGCTAAGTTTGGGCTACATATGGCCCAACTATACTGTAGGCCTTTAGCAGGCCGAAAGAGACAGCGGGCTTGTACTGGACCATGAAGACCATGGGCCGCTAAGAGGCCGAAAGTCAAGTCGTATTGTAAATGGCCCAACTGTGTTGTGGGCCTTTAGCAGGCCGAAATAGAAATTGGGCTGGTATTGGACCATGAAGGGCATGGGCCGTTAAGGGCCAAAACTAAGGTCCGACTACAAATGGCCCAACTCATTTATGGTCTGTTAACAGGCCGAAAGTCACACAGGGCCGGGAATTGGCCCAACACTTAAATGGGTCGCTAAAAGGCCAAAACTCAGGTCCGACTAAAAATGGCCCAACTAATTTATGGGCCGTCAACAGGCTGAAAGTGACACCGGGCTAGAAAATTGGCCTAACACTTAAATGGGCCGCTAAAAGGCCGAAACTTAGGTCCGACAACAAATGGCCCATCAGATTTATGGGCCGTCAACAGGCTGAAAGACACACCGGGCCGGAAACTAGCCCAACATTTAAATGGGTCGCTAAAAGGCTGAAAGATGTACATCCTGAAAATTGGCCCATCCATTAAACGGGCCGTTAACAGGCCGAAATCTCATCGGGCCGATATTGAGCCCAGATATATAGCGGGCTGTTAACGGGCTCGAACTGACGATGGGCTGCAATGGTGTCAAATCTTTAACGGGCCGTTGACGGGCCGAATTGGCTCATCTCGTATGGGTCGTGGGCTTAAATGGACCTGACACAAGTAGGCCTTATATGGGCTGGCCTGCTAATTTTTACTGGGCCGGCCTTTTCACGTGAATGGGCCTCTGTTGGGCGTGCCACGGTCGACGCATCATAGGCGCCTTCCGTCCAATGAGTGGATGACATCTGTCCCAACGGTGAGCCGACACGCAGTTTCCTCCAGCCAATGATGATTTTACACGTGGAAAATCCCCATTGGTCGGGCTGTTAACGGGTTATCGGATCCAAAACCCGACCCGATAGCTTAACGCGCTCCATTACGGTGGATGCCACGTGTCGGTCACCCTTGACGAAAGCACTTCGTGACGCGCGATTTATCGTCATGGAAGTGGACACTTCGTGATGATAATTTTGGTAATGTCATGGAACACTTCTACTACAAAGACGGTATGACTATCTTGATTACGCATAAATTTGTCATGGATGTACATGCATGACAAAAACGCGACCTATTGTGACAAACACGTATCATCACGGTAGTGTATTTTTTTGTAGTGATATTAAAGCGCCATTCGGCGGGAGTATGGCATATGTTGTTACCTTCGCCGCCCATGGCTACCGTGCGGCAAATGACCGAGAAGAGGCGGCGGGAGGGAATGAATGCAGCTATCGTTTGGGTTCGCCTTCCCGCTTAAATAAATGCGCAGCATCACGTGTACCAGCTGGTGCACAAATTGTAACATACTCGTGTTTCGCTTAAGTGGGCGCCACGTGGCGGTGTGTGTGTGTGAGAGAGAGATTAGAGACAGAGTGCGTGTGTGCGACTCTCTACTCTTCGGACATGTACTCAACCTTTTGCATCGGGATATAAGTATAATGGTATTTACTTTAGCTAGTGATTTACGTGGCCATGTTAACGTGGTTGTGTCAAAAAAATGTCACTTCCTGCTCGTGATTTGCGTTATATAATTACAAGCAAGATTCTCGTGCATTGCACGGAACATCAATATGCATTTTTTTTACAAAACACCTGTTGTGATTGACCCATGCAGGAGTAATCCCATGTGTAAAAACTAATGATATCTCGAGAATTTTATAGGAAAACTGGTATCTCGAGAATGTCATCGAAAAAATGAAAGATGAGAGATAAGGCGAGGAGGAGTGGAGCGTGGTGGTGATTGGTGGTCAGAATGGGCGGAGGCATGGGGATGGACGGCGCCGGCAGGCGGCAGCGGCCACCATGCATGCTAGATTGTTCCAGAGACTTATTCCTTTTTTAATTGCTGAGCAATGAGGTTGCGGGAGATAATGATGTGGAGAGATGTGCGGTATCTTTGTAAAATTATCATAGTTTGCTTTCTATCCTTCGATATAGATCATACGGTCTCAGATTACAAGATGGCAGGCACACCATCATCGCCAACTCATTTTTTTATAAGGGTACAAATGATAAGTTTGCTGACTACTAAAGTAAAGTGGAATTTGTCCATGTTATGCAAGTAAATAAAGGTGATTGTTTATCATATGGGTAAGGTTGGATGAAGGGTGGTAGGAACAAATGCTCCGCCTAGAGCATGTGTGTGTGAGATGGAGTCTTTGTGTGTGTGTGGGGTGTGTGTGTGTGTGTGTGTGTGTGTGTGTGTGAGAGAGAGAGAGAGAGAGAGAGAGAGAGATGGAGTCTTAGTTTGTGTGTGTGTGTGAGAGAGAGAGAGGGATGGAGTCTAAGTGTGTGTGGGGGGGTGCGTGCGTGTGTGTGTGTGTGTTTGTATGTGTGTGAGAGAGAGAGAGATGGAGTCTTAGTGTGTGGGGGGTGCGTGCGTGTGTGTGTGTGTGTGTGTGTGTGTCGCGGGGTCCTCTGTGGCGGATGTAATTTAGTGTGCATGGCTTCATCATAGAGAGGTGATGTGTATGGCAGAGGCCACCAACGATGGGGTGCGAGAGAGAAAATGCCCGTAGAGAGGGAAGAGAAGGTGCGTGCACGTGCGAGGAGTCGACATCGAGAGAACGTGTTTGTTCGAGAGACACCGAGGAAGACTACTATATATCGAAGGTGCATATGTAGGCGGGAATTAAACAAAGGGATGGTCTTATTGGTTTCGGGGATATAGGGGAAGAGTGATAGGCGCGGGGTAGCTAGAAGGAGATTGTTAAGTGTGAGTGTGTGTTTTACCCATCCAGGCGGAAGTTATGTGCACAAAAGAGGAGAACGATTCGATGTGGCGTTAGATTGAGGGTAATTAACTACGTATGGAGACATAGACCTTGAACGTGCATGTGTGAGAGGTATACATGTATACGTGGGATGTGTGTGTGTGTGCCAAGATGATCGAGATAAAGAAAGAAGACATAAGTCATAAGATCAACGACATGGGAGAGACGGATCGGTATGACAATATGCATGCATGTGAGAATGCAGGGAAGAAGGCCTGACAATTGAGCATGTGTTTTTGTCTTTAAGAGATAGTGGCGTGGGCTGGAGCATGCATCTATGGCGAGCAGAGGGGGTGAGGCGCAACGATTGTGCAAAAGAGATCAACCTATAAATGCATATGTATGGAGAGACATATATAGTGTGGGTGATAGGAAGCAAGACTCCGTGCGAGAAAGAAATGTTGACAGAGAAATTACAGATAGATACAGAGATGGAGATGCTAGCTAGAGGTACATCCGCTAGTTTGGGTGTTGGAGATGACCGCCAGGTGGTTCAAAGGGTGAAGTTATATATGTGTGTGAGAGGGCACTTGAGTGCATGTAGAGAGAAACATATGTAGTGTGCGTGATAGGAATCAAGAGTGGGGGCTAGAAAGAAGGTTGATGGAGAAACAGATAAATAGAAAGATAAAGAGGCTAGCTAGTGTGCGTTAGAGATAGGAGTCGAGCGGATCAGAAGGCTGGGTTATGTGTGTGGGTGTGAGAGAGATAGAGAGAGGGTGCATGTGAGTCACATACAAACAGATATCAGAGAGAAATGAGATCCAGAGAGACGGGGTTTTGTGTCTGCGAGAGAGAAAGATATTTCACAACGAGAGTGATAGCTAGAGAGACGTATGAGGGAACGCAAGATATCTCTAGGGAGAGAGGGTGTGTATGAGCGACATACAAGAGAACAATGGAGAAATATGAGACCACGGGAGACAGAGTTTGTGTTTGTGTGTGAGAAAGAGATATTGAAGAGGAAGAGTCGTAGGTTCTCATATCTAAGGAGCGAAAGACATCTCTGTATGAGGGGTGTGCGAGTGGCACACATGGGAATATTAGAGAGAAATGAGACCCCGGGAGACAAAGTTTTGTGTTTGTGTGAGAGAAAGAGATTCCACATGGAGAATCATAGTTAGAGACACATAGCAGGGAGCGAGATATACTTAGAGAGAGATAGAGTGATGAAGGTCGAGGGAGAGAGTACCGTTAGTGTGTTACGAAGATAAAAGATCATTGTTGACATATAGGTAGCACGAGAGATACCTGAGAGACGATCAACGCGTATAGGTCCAGAGAGATAGTCCTATATAAGCATGAGTGAAAGCTATATGAGACGAATATCTGGATTAAAGGGGATTCAAATATTTAAACTGGAGATCACGACATCGATAATATCATAACGCAAATTGGTGCATCAAACATGCATATTCATTTGAAGTTGGGCACACGTGTAATGTTATATAGTTTATCAATATTGGTGATCCATAGATTCTTCAATTACAAACAATGCATGGTTTATATGCAATTAATGTCTAAACGGGATTACACTACATGTTGCGTGTGTTGAACACATTATACATGTTTGAGAAGTTAAAAAAAAACCGCATGAAACACACATTAATTGGAGACAGTTAGCGAGGAATGCATACATTGGATTTCAACATAAAGTGGTTTCAAATATTTGAAAATCCAAATTGATGGATACAACCTTATGAATCTGAGATCATGCCATTTGTAAACCATATTTATGTATAAATGATGTTGTGCTTTTGAAAGTATATATAAAAAATGATGTATATAGAATGTAATTCCAATTGAAAATGGATCCCGCCCGAAAAAAGAGAGAATACAAACGGGATTCGAATTGAGTTGGCACGGTAAACATGCACTCTGCAAAATTTGAATGAAGCGGGAAAAGTCGCAGTAACCGCCCGAAACCAAAATCTGCGAGATGGAAATCACTACTGCCTATCCCTGCCACGCAAAGCCTATCTGCAAAATTTGAATTGAGTTGGCACGGTAAACATGCACTCTGCAAAATTTGAATGAAGCGGGAAAAGTCGCAGTAACCGCCCGAAACCAAAATCTGCGAGATGGAAATCACTACTGCCTATCCCTGCCACGCAAAGCCTATCTGCTGGATTTCTATAGGTTTTGATAGGGGTAGGTTGGTAATTTCACCCAAACGTGACGTAACCGCCTCTCACCCGGATTCATACACGGTGGGCGCCAAAACACAGTGTGTCCTCGGCCGAAATCGACTCCCTCCCCGATTCATATTCATACACGGTGGGCGCCAAAAACAAACTCTCGTCGGCAAATATTTGGTGTATGCGAGATTACCGTCCTATCCCCAACCGACTAATGTTGTTGTGATGTAGTAGGAATTTGAAACGGGGGCTAAGTTTGTAAATTTCCTCGCATTTGAGACAAGCGCGCCCTGAATACATGGTTCCCCCCTTCCTCTCTACCTCCATTTTCCCCATTCATACTCCGTGGGCGCCAAAACACCCTCTCCACCCCACTCTCCTCCGTCTGCCGCCGTCCGCCACCCCATCCACCGCCGTCCTCCTCCACCATGCCGGAGCTGATACCCCGACACTGTCGTCCATTACAAGAGATCGACCTCTCTCATCCACCCTTCGGACCGGGATCCTTGCATCACGTCCTCTCGCTTCATCCCCGCCGTCGTCCACCTTGCCAGCGCCGCTCCTACGACCGTCTCGTCCACCACGCCCCGCCGCCACCGTCTACCCTCCTAGATCTACTTCCACGCCGCCGACAGCCATCGCTACCGCAGCACCGTGAAATTCTCAGCAGATGCATACACGGCGCCGCACTGTAGGCGGTACTTTTCAGATCTGCTCAACTTATTTATCGCAGCAAGAAAATAGATCGCCACCGCTTTACTCGATTTCTTGTCTTGGTTGCGGTTGCCTTTGTCCGGTTTGCACATTCAGATCCGCCATGGCACGCCAACACTATACTCCCAATGCTTATGGTTTTCCCTTTATATTCCACACTAGTTAAATCATAGTAGACTAGATTTCAAAATTGGGTCATTCGATTTTTCAGAGCTCACGGAGTTCGGCTTGTGCGATCAAGGTGCTCGGGTGGTTGTGGGGCCTCGCCGAACGAAGAAAACTCGACCCGGTGGGGTTGGGGCGGGTGGGGGTGGGGTGGTGGAGGAACACAGTGGTGGGGGCGGTGGTCCGCCGGCAGCCCGCAAGGACGCTCTGTATGGGAAGAATCGAGACGAGGAAGAAGAAGGGTTAGGAGACGAGGATCTTCATCCAACCGCTGAAATGGTCGAGACAGCCGGGAGTTGCATTCTTAATGCGCCTGGTTCATCATGTGTGGGCACCATGCAACCAACATTTTATTATCCAAAATCTGCTTGCTCTTCTTTACCATGTTCGATAGAGCTGGCCTCAGACGTGATCGATAGGCTTTCAATTACTAGCGGCAATACAACACCGTATTTTCAAGCCAGTTCCACTTTCCCGATTTATATATCGTGGTTATGGTGTACCCTATTATGTACACTATGATCTGCCTAGTTGTCTGTGTGCTCTTGTTATCATGGTTTGGCAATAAACTCTCTATACAGTATATTATGAACCTATCACCTTCCAGCTATCCTTACTTATGGAGCCTATTTTTTGTGTACTTGTGCCTGATTATATAAATGCACGCACCATATTACAACACACATGAGCTCTCTCATCAGAATCCAGTGATAGCACATAAGTGTTTACAGGGGCGCCCCTATATTAGAATATCATCTGCATTACAAAGATAATCTCATAACTATTTATGTTTTCATGGTTCTCAGATATTATATGCAATTACAGTGAATATCAGAATCCACGCATCAGAAGAATATTGTGGAACACTGCAATGACTTACAAAATTGGCACCAAGGCATTGAGTGCCATTCTGGAAGCAATGAAACTCGTACGCTCCCCACCTGTTGATTCTTGTTCAGAATATCATCCTAATGACTATTCTAACCTCAAGGAGTCAAAGGCAGATGGCTTGTCATGTTCACCCATCAAGGTGCCTGTTCTAATTTGGCAAGGTTTTATTGATTGCGCGTATCTTGCGTATGTTGTCTTGCATTTCTTATACTTTGTCGCACCGCCATCTGCTTAGTTTACTCATCATATAACTCGAGATGCCATGCCCATCCATTATCAATACATATTCCATCTCACATCATACCATGTTTTTCACTCAAATGCTGTTCTTGTGCATCGACATCAAAAGGAAGAGGGTGATTGCCGAACTTGAAAGAGCACCAAAGAAAGTCCTTGAAAATGTGTGGTGCCGAGAAATCGACAATACTTCCACTTATATTGGTTGTACAACCAAAGGACACAAAACATAGGACCGACTCTAGCAGACTGTACCCATACTTCACCGCCACACCACTAGCCCCACCACACAGACCTGCACTCCAAAAAAGGTATATCGATTTCATTTGCCATAGCACCACCGTATTCACGTAAAAATCCCACTCCAAAAAAAAGTACAAGAAGTCCACCGCCGAAGACCTATCCCAACTGCAGAGACGGCCAATTCTCGCAGATTGGAACCCCATTCCATTTATTCCCAGTTTAAAAGACAATGCTTTCAATGTTGTTAGGGACTACGTGCATATATTCCCATCATGGGAAGATTATAGTGAAGACAACACCATTTTCACATCTTCCTGTCCAACTTACGTGTAAGTGCTATTATTCATGGTTATTATTTTCCTGTTTTCTGCTGATCGAACACATCAATGTTTTACATTACATTGTTGTAACTAGGCGAGGGTCAATCTGGATAGTCATGAAGAGTAAAGATTGCTTGTGCTTTTCAAGGAAGCATTGCAGCAGTATCGGTGTTACCTGAGGAAATCACACTTTGATGGCAAGTCTATAAACGAATTTCAGGTGAAGTCTCCTGTGCTAAATTTAGAAGACATTGAATGGAAAAACCTTGTTATGCACTAGTCTCGTTCCCAGGATGAGGTACTGTCTATGAAATCACATGACAATTTGAACTTCTACTTTTCCACATGTGCCTTACGGATCTTTTTTGCAGGAAATCTGCTCGAAGAAGAATTCCAGTTTGAAAAGAACGACAGGATATCGCAAATATGCTGCCCGCTGCTTTGCTCTTGTTAGTACCTGTTGTCCTGTATCACTGTACTTGCATACATACCTGGTTCATTATGTGACAGCAATATGCATGATAGCTTGTGTGACGCCCTCGATTCAATCGTACACTAATCATGCACGCAAATGTGTACGATCAAGATCAAGGACTCACGGGAAGATATAACAACACAACTCTAGACACAAATTAAAATAATACAAGCTTTATGTTACAAGCCGTGGGCCTCGAGGGCTCGAATACATAAGCTCGAATACACAAGAGTCGGGCCGAAGCAACAATATCTGAGTACGGACATGAGTTAGACAAGTTTGCCTTAAGAAGGCTAGCACCAAAAAGCAGCAACGATCGAAAAGGCAAGGCCTCCTGCTTGGGAGCCTCCTAACTACTCCTGGTCGTCGACGGCCTCCAAAAAGTAGTAGGTACCCTCGGGGTAGTAGTAGTCGCTGGTGGTGTCGTCTGGATCCTAGGCTCCACCATCTGTTGCGACAACCGTAAAGAAGAAAGAAGGGGAAAAGGGAAGCAAAGCAACCGTGAGTACTCATCCAAAGTACTCGCAAGCAAGGATCTACGCTACATATGCAACATTATCAAAGGAAGGCAGTATATGTGGACCGGGCTGCAGTAAATGCCGTAATAGAGAGAAGGCCTAGTCCTATCGAAGACTAGCATCTTCTCGAAACCACCATCTTGCAAAGAACCGGAAGGAGTAGAGTAGCATAAAGTAAAGTAGTAGTAGTGTTATCAACCTTGACCGGAGATCCTTTCTCGACTCCCTGCGAGAAAGCAATCCCAGAGCCATACTATCCAGTTATCATCAAAATCCATTTCTCATCACCATCCAATTCTCATCACAAGTATCCAGTTCTAGTTGTATCGATCGGGATACAACTCCAAGTGTCCGCTACCGTGAGGACAGGCTATCGACAGATGTTTTCTTCCCTGCAGGGTGCACCAACTTACCCACCACGCCGCTTAACTCCGGCGGACACACTTTCCGTGGTCATGCCCGCCTCGCCAAACAATACGCCGCAACCCGACCTAGGCTTAATAGAGAGGTTGGCACGCCGGACTAAACCTATGCCCCGGGGTCATGGGCCATCTCCCGAGAACTCCTGCGCTATGCAGGGCGGCCGGTGAGCGACCTAGCTACCTCCTTCAACAAGGCAGCGCCACGCAGTCCAACCCGGCGCCGCCGCCGCTCGCCGACGCCTATTAAGCTTCGGCTGATGTATACGACGTGGAACGCCCATACTATGCCCACGTGATGGTTAGTGCTATCGTGCCGAGGCCCTCGGATCAAATATCCAAATCGTAGTGGATTAGGAACGCGCGGTAACAAGCAGAGACTCGCGAAGATGTGACCCGTTGCCCGTCTCGAGGACTTGCGACAAGGGCTAGGAATGCCCGCCACGCCTCGTAATTATCTCGCGGCACCCTCTAGGTCAACCCGCTCCACATCACTGCAATTAAGCTCGCGGGTACCCCTCAGGGTCGACCCGTCTTTCCAAGTAACAGGGGTAAAGTCCAAGTATCCGTGTGTCCAAACATGAAGGGGAAAACCCGAGGAATCACCCCCGATGAATTCCACTAGATGTAATCATCAAGGTGAACGTAAGAGGAATCACCCCCGAGGTTCACACTTGAGGGGTTGCACGACAGAGTCGTATCGGAAGTGGTTAAGGAGGAAATCACCCTCGATGACCACGACCGAATGACTACACTACAGGGTTAACATCAGAAGTGCTGAAGAGGTTCACCCTCGGTACTCGATAGTAACCCAATAGTGTTGAGCAACTAAGGGGAAAGTGATGTGCGGTGTCGGGGCCTGGTCTTCGGTCCCGTTGATCGGGTCTTCAATGATGAAGCAGGGGCAACAAGGACAAGGTGGGGGTCACTGATGGATCACTAGCCAACCTATACTAAGCAGTTTAGGATAAGCAGGTAGGTAACAATGAGCAGGTTACAAAAGCAGGCTATGCATCCGAATATGAGCAAACAATAACAGTAGAAAAATTTAATGCAAGCATGAGAGAATGGAATGGGCGATATCGGGATGATCAAAGGGGGGGCTTGCCTGGTTGCTCTGGCACGGAGGGGTCGTCGTCGACGTAGTCGATCACAGGGGCAGCATCGGTCTTGAAGGAAATATGCCCTAGAGGCAATAATAAAGTTATTATTTATTTCCTTATATCATGATAAATGTTTATTATTCATGCTAGAATTGTATTAACCGGAAACATAATACATGTGTGAATACATAGACAAACAGATAATCACTAGTATGCCTCTACTAGACTAGCTCATTAATCAAAGATGGTTATGTTTCCTAACCATAGACATGTGTTGTCATTTGATTAATGGGATCACATCATTAGGAGAATGATGTGATTGACATGACCCATTCCGTTAGCTTAGCACTTGATCGTTTAGTATATTGCTATTGCTTTCTTCATGACCTATACATGTTCCTGTAACTATGAGATTATGCAACTCCCGCCATCGGAGGAACACTTTGGTACTACCAAACGTCACAACGTAATCGGGTGATTATAAAGGAGTACTACAGGTGTCTCCAAAGGTACATGTTGGGTTGGCGTATTTCGAGATTAGGTTTTGTCACTACGATTGTCGGACAGGTATCTCTGGGCCTTCTCGGTAATACACATCAAATAAGCCTTGCAAGCATTGCAACTAATGAGTTAGTTGTGAGATGATGTATTACGGAACGAGTAAAGAGACTTACCGGTAACGAGATTGAACTAGGTATTGGATACCGACGATCGAATCTCGGGTAAGTAACATACCGATGACAAAGGGAACAACGATGTCGTTATGCGGTTTGACCGATAAAGATCTTCGAGAATATGTAGGAACCAATATGGGCATCCAGGTTCCGCTATTGGTTATTGACCGAGAATGGTTCTAGGTCATGTCTACATAGTTCTCGAACCCGTAGGGTCCGCACGCTTAACGCTTCGATGACAGTTTATTATGATTTTATAAGTTTTGATGTACCAAGGTTGTTCGAGTCCCGGATGAGATCACGGACATGACGAGGAGTCTCAAATGGTCGAGACATAAAGATTGATATATTGGAAGCCTATGTTTGACTTGGAAAGGTTCCGGATGAAAACAGGGCGTTATCGAACACCGGGGTTACGGAACCCCGGGGGTCAATGGGCCTTGATGGGCCATAGGAGAAGAGGAAGGTCCGGCCAGGGCAGGCCGCGCCCCCTCCCCTCTAGTCCGAATAGGACAAGGAGAGGGGGCGGCGCCTCTTCCCTCTTCCCTCCCCAATCCTAATCCAACTAGGAAGGGGGAGTCCTACTCCGTGGGAGTAGGACTCCTCAGCGCGCCTCCCTAGGGCCGGCCGCACCCCCTGCTCCTTTATATACGAGGCAGGGGGCACCCCAGACACACAAGTTGATCTACGGATCGCTCCTTAGCCGCAGTGCGGTGCCCCTCCACCATATTCCACTTCGGTCATATCGTCGCGGAGCTTAGGCGAAGCCCTGCGCCGTGAAGTCATATCGTCGCGAGCTTAGGCGAAGCCCTGCGTCGGTGGAGCATCATCATCGCCACCACGCCGTCGTCTTGACGGAACTCATCCCCGACGCTTTGCTGGATCGGAGCCCGGGATCGCCATCGAGCTGAACGGTGCGAACTCGGGAGGTGCCGTGACGTTCGGTACTTGGATCGGTCGGATCGTGAAGACGCACGACTACATCAACCGCATTGTTATAACGCTTCGCTTCGGGTCTCACGAGGGTATGTGGACAGACACTCTCCCTCTCGCTGCTATGCCATCACCATGGTCTTGCGTGTGCGTGGGAAATTTTTGAAATTACTCGCTCCCCAACAATGGCATCCGAGCCTGGTTTTATGCGTTGATGTCATATGCACGAGTAGAACACAAGTGAGTTGTGGGCGATATAAGTCATACTGCTTACCAGCATGTCATACTTTGGTTGGCGGTATTGTGAGATGAAGCGGCCGGACCGACATTACGCCAGACGCTTACGCGAGACTGGTTTCACCGCTTGAGCACTAGTTGCTTAAAGGTGACCGGCGGGTGTCTGTTTCTCTCACTTTAGTTGAACTGAGTGTGGCTCGCCGGTCCTTGCGAAGGTTAAAACAGCACCAACTTGACAAACTATCGCTGTGGTTTTGATGCGTAGGTAAGAACGGTTCTTGCTCAGCCCGTAGCAGCCACGTAAAACTTGCAACAACAAAGTAGAGGACGCCTAACTTGTTTTTGCAGGGCATGTTGTGATGTGATGTGGTCAAGACGTGATGCTATATTTTATTGTATGAGATGATCATGTTTTGTAACCGAGTTATCGGCAATCGGCAGGAGCCATATGGTTGTCGCTTATTGTATGAAATGCAAAAGCCATGTAATTGCTTTACTTTATCACTAAGCAGAGCGATAGTCGTAGAAGCAATAGTTGGCGAGACGACAACGATGCTACGATGGAGATCAAGGTGTCGCTACCGGTGACGATGGTGATCATGACGGTGCTTCGCGATGGAAATCACAAGCACAAGATGATGATGACCATATCATATCACTTATATTGATTGCATGTGATGTTTATCCTTTATGCATCTTATCTTGCTTTGATTGACGGTAGCATTATAAGATGATCTCTCACTAAAATTATCAAGAAGTTTTCTCCCCGAGTATGCACCGCTGCGAAAGTTCTTCGTCTTTGAGACACCACGTGCTGATCGGGTGTGATAGGCTCTACGCTCAAATACAACGGGTGCAAAACAGTTGCACACGCCGAATACTCAGGTTAAACTTGACGAGCCTAGCATATAACAGATATGGCCTCGAACACGGAGACCGAAAGGTCGAACGTGAATCATATAGTAGATATGATCAACATAGTGATGTTCACCATTGAAACTACTCCATCTCACGTGATGATCGGACATGGTTTAGTTGATTTGGATCACGTAATCACTTAGATAACTAGAGAGATGTCTATCTAAGTGGGAGTTTTTAATATGATTAATTAAACTTGAATTTATCATGAACTTAGTACCTGATAGTATTTTGCTTGTCTATGTTTACTGTAGATAGATGGCTCGTGTTGTTGTTCCGTTGAATTTTAATGCGTTCCTTGAGAAAGCAAAGTTGAAAGATGATGGTAGCAATTACGGACTGGGTCCGTAACTTGAGGATTATCCTCATTGCTGCACGTAAGAATTACGCCCCGGAAGCACCGCTGGGTGCCAGTGCCTGCTGCAGAGCAACACCGGTTGTGAACGTCTGGCGAGCAAAGCTGATGACTACTCTATAGTTCAGTGTGCCATGCTTTACGGCTTAGAACCGGGTCTTCAACGATGTTTTGAATGTCATGGAGCATATGAGATGTTCCAGGAGTTGAAGTTAATATTTCAAGCAAATGCCCGGATTGAGAGATATGAAGTCTCCAATAAGTTCTATAGCTGCAAGATGGAGGAGAATAGTTCTATCAGTGAACATATACTCAAAATGTCTGGGTATAATTGTTGGGGAACGTAGTAATTTCAAAAAATTTCCTACGCACACGCAAGACCATGGTGATGGCATAGCAACGAGGGGGGAGAGTGTCTGTCCACGCACTCGTGAGACCGAAAGCGGAAGCGTTATAACAACGCTGTTGATGTAGTCGACGCCTTCACGATCCGACCGATCCAAGCACCGAACGCACGGCACCTCCGAAGTTCAGCACACGCTCAGCTCGATGACGATCCCGGGCTCCGATCCAGCAAAGCGTCGGGATGAGTTCCGTCAAGACGACGGCGTGGTGACGATGATGATGCTCCACCGACGCAGGGCTTCGCTAAGCTCGCGACGATATGACTTCACCGGCGCAGGCTTTCCTAAGCTCCGCGACGATATGACCGAGGTGGAATATGGTGGAGGGGGGCACCGCACACGGCTAAGGAACGATCCGTAGATCAACTTGTGTGTCATGGGGTGCCCCCCTGCCCCCGTATATAAAGGAGCAAGGGGGGAGGTGGCCGGCCTAGGAGGAGGCGCACCAAGGGGGGAGTCCTACTCCCACCGGGAGTAGGACTCCCTCCTTTCCTTGTTGGAGGGGGAAAGAGGGGGAGAGAGGGGGAGAGGAGGAAGGGGTGCGGCCCCTCCCCCTAGTCCAATTCGGACTAGGCCATGGGGGGGCGCGCGGCCTACCTTAGGCAGCCCCTCTCTCTTTCCCTGGGGCCCAATAAGGCCCAATACTTCTCCCGGCGAATTCCCGTAACTCTCCGGTACTCGAATAATACCCAATCATTCGAACCTTTCCAACTCGAATATAGTCGTCCAATATATCAATCTTTACGTCTCGACCATTTCGAGACTCCTCGTCATGTCCCCGATCTCATCCGGGACTCGAACTCCTTCGGTACATCAAAACTCATAAACTCATAATATAACCGCATCGAAACCTTGCGTGCATGGACCCTACGGGTTCGAGAACTATGTAGACATGACCTAGAACTATTCTCGGTCAATAACCAATAGCGGGACCTGGATGCCCATATTGGCTCCTACATATTCTACGAAGATCTTTATCGGTCAAACCGCATAACAACATACTTTGTTCCCTTTGTCATCGGTATGTTACTTGCCCGAGATTCGATCGTCGGTATCCAATACCTAGTTCAATCTCGCTACGGCAAGTCTCTTTACTCGTCCGTAATACATCATCTCGCAACTAACTTATTAGTTGCAATGCTTGCAAGGCTTATATGATGTGTATTACCGAGAAGGCCCAGAGATACCTCTCCGACAATCGGAGTGACAAAACCTAATCTCGAATACGCCAACCCAACATGTACCTTTGGAGACACCTGTAGTACTCCTTTATAATCACCCGATTACGTTGTGACGCTTTGGTACTACCCAAAGTGTTCCTCCGTAAACGGAGTTGCATAATCTCATAGTTACGTGAACATGTATAAGTCATGAAGAAAGCAATAGCAACATACTAAACGATCAAGTGCTAGGCTAACGGAATGGGTCATGTCAATCAGATCATTCTCCTAATGATGTGATCCCGTTAATCAAATGACAACTCATGTCTATGGTTAGGAAACATAACCATCTTTGATTAACGAGCTAGTCAAGTAGAGGCATACTAGTGACACTGCTTGTCTATGTATTCACACATGTATTATGTTTCCGGTTAATACAATTCTAGCATGAATAATAAACATTTATCATGATATAAGGAAATAAATAATAACTTTATTATTGCCTCTAGGGCATATTTCCTTCAGCCTCCCACTTGCACTAGAGTCAATAATCTAGTTCACATCGCCATGTGATTTAACATCAATAGTTCACATCTATATGTGGTTAACACCCATAGTTCACATCGACATGTGACCAACACCCAAAGGGTTTACTAGAGTGAGTAATCTAGTTCACATCGCCATGTGATTAACACCCAAAGAGTACTAAGGTGTGATCATGTTTTGCTTGTGAGATAATTTTAGTCAACGGGTCTGTCACATTCAGAGCCGTAAGTATTTTGCAAATTTCTATGTCTACAATGCTCTGCACGGAGCTACTCTAGCTAATTGCTCCCACTTTCAATATGTATCCAGATTGAGACTCAGAGTCATCTAGATTAGTGTTTAAAACTTGCATCGACGTAACCCTTTACGACGAACCTTTTTCACTTCCATAATCGAGAAACTTATCCTTATTCTACTAAGGATAATTTTGACCGCTGTTCATTGATCTACTCCTAGATCACTATTGCACTCCCTTGCCAAGCTTAGTGGTAGGGTATGCAATAGATCCGTACACAGCATGACATACTTTATAGAACCTATGGCTGATGCATAGGGAATGACTTTCATTCTCTTTCTATCTTCTGCCGTGGTCGGGTTTTGAGTCTTACTCAATCTCACACCTTGTAACACAGGCAAGAACTCTTTCTTTGACTGTTCCATTTTGAACTACTTCAAAATCTTGTCAAGGTATGTATTCATTGAAAAACTTATCAAGCGCCTTGATCTATCTCTATAGATCTTGATGCTCAATATGTAAGCAGCTTCACCGAGGTCTTTCTTTGAAAAAAAAAACTCTTTTCAAACACTCCTTTATGCTTTGCAGAATAATTCTACATTATTTTCGATCAACAATATGTCATTCACATATACTTATCAGAAATGATGTAGTTCACTTTCTTGTAAATACAGGCTTCATCGCAAGTCTGTATAAAACTATATGCTTTGATCACACTATCAAAGCGTTTATTCCAACTCCGAGATGCTTGCACCAGTCCATAGATGGATTGCTGGAGTTTGCACATTTTGTTAGCTCCTTTAGGATTGACAAAACCTTCTGGTTGCATCATATACAACTCTTCTTTAATAAATCCATTAAAGAATGTAGTTTTGACATCCATTTGCCGATTTCATAAAATGTGGCAATTGCTAACATGATTCGACAGACTTAAGCATCGCTACAGCTTGAGAAAATCTCATTGTAGTCAACACCTTGAACTTGTCGAAAACCTTTTGCGACAAGTCGAGCTTTGTAGATAGTAATACTACTATCAAGATCTGCCTTCCTCTTGAAGATCCATTTATATAATATGGCTTGCCGATCATCGGGCAACTCCATCAAAGTCCACACTTTGTTCTCATATATGGATCCCATCTCAGATTTCATGGCCTCAAGCCATTTCGCGAATCTGGGCTCATCATCGCTTCCTCATATTTTGTAGGTTCATCATGGTCTAGTAACATGACTTCCGAACATGATTACCGCATCACTCTGGTGCGGATCTTACTCCGAAGACCTACGAGGTTTGGTAGCAACTTGATCTGAAGTTTCATGATCATCATCATTAACTTCCTTACTAATTGGTGTAGGAATCACCGAACTGATTTCGTGATGAACTACTTTCCAATAAGGGAGAAGGTACAATTACCTTATCAAGTTCTACTTTCCTCCCACTCACTTCTTTCGAGATAAAACTCCTTCTCTAGAAAGGATCCATCTTAGCAACGAATGTTTTGCCTTTAGACCTGTGATAGAAGGTGTACCCAACAGTTTCCTTTGGGTATTCTATGAAGACGCATTCTCGATTTGGGTTCGAGCTTATCGTGAAAACTTTTTCACATAAGCATCAACCTCAAACTTTAAGAAATGACAGCTTAGGTTTATCGCTAAACCATAGTTCATACGGTGTCATCTCAACGGATTTAGATGGTGCCCTATTAAACGTGAATGCAGCTGTCTCTAATGCATAACCCCAAAACGATATTGGTAAATCGGTAAGAGACATCATTGATCGCACCATATCAAAATAAAGTACGATTATGACGCTCGACACACCATAACGTTGTGGTGTTCCGGTGGCGTGAGCTGTGAAACTATTCCACTTTGTTTTAATTGAAGACCAAACTCGAACTCAAATATTCATCTCCACGATCACATCGCAGAAACTTTATTTTCTTGTTACGATGATTTTCTACTTCACTCTGAAATTCTTTGAACTTTTCAACTATTTCAGACTTATGTTTCATCAAGAAGATATACCCATATCTGCTCAAATCATCTTGTGAAGGTCAGAAAATAACGATACTTGCCACGAGCATCAACACTCATTGGATCGCTTACATCGGTATGTATTATTTCCAATAAGTCAGTATCTCGTTCCATTGTTCCGAACAACGGAGTTTCAGTCATCTTGCCCAAAAGGCACGGTTCGCAAGCATCAAATGATTCATAATCAAGTGATTCCAAAAGTCCATTAGCATGGAGTTTCTTCATGCGCTTTACACCAATATGACCCAAACGGCAGTGCCACAAATAAGTTGCACTATCATTATTAACTTTGCATCTTTTGGCATCAATATTATGAATATGTGTATCACTACTATCGAGATCCAACAAACTATTTTCATTGGGTGTATGACCATTGAAGGTTTTATTCATTTAAACAGAACAACAATTATTCTCTGATTTTAAATGAATAACTGTTTTGAAAACTATTTTCATTGGGTGTATGACCATTGAAGGTTTTATTCATTTAAACAGAACAACAATTATTCTCTGATTTTAAATGAATAACCGTTTTACAATAAACATGATCAAATCATATTCATGCTCAACGCAAACACCAAATAACATTTATTTAGGTTTAACACTAATCCCGAAAGTATAGGGAGTGTGCGATGATGATCATATCAATCTTGGAACTACTTCCAACACTCATCGTCACTTCCCCTTCAACTAGTTTCTGCTCATTCTGCAACTCCTGCTTTGAAGTTACTACTCTTAGCAACCTAACCAAGTATCAAATACCGAGGGGTTACTATAAACACTAGTAAAATACACATCAATAATTTGTATATCAAATATACCTTTGTTCACTTTGCCATCCTTCTTATCCGCCAAATACTTGGGGTAGTTCCGCTTCCAAAGGACCAGTTCCATTGTAGCAAAAGCACTTAGTCTCGTGCTTAGATCCAGACTTGGGCTTCTTCACTCGAGCAGCAACTTGCTTGCCGCTCTTCTTGAAGTTCCCTTCTTCCTTTGCCCTTTCCTTGAGACTAGTGGTCTTGTCAATCATCAACACTTGATGCCTTTTCTTGATTTCTACCTTCGTCGATTTCAACATCACGAAGAGCTCGGGAATCGTTTTCGTCATCCCTTGCATACTATAGTTCATCACGAAGTTCTAGTAACTTAGTGATGGTGACTAGAGAATTCTGTCAATCACTATCTTATCCGGAAGATTAACTCCCACTTGATTCAAGCTATTGAAGTACCTGCATAATCTGAGAACATGCTCACTAGTTGAGCGATTCTCCTCCATCTTTTAGCTATAGAACTTGTTGGAGACTTCATATCTCTCAACTCGGTATTTGCTTGAAATATTAACTTCAAATCCTGGAACATCTCATATGGTCCATGACGCTCAAAACGCCTTTGAAGTCCCGATTCTAAGCCGCTAAGTATGGTGCACTAAACTATCAAGTAGTCATCATATTGAGCTAGCCAAACGCTCATAACGCCCGCATTTGCTCCTGCAATAGGTCTGTCACCTAGCGGTGCATTAAGGACATAATTGTTCGGCAGCAATGAGGATAAACCTCGATCACGGATCCAATCCGCATCATTGCTACTAACATTTTTCAACATAATTTTCTCTAGGAACATATCAAAACAAACATATAAAAGCATAGGGAAGCAACAACGCGAGCTATTGATCTACAACATAATTTTGCAAAATACTACCAGACTAAGTTCATGATAAATTTAAGTTCAATTAATCATATTATTTAAGAACTCCCACTTAGATTGACATCTCTCTAGTCATCTAAGTGATTACGTGATCCAAATCAACTAAACCATGTCCCATCATCACGTGAGATGGAGTAGTTTAAATGGTGAACATCACTATGTTGATCATATCTACTATATGATTCACGCCGACCTTTCGGTCTCCGTGTTCCGAGGCCATATCTGTTATATGCTAGGCTCGCCAAGTTTAACTCGAGTATTCCGCGTGCGCAACTGTTTTGCACCCGCTTGTATTTGAACGTAGAGCCTATCACACCGATCATCACGTGGTGTCTCAAAGACGAAGAACTTTCGCAACGGTGCATACTCGGGAGAACACTTCTTGATAATTTTAGTGAAAGATCATCTTATAATGCTACCGCCAATCAAAGCAAGATAAGATGCATAAAGGATAAACATCACATGCAATCAATATAAGTGATATGATATGGTCATCATCATCTTGTGCTTGTGATCTCCATCTCCGGCACCGCCATGATCACCATCGCCACCGCCGCGACACCTTGATCTCCATCGTAGCATCGTTGTCATCTCGCCAACTATTGCTTCTACGACTATCGCTATCGCTTAGTGATAAAGTAAAGCAATTACATGGCGCTTTGCATTTCATACAATAAAGCGACAACCATATGGCTCCGCCAGTTGCCGATAACTCGTTACAAAACATGATCATCTCATACAATAAAATATAGCATCACGCCTTGACCACATCACATCACAACATGCCCTGCAAAAACAAGTTAGACGCCCTCTACTTTGTTGTTGCAAGTTTTACGTGGCTGCTACGGGCTGAGTAAGAACCGTTCTTACCTCGCATCAAAACCACAACGATAGTTTGTCAAGTTAGTGCTGTTTTAACCTTCGCAAGGACCGGGCGTAGCCACACTCGGTTCAACTAAAGTGAGAGAAATTGACACCGCCGTCACCTTTAAGCAACTAGTGCTCAAGCGGTGAAACCAGTCTCGCGTAAGCGTCTGGCGTAATGTCGGTCCGGCCGCTTCATCTCACAATACCGCCGAACCAAAGTATGACATGCTGGTAAGCAAGATGACTTATATCGCCCACAACTCACTTGTGTTCTACTCGTGCATATGACATCAACGCATAAAACCTGGCTCGGATGCCACTTTGGGGAACGAGTAATTTCAAAAAATTCCTACGCACACGCAAGACCATGGTGATGGCATAGCAACGAGGGGAGAGTGTCCGTCCACGCACTCGTGAGACCGAAAGCGAAGCATTATAACAACGCTGTTGATGTAGTCGACGCCTTCACGATCCGACCGATCCAAGCACCAACGCACGGCACCTCCGAGTTCAGCACACGCTCAGCTCGATGACGATCCCCGGCCCGATCCAGCAAAGCGTCGGGATGAGTTCCACAAGACGACGGCGCGTGGTGACGATGATGATGCTCCACCGATGCAGGGCTTCGCCTAAGCTCCGCGACGATATGACTTCACCGGCGCAGGGCTTCGCCTAAGCTCCGCGACGATATGACCGAGGTGGAATATGGTGGAGGGAGGCACCGCACACGGCTAAGGAACGATCCGTAGATCAACTTGTGTGTCATGGGGTGCCCCCTGCCCCCGTATATAAAGGAGCAAGGGGGAGGTGGCCGCCTAGGAGGAGGCGCGCAAGGGGGAGTCCTACTCCCACCGGGAGTAGGACTCCTCCTTCCTTGTTGGAGGGGGAAAGAGGGGAGAGAGGGGAGAGGAGGAAGGGTGCGGCCCTCCCCTAGTCCACCCGGACTAGGCCATGGGGCGCGCGCCTGCCCTAGGCAGCCCTCTCTCTTTCCAGGCCCAATAAGTCCCAATACTTCTCCCGGCGAATTCCGTAACTCTCCGGTACTCAATAATACCGAATCATTCGAACCTTTCCGAACTCCGAATATAGTCGTCCCAATATATCAATCTTTACGCCTCGACCATTTCGAGACTCCTCGTCATGTCCCCGATCTCATCCGGGACTCCGAACTCCTTCGTACATCAAAACTCATAAACTCATAATATAACTGCTCATCGAAACCTTGTTGCAAGGACTCTACGGGTTCGAGAACTATGTAGACATGACCTAGAACTATTCTCGGTCAATAACCAATAGCGGACCTGGATGCCCATATTGGCTCCTACATATTCTACGAAGATCTTTATCGGTCAAACCGCATAACAACATACTTTGTTCCCTTTGTCATCGGTATGTTACTTGCCCGAGATTCGATCGTCGGTATCCAATACCTAGTTCAATCTCGCTATCGCAAGTCTCTTTACTCGCTCCGTAATACATCATCTCGCAACTAACTTATTAGTTGCAATGCTTGCAAGGCTTATATGATGTGTATTACCGAGAAGGCCCAGAGATACCTCTCCGACAATCGGAGTGACAAAACCTAATCTCAAATACGCCAACCCAACATGTACCTTTGGAGACACCTGTAGTACTCCTTTATAATCACCCATTACGCCAGTGACGCTTGGTACTACCAAAGTGTTCCTCCGTAAACGGAGTTGCATAATCTCATAGTTACAGGAACATGTATAAGTCATGAAGAAAGCAATAGCAACATACTAAACGATCAAGTGCTAGGCTAACGGAATGGGTCATGTCAATCAGATCATTCTCCTAATGATGTGATCCCGTTAATCAAATGACAACTCGTGTCTATGGTTAGGAAACATAACCATCTTTGATTAACGAGCTAGTCAAGTAGAGGCATACTAGTGACACTGCTTGTCTATGTATTCACACATGTATTATGTTTCCGTTAATACAATTCTAGCATGAATAATAAACATTTATCATGATATAAGGAAATAAATAATAACTTTATTATTGCCTCTAGGGCATATTTCCTTCAATAATAATCACTTGATTCAACTGGGAGTTACTCTTCCGGATGATAGTATCATTGATGTAATTCTCCAATCATCGCCACCAAGCTACAAGAGCTTCGTGATGAACTATAATATGCAAGGATGACCAAAACAATTCCCGAGCTCTTCGCAATGCTAAAAGTCATGGAGGTAGAAATCAAGAAAGAGCATCAAGTGTTGATGGTCAACAAGACCACTAGTTTCAAGAAGAAGGGCAAAGGAAAGAAGAAGGAACTTCAAAAGAACAGCAAGAAAGTTGCTGCTCAAGAGAAGAAACCCAAGTCTGGACCTAAGCCTGAAATCGAGTGTTTTTACCGCAAGCAAACCGACACCGGAAGCGGAACTGCCCCAAGTATTTGGCGGACAAGAAGGATGGCAAGGTGATCAAAGGTATATGTGATATACATGTTATTGATGTGTACCTTACTAATACTCGTAGTAGTACCTGGGTATTTGATACTGGTTTTGTTGCTAATATTTGCAACTCAAACAGAACTACGGATTGCGAAGATTGGCTAAGGACGAGGTGACGATGCGCGGGAAATGGTTCCAAAGTCGATGTGATCGCGGTCGGCACGCTACCTCTACATCTACCATCGGGATTAGTTTTAGACCTAAATAATTGTTATTTGGTGCCAGCGTTAAGCATGAACATTATATCTGGATCTTGTTTGATGCGAGACGGTTATTCATTTAAAACAGAGAATAATGGTTATTCTATTTATATGAATAATATCTTTTATGGTCATGCACCCTTGAAGAGTGGTCTATTTTATTGAATCTCGATAGTAGTAATACACATATTCATAGTGTTGAAACCAAAAGATGCAGAGTTGATAATGATAAAGCAACTTATTTGTGGCAATCGCCGCTTGGGTCATATCGGTGTAAAACGCATGAAGAAACTCCATACTGATGGACTTTTGGAATCACTTGATTATGAATCACTTGGTACTTGCGAACCGTGCCTCATGGGCAAGATGACTAAAACGCCGTTCTCCGGAACTATGGAGCGAGCAACTAATTTGTTGGAAATCATACATACTGATGTTTGTGGTCCAATGAATGTTGAGGCACGCCATGGGTATCGTTATTTTCTCACCTTCACAGATGATTTAAGCAGATATGGGTATATCTACTTAATGAAACACAAATCTGAAACGTTTGAAAAGTTCAAAGAATTTCAGAGTGAAGTGGAAAATCATCGTAACAAGAAAATAAAGTTTCTACGATCTGATCGTGGAGGAGAATATTTGAGTTACGAGTTTGGTTTACATTTGAAACAATGTGGAATAGTTTCAAAACTCACGCCACCCGAACACCACAGAGAAATGGTGTGTCCGAACGTCAGAATCGTGCTTTACTTGATATGGTGCGATCTATGATGTCTCTTACTGATTTACCGCTATCGCTTTGGGGATATGCTTTAGAGACGGCCGCATTCACGTTAAATAGGGCACCATCTAAGTCCGTTGAGACGACACCGATGAACTGTGGTTTGGCAAGAAACCAAAGTTGTCGCTTAAAGTTTGGGGCTGCGATGCTTATGTGAAGAAACTTCAACCAGATAAGCTCGAACCCAAATAGGAGAAATGTGTCTTCATAGGGTACCCAAAGGAGATCTGTTGGGTACACCTTCTATCACAGATCTGAAGGCAAGATTTTCGCTGTTAAATTCGGATCCTTTCTAGAAAAGGAGTTTCTCTCGAAAGAAGTGAGTGGGAGGAAAGTAGAACTTGATGAGATAATCAGATTCGCTCCCTTATTGGAAGGTAGTTCATCACAAGAAATGGTTCCCGTGACAACTACACCAATTAGTGAGGAAACTAATGATGTTGATCATGAAACTTCAGATCAAGTTGCTACCGAACTCAGAGGTCAACCAGAGTAAAATACGCACTGTGAGTGGTACGGTAATCCTATTCTGGAAGTCATGTTACTTGACCATGGCGAACCTACAAACTATGAAGAAGCGATGGTGAGCCCAGATTCCGCGAAATGGCTGGAAGCCATGAAATCTGAGATGGGATCCATGTATGAGAACAAAGTATGGACTTTGGTTGACTTGCCCGATGATCGGCAAGCCATTGAGAATAAATGGATCTTTAAGAAGAAGACTGACGCTGATGGTAATGTAACTGTCTACAAAGCTCGACTTGTTGTGAAAGGTTTTCGACAAGTTCAAGGGGTTGACTACGATGAGACCTTCTCACCCGTAGCAATGCTTAAGTCTGTCCGAATCATGTTAGCAATTGCCGCATTTTATGATTATGAAATTTGGCAAATGGATGTAAAAACTGCATTCTTGAATGGATTTCTAGAAGAAGAGTTGTATATGATGCAACCAGAAGGTTTTGTTGATCCAAAGGGTGCTAACAAAGTATGCAAGCTCCAAATGATCAATTTATGGTTTGGTGCAAGCCTCTCGGAGTTGGAATAAACGCTTTGATAGTGTGATCAAAGATATGGTTTTATACAGCACTTTTGGAGAAGCCTCAGATTTACAAGAAAGTGAGTGGGAGCTCAGAGCATTTCGATATTATATGTGGACGACATATTATTGATTGGAAATGATATAGAATTTCTGGATAGCATAAAAGGATACTTGAATAAAAGTTTTTCAATGAAAGACCTCGTGAAGCTGCTTACATATTGGGCATCAAGATCTATAGAGATAGATCAAGACGCTTAATTGACTTTCACAAAGCACATACCTTGATAAAGTTTTGAAAAGTTCAAAATGGATCGTGCAATGAAAGGTTTTTACCAGACATAAGGTGTAAGATTGAGTCGACTCAATGCCCACCACAAGCAGAAGATAGAGAGAAATGAAAGATGTTCCTATGCTTCAGCCATAGGCTCTATCATGTATGCAATGCTGTGTACCAGATCCGACATATGCTTAGCAAGAAGCTTGGCAGGAAGGTACCAAAGTAATCCAGAGTGGATCATCGACAGCGGTCAAGAACATCCCAAATACCTAAAAGGACTAAGGATATGTTTCTCGATATGGAGGTGACAAAGAGCTAGTCGTAAATGGTTACGCCGATGTAAGCTTTGACACCGATCCGAACGATTCTAAATCGCAAACCGGATACGTGTTTTTATTAAACGGTGGAGCTGTCGGTTGGTGCAGTTCTAAACAAAGCGCCGTGGCGGATCTACATGTGAAGCGGAGTACATAGCTGCTTCGAAGCAGCAAATGAAGGAGTCTGGATGAAAGAGTTCATTTCCGATCTAGGTGTCATACCTAGTGCATCGGGACCAATGAAGATCTTCTCGTGACAATACGGTGCAATTGCCTTGGCAAAGGAATCCAGATTTCACAAGAGGACCAAGCATATCAAGAGACGCTTCAATTCCATTCGGGACCAAGTCCAAGTGGGAGACATAGAGATTTGCAAAATACATACGGTTCTGAATGTTGCAGACCGCTGACTAAGCCTCTTCCACGAGCAAAACATGATCAGCACCAAGACTCCATGGGTGTTAGAATCATTACTTGTGTAATCTAGATTATTGACTCTAGTGCAAGTGGGAGATCAAGGAAATGTGCCATAGAGGCAATAATAAAGTTATTATTTATTTCCTTATATCATGATAAATGTTTATTATTCATGCTAGAATTGTATTAACCGGAAACATAATACATGTGTGAATACATAGACAAACAGATAGTCACTAGTATGCCTCTACTAGACTAGCTCATTAATCAAAGATGGTTATGTTTCCTAACCATAGACATGTGTTGTCATTTGATTAATGGGATCACATCATTAGGAGAATGATGTGATTGACATGACCCATTCCGTTAGCTTAGCACTTGATCGCTTAGTATATTGCTATTGCTTTCTTCATGACCTATACATGTTCCTCGTAACTATGAGATTATGCAACTCCGCTTACGGAGGAACACTTTGGTACTACCAAACGTCACAACGAATCGGGTGATTATAAAGGAGTACTACAGTGTCTCCAAAGGTACATGTTGGGTTGGCGATTTCGAGATTAGGTTTTGTCACTACGATTGTCGGAGAGGTATCTCTCGGCCTTCTCGGTAATACACATCACATAAGCCTTGCAAGCATTGCAACTAATGAGTTAGTTGTGAGATGATGTATTACGGAACGAGTAAAGAGACTTACCGTAACGAGATTGAACTAGGTATTGGATACCGACGATCGAATCTCGGGTAAGTAACATACCGATGACAAAGGAACAACGATGTCGTTATGCGGTTTGACCGATAAAGATCTTCGAGAATATGTAGGAACCAATATGGGCATCCAGGTTCCGCTATTGGTTATTGACCGAGAATGGTTCTAGGTCATGTCTACATAGTTCTCGAACCCGTAGGGTCCGCACGCTAACGCTTCGATGATGCTTTATTATGAGTTTATAAGTTTTGATGTACCGGGTTGTTCGAGTCCTGGATGAGATCACGGACATGACGAGGAGTCTCGAAATGGTCGAGACGTAAAGATTGATATATTGGAAGCCTATGTTTGACTTCGGAAAGGTTCCGGATGAAAACAGACGTTATCGAACACCGGGGTTACTGAACCCCGGGGTCAATGGGCCTTGATGGGCCATAGGGAGAAGAGGAAGGGCCGGCCAGGGCAGGCCGCGCCCCCCCCTCTAGTCCGAATAGGACAAGGAGAGGGGGCGGCGCCTCTCCCTCTTCCCTCCCCAATCCTAATCCAACTAGGAAGGGGAGTCCTACTCCCGTGGGAGTAGGACTCCTCCAGCCCGCCTCCCTAAGGCCGGCCGCACCCCCTTGCTCCTTTATATACGGGGCAGGGGGCACCCCAGACACACAAGTTGATCTACGTGATCGCTCCTTAGCCGTGTCGGTGCCCCTCCACCATATTCCACTTCGTCATATCGTCATGAGCTTAGGCGAAGCCTCGCGCCGGTGAAGTCATATCGTCATGGAGCTTAGGCGAAGCCCTCGCCGGTGGAGCATCATCATCGCCACCACGCCGTCAGGTCGACGGAACTCATCCCCGACGCTTTGCTGGATCGGAGCCCGGGATCGCCATCGAGCTGAACGTGTGCGTAACTCGGAGGTGCCGTGACGTTCGGTACTTGGATCGGTCGGATCGTGAAGACGCATTTACTACATCAACAGCGTTGTTATAACGCTTCCGCCGGGTCTCACGAGGGTACGTGGACGACACTCTCCCTCTCGTTGCTATGCCATCACCATGGTCTTGCGTGTGCGAGGAAATTTTTGAAATTACTACGCTCCCCAACAGGTCTCGGGGTCTACCGGAGAGAAGAGGGGGAAGAAACAGTAAATATAAAGCAAACATAGCATAACAGGACAACAAGCAGAGCTAGACGTGTTCTAACGCGGTGCTACACGATACCGGCGAGGGGGGAAGTCAATCGGGAATGTTTTCCCGGTTCCGGACCTATGTCAAACAGATGACCGGAGGGGGAAAGTTCCACGTTCCACATGCTAGGAGCATGTGACAGATGAACGGACCATGTATTTGGATTCGTCACGTTTTTCTGAGCAACTTTCATGTAGAAAACATTTCCAGCCGAGTTACGGATTATTTTCTATGATTTATCGAAGTTTAAAGCAATTTTCAGAAATTTTCTGGAATTAGTAATAATTCGAGTTGACCAAGTCAACTTGACTGGTCAAATGGGGAGGGTGTGGCCCACATGCTATAGGCAGCAGAGTAACTATTCTTGTTAATTAGATTAACTAGCCTGGGACCACTTGCCATTTGCTAATGGGCTAAATGAGCACTACTAAACTAAGTACTACCTAGCCTAATTAAACAAGGGCCGGCCATTACTGGACACAACCCAGCCGGCCACATACACGGCCATGTACAGAGCCTTGGCGCCCATGGCCAAGATCGGTAGCAACAAAAGGCAGCAGTAGCTAGTAGCAAGCGGAGCAAAGCAGTAGCGGCAAGCAGCAGGAGCAAGTAGCAGCAGCGGCAACGACGACAAGCGACAGCAGTAGCACATCGCGGTGCAGCAAGCAGCAGCGGATGGCGATGGAGCGAGCCAGACGGGCGCGGCCGGAGATGCTCATGGGCGCGTCCGTGTGGTGAGTTTCGCACGGGCATAGCAAGGACTGGTCCGGGCGCTAAGGCGCGAGGGAGAGCAAAGAAGCGCAGAGAGCACGCTGGGGAGCGGAGCTCTCGTGCGGGCGCGACGAGCGCGGCCCGGAGCGAGGCAAGGCGAGGTCTGGCGTGGTGGGGCGGAGGTGGATGCGGTCGCGGGCGGGCCGGCTGTAGCTGCAGCAGGCAACAGAGTAACAAGGCAGAGCAGGGGCAGCAGCAGAAACATCACAAGGAACAGCAGGAGCACGTACGACGAACGCAGAGATGCAGCCATGGCGGCCATCGGCTCGTACAGGCGACTACGGCGACGGATCGACGGGGCAAAACAGGGGAATCGAGGGAGGAGCTCACAGTGAGCATGAAGGCGAGGTCGGGGAGGCCGGAGGTGGACCGGAGCGGCGGCAATCGACGCCGGACGCCGGTGATGTACGCGTTGAAGACGAGGTCGATGGCGAGTGTACGAGCCGTCCTTGCTCGATTCAGTGCTCGGGGTAGACGAAGTAGACCGCGACGGTTCTCCTAGACCTCTTGGCGCGACGAGGGGAGGCCGGTGGCCGCGACATCGATGACGACATGGGGACAGCGGCGCTCGGGCGCGCTTCAGATCGAGATAAAAGGATGGAGGAAGAAAGAGTGGATTAGGTTTCGGTCAAGGGGGCGTGCGGCGGCGTTTTGTAGGGCACCGGGGAGGTCGGCGATGGACGGCACGTGGCCATGGCCGTGGGATGGCCGCCACGACCACCCCCTGCCTCCACTGTAGCGTAAGGAAGGAGACGCTTGGGAGGTTGGGCTGGGCCTCTACTTTCTTCTTCATAGTGGGCCAAAAGTGCGTAGAGCAATTTCAGTTTATTTTTCTATATAAAAAAGGATAGCTACTGTTTTCTATTTGAATAAGCTTTCAAACCATTTTTTTTGTTACACATGGAATTTGTCACACAATTACCAGAGAATAATTTGAGTTAGGACAAAAAGTTTGGGGGCAAAAGGAGTTAAATAAATAATTGTTTATTTTGAAAAGGCCAATTTATTTGTTGTTGGGTCACTTATAAAATTTCTTGGGACATCTTAGCGATCCAACCAGAGTTGATTTCTCCAAGAAAATACTTGGGAATTATTCGCAACATCACGAACATTTTTGTTTGCATGACAGAAGAAGTAAATATTTGACTTGTATTTGAAATGGAATTTGGCTTTGATTTTCATCAAGTGGCAATTTAGTTTGAAAAACATGACGACGTGGCATCATTAAAGGGGAGATCACTGTAGCATGATTCCTGGGGTGTTACAGCTTGCTTATCAATTGTTCGCTCCAAATAATCTGATTTGTATGAATGGTTACATTAGTGTAGAATATATCCAATGCGAATGAATTTTTTTAGCTCTGCATTGTTCTTGTAAGTACATGTTGTCCTTTATCAGTGTACTTATATTGACAGGTAGTTGTTCATGTACCATCACTCTGCAGCTTATTTTCCTTTGCCCTCCATTTTCTACACATCAGATCTATATTTACCCTTACCATAAGGTTGGTACTGAAGAAGTTTAGTTGTGCATTGCTCTTGGTTGTGCCTTTTGCCTGTATCGCTGCACATACATTTATAGCTACTTGGTTATGTAGCATCACTCTTCATCTTATCTTAAATATTCTCCATTTTTTCGTATATTATCACATCTATATTTACTCTTAACAAAATGTAGAATAAAGGCAATGCTTATGAAGAAGATTATGTGCTAAACTTCTTGAATTGCCCCCCATCAGCATGGACAAGGGCTTTATAGAGCCTGTCTTCACCAGTAATGTAAGTTTGTCCTTCTCAAGCCTTCAAACTTTGTTGTGTATATTTGGTTAGGCATGGCTGCAACAGCTGTTTATTTTTGGTGTTTGCATCAAATTGCATGTTTAAAGTTTATTATGTACATAAACAAAAGTTTGTCCTTCTCAATTTAAGTTTTTAGTTGTACAACCAAGTTCCTTCTTCATACCATGTAAATTAAACTATACAGAGCAAGTGATCTTCTTTTGCACTGCATGTATGCTTATGTTCTTCATCCGTAATCTAGTGGTGTGGTGAACCTACCCACTATAGCACAATATCATATTCTGCAATGTCTTAACTATGAACAATGTCATATCATTCTACTATTATTTAAACCGTCTCTTTATTTGCCAATCTGAAATGGGATAAATTGACAACACACTAACCATTGATACTTATGAGTTCTTGATCTATAATCCAGTGGTGTCGTGAAGCTGCCAACTCCTTCACAATGTCATTTCCTGCCATGTCTTGACCTGAACAATACCATATTGTGTTAATGCAATTTTAAACTGTGTCACTTTATTCACAAGAAGAAATGTGATAAATTGTCAAGACTGATACTTGTATGTGCAAAACCCGTCATATGTCTCGCTTGTTTATCTTTCAGAGTGAGGAAGATATAAGTGTTGAACAAGTGCAGCCTCATCATCTTGCTCACCGCTATATGCTGCAGCTCACAAATAGGCTAACCTTTCTTGAACTCTATTGAAGTGTTGTCGGTTTTGTATATTATTTTGTCGGCGTGTTTATTTGCAATCGGTGGCGATCTTTGATGCCCAAAGTATGTAATCTGTTGTCCGCTTGTGCTTTATTATCATAGTGGCGAACTTTGATGCCCAAAGGATGTAATATTTCGTAATTTCTTTATTGTATAGTCTAGGTTTTTTCTTATTCACGATGCTGCAGTTATTTTATCAGATATATATCTTGTCTTCGCATAGAACCGCCAAACCGTAAAATTACGGTACACAATCGGGCCGTCATGCAATCACGATGTATGATCCGCATCATGGGCCCCATCAAACTGGCCCACTAGTAGATTCGGGCCTTTAATAGGCCAAGTAACCCCCGGCCCTCTTTTCGCAAGAAAACTCAATGGGCTTTTAGGAGGCTGAGAAGTAGGTTGGGCCTGAAACGTGTCGAATAGCTCACGGGCCGGCAGCAGCCCGAAATGGACCCGGCCCATGATTGTGCGAATCAATTCACGGGCTTTTAACAGGCCAAAGTTGTCTTGGTCCTTGTTTGGCCCAATCAGATATCCGCTGCGAGCAGGCCGGATGCAAACCGGGCCGTAGTTAGGCCCAACTATATGACGGGCTTTTAACATAACGAAATTAATATAGGGCCGAAATGCTAAACGGGCCCTTAACAGGCCGAAAATAATATCAGGCCGAATTACTAAATGGGTCTTTAGCAAGTGGGCCCAAAAGCATAGCGTCCAGTTAACGGGCCGAATCTGATATGGGCAATAATTGAGCCCAAAGCCTCTTAAAGGGCCGGACCTGATCTGGGCCATGATTTGGCCCAGAAAGTGGGAGGCTTTTAACGGGCCAGATCTTATATGGGCCATTATTAGGCCCGGAACGTGGCAGGCCATTAATGGACCGGATCAAATATGGGCCGACATTTGGCCCAAAACATGGCAGCCAGTTAATGGGCCGGCCTACTAGGGTCCTCAAAATCTTGTGGGCCTACAGCTGGACCGGCCTATTAATGTCGGAGAAATCTCGTGGGCCTTTAGCTAGGCCGGCCCATTATGATCCGCAAGAATTTTGTTGGCCTTTACCTGGGCCGGCCCATTATGGCACACAAAAATCTTGTGGGCCTTTACCTGGGCCGGCCTATTATGGCCTGTGAAATCTTGTGGGCCTTTAGTGGGCCAGCCCATTATGGTCCGCAAAATCTGTAAGATTTAGTGGGCCGCCCATTATGGTCCGCAAAATCTTGTGGGCCTTTAGTTGGGCCGGGCCATTTAAACTTGATGGGCCGTGCCACATGTCGACGTATCATAGGCGCCTTCTGTCCAATGAGTGGATGACATCTGTCCCAACGATGAGCCGACACGTGTTTCCTCCAGCCAATGATGATTTCACACGTGGAAAATCCCCATTGGTCGGGGCTGTTAACTGGTTATCGGATCCAAAACCCGACCCGATAGCTTAACGGCGTTCCGTTACGGTGGATGCCACGTGTCGGTCACCCTTAACGAAAGCACTTCTGTGATGCACGATTTATCATCATGGAACTGGACACTTCCGTGATGATAATTTTCTAATGTCATGGAACACTTCTACGACAGCACATGTATGACTATCTTGATTCTGTCATAAATTTGTCATGGATGTACATGCATGACAAAAAACGCAACCTACTGTGACAAACACGTATCATCACGGAAGTGTTTTTTTTTTGTAGTGCAAGCAACAATCGCCCGAAACAGTTTCGGAAACAAAGCTTCGAGCAAAGAGATCGAAATCTGCGGGTTTGAGGGCAAGAACACGGGAGAGAGAGAGCAATGGAGAATTTTTTCTGGAGGTAAGTGATGATGTGATGTGAAGAGATAAGTGAGGGGGCCCACTGTCATTGCCAAAACCGGCGGATCTCGGGTAGGGCGTCCCGAACTGTGCGTCTAAGGTCGATGGTAACAGGAGACAGGGGACACGATGTTTACCCAGGTTCAGGCCCTCTCTATGGAGGTAATACCCTACTTCCTGCTTGATTGATCTTGATGAATATGAGTATTACAAGAGTTGATCTACCACGAGATCGTAATGGCTAAACCCTAGAAGTCTAGCCTATATGATTATGATTGCCTCTACGGACTAAACCCTCCAGTTTATATAGACACCAAAGGGGACTAGGGTTGTCCAAAGTCGGTTACAGAGAAAGGAATCCTCATATCTGAATGCCAGGCTTGCCATCCACGCCAAGGAGAGTCCCATCCAGACATGGGAGAGAGTCTTCTGTCTTGTATCTTCACGGCCCATCAGTCTGGCCCATGTCACATAGGTCAGGCGTCCGAGGACCCCTTAATCCAGGACTCCCTTAGTAGCCCCTGAACCAGGCTTCAATCACGAGGTGTCCGGCGCGCAAATCTTCTTAGGCATTGCAAGGCGGGTTCCTTCTCCGAATCCGGCTTCAAGGATCTGGACGTCCGGACACCTCGAGGACCAGAGCTGCCGAACATTCGTGACGGATACTGGCTGGGTGGTCCTTGCGATCAAAAGTGATCGGGTAGGCCGCCCATTGGCTAAATTTTGGGGCGACCGGCTCTATGGCGTAGGCGTCCTGTAGTGCACGCTTGCGCCCCTCAGAGGGATGTCGCCACGATACCATGTTTATCGCTTTTACTGGGGAAATTGCTTCTACCCCGGTGTTCGATGGCGAGTCTCTTCGTCATCGTTGTCACTGGGCGGCCCCTTCCCCTTGTGTTCGGCATTAAGCTTGCCGGCTTGTTTAAAGACCCAACAACTTCTGTTGGTATGATTGGCTGGTTTTATCGGGGGTGCCATGAATCTGGCAGGGCCGATCCAGTATCTTGTCTAAATTGGATGGTCCGTCTCTGTTTGCCTTGAATGGCTTTTTCCGTTGACCGGGTTTGGAGCCGCTGTCCGGCCTTGACCGTCATGTCTTGAGTTCCTTCATTATTATTTCGACGCTTGTGTTTATTGCGTCGTGGCTTGCCATTGCCGTCTCAAACTTCGGAAGTGCCCGGATCACTGGTGTTGTTGCTTCTACGAGCGAGCCAGCTGTCTTCTCCCGCGCAAAAGCGGGTCATCAGAGCGGTAAGGGCTACCATGGATTTTGGTTTTTCTTGACCGAGGTGGTGGGCGAGCCACTCATCTCGGACGCTATGTTTAAAGGCCGCGAGGGCTTCGGCGTCCGGACAATCGACAATTTCGTTCTTTTTAATTAAGAACCTAGTCCAGAGCTTCTTGGCTGACTCCCCGGGCTGCTGGATAATGTGACTTAGGTCATCGGCATCCGGAGGCCGGACATATGTACCATGGAAGTTATCACGGAAGGCGTCTTCCAAGTCTTCCCAGCTGCCAATGGAGTTCTCTGGGAGGCTGTTTAGCTAGTGCCGCGCTGGTCCCTTTAGTTTTAGCGGGAGGTATTTGATGGCGTGAAGATCATCACCACGGGCCATATGAATATGGAGAAGAAAATCCTCAATCCATACCGCGGGGCCTGTTGTCCCATCATATGATTCGATGTTCACGGGTTTAAGCCCTTCTCGGATTCATGTTCCATTACTTTATCAGTGAAGCAGAGGGGGTGTGCGGCGCCTCTATATCGGGCCAAGTCGTGATGTAGCTCGGATGGAGTCCGTCTGCGGTTTTCAGCCCGGGCGTGGTTATGTTTGTCACGTCCGGCTAGATGGCCATCGTCGCGCGTCGGGGCACGCCCCCGTGATCCGTAGATCGATCTGATCTGACCTGCTCTATTGTCCAGGTCCTGCCGCAGGTCATATGTATAACCCCGAGCTGTTATGTCCCTGCCTTTACGGCGGGGTAGTATTGGCTGGTGTTCGGCTTGAGTTGCCGCTTTGTCCCGGCCACGTGGTGGTCGGTCAGCCGCATTATGCGTTGATGGTACGGGCTCCAGCGCCTCGTCATCGAAGCGAGGTAACAATTTGCGCTTCGGGTAACTTTCGGTTGGGCGCTCGAGGCCGTATTCCTCAGCTACCAGGACATTAGTCCACCTGTCATTGAGCAGATCTTGATCAGCTTCAAGCTGCTGCTGCTTCTTTTTTAGGCTCTTTGTAGTGGCGATTAGCCGGCGCTTCAAGCGCTCATGCTCGAGGGGTTCCTCAGGTACGATGAAGTCTTCGTCATCGAGGCTCACCTTGTCCTCGGAGAATGGGAGATAATTACTGTCCTCCGAGTCTTCGTTTATGGTCTGTTCATCAGGGCTAACTTGCCCATCTTCCCAATCGCCGTGTTCGGAAGTTGGCTCGACGGGGTCTTCTCTGTCTTCGGCGTCATCCGGAGTGTTGTTGTCTCCTGTGCCGGTATTGCTGTTTTTTCCATGGCGTGATTTAGAGCAGCGCCGCTTATGTCAGCGCTTTGGCTGTATCTCAGGAGGTTTATCCTCGACTAGATCTTCCTTGTCATCGTCGTTAGCTTCTTTGGGTGTATCCACCATGTACACGTCATACGAAGAGGTGGCCGTCCAGCGTCCGGTAAACGGCGGGTTTTTGGCCTCCTCTTCTCCGGCATCGTCGTCTATACCGTCGATGTTTTCGGAGTCGTAATCGAGCATGTCTGTTAAGTCTTCGGTAGTGGCTATAAAGTGGGTGGTGGGTGGGACGTAAAATTCCCTGCTCTCTGCCCCTAGTCCGGGTTGGGCATAGTTCGGACGTTGATCCCCTGTAATGACAAGGGATCGCATTAAGTCCAGATCCTCGCTTACAGGCGAGGTTTGGCCCAAGAGAAGAGAGCCCGTGGGGTACAGCGAGAGGGAGACTCCTTGGCCGAACTCACATGATGCTGACTCCGAGGATTCGGAGCCTGTGTCTGGAGAAGGGTCCGGCTTCATGATGGTTGCCAGCGACACTACTTCCCCCGGCTCTCCCACAATGGGGTTAGTAGCTGCAGATAGTCCGGCGAGCTCAGGGAGCCTGTCTTCGGACCTGCGGTACGCTCCGGATCTAAGGCCAGAGCGGAGGTTGGGGGCGCGAATCCTTGGAAGATCAAGTCTCCTCAGATATCAGCGACATAGTCTGGATTTCCAAAACTAATCTGGTGACCTGGGGCAAAGCTGTCGATCTGCTCTAGATGGCCAAGCGAGTTGGCCCGCAGTGCGAAGCCACCGAACACAAAGATATGGCTGGGGAGGAAAACCTCCCCCAAGGCAGCATTGTTGTAGACGATTGATGGAGCCATGGAACCTGTTGACGATGATGCAGCGGAACTCTCAATGAAAGCACCAATGTCGGTGTCAAAATCGGCGGATCTCGGGTAGGGGGTCCCGAACTATGCGTCTAAGGTCGATGGTAACAGGAGACAGGGGACATGATGTTTACCCAGGTTCGGGCCCTCTCTATAGGTTTGGGCCTATATGATTATGATTGCCTCTACGGACTAAACCCTCCAGTTTATATAGAAACTGTAGGGGACTAGGGTTGTCCAAAGTCGGTTACAGAGAAAGGAATCTTCATATCCGAACGCCAGGCTTGCCATCCACGCCAAGGAGAGTCCCATCCGGACACGGGAGAGAGTCTTCTGTCTTGTATCTTCACGGCCCATCAGTCTGGCCCATGTCACATAGGCCGGACGACCGAGGACCCCTTAATCCAGGACTCCCTCACCCACGTGGGGACCACAACCCACCAGGGCATGCCTGGGGGTCCTGGCGCGCCCAGGTGGGTTGTGCCCACCTGGTGCACCTCCCTCTGATATTATTTGCACCAGAAATTCTTAAATATTTAGAAAAAATCGTATTAAATTTTCAGAGCATTCTGAGAACTTTTATTTTTGGGTCATTTTTTTATTGCACGGGAAATTCAGAAAATAGACAAAAACATGGCATTTTATTCTATTTAACTAATAAAAACAAAAAACAAAAAGTAGGGACAAAAGGTAGTGCTTACTAAATTCATCAACTTCATACCGCTCAAAAATGATTCATTAATAAGGTTGATCAAGTCTTATTAACAATCACTTTCGATTAGCATGAAATCGAAGAACTATCGTAAATCACTAAGTTACCTCAACGGGGATATGAATGTCCCCAATAATAAGCATTTCATATTTATTTTTGACAGTAGGTAGAGGTATTTGAAAACTTCCAGTAGTGATTGTCGGAGCTTTTCAATAACATTAATACCATTCACTTGGAATTATTTCTTCGGAAAGTGCACCATATGTTCATTACCATTGATATGAAAAGTGACCTTGCTTTTATTGCAATCAATAACAGCCCTTGCAGTATTCAAGAAGGGTCTACCAAGGATAATCGACATGTTGTCGTCCTCGGGCATCTCAAGTATAACAAAGTTAGTCAAAATAGTAACATTAGCAACAACAACGGGCACATCCTCACAGATTAAAAGGTATGGCAGTTGATTTGACAGCCATTTACAAAGATATTTCAGTAGGTGTGAGTTTATTCAAATCAAGTCTTTTATATAAAGAGAAGGGCATAGCACTTACACCAGCTCCTAAATCACACAAAGCAGTTTTCACATAATTCTTTTTGATGGAGCAAGGTATAGTTGGTATTCCCGGATCTCCAAGTTTTTTAGGTACTCCATCTTTAAAAGTATAATTAGCAAGCATAGTGGAGATTTCAGCTTATGGTATTTTTCCCTTATTAGTGATGATGTATTTCATGTACTTTGCATAAGGAGGCATTTTCAAGATATCAGTCAAGTGAGTACGCAAAAGACTGGCCTCAGCATTTCATCAAAGCGTTCAAATTCTTCATCATCTTTCTTTTTAGTTGACTTGGGTGGAAAGGGCATAGGTTTTTGAACCCACTGTTCTCTTTCTTTACCGTGTTTTCTAGCAATGAAGTCTCTTTTATCATATCTTTTATTCTTAGGTTGTGGGTTATCAAGATCAACATGTGGTTCTATCTCAACATCATTGTCCGGTTCTCTATTATTTGGTTGAGCATCTTCATGAACCTCATCATTATCTTTTTCATTATCAGAAGGTGAGTGTTCATTACCAGACTGGGTTTCAGCATCAGAGATAGAAGTTTCATTATCATTGTCAGGAGGTTTTTCTATTTCAGGTTCACTAGAAGTATGCAAAGTCCTAACATTTTTCTTCTTGTTTTTCTTTCTCGAAGGACTAGGTGCATCTGTGTTAACTCTTTATGAGTCATGTTCTATTATTTTTGGGTGTCCCTCGGTATAAAGTGGTTCCTGAGCCATTTTACCTCCTCTAGTTGCAACTCTAACAACAAAGTCATGTATATTATTATTCATTTCATCTAGCAATTCTCTTTGAGATTTAGCAACTTGTTCTAACTGAGTTTGAACCATAGAAGCATGTTTTCCAACACCTCTAACATCATTTGAGATTCTAAATAACAAGTCACTCAAGCGAGCAATCATATCAGAATTATATTTCAATTGTTTCATAACATTTGCATTGAAGTGATCTTGTTTTCTAATATAGTTTTGAAACTCATAAATACATTGGCTAGGATGCATATTGTGAGGATTGTAATTATCATTGAACTTCATTAGAGAATTTATCTCTACCACCTTAGGCGGTGGTGGTGTATTAAGCCTATGTATTTTTTGAATAGGAGGTAAAATTTTAACATCCTCAACTTTAATAGCTTTTTCCTTCATAGATTTCTTTGTCACTTGCATATCTTCAGGACTGAGATATAATATACCCCTCTTCTTTGGAGTGGGTTTAGCCGGTGGTTCAGGAAGAGTCCAATCATCATAATTTTTCAATATATTATTCAATAATTCTTCATCCTGCCCAGTAGTTCGTTCCCTGAAAACACAACCAGCACAATTATCTAGGAAATCCCTAGAAGCATCGGTTAGTCAACTATAGAAGATATCGAGTATTTCATTTTTCTTAAGAGGATGATCAGGCAAAGCATTAAGTAACTGGCAAAGCCTCCCCCAAGCTTGTGGGAGACTCTCTTCTTTAATTTGAACAAAGTTAAATATTTCCTGTAAGGCAGCTTGTTTCTTATGAGCAGTGAAATATTTTTCAGAGAAGTAATAAATCATATCCTGAGGACTACGCACACAACCAGGAGCAAGAGTATTGTACCAAGCTTTAGCATCACCCTTTAATGAGAACGGAAATAATTTGAGAATAAAGTAATAGCGAGTTTTCTCATCATGAGTAAAAAGGGTGGCTATATCATTCAACTTAGTAAGATGTGCCACAACAGTTTCAGTTTCATAACCATGGAAAGGATCAGATTCAACCAAAGTAATTAACTCTGGGTCGACAGAGAATTCATAATCCTTATCATCAATAAAGATAGGTGAAGTAGCAAACTTAGGATCATATTTCATTCTAGCATTCAGAGATTTTTCTTTATACTTGCATAATAATTTCTCTAGATCATCTCTATCCTTACAAGCAAGAATATCTCTAGTTGTCTCCTCATTCATAACATAACCTTCCGGGACCTTAGGCAATTCATATATAGGAGGGCTAGTTCTAGCAGGTGTTTCAGGAGTTTTTGTTTCAAGCTCATCATCAGATTCAACAACATCATGTTATCATCTTGTATTACTCTAGCAATTTGTTCATCAAGAAAGTCACCAAGTGGCACATCATTATCATCAAGCAAGGTACTAGCATCATCATAAGCATTATCCATAGCAGAAGTAGCATCATCAATAACTTGCGACATATCAGAATTAATAGCATGTGGTGGTGGTTGATACGTCTCCAACGTATCTATAATTTTTTATTGCTCCATGCTATATTATCTACTGTTTTGGACAATATTGGGCTTTATTATCCACTTTTATATTATTTTTGGGACTAACCTATTAACCGGAGGCCTAGCCCAGATCTGCTGTTTTTTGCCTATTTCAGAGTTTCAAAGAAACGGAATATCAAATGGAGTCCAAACGGAATGAAACCTTCGGGAACGTGATTTTCTCACCGAACATGATCCAGGAGACTTGGACCCTACGTCAAGAAAGAAAAGAGGAAGGCACGAGGTAGGGGGGCGCGCCCTCCACCCTCGTGGGCCCCCTGTTGCTCCACCAACGTACTCCTTCCTCCTATATATACCTACGTACCCCCAAACGATCAGAGACGGAGCCAAAAACCTAATTCCACCGCTGCAACCTTCTGTACCCATAAGATCCCATTTTGGGGCCTGTTCTGGAGCTCCGCCGGGGGGGCATCCACCACGGAGGGCTTCTACATCATCACCATAGCCCCTCCGATGAAGTGTGAGTAGTTTACTTCAGACCTTCGGGTCCATAGTTAGTAGCTAGATGGCTTCCTCTCTCTTATTGGATCTCAATACAATGTTCTCCCCCTCTCTTGTGGAGATCTATTCGATGTAATCTTCTTTTTGCGGTGTGTTTGTTGAGAACGATGAATTGTGGGTTTATGATCAAGATTATCTATGAACAATATTTGAATCTTCTCTGAATTCTTTTATGTATGATTGGTTATCTTTGCAAGTCTCTTTGAATTATCAGTTTGGTTTGGCCTACTAGATTGGTTTTTCTAGCAATGGGAGAAGTGCTTAGCTTTGGGTTCAATCTTGCGGTGTCCTTTCCCAATGACAGTAGGGGCAGTAAGGCACGTATTGTATTGTTGCCATCGAGGATAACAAGATGGGGTTTTTATCATATTGCATGAATTTATCCCTCTACATCATGTCATCTTGCTTAAGGAGTGTAACATCCCAAATTTTCCTATTTGGAATGTTTTACAATTATAGCTAAGCATCCTATGCATCCTGTTTGAATTTGGATTTCATTTGAAGTTTCAGAGAGTTTTGAATTTGAAATTTGAATTCCAAACTTTGGCATGTGGGAAACACTTCCAAAACCAAGCCTGATAAATACTTGATCAAAAGAATGAGAGGAGCAAACATGACACTCCAAAAATATCAGAGGAAACAATGCCAAAAGAATTGGATTCAAATCTGAAATTTTATTTGAATTTGAAAAAAATGGATTTTCATAAAGTTTGGATTTTGGCTTTGGAAAAATGTTCAAATGAAAGGGAATATTCCCCTGATCATTTTGGTATATATATACCCTATATAAAATATTTATAGTTTAGGATTTATTTTTGGTTTTGTTTTTATTAAAAAAATAAAGGAAAAACTTTGGACGCCACCAGAGCCACCCAGCCCAGCCAAAGACCGCCCTCTGCCACCCTCACAGACTGCCCAAGCAAGCCCGCCCACTGTGGCCAGCCCAGTAGAGAGCCACCCAACAAGACTCACCCACCTCGCCTCGCCCGAATCCCTTAGGATCCGGTCGACCGCCCAACATTCCCCTCTCTCTCTCACTGACCCGTGGCCCCCACCCCGTCGTCTTCTCCCTGCCCACGAAACGGACCTCGCTGAGATCCACCGGATCCCAAGGATCCGGATCCCGACAGCCCCGATGCCCTTCCGCCCCACCGAGGCCCTGCTATATAAGCCAAGCCCCCGCACCCCATTCCCCTTAGCCACGCCGAGCCCCACTCCTCTCTCTCTCCGGCACGCCGGAGCCCGAGCTCAACCCGCCGCCAAAACCCTCGCCGTCGCCGCCCTGGTGCCCCCGACCTCACCAACCCCACCGAACCCTTCCCCGAGCTTCCCCGCGTCTCCCCGACGTCTCCCCGAAGCTCGCCGACGCCCGAAGCCCCGGAGCACTCTCGCCGCCGCCGCCGACGTCGCCGGAGTCCGGTGAGTCCCCGGCTTTCCCCTCCACCGTCCGATCCCAATCGGGTGGTTAGGATTAGAAGCCCCCGAAGGGGTATGTTTTAGTTAGAAAACCGGCCGGCCGATGCGGTTTATTTTTTTTGTTAGGTTTTATTTAGTTAGGCCGGTTCTGTTAGTTAAACCCTAGGCCCATTTAGTCTATCTGACGCCTAGTGCACAGTTTAGGCCCATTAGGCATTTTTCTTTTTATTTAGATTTTCTGTTTTAGCCGATTTGTTCCAAATTTCAAAAATGTGTATCTTTTGTTCTGTTTAATATTTTTTAGTGATTCTTTTTTTGTTGGATTGCAAATTTTATGTAGTTTCTGAAAAACATATATTTAGTTATGTTAAAAATAATTAAAAATGCTTTAATATTGTTTTAGTCAGAATAGCAAATCTGATATAGTTTTAGTTAGAAAAATTATTTTTGCATGATTCTTTTTGCAATCACTTTATTTTGATATTGCCAAACCCTAGAAATTAACTTTGGTATTTTAGGATTAATAATTAATTAATTCTAGGCAGAATCCTATTAATCCTAATTAATTGATTAGTTTCTGTTTTCCTAATTAATTAATTAATAAATTAACTTATTTTTAACTTGTGATTAGTTATTCTAGGTTAGTTTCTGTCATTCCATTTGATGAACTTTTATTTATAATTAATAAAAGTTTTAAATTAATTTTCTTAATAGAAATTGGATTAGGCCTAAAATGAGTTTTATAATAGCTTTTAATTAATTCCTTTTGCTCCTAATCACTTAGTTAATCCTTTTCTGTTAAGTTAACCTAAAACCATGATGAGGTTATTTCAAGGAATTTTGTTGTATAAAACCATTTTTGCTATTGTTTGGAATAGGAAAGACTTTGAATTTGATTTCTTTGAGTTTTCCTTTTGATTTGGTTTTGATTGTTTTGTTGTGCTATGTTACTTTTGTTATCTTGTGTGATTCCTCTTGCTTTATGCTTATTGTGTTATTGTTTGTCTCGGTAGAGTTCCCGGAGTGCGAAGCTTGCTACTACGACTCTTTAGCTTACGAGGATCATCAGCAAGGCAAGTTTTGATCATGTTATTTCTATACCTATGTTTTTGTGCATTAGTAGTTGTCACCACCCCCACCATTGCATGCAGTAGTGAAAATCTTGAAGTCATTAAACTTGAGTAGTATCATGTGTAGGATGAACCAATCCCTTGTTACCATGGCCCCGGACGTAGTAGTTATTTTGCTATGCTCAGAGACGGATTTGTGGTGAGTGAAATCCATAAGCAAGATGTGAGAGTCAATGATGATGACAACCATGGACTACAATGATCAAGATGGACTTGGAAAATCACTCTGGGTGGAGGACGGTTGACGGGCACCTGGAGCACCCAAGGTGGCGGGATGCATGGAGAAGCGCCATGACATCCTGCGGAAAGCTTCACCCAGCCACGAAGAGAAGGATGGATGCCCCATGACCGAAGCTTACTGTGCAGCCGCAAGCCATTATGGGCTCGGCTGGGTTGACCCTTGTAGTGAAGTCGGCTGGACGGTACTACGAGAAGTAGACGAACGGTAGGATTGGATGGGTACCGCGTTGGCGGAAGAACTCTTTGGAAGACCCTGTTTCATTCGTCCCGTCTTCAAACACCATGAAGTGTGAAGATTTTAAAAGGAGGGAATGATTCTTGCGGGGAAAGTGCGCAAACCTCTGCAGAGTGTTATAACCTAATCGATTAGCCGTGTCCCCGGTTACGGACATCTGAGCATCTGGACCTTGGAAGTATTCGGATATCTCAACACTTAACTCTAATGAATTAATTTGATGGGTTTATGACTTAATAATAATTTGGGAACGAGATATTGGTTGGCGGAACCATCTCAATAACTACCAACAATTTGTAGTAATTTGCAAATAAGTCCACTGTAGTAGGATAAAATTGGCTTTACGCAAAATGATGAAACTTAGAGCTCCACAACCAAATATGCATATAGAGTTAGTAATTTTATTATTGTTGTTCCTCATAACTTGCCACTTATTCCAAAAGCTGACCTACATGGCTGCAACGTATTATGTTGCGTAGATATATTCCGATCGGGAGTGAGGCTACGCTCCGCGCTTGGCGATTGCCCTTTGAGTCGGATGGACTCGCTTTACCTCGACGCTTCCGCAGCATTTTAGTTTATTTCTCATGAGTTGGCCTTGAGCCAATTTATTCCCTTGTAATAAAGACTCTATATGAGAATCGATTAATGATATTCAGGTGTGATTGAACTTTGATTACTTTATCGATGTAATTGTGAGTACCAAAGATGATCTTGGGATGGTATGCATACGTAGATTTGACCGATTTTGGGTCAGTCGCTCTGAGAGATGGTATCGAGCACACGACCGTAGGATCGTAACCCCTAGGATCGGAAAAGCCATAGCGAGACCATTTACTTTGAACCCCTTTTCATTCTATACTTCTTCTCTGATCTATTCTGACTCTTCTCTCCTTTGCAACATTCTAGATGGCCGTCGAGTTCACCCCAGTTTTGCTACCGGAGTTCTGCCAGCCCGATGAAACGATGCCCTTCGGAAGGAAGCTGGTCCAGATGGTGAAGCTGCTGAAGATTGCTCTGCCCTCGATCACTGGGAAACCCACTAATGCACTTCCGACGGACACCCGCTACAGGATTGAGGTGCATATCCCAGGGAGGACTTTTGGAGGACGCACGGAGCCTATCAACTTTGAGTTCACCGAGTTCAACTGGATCATCGGAAGAGACGTGGCGATCTACCGAGCACTTGGACATCTCCGAGAGGAGTACAGGATGAGCTCGATCACTCGGACCTCGCCATGGTTTCTCGCAGGGCAAGGAATGGAGATATCATCCGTACCATCGAGGACGATTCCACTCTCTCGTACATTCAGGACTTGGAGTGTCTTCTCAGGAAACGGGAGATTCAGGCTCGCCGTAACTCGAAGACACACCGGAAGCTTTTGTTCCGCGAGCTGGAGCTGGAGGAGAAGGCACGCGCAGACTTCCTTGGCCATGAGGAAGAAATCACGGACTTCATGGAGATAGTCGACGACCTGAAGATGAAGCTTGCCGCGATTGAGGAAAAGATGGACTTGGGAGAGGACCTTTACCCGAGTGGAGATGAAGCACCCCTCGTGAGCAATGATCAGGATTTTGAGGGGAGTACCACCGAAGGAAACCCCAAGAGGAGGCGCCACTGATGCAGACTTTTAGTCGACCACCATGTTATCTTTTATTTCCTTTCGTCGATCAGTTAGGCCGATGTTTTCTTTCGTTTAGTCATGAGCTTTGTAATCGAGTTTGAACCATGTTTGAGTGGAATGAATTAATGATTGGTGTGCTATGATTGTGCATTCATATGGGTAGTGTTATTTCTCATAGACCCTTGTTCTATTCTAAATTTTCTCATCCCTCCAAAACACCAGATGCCTCCGAGACGTGACACTGGTTTCCCGCCGGAGCTCACCCAACTGCTCCAGCAGCAGAATGCACTGATGCAGCTCCTGATTCAGAATCAGAACAACCCCGCCAACAATCCACCGCCACCACCACCACCCACTGTGGACAACTTGACTCGATTTCTGAGGTTGAATCCGCCAGTGTTCTCTAGTAGCACCGAGCCGATTGTGGTGACGGTGCTCCGCAAGATTGGAAGGAGCTAGTCACCGTTGGATGCACCGATGTTTGAGAAGGTGCGCTTTGCGCGCATCAACCGGATGGACCTGCAGCTTCTTGGTGGGAGAATTATACCGCCACTTTTCCTTTGGGTGGCATCACTTGGGATCAATTCCAGCAGGCCTTCGACCGCTCATGTCTCATCTGGAGCCATGAGTCCGAAGAAGCGTGAGTTCAAACTTGCGCCAGGGAATCGTCTTGTGGCACAAGACGTGGAGGAATTCAGCAAACTTGCACGCTATGCCCCGATGATGTGGCCACCGATGCCGCCAAGGTGAGAAGTTCTGGAGGGACTCAATGATGAATTGAGCATGCAGCTTATTGTGGCTACTTTCAACAACTACCAGAGCTGGTAGACAAGGCCACCATTCGGAAGGCAAGCAGCAGCAGATAGAAAGCCGCAAGCGGAAGTACAGCCGGGGAAGCACAACTCGGGAGCTCAGCGAAGCCCCGCTATGCACCGTACTCGGAGGGCACACCCATCATAACCATGGAGGTCATAACCATGGAGGAAATGGAAACAACCGCAGCCAGACAACAAGTCAGGCCATGGCAATGGCAATGGCAATGGTAATGGCAATCAGCACCGTTCTGCCCGGCTCAAAGGATCTGAGCCACATCACCGCTTCAAGTGCCGAAGACAGGCACTACGCCACCGACGCCCGGAGGCCAAGCGGAGGAACGGAATGGCAATGGAGGCTCAAAGAAAGAAGCCCAATCCTTTCCTCGTGCTCAAGTGAATCACATCGACGTGGAGAACGCCTATGATCAGCCGACAACGTGGTTGGTAAGTTTTATTGAATTCACGCTCAGTTTTGGTTCTGCTTGATTCGGTGCAACGATTCATTCATATCAAGGGTAGTTGTGGATAAGTACGGATTACGCACTAGAACCCTTAGAAGCCCCCTCCGCCGGGCCGCAGAGGAGAAATGATGGCAGGATTAAGCTGTCCGCAAACCTCAACATCGGGAACCACAAATTTCCGTAGAACTCATAGTGTTGGAAACTCAGACCTTGGATGTAATCCTAGGCATGGATTGGTTGTCAAAGTATGAAGGGAACATTGACTGTGCCAGCAAGTCTATTCTGCTCACCACCCCGGAGCAGAAGAGGATCAAGTATGTAGCCAGGCACAGCCAGATGAAAAATCAGGTGCATTCCCTCACGGGAGTTGTTCAGGAGGAAGTGCCCGTAGTGCAAGAATTTCCCGATGTGTTCCCGGAGGAATTACCAGAATGCCACGGACAGGACATTGAATTCTGATTGAGTTATTGCGGCTGCACAGCCCCAATATCCAAGAGACCTTATCGGATGCCACCGAATGAGTTGAAAGAGATCAAGGAACAAATAAATGAGTTATTGGAGAAAGGATATATTCGTCCAAGCTCATCACCTTGGGGAGCCCCAGTTCTTTTGGTAGAGAAGAAGGATGGAAGCTTGAGGATGGTTGTGGATTATCGTGCATTGAACGAGGTAACCATCAAGAACAAGTACCCTCTGCCCATGATCAATGACTTGTTTGATCAGCTTGTTGGAGCCAAGGTATTCTCTAAGATCGATCTTCGATCAGGGTATCACCAGTTGAAAATTCGTGAGAAAGATATACCCAAAACAGCATTCACCACCAGGTATGGTTTATACGAGTATACCGTCATGTCATTTGGATTGACTAATGCTCCTGCATACTTCATGAATTTGATGAACAAGGTGTTCATGGAGTACCTGGACAAGTTTGTCGTGGTGTTCATCGATGACATATTGATATTCTCCAAGAGCGAGGAAGAGCATAAGGAACATTTGCGTCTAGTTACGAGAAACTTGAGAACATCACTGTATGCCAAATTCAGCAAATGTGAATTTTGGCTAAAGGAAGTTGGATTCCTCGGACATGTTATTTCAGGAGAAGGAATAGCAGTTGATCCCGCCAAGGTTGAGTCGACCACCGATTGGCGATCACCCACCTCACCAAGGAGATCCGCAGTTTTCTCGGACTTGCAGGATATTATCGGAGGTTCATTGAGAACTTCTCAAGATTGCCAAACCCATGACTGAGCTGTTGAAGAAGGAAGCCAAGTATGTTTGGACCGAGGAATGTGAAGCCAGTTTTCAGGAATTGAAGAAACGGTTGGTCACAGCTCCGGTTGATATTGCTGACATACATAAGGAATACCAGGTTTATTGTGACGCTTCTCGTCAAGGACTCGGAGGAGTGTTGATGCAGAAGGCAAGGTTGTAGCTTATGCCTCCGGACAGCTACGGCCTCATGAGATGAATTATGCCACGCATGATTTGGAGTTAGCAAATGTAGTGCATGCACTCAAGACTTGGAGACATTTTCTCATTGGAAATCGTTGATGTCTATACGGATCACAAGAGTCTGAAGTATATCTTCACGCAGAAGGAATTGAACCTCGAGCGAGAGGAGATGGCTAGAGTTGATAAAGGACTATGACATGAGGCTACATTATCACCCCGGTAAAGCCAATGTTGTAGCAGATGCTCTGAGCCGTAAGAGTTATGTGAACACTCTTACCGCAGGAGGATTACCCCAGGAGTTGGTTGATGACCTCAGAGATCTCCGACTGGAGATAGTTCCAAAAGGATTTGTTGCAACCCTGGAAGTTCAGTCCACCTTGACCGAAAGAATTCGTGAAGCCCAGAAGTCGGACAAGGAAATCGATGAGATTAAGCAAAAGATGGAGGATGGAAAAGCTAAAGGATTCCGAAAGGATGAACATGGAACTGTATGGTTTGAGGATCGATTTATGTGCCCAATGATCCCGAGCTCAGAAGCTAATCCTACAGGAGGCACATGATTCACAGTACTCGATTCACCCGGCAACACCAAGATGTACCGGATTTGAAGCAAAGTTTCGTGGACAGGAATGAAGAAGGACATTGCCGAGTGCGTGTAGCAGTATGCGATGTTTGCCAACGTAAAGGCGAACATCGAAGCCAGCAGGTTACTTCAACCTTTGCCAATTCCGATTGGAAATGGGAGAAACTTGGTATGGATTTCATCACCGGATTACCCAGACCCGCCAGTTATGATTCTATCTGGGTAGTAGTTGATCGTTTGACTAAGGTAGCTCACTTCATTCCAAAGAAGACTACCTATACCAGTGCCAAGTTGGCCAAGATATACATGACCAGGATCGTGTGTCTGCATGGAGTTCCGAGGAAAATCGTGTCGATAGAGGAACGCAGTTTACCTCAAAGTTTTGGAAGCAATTGCATGAAACTTTGGGTGCGAGGCTGGAATTCAAGATGCCTTTCATCCGCAGCAGATGGATGCACCGAGAGAGTCAATCAGATTCTGGAGGACATGTTGAGAGCTTGTGTGCTAGACTATGGGTCTAGCTGGGATGATAACTTGCCTTACGCAGAGTTCTCATACAACAACAGTTATCAATCCAGTTTGAAGATGGCCCTTCAAGCTCTATACGGAAGGAGGTGCGAACACCATTCTTTGTGGGATAGTGTTGGAGATCGATCACTTTTCGGTTCCGATCTTATCAAGGATTCCGAAGAGAAAGTCAAGCTGATTCGAGACCGGCTCAAGATTGCACAGTCACGACAGAAGAGTTATGCCGACAGTAAGCGCAAGGAGGTGACTTACGAAGTGGGAGACCGAGCCTATCTTCGTGTATCCCCACTTCGTGGAATCAAGAGGTTTGGAGTCAAGGGAAAGTTAGCACCCCGATTCATTGGCCCCTACAAAATCCTCGAACGTCGTGGAGAAGTTGCATATAAGTTGGAATTGCCGGAAGGATTGTCCGGAGTTCATGATGTCTTTCACGTTTCTCAGTTGAAGAAGTGCCATGCAGACATGGCCGATGTTCCGTTGAGAGACACAGTGCCCCTAGAGGCCATACAGCTTGACAGTGATTTGACTTACAAGGAGACACCCGTCAAAATTCTCGAGACTGCAAGCAGAGTCACCCGCAGCAAAGTCATCAAGTTTTGCAAGGTGCTGTGGAGTCACCACACCGAGGAAGAAGCCACCTGGGAACGCGAAGAAGATCTTCGTCGAGACCATCCGCACCTATTTGCTAGCCAACCCGAATCTTGAGGGCGAGATTCATCTTAAGGTGGGTAGGTTTGTAACATCCCAAATTTTCCTATTTGGAATGTTTTACAATTATAGCTAAGCATCCTATGCATCCTGTTTGAATTTGGATTTCATTTGAAGTTTCAGAGAGTTTTGAATTTGAAATTTGAATTCCAAACTTTGGCATGTGGGAAACACTTCCAAAACCAAGCCTGATAAATACTTGATCAAAAGAATGAGAGGAGAAAACATGACACTCCAAAAATATCAGAGGAAACAATGCCAAAAGAATTGGATTCAAATCTGAAATTTTATTTGAATTTGAAAAAATGGATTTTCATAAAGTTTGGATTTTGGCTTTGGAAAATGTTCAAATGAAAGGAATATTCCCTGATCATTTTGGTATATATATACCCTATATAAAATATTTATAGTTTAGGATTTATTTTTGGTTTTGTTTTTATTAAAAAAATAAAGGAAAAACTTTCGGACGCCAGCCAGGCCACCCAGGCCCAGCCAGCACTGCGCTCTCAGCCACCTCACAAGACTGGCCCAAAGCCAGCCCACGAGGCCAGCCAGTAGAGAGCCAGCCAGGCAAGACTCACCCCTCCCCGCCGAATCCCTTAGGATCCGGTCGACCGCCCAACATTCCCCTCTCTCTCTCACCCCGTGGCCCCACCCGTCGTCTTCTCCTCGCCCACAAAACGGACCTCGCTGGGAGATCCACCGGATCCCGGGATCCGGATCCCGACAGCCCGATGCCCTTCCGCCCCAAGCCGAGGCCCCAGCTATATAAGCCAAGCCCCCGCACCCCATTCCCCCCCTTAGCCACGCCGGAGCCCCACTCCTCTCTCTCCCGAAGCACGCCGGAGCCCGAGCTCAACCCCGCCGCCAAAACCTCGCCGCGCCCTGGTGCCCCCGACCTCACCAACCCCACGAACCCTTCCCGAGCTTCCCGCCTCCCCGACGTCTCCCGAAGCTCGCTGGCGCTCAAGCCCCTGAGCACTCTCGCCGCCGCCGCCGACGTCGCCGGAGTCCGGTGAGTCCCCGGCTTTCCCCTCCACCGTCCGATCCCAATCGGGTGGTTAGGATTAGAAGCCCCCGAAGGGGTATGTTTTAGTTAGAAAACCGGCCGGCCGATGCGGTTTATTTTTTTGTTAGGTTTTATTTAGTTAGGCGGTTCTGTTAGTTAAACCCTAGGCCCATTTAGTCTATCGGCGCCTAGTGCATGCTTTAGGCCCATTAGGCATTTTTCTTTTATTTAGATTTTCTGTTTTAGCGATTTGTTCCAAATTTCAAAAATGTGTATCTTTTGTTCTGTTTAATATTTTTAGTGATTCTTTTTTGTTGGATTGCAAATTTTATGTAGTTTCTGAAAAACATATATTTAGTTATGTTAAAAATAATTAAAAATGCTTTAATATTGTTTTAGTCAGAATAGCAAATCTGATATAGTTTTAGTTAGAAAAATTATTTTTGCATGATTCTTTTGCAATCACTTTATTTTGATATTGCCAAACCCTAGAAATTAACTTTGGTATTTTAGGATTAATAATTAATTAATTCTAGGCAGAATCCTATTAATCCTAATTAATTGATTAGTTTCTGCTTTTCCTAATTAATTAATTAATAAATTAACTTATTTTTAACTTGTGATTGGTTATTCTAGGTTAGTTTCTGTCATTCCATTTGATGAACTTTTATTTATAATTAATAAAAGTTTTAAATTAATTTTCTTAATAGAAATTGGATTAGGCCTAAAATGAGTTTTATAATAGCTTTTAATTAATTCCTTTTGCTCCTAATCACTTAGTTAATCCTTTTCTGTTAAGTTAACCTAAAACCATGATGAGGTTATTTCAAGGAATTTTGTTGTATAAAACCATTTTTGCTATTGTTTGGAATAGGGAAAGACTTTGAATTTGATTTCTTTGAGTTTTCCTTTTGATTTGGTTTTGATTGTTTTGTTGTGCTATGTTACTTTTGTTATCTTGTGTGATTCCTCTTGCTTTATGCTTATTGTGTTATTGTTTGTCTCGGTAGAGTTCCTGAGTCTGAAGCTTGCTACTCGACTCTTTAGCTTACGAGGATCAACAGCAAGGCAAGTTTTGATCATGTTATTTCTATACCTATGTTTTGTGCATTAGTAGTTGTCACCACCCCACCATTGCATGCAGTAGTGAAAATCTTGAAGTCATTAAACTTGAGTAGTATCATGTGGTAGGATGAACCAATCCCTTGTTACCATGGCCCCGGACGTAGTAGTTATTTTGCTATGCTCGTAGACGGGATTTGTGGTGAGTGAAATCCATAAGCAAGATGTGAGAGTCAATGATGATGACAACCCATGGACTACAATGATCAAGATGGACTTCGGAAAATCACTACTGGGTGGAGGACGGTTGACGGGCACCTGGAGCACCAGTGGTGGCGGGATGCATGGAGAAGCGCCATGACATCTGCGGAAAGCTTCACCCAGCCACGAAGAGAAGGATGGATGCCCCATGACCGAAGCTTACAATGCAGCCGCAAGCCATTATGGGCTCGGCTGGGTTGACCCTTGTAGTGAAGTGGCTGGGCGGTACTACGAGAAGTAGACGAACGGTAGGATTGGATGGGTACCGGCAGTGGCCAGAAGAACTCTTTGGAAGACCCTGTTTCATTCGTCCCGTCTTCAAACACCATGAAGTGCGAAGATTTTAAAAGGAGGGAATGATTCTTGCGGGGAAAGTGCGCAAACCTCTGCAGAGTGTTATAACCTAATCGATTAGCCGTGTCCCGATTACGGACATCGAGCATCTGGACCTTGGAAGTATTCGGATATCTCAACACTTAACTCTAATGAATTAATTTGATGGGTTTATGACTTAATAATAATTTGGGAACGAGATATTGGTTGGCGGAACCATCTCAATAACTACCAACAATTTGTAGTAATTTGCAAATAAGTCCACTGTAGTAGGATAAAATTGGCTTTACGCAAAATGATGAAACTTAGAGCTCCACACCAAATATGCATATAGAGTTAGTAATTTTATTATTGTTGTTCCTCATAACTTGCCACTTATTCCAAAAGCTGACCTACATGGCTGCAACGTATTATGTTGCGAGATATATTCGATCGAGTGAGGCTACGCTCGCGCTTGGCGATTGCCCTTTGAGTCGGATGGACTCGCTTTACCTCGGCGCTTCCGCAGCATTTTAGTTTATTTCTCATGAGTTGGCCTTGAGCGAATTTATTCCTTGTAATAAAGACTCTATATGAGAATCGATTAATGATATTCAGGTGTGATTGAACTTTGATTACTTTATCGATGTACTGTGAGTACCAGCATGATCTTGGGATGGTACAGACACAGAGATTTGACCGATTTTGGGTCAGGTCGCTACAAGGAGTTACTCTGTTTTCTTGAACTTAATACTCTAGATGCATGCTGGATAGCGGTCGATGAGTGGAGTAATAGTAGTAGATGCAGGCAGGAGTCGGTCTACTTGTATCGGATGTGCTGCCTATATACATGATCATACCTAGATACTCTCATAACTATGCTCAATTCTGTCAATTGCTCAACAGTAATTCGTTCACCCACCGTAAAATACTTATGCTCATGAGAGAAGCCACTAGTGAAATCTATGGCCCCCGGTCTATCTTCATCATATTAATCTTCCAACACTTTATTATTGCCTTTGCCTTTTACTTTGCTTTTATTTTACTTTGCATCTTTATCACAAAAATACCAAAAAAATATTATCTATCAGATCTCACACTCGTAAGTGACCGTGAAGGGATTGACAACCCCTTATCGCGTTGGTTGCGAGGAGTTATTTGTTTTGTGCAGGTACGAGGGACTCGCGCGTAGCCTCCTACTGGATTGATACCTTGGTTCTCAAAAACTGAGGGAAATACTTACGCTACTTTGCTACATCATTCTTTCCTCTTCAAGGAAATCCAACGCAGTGCTCAAGAGGTAGCAAGAAGAATTTCCGGCGCCGTTGCCGGGGAGTCTACGCAAAAGTCAACATACCAAGTACCCATCACAATCCCTTATCTCCCGCATTACATTATTTGCCATTTGCCTCTCGTTTTCCTCTCCCCCACTTCACCCTTGCCATTTTATTCGCCCTCTCTTTTTCGTTCGCCTCTTTCTCGTTTGCTTTTTGTTTGCTCGTGTGTTGGTTTGCTTGTTTGTCACGATGGCTCAAGATAATACCAAATTATGTGACTTTACCAATACCAACAATAATGATTTCCTTAGCACTCCGATTGCTCCTCTTACCAATACTGAATCTTGTGAAATCAACGCTGCTTTGTTGAATCTTGTCATGAAAGATCAATTCGCCGGCCTTCCTAGTGAAGATGTCGCTACTCATCTAAATAGCTTCGTTGATTTGTGTGATATGCAAAAGAAGAAAGATGTTGATAATGATATTGTTAAATTGAAGCTATTTCCTTTTTCGCTTAGAGATCGTGCTAAAGCTTGGTTTTCGTATTTCCCTAAAAATAGTATTGATTCTTGGAACAAGTGCAAAGATGCTTTTATCTCTAAGTATTTTCCTCCCGCTAAGATCATCTCTCTTAGAAACGATATTATGAATTTTAAGCAACTTGATCATGAACATGTTGCACAAGCTTGGGAGAGAATGAAATTAATGATACGTAATTGCCCTACTCATGGGTTGAACTTGTGGATGATTATACAAAATTTTATGCCGGATTGAATTTTGCTTCTAGAAATCTTTTGGATTCGGCCGCTGGAGTCACTTTTATGGAAATCACTTTAGGAGATGCTAGTAAACTCCTAGATAATATTATGGTTAATTATTCCCAATGGCACACTAAAAGATCTACTAATAAAAAAGTGCATGCGATAGAAAAAATTAATGTTTTGAGTGGAAAGATGGATGAACTTATGAAAGTATTTGCTACTAAGAGTGTTTCTTCTGATCCTAGTGATATGCCTTTATCTACTTTGATTGAGAATAAAAATGAATCTATGGATGTGAATTTTGTTGGTACGAATAATTTTGGTAACAACGCGTATAGAGGAAACTTTAATCCTAGGCCTTATCCTAGTAATCCCTCTATTAATTATGGAAATTCCTACAACAACTCTTATGGAAATTTTAATAAGATGCCCTCTGAATTTGAGACTAGTGTTAAAGAGTTTATGAATTCTCAAAAGAATTTTAATGCTTTGCTTGAAGAGAAATTGCTTAAAGTTGATGAATTGGCTAGGAACGTTGATAGAATTTCTCTTGATGTTGATTCTTTAAAGCTTAGATCTATTCCTCCGAAGCATGATATCAATGAGTCTCTCAAAGCCATGAGAATTTCCATTGATAAATGCAAAGAAAGAACTGCTAGGATGCGTGCTACGAAAGATGTCGTTATTAAAGCATGTTCTTCTAGTTCCTCTGAAAATAAAGATGAAGATCTAAAAGTTATTGATGTGTCCCCAATTAAATCTTTGCTTTGCAATATGAATCTTGATAATGATGGGACTGAATATGATCCACCTTTACCTAGAAGGCGTTCCAAAAATTCTGAGTTTATAGATCTTGATGCTAAAATTGATAAAAGTGATACCCTAGACGTTGCTAAACCCACTATTTTGGATTTCAAGGAATTTAATTATGAAAGTTGCTCTTTGATTGATTGTATTTCCTTGTTACAATCCGTGCTAAATTCTCCTCACGCTTATAGTCAAAATAAAGTGTTTACTAAACATATCGTTGATGCCTTGATGCAATCTTATGAAGAAAAGCTTGAGTTGGAAGTTTCTATCCCTATAAAACTTTATGATGAGTGGGAACCAACTATTAAAATTAAGATTAAGGATCATGAATTCTATGCTTTATGTGATTTGGGTGCTAGTGTTTCCACTATTCCCAAAACTTTGTGCGATTTGCTAGATTTCCGCGATTTTTATGATTGCTCTCTAAACTTGCACCTTGCGGATTCCACTATTAAGAAACCTATGGGAAGAATTAATGATGTTCTTATTGTTGCAAATAGGAATTATGTGCCCGTAGATTTTATCGTTCTTGATATAGATTGCAATCCTTCTTATCCTATTATTCTTGGTAGACCTTTCCTTAGAACGATTGGTGCAATTATTGATACGAAGGAAGGGAATATTAGATTCTAATTTCCATTAAAGAAAGGCATGGAACACTTCCCTAGAAAGAAAATAAAGTTACCATATGAATCTATTATGAGAGCCACTTATGGATTGCCTACCAAAGATGGCAATACCTAGACCTATCCTTGCTTTTATGCCTAGCTAGGGGCGTTAAATGATAGCGCTTGTTGGGAGGCAACCCAATTTTATTTTTAGTTTTTTTGCTTTTGCTTCTGTTTACGAATAAATATTTGATATAGCCTTTGGTTAGATTTGTTTTTATGTTTTAATTAGTGTTTGTGCCAAGTTAAACCTATAGGATCTTCTTGGATGATAGTTATTTGATCTTGTTGTAATTTCCATAAACTTTCTGTTCACGAAAACAATTATTAAAAATCACTAGAACGCGGTAAAATAGTGATTCCAATTGCTTCCGATCAATAAACAAATTGCCTAGGTCGTCCTATTTTGGCTGAGTTTTTGGAGTTACAGAAGTTTGCGTTAGTTATAGATTACTACAGACTGTTCTGTTTTTGACAGATTCTGTTTTTCGTTTGTTGTTTGCTTGTTTTGATGAATCTATGGCTAGTAAAATAGTTTATAAACCATAGAGAAGTTGGAATACAGTAGGTTTAACACCAATATAAATAAAGAATGAGTTCATTACAGTACCTTGAAGTGGTCTTTTGTTTTCTTTCGCTAACGGAGCTCACGAGAATTCTGTTGAGTTTTTTGTTGTGAAGTTTTCAAGTTTTGGGTGAAATATTTTGATGGATTATGCAACAAGGAGTGGCAAGAGCCTAAGCTTGGGGATTCCCATGGCACCCCCAAGATAATCTAAGGACACCAAAAAGTCAAAGCTTGGGGATGCCCCGGAAGGCATCCCCTCTTTCGTCTACTTCCATCGGTAATTTTACTTGGAGCTATATTTTTATTCACCACATGAAATGTGTTTTGCTTGGAGCGTCTTGTATGATTTGAGTCTTTGCTTTTTAGTTTACCACAATCATCCTTGATGTACACACCTTTTTAGAGAGCCATACATGATTTGGAAATCATTAGAATACTCTTTGTGCTTCACTTATATCCTTTGAGTTATATAGTTTTGCTCTAGTACTTCACTTATATCTTTTAGAGCACGGTGGTGGATTTGTTTTAAAGAAACTATTGATCTCTCATGCTTCACTTAGATTATTTTGAGAGTCTTAAATAGCATGGTAATTTGCTTAAATAATCTTAATATGCTAGGTATACAAAAATAGTAAAAGCTTTCTTATGAGTGTGTTGGATACTAAAAAAAGTTTGATGCTTGATGATTGTTTTGAGATATGGAGGTAATAATATCAAAGTCGTGCTAGTTGAGTAGTTGTGAATTTGAGAAATGCTTGTGTTGAAGTTTGCAACTCCCGTAGCATGCACGTATGGTAAACGTTATGTAACAAATTTGAAACATGAGGTGTTCTTTGATTGTCCTCCTTATGAGTGGCGGTCGGGGACGAGCGATGGTCTTTTCCTACCAATCTATCCCCCTAGGAGCATGCGCGTAGTGCTTTGGTTTTTGATGACTTGTAGATTTTTGCAATAAGTATGTGAGTTCTTTATGACTAATGTTGAGTCCATGGATTATACGTACTCTCACCCTTCCATCATTGCTAGCCTCTTCGGTACCGAGCATTGCCCTTTGTCACATCGAGAGTTGGTGCAAACTTCGCCGGTGCATCCAAACCCCGTGATATGATACACTCTTTCACACATAAACCTCCTTATATCTTCCTCAAAACAGCCACCATACCTACCTATTGTGGAATTTCCATAGCCATTCCGAAATATATTGCCATGCAAGTTTCCACCATTCCGTTCATCATGACATACTCATCATTGTCATATTGCTTAGCATGATCATGTAGTTGACATAGTATTTGTGGCAAAGCCACCGTTCCTAATTCTTTCATACATGTCACTCTTGGTTCATTGCATATCCCGGTACACCGTCGGAGGCATTCATATAGAGTCATACTTTGTTCTAAGTATTGAGTTGTAATCATTGAGTTGTAATCATTCAGTTGTAAGTAAATAGAAGTGTGATGATCATCATATTCTAGAGCATTGTCCCGAGTGAGGAATAAAAAAAGAGAAAGGCTAGAAAAAAGAGAAGGCCCAAAAAAATGTGAGAAAAAGAGAGAAGGGACAATGTTACTATCCTTTGCCACACTTGTGCTTCAAAGTAGCACCATAATCTTCATGATAGAGAGTCTCTCATTTTGTCACTTTCATATACTAGTGGGAATTTTTTATTATAGAACTTGGCTTGTATATTCCAACAATGGGCCTCCTCAAGTGCCCTAGGTCTTCATGAGCAAGCAAGTTGGATGCACACCCACTTAGTTTCTTTTGTTGAGCTTTCGTACATTTATAGCTCTAGTGCATCCGTTGCATGGCAATCCCTACTCCTTGCATTAACATCAATCGATGGGCATCTCCATAGCTCATTGATTAGCCTCGTTGATGTGAGACTTTCTCCTTTTTTGTCTTCTCCACATAACCCCCATCATCATATTCTATTCCGCCCATAGTGCTATGTCCATGGCTCGCGCTCATATATTGCGTGAAAGTTTATAGGTTTGAGATTAATAAAGTATGAAACAATTGCTTGGCTTGTCATCGGGGTTGCGCATGATGAGAGCATTCTTGTGTGACGAAAATGGAGCATGACTAAACTATATGATTTTGTAGGGATGAACTTTCTTTGGCCATGTTATTTTGAGAAGACATAATTGCTTAGTTAGTATGCTTGAAGTATTATTATTTTTATGTCAATATGAACTTTTATCTTGAATCTTTTGGGTCCGAATATTCATACCACAATTAAGAAGAATTACATTGAAATTATGCCAAGTAGCACTCCGCATCAAAAATTCTGTTTTTATCATTTACCTACTCGAGGACGAGCAGGAATTAAGCTTGGGGATGCCTGATACGTCTCCAACGTATCTATAATTTTTGATTGCTCCATGCTATATTATCTACTGTTTTGGACAATATTGGGCTTTATTATCCACTTTTATATTATTTTTGGGACAAACCTATTAACCATAGGCCCAGCCCAGAAGTGCTGTTTTTTGCCTATTTCAGAGTTCCAAAGAAAGGGAATATCAAACGGAGTCCAAACGGAATGAAACCTTTGGGAACGTGATTTTCTCACCGAAAATGATCCAGGAGACTTGGACCCTATGTCAAGAAAGAAAAGAGGAAGGCACGAGGTAGGGGCGCATCCTTCCGATTCTTCATAGTGATAATATGATAATAATCCCAAGTGACTCAACAAATATAACTATGCTCCCCGGCAACGGTGCCAGAAAAAGGTCTTGATAAACCACAAGTATAGGGGATCGCAACAGTTTTCGAGGGTAGAGTATTCAACCCAAATTTATAGATTCGACACAAGGGGAGCCAAAGAATATTTGAAGGTATTAGCAGCTGAGTTGTCAATTCAACCACACCTGGAGATTAATTATCTATAGCAAAGTGATCAGTAGCAAAGTAGTATGATAGTTTTGATAATAGTAGCAGCAGTAACGGTAACGGTAACGGTAACAGTGAAGCAATAATTTTGTAGCAAGTGCAACAGTAACGATAGCAGTAGTAACTTAGCAAGAATAATATAGGATAAATTCGTAGGCATTGGATCGATGGCTTATTGGATGATATTCATCATGAGACGGTTATAACCTAGGGCGATACGGCACTAGCTCCAGTTTGTCAATATAATGTAGGTATGTATTCCGTAAATAGTCATACGTGCTTATGGAAAGAACTTGCATGACATCTTTTGTCCTACCCTCCCGTGGCAGCGGGGTCCATATTGGAAACTAAGGGATATTAAGGCCTCCTTTTAATAGAGAACCGGGACAAAGCATTAACACATAGTGAATACATGAACTCCTCAAACTACGGTCATCACCAGGAGTGGTCCCGACTATTGTCACTCCGGGGTTGCCGGATCATAACACGTAGTAGGTGACTATAACTTGCAAGATCGAATCTAGAACATGGATATAATTGTGATAACATAAATGGTTCAGATTTGAGTTCATGGCACCCGGGCCCAAAGTGATAAGCATTAAGCATGGCAAAGTCATAGCAACATCAATCTTAGAACATAGTGGATACTAGGGATCAAGCCCTAACAAAACTAACTCGATTACATGATGAATCTCATCCAACTCCTCAACGACCAGTGAGCTTACGAAGGAATTACTCACTCCCAATGGGGAACATCATGGAATTGGCGATGGAAAAGGGTTGGTGATGACGAAGAACGAAGATCCCCCTCTCCGGAGCCCCAAACGGACTCCGGATCTGGCCTCCCGATGAAGAACAGGAGATGACGGAGGCTCCATCTCATGGATCGCGATAATTCTTTCTCCCTGATTTTTTCTGGAAAATAGGATTTTATAGCGTCGGTTTCTGGGTCTGCGGGGCCACCAGGTGGGGACAACCCACAGGTGCGCTGGAGGCGCGCCTGGTGGGTTTGCCCACCAGTGCCCTCCGGTGGATCTTGGCTCCAGAAATTCTTATTTATTGAATAAAAATTCCTCACAAAGTTTCATTCCATTCCGAGAACTTCTATTTCTGTACAAAAACAACACCATGGTAGTTCTGCTGAAAACCGCGTCAGTCCGGGGTTAGTTTCATTCAAATCATGCAAATCAGTGTCCAAAACAAGAGAAAAAATGTTAGGAGAAGTAGATACGTTGGAGATGTATGAGCCAATCATTTCTCAATCCTCAAAGTAGCCTGAATGAGATAGCCAAGTTGATCTTGTTTGGACTTGAGAAATACTTGGGAAGCCTCTTCAGAACTTGGCATCTTGGCTCCCTTCTCTACTTTTGCTTTTTCTCTCTTCTCCTGAGCCTCTACTAATGTAGGATCTGAAGCATCCATTACAACTGTGTTGTCCTCACGATCAAGCCTCAAGGGAAGGTGCTCTTTGCCCAACAGATATATGCCTGTTCCCATCTTGGAGTTGATGAGCATCTGAATGTGTGGAGCATACCCACATGATCTCTTTTGGTCTGCTGCAGTTCTCTTGATGGTTTCTACTATCAAGCTCATCACCTTGAATTTCTGTGGCACATCAAACAGTTGAAGCAAGTTGATGGAGTGGCCTCTGATCATCCTGTGATTTCCTGATTTGGGTAACAAGGTGTGCCTAAAAATGGTGTTCATGGTGGCCAATCCAGACAACAGATAGTACACTGAGCCTAGCTTGTGTGTCTCCAAGGCCTTGTCAAGAATTTCCTTGTACATGTTGGCCATAGAGTTGTGATCTTTCTTGCGCTTTGCATAGACATCAATGTCATCCTCAACTTCTTCTGGAGCATTGATAAGCTTGGACCACTCAGCAACAATAGAATGGTACCTTGTACCTTCAGTCATCCATACAATTCTCCCATCTGGATAAAAATGAGCAGTAGAGTAAAACTGCATGATCAGCTCATCATTCCACTTGGTCATATTCTGACCCACAAAGGTGTCAAATCCATTGAGTCTGAAGCTCTCGTGTACTCCAGGGAAGTGGTCTTCATGGCCATCAATATATTCCCAGTCCACCCACTTCATGTCACACACAATGGGCTTTTTATCCAACAGAATTGTCGCATAGAAGTCTTGTTGTTCCTTTGTGTGAAATTGATATGTCTCCAACGTATCTATAATTTATGAAGTATCCATGCCAAGTTTATAATAGGTTTATATGATTTTGGTATGATTTGATTAGAACTAACCCGGACTGATGTTGTTTTCAGCAGAACTACCGTGGTGTTGTTTTTGTGCAGAAATAAAAGTTCTCGGAATGCGCTGAAAATCAACGGAGAATTTTTCTGGAAAATATAAAAAATACTGGAACAAAAATCTACCGGAGGGGAGTCCCGTGGGCCCCATGAGGGTGGGGGCGCTCCTACCCCCCTGGGCACACCCCCGTGCCTTGTGGACTTCCCGTAGGGCCCCCTGACTTGTTCTCGACGCCAACCTCTCCTATAAATACCCAAACCTCCAGAAATTAACCTAGATCGGAAGTTCCGCCGCCGCAAGCCTCTATAGCCACGAGAAATCAATCTAGGCCCTCTCTGGCACCCTGCCGGAGGGGGCCATCATCATCGGAGGCCATGGAGGAGGATCCAGGAGGGGCCATCATCGCCATGAAGGCCAACACTACTGGAATCAGCTTCTTTGCCGTCTGCCATGGCAGACGGCAAAGGCATGGATCACGGACGGCAAACTTCTTTGCCGTCCGCCAGCAAACAGTAAACTGTCCATCTGAACATGTGTCAGCAAAGGCCTTCTTTGTCGTCCGCTTCTTGGAAACGGACGACAAAGGATTGTGTCGTCCGCCATCCGAGGCCAGCAGACGGCAAAGACAATGGACGGCGGTGCGGTGGTGTGAGAGTCGTTAGGGGGTTAACGGCACTCTTTGCCATCTGCCAGCGGATGGCAAAGAGTCAAAGCTCTTTGTCGTTCGCTGACAGACAAAGAGCTCAGCTAGGCAGCACTGGGAAGCTGCCACGTGGCCAGCTATGCCGTCCACCAGCGGACGCAATGTGATTTGAATCTTTATCGTCTGCTGGCAGACGGCAAAGTGACCAAATAGGCAACCAGTGTTCCCAGGTTTTACAGGTAGCTGCCACGTGTCCTCTTTGTCGTCTACTAGCAGACGGCGAAGCTCTTTGTCGTCTGCTAGCGGACGGCAAAGAGGCTACATATCCCCTGTTTTTATTTGAATCCATTTAATTTCACAAGAATTCACAGACAGATATACACATGCACAGCAGACATATGATGTATCCAACACATAGCTCCATCCATGACAACATACATACATAATAAGAAACAGAGTTCCACCCATACATATTACAGTAACATCACAATGTCCATCCAACACATTGTTCCATGCATCCATATAACAAGTTCCACATTTTTCATCAATACAAACGAAAAAAAGGGAAACAAGCCCTCATCCATGCAAGCTTCCATATAGTGAATTAAATCTGCAAAATGGGAAATAAGAAAGTTAGAAGAAGAAGACTAGAATCAGAAGAAGAAGAAGAAAATGAAGAAGAAGAAGAAGAAGAAGAAGAAGTAAGAAGCATACTTAGGTAAAATGGAGCTAACCTAGCTAATTATGCCATTTTTGAGTGAACTAAGCATATTATGCCATTTTTTATATAACTTAGAGCTAACTTCATTTTGGAGAAGAAGAAGAAAACTAGAAGAAGACTAGAAGAAGAATTTCTTCTTCTTTTCTTCTTCTTCTTCTTCTTCTTCTTCTTCTTCTTCTTCTTCTTCTTCTTCTTCAAGTTTTCTTCTTCTTCTTCTCCAAAATGAAGTTAGCTCTAAGTTATATCTCATAATATGCTTAGTTAGGTCAAAAATGGCATAATTAGGTAGGTAAGCTCAAAAATGGCATTTTTCTTCTTATTTAGCCTATTTAGTCCATTTATGACATAATTTAGCCTATTTAGTCCACAAATGACATAATAAGATGAAGAAAATCAAGGAATAGGAAGAAAAAGAAGAAGAAGAAGAAGAAGAAGAAGAAGAAGAAGAAGAAGAAGAAGAAGAAATGAAGTTAGAGCTAACTTCATTTTGGAGAAGAAGGAGAAGAAGAATAAGATCTCCTTCTTCTTCTTCTTCTTCTTCTTCTTCTTCTTCTTCTTCTTCTTCTTCTTTTCTTCCTATCCCTTCTTTCCTTCCTATTCCTTGATTTTCTTCATCTTATTATGTCATTTGTGGGCTAAATAGGCTAAATTATGTCATAAATGGACTAAACACGCTAAATAAGAAGAAAAATACCGTTATCACGGAGGTGTAGGAATGGTCGGGGTTGCGCCGGTGCTAGACAGAGGTGAAGGACCGGTCGGGGTTCCGGCATTGGCAGAAGGAGTGGTCGATGCTTGTCGGGAGCCATGCTGCACCAAAGATCATTTCCAATAATGTCTCGTTAGCAAGTTCGCAAACTGAAATGTGAATAGTAGCAAGCAACGACCATTCAAATCAAACTCACCATGGTCGCCGGAGCAATCTGGGGCATCGGCGGAGGGGCCTGACCGTTTTTCTCGCACATGGTCTGCACATTTGGTTCTCACGAGTCAGTCATATTAGATAGTAATGCGAACATTACGTGCATGATTGGGCTAATATGCACGAGAAACGTACCACGATGAGCTCGTATAGGGCCCGGTTAGCGTTGTCGTTCCGGTTCCTCTCCTCCTCCAACAGCTTAGCCGTCCTCTCCTCCATCTCCCTCTCCCTCTCCACCGCCTCCCTTTGTGCCTCCCTTTTTGCCTCCTCCACAAGCGCCTTCGTCTTCAATCTCTCTTTCTCAACAATAGCCTGCAACACACCACTCCTCGTTAGCATTGTAATCATCGATGGACGCACACACAATGTAATGGAGGAAAGGTGAGAGAGTCCGTATAACTAATCGCCATGGCAATCTCCGCAGGCCGTGCACGAGGCGTTATCTCAGGATCAGAGCTACTCAGGCGCTTCTTGATCTGCGGGAGAGTCTTAGGACAATGTATCAGTCCATCACCAATGGCTTGAGAGCCATGGGACCTCCCGCCACCAGATATCATCACCAGTTCTGTATCCAAAGGATCCTGGCTCGGGTTAAAGTTCTCCCCTTTCCTCGCCTTCCCCTCGTCTTTGTACTTCACAAGCTTGTGGTGGGAGGACTTGTTGGTGAAGCTCTCTGGATCATCTAGGCCAGACTCCGTGAATGGCTTGGCCTTCTTGTACGGGGCCATATGGGCCATGCCATAGAGGTCGAAAGGCTTGGCACAGGCTTCTTGTGGTGGTGCGCCTGAGAGAGAGGAACAAAATATTAGTTAAGGGCTCAAGCTAGCATGAAGAATGATATTGCTATGTAAATAGGTCATTTTGGAGCTAAGAAAGGTTATTATGTCATTTTCGAGGAAAATAAGCTAAGGTTAGGTCACTTTTGAGGTAACCAAGATTATTATGCCATTTTTGACCAAAGTATGCTAATTATGTCATTATTGAGCTATCCAAGGTTATTATGTCATTTTAGAGCTAACTATAGCATATTTAGGCATTCTATAGAGCTATCTAAGGTTATTATGTCATTTTAGAGCTAATTATGTCATGAATGAACTAGCTAAGATTAGTTTAGGTCGTTATTGAGCTATCGAAGGTAGTTATGCCATTTTTTAACTAACTAAAGCATATTAAGTCATTTTATAGTGCTATTTAAGGTTATGATGTCATTTTTTAGCTAATTATGTCATGAATGAACTAGCTAAGATTAGTTTAGGTCGTTATTGAGCTATTGAAGGTAGTTATGCCATTTTTTAACTAACTAAAGCATATTAAGTCATTTTATAGAGCTAAATATGTCATAAATGAACTATCCAAGGTAGTTATGCCATTTTTTAACTAACTAAGCATATTAATTAAGTCATTTGGGAAGGGATAAATGCTAGCATGAAGAATGAATTGCATGAATCATGTAGCAAACCACATACCCAGTTATCCCCGTACGCAAACAGGTTGGAGCTCCCTTGATGGTGTGGCACACCTTCCATTTGGTCGCGCTTATCCTTGGCCCTTTGGTGTTCGACTTTCCATTGGGGAGAGCACCACGCATCCACCAACGCCTCCCAACAGTCCATCTTATCCACACACCATCTCGGGGGCACCTAAGTGAGTCAAGAGAAATTTCAGCGCTACGCCTACGAATCAAATCAAGAAAACTAACTTCAAGGCCTTAAGAATAGGTAATTACCTGCATGTACTTCTCCTAACTCAGAAACTTGTCGCGACACTTCTTCTTGCCCCTTCTAATACCCTTCGAGGCATAGTAGTCTCGAACGGCCTGCACCTGAGCCTCGTGCCTTAAGTTCTGAAGTAGGCGCTTGCACTCGGTTTCGACAACCATACACGCGGCCTCCTGCTCTCCCTCTGAAACCCTGTAGAAGGTCTGCAATCAAACAAGACAACACTGATTAGTACAATCACTAGGTAGTGTTGATTTTTAATTCCGTAAAGGATAAATTACCCAAAACCGACGAAACACAATGTCGGCCACGGTCTCACACAAGACACCGTCGACCCTCTCCTCCGCCGGGGTCGGGGCAACCGAGTACAGCTCCCAGGTCAGTGCTAGCTGTGGAACCTGACCCTCACCGGGCAACGTGACCCACCCAGGGAAGTGCTGCCGGCAAAGCACACCAAGGACCTGGTTGGGCCTGCAAACACCACGGGGGCGTACCCAGCCCCTGCAGTATGACAAGGCCAACGCATTAGATATTAATTTGAAGGAACATGAAGACAAAAGGTTAAAAAATAGTAAATGCACTTACTTCAACCCTTTAGGCGCAATCAACCACCTCTGGTCGGGGGTCGTCGGCACGGGCGGGAGCTTTGTACAGCCACGCTTGTAGACCTTCTTTCCCTTCTCAACCAGCTCGTCGTCACTGTAGCTATCATCTGAAAAGGTGTCCTCACTACCATCCTCCGGGCCACTAGCATCCGGAGTCTCGTGGGACGAAGACCCCGTGAATGGAGTCTTCTGGGACGAAGACCCCGTGACCGGAGTCTTCTGGGACGAAGACTCTGGGACCGGACTCACGTGGGGCGAAGGATCGGCGACCCGAGTCTGGTGGGGCGAAGGATCAGCGACCGGAGGCTCATGGACCGGAGTCCGAGACGGGTCCACGTCAGACAGAGCAGTCCTGTGGTCGGGTGAATCAGTTGAGGGTAGCGGCGAGGAAGGCGTAACAACCTTCCTACCTCTCCCGCTGCCACGTCCACCTCTACCAGCCTTCTTCATCCTCCCCCGACCTCTCCCAACCGAAGAAGAAGCGCAAGCCACAGTTGTCTGCATACTATCTAGCAACGCTCTCCGGAGGGGCTGGGCTGGAATAATGGAACCACCCCTCCCAGTAGCGCTCGCAGGAGGATCGGGGCACTCTAGACCCTTGCCCACCATCCTGTCAACACCTGCAATGACAAAAAGTAAACGAAATTAGTACAACATAAAAAATTTGGATACCTGACATGAACATAATAATATGTATATAATTTAAGTGTATCATAATCATGAACATAATAAAAATACACCCGATCAACACAAATATATATGGGGTCGGGGTGTGGTGTTAGGGTGTCGGGGTCAGGGTGTCGTGTCATGGTCGGGGTGTCAGGGTCGGGGTCGGGGTGTCGGGGGTAAGGGTGGGTGTGGTGTCAGGGTGTCGGTGGTCGGGGTGTCGGTGGTCGGGGTCGGGGTGTGGTGTCAGGGCGTCGGGGTGTCGTGGTCGGGGTGTCGTGTCGGGGTATCGTGTCGGAGTCGGGGTGTCAGGCTGTCGGGGTCGGGGTGTGGGTTGGGGTGTGGTGTCAGGGTGTCGGTTGGTCGGGATCGGGGTCGGGTCGGGTGTCGTGCCGAGGTGTCGGGGTGTCGGGGTCGGGTCGGGTCTCTTTTTCCTTTCTTCTTCTTCTTCTTCTTCTCTCCTCCTCTCCTCTTCTTCTTCTTCTTCTTCTTCTCCTCCTCTCTCTTCTTCTTCTTCTTCTTCTTCTTCTTCTTCTTCTTCTTCTTCTTCTTCTTCTTCTTCTTCTTCTTCTTCTTCTTCTTCTTCTCCTCCTCCTCCTCATCCTCCTCCTCATCTTCTTCTTCTTCTTCTTCTTCTTCTTCTTCTTCTTCTTCTTTTCCTCTTCTTCTTTCTTCTTTCTTCTTCTCCTCCTCCTCCTCCTCCTCCTCCTTCTACTTCTTCTTCTAAACTAAAACTAAAACTAATCTAAAATAAACTAAACTAAAATAAATTAAAACTAAAACTAATCTAAAATAAATTAAACTATAACTATAACTAAAACAGAAACTAAACTAAAAGAAACAAAATAAACTAATTAAAAAAGGGGAGGAGCTCACCGGTGGAGGGGAGGCCGGACGGCATGCGAACGCTGGAGGAGGCGGTGACCCGTGGAGGGGGAGGCTGACGGCCACAAGGGACGGGCGGGCGATGACGGGTGGGACGGCAGCAGTGCGGCTGGCCGACGTGGAAGAGGCGGCGGGGCCATGTGGAGGTCGGGAGGTGCGGGCGGTGGGGCGGGGCAACGTGGAAGGGGCGGCGGGGGTGCGGTGGAGGTCGAGGGGCCGTAGAGGAGGGGTGCGGGGCGGCGGGGCGGCCGGCTACGGCAGACGGGGTTGGCGGCTGCGCGGGTGTGGGGTGGAGGGAATGAGAGAGTGGAGAGAAGAGACAGAGGACGGGGGCGGGACGGCCGTTAACGTACCCGCCTCTTTGCCATCAGCCAACGGTCGGCAAAGATTCTTTGTCGTCCGCTTGCGGGCGGCAAAGAGGTGGGGCCGGTGGGCTTGAGTTAGTTAAACAATAACTGGACCCACCCACCTCTTTGCCATCTGCTAGTGAACGGCAAAGATTCTTTGTCGTTAGCCAGCGGACAGCAAAGAACTGGCTGATGGCAAAGACCTTGTTTGCCATCAGCCACATCTTTGTCGTCCGTTTTCGTGTGGCTGACAGCAAAGACCTTCTTTGCCGTCAGCAAGCGAACGACAAAGAGTTGGCAGACAACAAATAAGCTAATTCCAGTAGTGCAAGGACCAGAGGGAGAACCTCTCCCCATCTAGGGGGGAGGCCATGGAGGAGGAAGCACAAGGGGGAGAACCTCTCCTCCTCCCTCTCTCAGTGGTGCCGGAGTGCCATCGGGAGGGGAATCATCGCCGCGGTGATCGTCTTCATCAACATCACCACCATCATCACCATCCTCATCTCTTTTACGCGGTCCACTCTCTCGCACCCCGCTGTAATCCCTACTTGAACATGGTGCTTTATGCCACATATTATGATCCAATGATGTGTTACCATCCTATGATGTTTTGAGTAGATATCCTTTGTCTTTGGGTTGATTGATGATCTAGATTGGTATGAGTTGTATGTTTTATTTTGGTGCTGTCCTATGGTGTCCTCCGTGTCGCGCAAGTGTGAGGGATTCCCGCTGTAGGGTGTTGCAGTATGTTCATGATTCTCTTATAGTGGGTTGCTTGAGTGACAGAAGCATAAACCCGAGTAAGGGGGTTGTGGCATATGGGATAAAGGGGACTTCATGCTTTAATGCTATGGTTGGGTTTTACCTTAATGATCTTTAGTAGTTGCGGATGCTTACTAGAGTTCCAATCATAAGTGCATATGATCCAAGAAGAGAAAGTATGTTAGCTTATGCCTCTCCCTCATATGAAATTGCAATGACGACTACCGGTCTTGTTAATAATTGCCTAGGATAATTCCGCACACGACCCATCATTATTCCACACTCGCTATTTATAATATTTAGTAATATATTCTAACTTTATGATAACAGCACCTACTTTTATGTTTCAGCTCTCCGATATCATGCAAAGTTATCCTCTTCGTACCAACAACGTAGTTTTATTTCTCGTTTCTAGTTGGAAGCAAACGTTCGGTGTATGTAGAGTCGTGTAAGTGGGAGATAGGGCTTGAGAGAATATTGATCTTACCTTTAGCTCCTTGTGGGTTTGACACTCCATACTTATCACTTCCATCTTTGGGAATTGGTACAATGATTCTCTGCACTTAGGGATTATCAGAAATCTGTAGTCCACAATAGTTCTTCTCCTTACAGCATAGGGGTCTGATTATCTCCACAATCCGAGACCTGCATTTTCTCTCCTTCATGTTTTCTGCCACTGGATGATTGTCATCATGATCAGGAATCTTTGGCTTCAGCTTCCTAAGCACTTGGGCTTCTTCTTCTACTACTACTTCACGCACTGGGGCCTTGTTCTTCTCATCAGCTGGTATATTCCTGGTGGATCTCTTAGGTGCAGATTTTGAAGCTTGAGCAGTAGCTTTGGGGGCAGTCTTGGGCTTTGATGGAGCAGCCCAAACTTGATGGCATCCCCCATCAATTTCTAAGTTTTGGGTTTTGGTGCAGCAGCCTCTTCTTCATCTTATTCCTCATCTGATGAGTGCTTCTCAAATTCAGCCATGGGCTCAACAAGCTTGCGCCATCTTCTTCTCTTCCTTTCCTTCTTTTTCTTGCCTCCAACAGCCTCTTCTTCTGTTGATTTGGAGACTTCAAGAGTTGAGGCTCTGGCTTTGGACATTGGAACTCTCTTGGCAGGAGCTTTCTTGTGCATATCAGGCTTGGTTGCAACAACAAAATACTCATTTTTCAACACTTTCTTGGAGGTGACCTCCTCCTCTCCACAACAACATAATCTTCATCTTCTGAATCTGAGTTTCTCTTTCTCCTTGTCCTGGTTGCAGCTTTGGGCAAGTTGCTTGGGGTGCTTCTGCTACCCTCGTCATAGTTGCCAGAGGGACGAGTGCCTCACTCAGGTTGACTTGTTCCTCAGACTTGTTTAGATTATCACCCTGATCTGACATAGCTGACACTGCAAACTGAAAGCTGACCCTATGAATAGATGTAGTTGAGATAGAGTGGATGAGCATCACAAAGTGCAGAGATTTTGCAAAACAATTGTGTCAAAAACTTAGTTTTAGTTTTCTACACAAAGCATTTTGGAGCTACCGATTTGTTAAACTCGGTGACACCGAAGCAATATTAGAGTCTAAACTAGTGGAATCGGTCAGACTGAGACACAGTTCGGTGACTCCGAGATTGATAGGGTTTCACTGAGAGTCGAACTCGGTCACACCGATGTCCAAGTTTCGGTCAGACCGAAAATCACAAGTGCAATGGCCTAAGCCAAATCGGTGAGACCTATTTGTACAACTCGGTTGGTCCGAGATGAGTTCAGCGGAAAACTAACCCTAAATTTTCGAATCAAAACTAATCTAAAGGAAGTTTTTGCTGGATAGAGTAATCTCATATGTGGTAAGAATCATGGCATTGACCTGAGCGTAGGAATCAAAGGTTAAGATTGCACATAGGGGTCGAGTTCATACCCTAACTCGGCGGTGAACTCGCTACGGCGGCAACGACGGTGAAGGTTTTGGTTGATGGCGGCGGAGACCAGCGGCGGGAGGTCGCTGGCGATGAGGAGACAATTCGGAGACTTGAGTCGGCAGAGCTGGATACGCACGGGCGAAAGGTTTCGGAGGAATTTCCAAAATTTGACCCATGAGTATATATATCCAGCCCTGTCGGTGTGACCGAGTGGAACGACTCAGTGGCACCGAGATGCAGAATCGCAAGCGGTTACTGCAACTTGGTGTGACTGAATTGTTCAAATCGGCTGCACCAAGATTGAAACCTAGATAAACTCAATGAACTCGGTATGACCGAAAGGAATGAATCGTCCAGACCGAAATACACAGAGAGGTTTTGGAAGTTCGAGTCTATGACAAATCGGTGGCTCTGAGTGCTCCTCACCCAGAGGGTTCAAATCTGACTTGATCAGACTTTGTGATGTAGCATGAATAGAGTTTGAGACGAGAAAAGCATAGATAGCTAGAGGGAGTTCTTAGGCATTCTTGTCCATCGATTTGGCAAAAGAAAAAGAGCCAAACAACCAAAGAAACAAATGGATGTCCTCGAATGGGAAAAGTATGCAATCAACATGCTCACACAATCGGATGACAAATGAAATATGTGGCAAAGCATGCACAAACACTCTAGCATCTATCAAGCAATTGGCGATGACTAGGTCATCTATATATGAGTATATTGACTGAGGAGTCAAATGAGAACATTTGATCGTAGGTCATACTCATTGTTTAAGCACAAGTGGGGTTACCACTTTTACATAAAGAATTGTTGTGTTCACATCATTAGAGTTGCTTTAGCTCAATTCTTAGAGTAAATCTCCCCCTAGATGTGATATCCCCCCAAAGAGGGATGAACTAACCTTGGGTTTTGTCGTTGATGACTTCATGTAGATGTTGAAGATGTGGATGCTCAATGTTGATGTAGATCATTTGGAGCAATCCATTGGAGTGAGTTGCACTTTCAATACCTACATGGGTTAGTCCCACAAGGAACAAGCAAGGATATCCATAGACATAGAGTGAAGTACACACAAGATGATGTCCATGAAAGCATTAGGTTACCTTGTCCCTTGACTTACCAACAAGAGGGTTTGTGACTCCTTGATCTAGTGCAAGATGTAAAAGTTGATTGCGCTTGTCATTGCCTAAATAAATATGAGTGAAGTATGTTGGCGGAGTCACCCTCAAGAACTCTCTAGTTTTTCTTCTTCGGGATTAACATCAACTTGATGGGAATCCATGGAGTTGTAGTCGTACTTGATGAAGTAGAACTTGATGTAGTCTTGGGAACCCACTTGACCAAGGCCTTAGGAGCTTCTTCAAATGCATCAATCTTCTCTTGAAGCTTGTCCTTTCCTTTTAGCTTGTGGTCTTGTGGTGGAAGATCATCCTGAGCTTGTGTTTCCTTGAAGGAAGTAGGATCATACTTCTCTTGTTGAGGAACAAACTTCATATTGGGGTACTGATCTTCTTCCCACTCAACTCCATTGGCATTGAACTTTCGTTCAAAACCAACACCTTGATTCTTACGGTGCCTTCCTTGCTTGCATACAATTTCCTCAAATTGCTTACTTCCGGCAATGCTCTTGTAAACACCTTTCTCTATAATTCCCTTCAATAAGCTATTTTCTTGCTCAAGCGTAACTTGGCTAAGAGAATCATTAGTGGAATCAAGAGAACTACTAGAAGCAACAATATTGGATTTAGCATGATTATTGTTACTACTAGAAGGAATCTTTCTTACTCTTGTTGCTAGATTTTACTTGTGGCATGTAAGTAGATAAGAGTAAATGCTTGGCAATGTAAGAAGAACTTTTCTTACGAAGATCATCATTGATTACTTTTAAGAACCCATGCTCTTGCTCTAGGTTGAGCTTTTTAAAGCGTAGCTTCTCATGAGTCTTTAAAAGCTCTCGATGATTTTCTAAGGTAGTTTCATGAGCTAACTTAAGAGTGTTTAGTTCTTTAGGTAGATGCTCAATCTCCTTCTTATCATCGTCATTCGTTTTATCTTGATTAGCATGATTAATAGCAAGTTCATCATAGTTTTCATCACTAGAATTGTCAACAAGTAAATCATCATCACCTAGCAAATCATCTTCTTCACTATTGAAATCAAAATACTCGAGGTGTGATACCTTTGGACCTTTAGCCATGAAGCATCTTCCAATTCCTTCATTTGGTAAGTCAAAAATGTCATAAGAGTTGGATGGCACAAGTGCTAGACCGGCAACACCTTCATCTTGAGTATATTCAGAGTCAAAGTGATAACTTCTCTCGGAGTGATTGTCGGAGTCGGAACCAGATACCCATTCACCAACATGAGCTTGATGTCTTCATTTTGTGTAGCTCCTTGATGACTTGTCCTTCCTTTCCGAATCCTCGTTTCTGCGAGAGGTTCTTCATTCATAACGATCATCTCTACTCCTTCTCTCTCTTGGAGGTGATTCTTCTCTTTTGCTTCTCATTTTAGGTGAGTCTTCTCTTCTTTTGTAGGGAGCCATACACTCATTTGAGTAGTGTCCGGTTCTTCCACAATTATAGCAATTACGCTCACGACTAGAAGATCTTTTGTCATTGTAGGACCTTGACTTGGAACTTCTTTCTTTGCTTCTACTCTTGTACAACTTGTTAAAGTTCTTCACCATTAGGCTCAATTATTCATTTAAAGCTTGTTTCTCACTTGATGATGTAGGAGCACTGCATGAGGCTTTGTAAGCACTACTAGACTTGTTATGAAGCTCTTCTTTATCCTTGAGTGACATCTCATGAGCAACAATTCTACCAATGACTTCTGTTGGCTTGAGATCTTTGTAATTGGGCATCATTTGGATCAATGTGCACACAGTGTATACAAGGATCTTAGGATCTTTTTGATGATAAATCTGTTGGTCATCTCTTCACTTCCTAAGCCGGCAATCTCATTTGTGATGAGAGCAAGCCTAGAGTACATTTTAGCGACACCTTCACCATCCATCATTTTGAACTTGTCAAGTTGACTTTGAAGCACATCCAACTTGGATTCCTTGACGGAGTCGGTACATTCATGCATACCAATCAAAGTATCCCAAATTTCCTTTGCATTCTCAAGACGGCTGATTTTGTTGAATTCTTGGGGGCACAATCCGTTGAAGAGGATATCGCAAGCTTGAGCATTGTATTGCAGCATCTTCAATTCTTCTGTGGTAGCTTCATGATTTGGTTCTCTCACATCGAAGAATTCACCTTGCAAGCCAATACACACAAAAGCCCAAACGGCGGGGTTATGTCCAAGAATATGCATTTTCATCTTATGCTTCCAACTAGCAAAATTAGTACCATCAAACTAAAGACCTCTATGGTGGTAATTTCCCTCGCTAGACGCCATACTCTCCTAGGTTGAGAAACCAAGGCTATGATCACCAAAGCTATGGAAATCAAGGCAAATGGAGACCAAAGCTCCGATACCAATTGTAGGATCGAAAGTATGTCTAGAGGGGGGGTGATTAGACTACTTGACCAAATAAAAATCTAGCCTTTTCCCAATTTTAAGTCTTGGCGGATTTTAGCAACTTAACACAAGTCAAGCAATCAACCTACACATGCAATTCTAAGAGTATAGCAACGGAATGTAAATCATTGCATATGAAGGTAAAAGGGGAGGAGTTTGGAGGGAGCAAATGCAATGTAGACACGGAGATTTTTGGCGTGATTCCGATAGGTGGTGCTATCGTACATCCACGTTGGTGGAGACTTCAACCCACGAAGGGTAACGGTTGCACGAGTCCACTTGCCTCACTTGGGTATATCTTCACGAAGTAGGCGATCTCCTTGCCCTTACAAACTCCTCGGTTCGACTCCATAATCTCGACGGAGGCTCCCAAGTGACACCTAACCAATCTAGGAGACACCACTCTCCAAAAGGTAATAGATGGTGTGTTGATGATGAACTCCTCGCTCTTGTCCTTGAAATGATAGTCTCCCCAACACTCAACTCTCTCTCTTAGATTTGGATATGATGGAAAGATGATTTGAGTGGAAAGCAACATGGGGAAGACTAGAGATCAAGATTCTTGTGGTTGGATTGGAATATCTTGGTCTCAACACATGAGTAGGTAGTTCTCTCTCAGAAAATGAATGCTGCAAGTGTAGGCATGTTCTGATAGCTCCCTCCATGAATATAGGAAGGGTGGAGGGGTATATATAGCCTCCACACAAAATCTAACCGTTACAAACAATTTATCAAACTCGGCGGGACCGAATAGTGAAACTCGGTCAGACCGATTCAGTTTAAAATGTGAACGTTAGGCTTTTCGGTGGGACCGACCTGATCAACTAGGTGGGATCTTATGTTAGGGTTAGGGCATAACTTGATCTCGGTGAGACCGATCACATGAACTCGGTGGGACCGATTTTAGTAATAGGCAAACAGAGAGTTGGTCAGGCAAACTCGGTGGGACTGATCGCTCATTTCGGTGAGACTGAAACGTTACGAAAAGAAAATAGAGAGTTTGCATTGCGAACTCAGTGGGACCGATCGCTCATCTCGGTTAGACTGAAACGTTACGAAGGGAATTAGAGAGCTTGCAATCCCATCTCGGTGAGAGCGAGATCCCTATCGTTGAGTCTGAACTGATTAGGGTTTCTGGCTATGGCTATGTCAAATGAACTCGGTGGCGCCGGACGTATCAAACTGGTGGGGCCGACTTTGACTTTAGGTTTAAGACAAATGTGTAAATGAGAAAGTGGTTAAGGGCTTTTGGAGCATATCACTAAGCATTTTGAGCAAGCAAGCCATTAAGCAACACCTCATTCCCTTTTAATAGTATTGGCTTTCCCTATGGACTCAATGTGATCTTCGATCACTAAAATGAAAATGTAGAGTCATGAGCTTTTGCCAATATGTGTCCTTAGCATGTTGAGGGGTCCACATCTCTAGTCCATGCCATGTCAATCATTGAACTTTCTGAAATGATTATCTCGAAAGATTATTAGTTCAATGAGCTATATGTTGTTAAGAATTACCAAAACCACCCAAGGATTAGTTGCACTTTTAATATGCGAAGAGGCAAAAATCAATACAGGTTACCAAACACCAAACATGTCCCAAGTTTATATCTTTTTTATTGATGACACTTCAAGGCAATGCTGAACCATCACAATAAGAGTGAAAAACATATAGAAGTGCAAAAGAAAAGTAAAAAGTGCTATGTTTTTCCAATTACATTTTCATTTATAGCGTGCTTGCGGGATCCTTTCTAGTACTTATTTACAATCATCTACTCACAACTTGCGAACTGACTTCCCCCTCAAAAAAGAAAAAGAAAAAACTTGCTAACTAACTCAAATACGTGTCTATCCATGGCGCACGTAATATCCCGAGCTTAAAAGTAAAATATGCCTCCGGCCACGGTTTTAAATAACCAAGATAGGTCGGGACACGGGCTCCTCACTCGCATATCCCCACTGGCGCCTCCAGCCCCCCGTACGAAAACCAAAGGCGAAAAACCTCAAACCCTAATCCCCATGGCGGACTCCGACGCATCGGCGCCGCCACCAGAGGTAGGGACCGAGATGAAGATTCCAGTTGTAGACCACACCGACGCCGTGCAGGAAGACGCTGCATCTGACCCTGCAGCGACTCACCATTAGGCTCAATTATTCATTGAAAGCTTGTTTCTCACTTGATGATGTAGGAGCATCGCATGAGGCTTTGTAAGCACTACTAGACTTGTTATGAAGCTCTTCTTTATCCTTGAGTGACATCTCATGAGCAACAATTCTACCAATGACTTCTGTTGGCTTGAGATCTTTGTAATTGGGCATCATTTGGATCGATGTGCACACGGTGTATACAAGGCTCTTAGGATCTTCTTGATGATAAATCTGTCGGTCATCACTTCACTTCCTAAGCCGGCAATCTCATTTGTGATGAGAGCAAGCCTGGAGTACATTTCAGCGACACCTTCACCATTCATCATTTTGAACTTGTCAAGTTGACATCGAAGCACATCCAACTTGGATTCCTTGACGGAATTGATACATTCGTGCATATCGATCAAAGTATCCAAATTTCCTTTGCATTCTCAATATGGCTGATTTTGTTGAATTCTTGGGGGCACAATACGTTGAAGAGGATATCGCAAGCTTGAGCATTGTATTAACATCTTCAATTCTTCTGTGGTAGCTTCATGATTTGGTTCTCTCCCATTGAAGAATTCACCTTGCAAGCCAATACAGACAATAGCCCAAACGGCGGGGTTATGTCAAAGAATATGCAATTTCATCTTATGCTTCCAACTAGCAAAATTAGTACCATCAAAGTAAAGACCTCTACGGAGGTAATTTCCCTCGCTAGATGCCATACTCTCCTAGGTTGTGAAACCAAGGCTATGATCACCAAAGCTATGGAAATCAAGGAAAATGGAGACCAAAGCTCCGATAGCAATTGTAGGATCGAAAGTATGTCTAGAGGGGGGTGATTAGACTACTTGACCAAATAAAAATCTAGCCTTTTCCCAATTTTAAGTCTTGGCGGATTTTAGCAACTTAACACAAGTCAGAAAATCAACCTACACATGCAATTCTAAGAGTATAGTAGCGGAATGTAAATCATTGCATATGAAGGTAAAAGGGGAGGAGTTTGGAGGGAGCAAACGCAATGTAGACACGGAGATTTTTGGCGTGATTCCGATAGGTGGTGCTATCGTACATCCACGTTGATGGAGACTTCAACCCACAGAGGGTAACGGTTGCGCGAGTCCACTTGCCTCACTTGGGTAGATCTTCACGAAGTAGGCAATCTCCTTGCCCTTACAAACTCCTTGGTTCGACTCCACAATCTCGACGGAGGCTCCCAAGTGACACCTAACCAATCTAGGAGACACCACTCTCCAAAAGGTAATAGATGGTGTCTTGATGATGAACTCCTCGCTCTTGTGCTTGAAATGATAGTCTCCCAAACACTCAACTCTCTCTCTCAGATTTGGATATGATGGAAAGATGATTTGAGTGGAAAGCAACTTGGGGAAGACTAGAGATCAAGATTCTTGTGGTTGGATTGGAATATCTTGGTCTCAACACATGAGTAGGTGGTTCTCACTCAGGAAATGAATGCAGCAAGTGTAGGCACATTCCGATAGCTCCCTCCATGAATGTAGGAAGGGTGGAGGGGTATATATAGCCTCCACACAAAATCTAACCGTTACACACAATTTATCAAACTCGGTGGGACTGAATAGTGAAACTCGGTCAGACCGATTCAGTTTAAAATGTGAACGTTAGGCTTTTCGGTGGGACCGACCTGATCAACTCGGTGGGATCGATATGTTTGGGTTAGGGCATAACTTGATCTCGGTGAGACCAATCACATGAACTCGGTGGGACCGATTTCAGTAATAGGCAAACAGAGAGTTGGTCAGGCAAACTCGGTGGAACCGATCGCTCATTTCGGTGAGACTGAAACTTACGAAAAGAAAACATAGAGTTTGCATTGCGAACTCGGTGGGACCAATCGCTCATCTCGGTTAGACCGAAATGTTATGAAGGGAAATAGAGAGTTTGCAATCCCATCCCGGTGAGACCGAGATCCCTATCGTTGAGTCCGAACTGATTAGGGTTTCTGGCTATGGCTATGTCAAATGAACTCGGTGGTGCCGGATGTATCAAATCGGTGGGGCCTAGTTTGACTTTAGGTTTAAGACAAATGTGCAAATGAGAAAGTGGTTAAGGGCTTTTGGAGCATATCACTAAGCATTTTTAGCAAGCAAGCCATTAAGCAACACCTCATTCACTTTTAATAGTATTGGCTTTTCCTATAGACTCAATGTGATCTTCGATCACTAAAATGAAAATGTAGAGTTATGAGCTTTTGCCAATATGTGTCCTTAGCATTTTGAGGGGTCCACATCTCTAGTCCATGCCATGTCAATCATTGAACTTTCTGAAATGATTATCTCGAAAGATTATTAGTTCAATGAGCTATATGTTGTTAAGAATTACCAAAACCACCCAGGGATTAGTTGCACTTTCAATATGCGAAGAGGCAAAAATCAATACAGGTTACCAAACACCAAACATGTCCCAAGTTTATATCTTTTTTATTGATGACACTTCAAGGTAATGCTGAACCATCACAATAAGAGTGAAAAACATATAGAAGTGCAAAAGAAAAGCAAAAAGTGATATGCTTTTCCAATTACGTTTTCATTTATAGCGTGCTTGCGGGATCCTTTCTAGTACTTATTTACAATCATCTACTCGTAACTTGCGAACTGACTTTCCCCTCAAAAAAGAAAAAGAAAAAACTTGCGAACTAACTCAAATACGTGTCTATCCATGGCGCACGTAATATCCCGAGCTTAAAAGTAAAATACGCCTCCGACCACGGTTTTAAATAACCAAGACAGGTCGGGACACGGGCTCCTCTCTCGCATATACCCACGGGCGCCCAGCCTTCCCCATTTAAAACCGGAGGCGAAAACTCTCAAACCCTAATCCCCATGGCGGACTCCGATGCATCGGCGCCGCCGCCAGAGGTAGGGACAGAGATGAAGATTCCAGTTGTAGACTACGCCGACGCTGTGTAGGAAGACGCTGCATCTGACCCTCTGGCGGCTCACCATTAGGCTCAATTATTCATTGAAAGCTTGTTTCTCACCTGATGATGTAGGAGCATCGCATGAGGCTTTGTAAGCACTACTAGACTTGTTATGAATCTCTTCTTTATCCTTGAGTGACATCTCATGAGCAACAATTCTACCAATGACGTCTGTTGGCTTGAGATCTTTGTAATTGGGCATCATTTGGTTCAATGTGCACACGGTGTATACAAGGCTCTTAGGATCTTCTTGATGATAAATCTGTCGGTCATCACTTCACTTCCTAAGCCGGCAATCTCATTTGTGATGAGAGCAAGCCTAGAGTACATTTCAGCGACACCTTCACCATCCTTCATTTTGAACTTGTCAAGTTGACTTTGAAGCACATCCAACTTGGATTCTTTGACGGAGTTGGTACATTCGTGCATATCGATCAAAGTATCCCAAATTTCCTTTGCATTCTCAAGACGGCTGATTTTGTTGAATTCTTGGGGGGCACAATCCGTTGAAGAGGATATCGCAAGCTTGAGCATTGTATTCCAACATCTTCAATTCTTCTGTGGTAGCTTCATGATTTGGTTCTCTCCCATCGAGAATTCACCTTGCAAGCCAATACACACAATAGCCCAAACGCGCGGGGTTATGTCCAAGAATATGCATTTTCATCTTATGCTTCCAACTAGCAAAATTAGTACCATCAAAGTAAAGACCTCTACGGTGGTAATTTCCCTCGCTAGATGCCATACTCTCCTAAGTTGTGAAACCAAGGCTATGATCACCAAAGCTATGGCAATCAAGGCAAATGGAGACCAAAGCTCTGATACCAATTGTAGGATCAAAAGTATGTCTAGAGGGGGGGTGATTAGATTACTTGACCAAATAAAAATCTAGACTTTCCCCAATTTTAAGTCTTGGCGGATTTTAGCAACTTAACACAAGTCAAGCAATCAACGTACACATGCAATTCTAAGAGTATAGCAGCGGAATGTAAATCATTGCATATGAAGGTAAAAAGGGGAGGAGTTTGGAGGGAGCAAACGCAATGTAGACACGGATATTTTTGGCGCGATTACGATAGGTGGTGCTATCGTACATCCACGTTGATGGAGACTTCAACCTACAAAGGGTAACGGTTGTTGTAAGTGCATCTAGTGCCCCTTAGTGATTTTGGTGTATTGAAGACTTATAGGTTAAGGGACTAATGTGTTTATGAGTGTACACAGGTCTATGAGTCTATGAGGAGTTTGATATTTACAGAGAAAGTCGACCCCTAAAAATGAAGTTCTTCGACTGAAGATGTTGGATTTCTGAAGACTTTCTGAAGACTTTGAAAGTGACAAAATTGGTGTGACCTTGAAGACTTGGTATTCATTCGAGGAACATGAAGCGTGAAGACTTTTGTTTTCGTAGTTTCATTTTCTCTTTCTTGAGTCATAGGAAACACCGTACTGTTAAAGGGGGTCGAGGAAATACTAAGGAAAAATTTCCATGTGATGCTCAACTCAAAATCCTACACCTACCAATCCCTTCGAGTGAAGCCATTGAAATCTCATACAGTTTAGTCAATTTCTTCAAAGGATGAGACGAAGTTCTTCCGTCGCCGAGGAATTTGTCCCGACCGAGGAGTTAGGAATTCGCCAAAGGCAGATTGCCTACACCGTGAGGAACATGATAGCCCCGAGGAATTTGTACCTCAAATTTCCGACCGCTGTTTGTACTGCCACCTATCCCAAAATATCTTATCCACCTAACGGTCATATCATTGAAGGGCATTTATGTCTTACCATGTCGGGCTGCTCCCTAGGCTATAAATAGCCGCCCCCTGCAACCATTAGCTGGTTGGCTGCTCCGAGAGAAACTGACACTTGCCATTTGAGAGCATCAAATCCTCCGAGGACTTCGAGTGAAAATCATCAAGTGAGGAAAAACCCAAACCCAAACACCTACAAACCTAAAGTGATTGAGGATCACTGAAGAGATTGATCCTGCGTGGATCTGACGCTTGTTACCTTTGAAGACTGTGCTTCTTCCAGACGGTTGGGCGTCATGGTCTAGAGCATCCAAGAGGAAATTGTGGATCGCCGAGTGACCGAGTTTGTGAAGGTTTGGAAGTCACTTGAAGACTTACCACGAGTGATCGGGCGAGGCCTGTGTGACCTTAGCTCAAGGGGAATACGGTGAGGACTAAGTGTCCCGGATCGTGTTCGTGGATCGGGTGTCCGAGACTGTGTGTCCTCAGGTTTAAATACCTAGCCGCCCTAACCAGACGTACAACTGAGACAGCAGTTGGAACTGGTCTACCAAATCATTGTCTTCATCAAGCCAACTGGTTCTATTTCCTCAACTCTTTCATTTCCTCATTACTATGTTGTGTGTTTGTCATATCTGTGTTTGAAGACTTTGACTGAAGACTTTCTCAATTTCCTCAGTTCAATTGCTTCAGTTTGTTTGTCTTCATCATGTGTTATCCTGTGATTACGCTTTTAGTACTCAGTGCTTGTCTTCATTTCATCATGATGACCATGCTTGTGTTCAGTTATGTTTACTTTTGAGTACTTATTCCGCGGCAAGTAGTTCTTCGCTAAGGAATTTCCTCACCCGCAAATTCCTCAGTGAAGAATTCATAAAAATCGCCTATTCACCCCCCCTCTAGTCGATATAACGCACTTTCAATTGGTATCAGAGCAAGGTACTTCCTTGTTCTGTTTGATTTTGGTTTAACTTCCTGGAGTTTTAGTTATGTCGACCCCAGGTATGATCAAGGTCTCCGCTGGGTGTCCTACCTTTGATGGGACGGACTACCCCTACTGGAAGAATAAGATGCGAATGCATCTTGAGGCAATTGATAACCATCTCTTGTATGTTGTGGAAAATGGTGTTCCCTCACCACACCTTCCGTGAATGCTGCTGATGTGAAGAGATTCAAGCAACTCGACTCTCAAAGCGAAGAATATCATATGTGGCCATCCGAGCAAAGGACAAGATGGAAGAGTGAGTGCTTTGGAAACCGCTAAGTTTATCCGGATAGGATGTCCAAAGTGAATGAAGGAGTCTCAACTCAGCGTGACTCTCGAGTTGATGTTCTTCGCAATCTCTTCAACCACTTCAAAAGACTCGACAATGAAAATGTTCAACAAACCTTCAATCGCCTCACTGACATCTCAAATGAGCTTCAAGCGCTTGGTTCCATTGACATCACCGACCATGAGGTGGTGAAGAAATTGTTGAGATCGCTTGATTCCTCATTTGATACTCTAGCATTGATGATACAAGAATGAGCTGATTACAAGTCACTTGATCCCTCTGTTATCCTCGAGAGGCTAAATACTCATGAGTTCCAGCTTGCTGAAAAGAGAGATCTCTATGGTTCGAGCTATGGCAGATCACGTGCATTGAAGGCCAAGGAAGTTTCTGAGTCCGAAGATGAAGACTCTGGCAGCAGCCTTGGTGATCCTGAAGAACTGAGCCATGAACTAGCACTGCTCGTGAAGAAATTCCAGAAGTTCTCAAGACGTGGCCGCTTTGGAACACCCTCAAGGAGTAATGATTCCTCATCCAGTGACTACAAGAAGAGGCTTTGTCACAAATGCAAGAAACCTAGACATTACATTCAAGATTGTCCTTAGTGGGAAAAGGAATCAAAGAAGAAGAAATACAAGGATTACAGTTCTGATGATGCGAAGAAAAACAAGAAATCCTCAAAATCTTCATCATCAAAATCCTCAAAGTCTTCATCTCACAAGAAGAGCAGCTCCAAGAAGGCTCGGCATTCATTGGCAAGGAAATGGACTCGAGGCTGAATCAAGAAAATGAGGAAGAGGAGGCATCCGAGGAGTCCGAATCCGCGTGGCAAGCCTAGCCTCGCATCGCATTCGCCGGCAAGTCTATCTTCAACATCAAGAAAATGACCTCACCAACAAGGCTGATGAAGGCAATGATGACTACGCCCCACCTATTGCTTCATGGCAAAGGGTGCCAAGGTAATCAAATATACCTCCTCCGAATCTAGTGAGAATGAATCTGATGAAAATCTTAAGCCCAGCTATTCTAAACTTGCTAAGATTGCTGTGAAACAACAAAGGGCTTTTGAAAAGGTTCAAAACATGCTAGACAAAAGTGATGATATGTTGGGTGAAGAAATGGATCGCACTAAAACCTTGACTGAAAATCTTCAGAGACTTCAGACCAGGTTTGACAACCTTCGAGGTCATCATAACACTCTCTTATCTGATCATGAGAAGCTTTCCTATGAATTTCTTCAAAGAAAGCAAGAGCTTGAGAAGCTAAGAGTGAGTTATGAAGATCATCAGAAGGAGCGCGATTCTTTACTTGCTCAACAAATCAGCGCTGCTCAGGAAGAATTTGTTCCTCCATGTTTGAGATGCATTGAACTTGAATCTGCTAATTCTTCACCTGAATGTTCAAATGCTTCTATTGTTACAAATTCTTCACCTGCCTCTGCTATCACTAATTCCTCATCCGAGGACATTGCTAGTATCACCGACGATGCAGGTTGAAGGAATTGTACATGACAGCATGTACAAAAGCCTCAAAGGGCATCGACTTTTGTGATGTGCTTAAAAGCGATCCTCAACAGAACCCTAGGAAAGAGGGTATTGCCTTTGAGAGGAAACTCAATGCCGATGGTACATATTGAAGCCCGAGCAAGACCCCAAAACCTCATGGGTTGCTGCAAAGGACCTCCAGCTGATCCATCTAATTTATCCGGCTTTACATGTGAATCTTCTCATTCTTCCGATGAGTCATTTGACTCCAACTATAAACTGTTCAAAAATCAGAATGGTGAAGTATTTGCTAGATATGTTGGCACTAACTGCAGGAACGGTTCCCCTATGAAGAAAATCTGGGTCCCCAAAAGGTGCCTTGAAAGTCTTCAGGTGAATGTACTCATGAAACCACCTGCGAAGAATAGGAACCCCAGATCAAATTCTTCATATGGACCAAATTCTTCATATGGATCCAAGTCCTCATAATCGATCAAATTCCTCAAAAGGATCAAAGTCCTCATATGATTATCATCGTATAACAACTCGCTTTCGCAGGAAGAGCTAAGGGCTATGATATGAGCATTATTATTCTAATCATTATGTTCATAAGTCCTCAAAGAATTTCTCGCTTATTCATATGCTTACCCTAACTCCTCTTATGTTAAACGAAATGGATTGGCTTCTCCGCCACCATTCTCATATGGAGCTCGCAAAGTGATGAACTCTTGCCACCCTTCGATGTGGGTGGTGAAGAAAAGAACTAATCTCTTCTGCGGGTCAGTCTCCGCACGTGCGTGAACGCTCAAGAATTTGTTGGAGACCAAAACTGCTCGAAGGACGCAGTTAATCATGAAGAAATGAACTCTCATTTCTCACGTCCTCATACTGCTATATCTGTCTTACTGCTTGATGAAATTGATCTGATGAATTGATGTCATATTCTTCACTGATGAAGTATATGAGTTCGTAAGCTGCACTAATTCATCTGCAGGATGATCAGCCCAAAGCCACTGAGTGGGTCCTCGATAGTGGATGTACAAATCACATGACTGGTGACAAGAATCTATTGATGGATGCTCCCTTATCACCATTGCATCTGAAGCATATCATCTTCGTTGACAAAGGCAAAAGTCAGGTATTGGGTCTAGGTAAGGTTGCGATCACAAAGGATCGACACATGGACAAAGTCATGCTTGTCGAGTCCTTAGGATACAACCTTATGTCTGTCTTAATGCTTTGTGATCTTGATACGGTTGTTTTCTTTGGCAAGTATCGTTGTGTTGTGGTTATGGAAGCTGACAATTCCAAAGTCTTCGAAGGCTTTAGGAGAGGAGACTTGTATATTGTTGATTTCTCTAAAGGTTCACAACCAGCCGTGTGCCTACTTGCAAAAGTTTCAGAAGGCTAGCTATGGCATTGACGACTTGGTCATGCAGGCATGAGGAATTTGCACACGCTTGCGAAGAAGAAGCATGTCATTGGCATTGAGAATGTCAAATTCCTCAAGGATCACTTGTGTGGAGCTTGTGAAGCTGGAACGATGACCAAGGCCAAGCATCCAGCGAAGACTATCATGACCACCACTCGACCATTTGAATTGCTTCATATGGATCTCTTCGGTCCTAATCATTACTCAGCAGTCACTAATGATGCATCTCCATATGGTCTTGTTATTGTTGATGATTACTCTCATTACACATGGGTACACCTTGTTACTTACAAACATGAAGTGCAGGAAGTCTTCAAACGATTTTCCTCGAGGGCTTCAACCAACTTTGATGTGAAGATCAAGCACATCGGTGACAATGGAACCGAGTTCAAGAACTCGTCTCGATGACTATCTTGATGAACTTGGTATTACTCATGAGTTATCTGCTCCTTATACTCCTCGGCAAAATGGCGTCGTGGAGCGCAAGAATAGAACTCTTGTTGAGATGGCTCGCACTATGCTTGATGAGTACAAGACGCCTCGTCACTTCTGGATTGAGGCAATTTATACTGCGTGCCACATCATCAACAGGGTATATCTTCACAAATTCTTCAAAAAGCCTGCCTATGAACTCCTCACTGACAAGAAACCCAATGTGAGTTATTTCAAAGTCTTCGGTGCTAAATGCTGGATTAGAGATCCTCATCACAATGCTAAATTTACACCAAAAGCACATGAAGGTTTTATGCTTGGTTACGGAAAGGACTCGCACACCTACAGAGTCTTCAACAATGTTCTTCACAAGGTTGTTGAAACTGTAGATGTGCGGTTCGATGAAACTAACGGCTCGCAAAGAGAGCACCTACCTTCTGTGATAGATGAACCAACACCTGAGGATTCTATCAAGTTCAAGGCTACTGAGGATGTCATTCCTACCGAAGAATCTGCTGAAGAATTCATTCCAAAACGTGAAGAACGTCGAGCTGATGCACCTGAGGAAAATGCTGAAGAAAATGGTGCTGAAGAAAATGATGATCAAATTCCTCAACGACAACCAGCTCATCCTCGCGTTGCAAAAGAAGTGCAAGTGGAGAAGATCATCGATGACATTAGAGCAACAGGTCCTCTCACACGCTCAAAAGCTTCACATTTATCTAAATTTTGTGGGCACTATGCTTTTGTCTCTATCACAGAGCCCACTAAGGTAGATGAAGCATTCTGGAGCCTGAATGGATTCAGGCCATGCAAAAAGAATTACATCAATTCGAGCTCAACAATGTCCGAACCGGTCAAACGTCCAGATCCTCGCAAGCACAATATCATTGGCACAAAGTGGATCTACCGCAACAAGCAAGATGAAAATGGCCTTGTGGTGAGGAATAAGGCACGGCTTGTAGCTCAAGGCTACACACAGGTTGAAGGAATTGATTTTGATGAAACTTTTGCACCTGTTGTTAGACTTGAGGCTATTCATATTACTTGCTTATGCTAACCATCATGATATCACTTTATATCAAATGGATGTGAAAAGTGCATTCCTCAATGGTAAGCTTGAGGAAGAAGTATATGTTGCTCAACCCCGAGGTTTTGAAGATCCAAAGCATCCTGACAAAGTCTTCAGACTCAATAAGGCCCTCTATGGCCTCAAGCACTTCCCTCGGCGTGGTATGATACTTTGAAGGAATTCTCATGAAGAAAGGCTTCAAACCCGGTTCACTCGGCCCTACTCTTTTCACTAAATCTTATGATGGTGAACTGTTTGTGTGCCAAATATTTGTTGATGATATTATCTTTGGTTGTACTGACCAACGTTATAGTGATGAATTTGCCTATATGATGAGTGAAGAATATCAAATGTCTATGATGGGAGAGTTGCAATTCTTCTTAGGTCTTCAAATTCGTCAACAACGCAATGGCATATTCATATCTCAGAGAAATACCTCAAGGATGTATCGAGGAAATTTGGCATGCAAGATTGCAAAGGCGCTAAAATACCTATGCCCACAAATGGCCATCTCGCAATCGATGAAAATGGTATTGACTTCGATCATAAGGTATTCTGCCCATGATTGGTTCTTTATTGTACTTATGTGCATCTAGGAAAATATAATGCTTAGTGTTTGCATGTGTGCCCGATTTCGCTACACCAAGGAATCACACCATAAGGTCAGTGAAGCATATTCTTCGATATCTAGCTCACACACCAACACCTGGATTGTGGTACCCCAAGGGCTCGGCTTTTGATCTCATTGGATATTCTAACTCTGACTATGCTGGTGATCGTGTGGACCGCAAGTCAACATCCGGTACATGTCATTTCCTCGGACGATCACTACAAAAAAAAGACACATCAGTGACATTTTGGGCCGAACGAATTTTTTTTCTGTCATACATATGACACTTCTATGACGATAATTGTGACGAAACCCGGTATCATCATAGATGTGGTGGGCTCCTACATCTATGACAAAAAATCATGACAAAAAATGGGCTTTTCATCCTGGGCGGGCCGGAGACGCAGCTGCATGACATTCTTTGGGCCGTCCATGACGGAAAAAACCGTGGTAGAAGCGAGGGCGAGGAATATTTCGGGAGTTGCTGTTCACGGGGGAGGTCGGGCCGAGCGATGTGCGCTTTCTCAGACACGACGCGCTGCGTGTGCGAGGCGTTGGCTCTAATCAACCCGAGCGAGGCGTTGGGCTCTAACTAAACCCGAAGCGATTGACCGCAGTTACGCTTCTATCGAACTCGAGCGATCGATCGATGGCTGTTAATCGAACCCAATCGAGCGATTCTTCGCCATCGCTGCTAATCAAGCCGATCGATGCTGCTCTAGGATGAACAAAGGCGCGTCGGGGGTTGATGAACAAGGAGCGGTGGCGTTTGCTCGGATGAATAGGACCCCATGGTGTGGAGGGTCGGATGAACAGAGACGGTGGAGGGTGCCCGTGGAGGGGTGGTTGAACAGAACCCCGTGGTGTGGAGGGCTGGATGAACAGTAGACGGTGGAGGGGTGCTCGTGGAGGGGTGGTTGAACAGATCCGTGGAGTAGCGCACGGTGGAGGCTGGATGAACAGGAGCCCGTGGAGGCTGGAGGAGGTCGACGGTGGCCTGTGGAGGCCGGAGGAGGTCGATGGTGGAGATGAACAGATCCCATGGAGTCCTGCTTTGCGGCACGCCACACCCTCCCGGCGAACAGACCCTGCTTCACCGTAGGGAGGTCCGTTTCATCCGCTTTTGCGGCACGCCACACCCTCCCGATCAACAGACCCCGCTTTGATCGTAGGAGGTCTGTTTCATCCGCTTTGCAAGACGCCACACCCTCCCGATCAACAGACCCCTGCTTCGACCGTAGGAGGTCCATTTCTCCGCTTTGGCGGACGCCACACACCTCCCGATCATCGTGACCCTGTTCCAACGTAGAGGTCTATTTCCTCCAGCGGCACGCCAGCCTCGCTTCCATCGCCTGCTCCGCCCAGCCCTCCCGATGAACACGACCATGCATTCCATTCCGACCCAGCCGTTGGCTCCCCATGAACACGCACGACGACGCTGTTTCTCTGTTCGACCCAGCCATGTACGTATGCGCGCCGAGTAGGCGTTCGAGACCCCACCCGTATGTACACATACGTGGGTCATTTTTTCTTTCTTGCACCCTAGCTGATGTACGACGCAGATGCTACGCGCGCGCTTACTATGACACGGCGCACTCTACTACGACATGTGCGTGTCTCTACATCGACCAGTATGTACGTACACATTGGCGACCAGGATGACAACGCTACGTACGCTTCGACCAGGTGGGTCCCGACTGTCAGACACTTCCTTGCCTGCGAAGATGTAGCTGGTGGGTCCCAGCAGTCAGGGGGCGAATCGTTTTGTTTGTTTTGCCCTAACGCACTTCCTTGCATGCGAAGGTGTAGCTGGTGGGTCCCAGCAATCAGGGGCGAATCGTTTTTTTTTTGCCCGGGCGCACTTCCTTGCGTGCGAAGATGAAGCTGGTGGGTCCCAGCAGTCAGGGGGAAACGTTTTTTCCGCCAAAAACAGTGGCCCGTCCGGTGGGTCCCAGCTATCAGGTGGAGGAATCATTATTTTCCGCGTAATAAGGAGGCATTTCCTCGCTGCGATCGTGGACCCAGCTGTCAGCCTCTCCACATATAGTCCACGTCCGATGGAAGTCGTTCCTTGACCACGTTGACCAGGCCGCGCCGATAGCACCACTAGCGGTGGACGACGATGAGGCCTAGGAAGGGGACGACACGGAGCCGGGAAAGACGCGGCAGTGGAAGCCCGCGCGGAGAGGAGTACGAGGGTTCACTGGTTCAGCTGCGGTGTGAGGCTGCCGTCACCGCAGGGCCTGGCCAACGGTGGGAATAGTAGGGGCGGTGAGGCTCATGGCAAGACAGCCGCCACGGGAGGCAGGAGCATGCGGCACGACCGGCGCTGCTTTGGGCGGCCGGAGCAAGAAGACCAGAGGTTGAAGAAGCACTACGACCGTTGGATGGACATTGTACGCCACCGAGCTAGAATCGCTCATATTGACTAAGTTGACAAAGCCTCCATCCCCACAACTTAGTTGGCCCACAAGTCATCCTCCCACTATGGTGGGTCCCAGCTAGCGTGGTGGGTATTCATTTTTGTGCGTAATAAGGAGGCACTTCCTTGCGCGAAGATATAGCTGGTGGGTCCGACATGTCGCTGGGGGGAACATTTCGCAAAATACGAGGCCCTTCCGTGGGTTCCAAATGTCCGTGGAGGAATCATTATTTTGCGCTGCATAGTCCACGGCCGATGGATGTCGCTTCGCTGACCACGCTGACCAGGTCACCGAGAGCACCATGGCGGTGGACGACGGCGAGGCCTAGGAAGGAACGACACGGAGCCGGGAAGACTCGACAATGGTTGCCCACGCGTGGGGAGTACGAGGGTTTATCGTCCGGCTGCCGCCGCCGAAAAATAATAGGAGTTGTGGGTGAGTAGAGGAATGGCCTGCCAAGAATGAAGTAGGGTGGGAGGTGCGGCTCAGGCGGCCGCACAACCGCCACGGGAGGCAGGAGCAGCAGTCCCACCAGAGCTGGTTTGGGCGGCCGAGCAAGAAGATCGATATTGAAGAAGAAGACGGCCGCTGGATTAACATCCAACGGTCACTACTGCTAGAATCATTTAGGACTAAGTTGGCAAAGCCAAAGTACACGCCAACCTAGTAGACCCACAAGTCAGCCTCCAAATCTGTCCCAAACAAAGATACAGCCCAAATTTCTAGCCAGATTCAAATTAATTTTAAATCTAAATATACCTTAATAAATTCAATGAAATTTTACCGCAAGACAAAAACAATGAAATTTAAAATATCAAAATCCAAAAGAAAACAGTATTTTGGAACTAATTGCCTGCTTGTTGTATTTTTCTTTTTACAGCCCATTTATTATTACTTATAGCCCATTTCTTATTACTTATAGCCCATATCTTATTACTTATAGCCCATTTTCTGGGCAAAATGCATCCTCCTCGCCTTGAAAGATTTCCGGCCAGGCGAGAAAAGCAAGTAGGCCTATGTTGGTTATTCTCAAAAACAAAATAGTGGCTAGCCATTTTTCGTAAAGGAAAAACAAACGGACTGGTCATGTGCTAAACATATGAAATAAAAGCTCATTATATACGGGACACGGGTCCCGCACAACCCAGCTTGATACCCTTCTCCGTCCCGAAAAACAAATTATCACTAAGGCTGCCGGGTCCCTACCGTCATCCTCACCATGTACAGTTATCTCTTATTCCTCTCGGTTGTTGACCATGTTGACAACACCGAGGCCGAGGCCACAAGCGAGCGAACCAAGGCGGAGGACGATGGTGAGGCCTCGGACGGGAAACGAACAGAACCGGGAAGATCACAGCCACCGTGGGAGGCGGAGCAAAGCGGTCCGCCGGTGTTGGTTTGGCTTTGGCGGCTCGAGGAAGAAGAGATCAAGAATGACAGACGTTGAATGTCAATTCAACGGTCAAGGTTGGCACAATTGTTTTTTGACTAAGCGGACACCAAGTAGCATACTTTTTTATATATAGGAAGAAAACTGCGAGGAAAATGCGTTCTTTTGCCGTCCTCCTCACAGGGAACGTTCGCCACATAAGTGACTAGCACCCTTGGTTTTCAACAGAGAGGTCTTGGGTTCGAGTCCGAGGTGAAGGAAATATGCCCTAGAGGCAATAATAAAGTTATTATTTATTTCCTCATATCATGATAAATGTTTATTATTCATGCTAGAATTGTATTACCCGGAAACATGATACATGTGTGAATACATAAAGAAACATAATGTCACTAGTATGCCTCTACTTGACTAGCTCGTTAATCAAAGATGGTTATGTTTCCTAACCATAGACATGTGTTGTCATTTGATTAATGGGATCACATCATTAGGAGAATGATGTGATTGACTTGACCCATTCCGTTAGCCTAGCACTTGATCGTTTAGTATATTGCTATTGCTTTCTTCATGACTTATACAAAAGTTCCTACAACTATGAGATTATGCAACTCCCGTTTACCGGAGGAACACTTTGTGTGCTACCAAACATCACAACATAACTGGGTGATTATAAAGGTGCTCTACATGTGTCTCCGAAGGTACATGTTGAGTTGGCGTATTTCGAGATTAGGATTTGTCACTCCGATTGTCGGAGAGGTATCTCTGGGCCCTCTCGGTAATACACATCACTTAAGCCTTGCAAGCATTGTAACTAATGAGTTAGTTACGAGATGATGTATTACAGAACGAGTAAAGAGACTTGCCGGTAACGAGATTGAACTAGGTATTGGATACCGACGTCGAATCTCGGGCAAGTAACATACCGATGACAAAGGGAACAAAGTATGTTGTTATGCGGTTTGATCGAAAAAGATCTTCGTAGAATATGTAGGAGCCAATATGAACATCCAGGTTCCACTATTGGTTATTGACCAGAAACAGTTCCAGGTCATGTCTACATAGTTCTCGAACCCGTAGGGTCCGCACGCTTAACGTTACGATGACAGTTTTATTATGAGTTTATAAGTTTTGATGTACCGAAGGTTGTTCGGAGTCCCGGATGTGATCACGGACATGATGAGGAGTCTCAAAATGGTCGAGACATAAAGATCGATATATTGGACGACTATATTCGAACACCAGAAGTGTTCCGGGTGATTTCGGAGAAAACCGGAGTGCCGGAGGGTTACCGAACCCCCGGAGGAGTATTGGGCCTTATGGGCTTTAGTGGAGAGAGAGAGGGGCAGCCAGATGGGCCGTGGCGCCTCCCCCTATGGTCCGATATGGACTAGAGAGGGGGCGCGCCTCTTCCCCTCTCCCTCCCCCCTTCCTTTCCCTCCTAGTAGGAGTAGGAAAGAGGGAGTCCTACTCCTACTAGGAGGAGGACTCTCCTCCTTAAGCGCCGCCCACAAGGGCCGGCCGCCTCCCCCTTTCTCCTTTATATACGGGGCCAGGGGCACCCTAGAACACACAAGTTGATCTTCGTGATCGCTCTTAGACGCAGCGGTGCCCCTCCACCATATTCCACCTCGGTCATATCGTCGCGGAGTTTAGACGAAGCCCCGCGCCGGTACAACATCATCATCGCCACCACACCGTCAGGCCGACGGAACTCGCCCCCGACACCCCGCCGGATCGGCGTCCGGGATCGCCATCGAGCTGAACGTGTGCGTAACACGGAGGTGTCGACGCTCGGTGCTTGATCGGTCGGATCGTGAAGACGCACGACTACATCAACCGCGTTGTCATAACGCTCCGCTTTCGGTTCACGAGAGTACGTGGACACACTCTCCCTCTCGCTATGCATCACCATGATCTTGCGTGTGCGAGGAAATTTTTGAAATTACTACGCTCCCCAACAAAGGGCATCCGAGCCAGGTTTTATGCGCTGATGTTATATGCACGAGTAGAACACAAGTGAGTTGTGGGCGATATGTCATACTACTTACTAGCATGTCATACTTTGTTCGGCGGTATTGTTGGATGAAGCGCCTAGACCGACATTATGCGACGCTTACGCGAGACTGGTTCTACCGACGCGCTTTTGCACACAGTGTGGTCGGCGGGTGTCGGCTTCCCAACTTCGTTGAACTGAGGTGGCTACGCCCGTCCTTGCGAAGGTTAAAACAGCACTAACTTGACGAACTATCGCTGTGGTTTTGATGCGAGGTAAGAACGGTTCTTGCTCAGCCCGTAGCAGCCACGTAAAACTTGCAACAACAAAGTAGAGGACGCCTAACTTGTTTTTGCAGGCATGTTGTGATGTGATATGGTCAAGACGTGATGCTATATTTTATTGTATGAGATGATCATGTTTTGTAACCGAAGTTATCGGCAATCGGCAGGAGCCATATGGTTGTCGCTTATTGTATGAAATGCAACGCCTGTAATTGCTATACTTTATCACTAAGCGGTAGCGATAGTCGAGAAGCAATAGTTGGCGAGACGACAACGATGCTACGATGGAGATCAAGGTGTCGCTACGGTGATGATGGTGATCATGACGGTGCTTCGAGATGGAGATCACAAGCACAAGATGATGATGGCCATATCATATCACTTATATTGATTGCATGTGATGTTTATCCTTTATGCATCTTATCTTGCTTTGATTGACGGTAGCATTTTAAGATGATCTCTCACTAAATTATCAAGAAGTGTTCTCCTTGAGTATGCACTGCTGCCAAAGTTCGTCGTGCCTGCACACCACGTGATGATCGGGTGTGATAAGCTCAACGTCCATCTACAACGGGTGCAAGCCAGTTTTGCACACGCAGAATACTCAGTTAAACTTGACGAGCCTAGCATATGCAGATATGGCCTCGAACACGGAGACCGAAGGTCGAGCGTGAATCATATAGTAGATATGATCAACATAGTGATGTTCACCATTGAAACTACTCCATCTCACGTGATGATCGGTTATGGTTTAGTTGATTTGGATCACGTGATCACTTAGATGACTAGAGAGATGTCTGTCTGAGTGGGAGTTCTTAAGGAATATGATTAATTGAACTTAAATTTATCATGAACTTATTACCTGATAGTATTTTGCTTATCTATGTTTGTTGTAGATAGATGGCTCGTGCTATTGTTCCGTTGAATTTTAATGCGTTCCTTGAGAAAGCAAAGTTGAAAGATGATGGTAGTAATTACACGGACTGGGTCCAGAATTTGAGGATTATCCTCATTGCTGCACAAAAGAATTACGCCCCGAAGCACCGCTGGGTGCCAGCCCTGCTGCAGAGCAACGCCAGATGTTATGAACGCTCGTAGAGCAAAGCTGATGACTACTCAATAGTTCAAGCAGCCATGCTTTACGGCTTAGAACCGGTCTTCAACGACGCTTTTGAACATCATGGAGCATATGAGATGTTCCGGAGTTGAAGTTAATATTTCAAGCAAATGCCGGATTGAGAGACATGAAGTCTCCAATAAGTTCTATAGCTGCAAGATGGAGGAGAATAGTTCACAAGGAGCATATACTCAAAATGTCCGGGTATAATAATCACTTGATTCAACTAGGAGTTAATCTTCCTGATGATAGCGCCATTGACAGAATTCTCCAATCATCGCCACCAAGCTACAAGAGCTTCGTGATGAACTATAATATGCAAGGGATGAACAAGACAATTCCCAGCTCTTCGCAATGCTAAAAGTCATGGAGGTAGAAATCAAGATGGAGCATCAAGTGTTGATGGTCAACAAGACCACTAGTTTCAAGAAAATGGCAAAGGGAAGAAGAAGGAACTTCAAAAGAACAGCAAACAAGTTGTCTCAAGAGAAGAAACCCAAGTCTGGACCTAAGCTCGAAACCGAGTGCTTTCACCGCAAGCAAGCTGGTCATCGAAGCGAACTGCCCCATGTATTTGGCGGATAAGAAGGATGGCAAGGTGAACAAAGGTATATGTGATATACATGTTATTGTTGTGTACCTTACTAGAGCTCGCAGAGCACTGGTATTTGATACTCGGTTCTGCTATAATATTTGCAACTTGAAACAGAACTACGGAATAAGCTTAACACCGGCTAAGGACGAGGTGACGATGCACGGGAAATGGTTCCAAAGTCGATGTGATCGCGGGTCGCACGCTACCTCTACATTTACCTTCGAGATTAGTTTTAGACCTGAATAATTGTTATTTGGTGCCGCTGAGCATGAACATTATATCTGGATCTTGTTTGATGCGAGACGGTTATTCATTTAAATCGAGAATAATGGTTGTTCTATTTATATGAGTAATATCTTTATGGTCATGCACCCTTAAAGAGTGGTCTATTTTTGATGAATCTCGATAGTAGTAATACACATATTCATAATGTTGAAGCCAAAAGATACAGAGTTGATAATGATAGTGCAACTTATTTGTGGCAATCGCCGCTTAGGTCATATCGGTGTAAAACGCATGAAGAAACTCCATATCGATGGACTTTTGGAATCACTTGATTATGAATCACTTGGTACTTGCGAACCGTGCCTCATGGGCAAGATGACTAAAACACCGCTCTCCCGCACTATGGAGAGAGCAACAGATTTGTTGGAAATCATACATACGTATGTATGTGGTCCGATGAATATTGAGGCTCATGGCGGATATCGTTATTTTTTCACCTTCACAGATGATTTAAGCAGATACGGGTATATCTACTTAATGAAGCATAAATCAAAACATTTGAAAAGTTCAAAGAATTTCAGAGTGAAGTTGAAAATCATCGTAACAAGAAAATAAAGTTTCTACGATCTGATCGTGGAGGAGAATATTTGAGTTACGAGTTTGGTCTACATTTGAAACAATGCGAATAGTTTCAAGAACTTACGCCACCGAACACCACAACGTAATGGTGTGTCCGAACGTCAGAATCGTATTTACTAGATATGGTGCGATCTATGATGTCTCTTACCGATTTACCGCTATCGCTTTGGGGTTATGCTTTAGAGACGGCCAGATTCACGCTAAATAGGGCACCATAAAAATCCGCTGAGACGACTCCTTATGAACTATGGTTTGTCAAGAAACCAAAGTTATCGCTTTCGAAAGTTTGGGGCTGCGATGCTTATGTGAAAAAACTTCAACCCGATAAGCTCGAACCCAAATCGAAAAATGTGTCTTCATAGGATACCCAAAGGAGACAGTTGGGTACACCTTCTATCACAGATCCGAAGGCAAGACATTTGTTGTTAAGAATGGATCCTTTCTAGAGAAGGAGTTTCTCTCGAAAGAAGTGAGTGGGGGAAAGTAGAACTTGATGAGGTAATAGCATTCAGCCCCTTATTGGAAAGTAGTTCATCATGTAAATCAGTTCATGTGACACCTACACCAATTAGTGAGGAAGTTAATGATGATGATCATGAAACTTCAGATTGTTGTTACCGAACTCAGAGATCAACCAGAGTAAGATCCGCACCAGAGTGGTACGGTAATTGTCGGGGAAACTGATCCACGAACACCTATGGGACCGGCGGACCGAGCCCCTTTCGGTTCGGCGGGGGGCGAAGATCGCACGAAGAGCGGATCAAGGCGAAGCACACGAGCAGTTTACCCAGCTTCGAGCTCTCCTGAGAGATAACACTCCTATGCTGCATGTCCGAGTGTATTGAGTTCTTGCTCGAGCGCCGAGTGCTACAAAGACACACTAGCTGCTAACGAGACCGAGCGTGAGTGTTTTTCGCTTTTCAACCCCCTCACGCTATGCATGGGCCTCCTTTATATGCTAAAGGGTCTCCGGCACGGTGGCAACGAGACAAGGGTAAAATGGAAAAGGAATTGCGTTGGTACAACTACCGTGACAAAGGTATTATACCTAACCCCGACGGCAGGGGACAAAGGCATTAAATGCCCGCTCACGCCGCCCAAATAGTGCAAAAGGGACCGCTGGGGACGCCACCGCTGCCACGATGGCAATCTTGTTAGCGTCGCTGCCATCAAGACACCGCTGGTCAAGACAGCCTTCTTGCCACGCCGCTACCGAAAGGTCCTGTATGGCACACGCTGGTGGATGTGCCGGAGCGCTGGCACAGAGTGAGAGTTTTCGCGACAAGCGCCTTTGCCGCGGTCGTTGTCTTGTCGCCTCGAAGCTTGTCGCCATCGGCCTCGCCGGACGCTGCGGGCGCTGCCGCGCAAGTTCCTTGAGATGCCTTGGTTGGCCTTCCAGCAAGCTCCTCTTGCCGTGGCCTTGTCTCCTTGGCTTGAATACTTTGTTCTTGAATGGCTCCAAAGGAACCACGGAGGACCTTGGCGGTCACCCGCAAGCCTTGCCGCTGGTGTCAGAATCGCTCAGGCACAAGTTCGGGATACTAGGGTACCCTTACTCTAGTACACCGACAGAGCTCCCGGCCGGGCCACACACGCGTCGAACGCTGTTGGGCCAGCCCAAAACAGGCACGGGCACGCTGACGCCCGGGTTACGCCAGATTCACTTTGCACCCACCACGCCTCCTCGAACGGCACGCCCGAATGCGCGTCGTGGAGAGATCGGGTGGTTTCTTTTTACGGAAAGACGGAACGCCCGCCTCCCTCTTTATAAGCAGGGAAACAGGGCAGTTCGCCCATCTCGCCGGTTGCTATTCCAATTCAAAACCTCCGCCGCCCCCTTCTTCCCAAAGCTGAAAAGAGAGCAGCGCCCGCCCCCATCGCCATCGGTCACCAACGCCGCCGATCTTCTCACCACCTCCGCCATGGTTCAAAGCCGGAAGGTTGTGAAGTCGGCCGAGGCGCAGCTGCTCGCGGGCGCCGCGAAGGAGCGGCAACCTTCCCTCAACTCCCCGCCAAGGAGCCGAGGGAGTATTACTACCTCTTCCGGTCGACGGAGACGCGAAGCATCCGCAAGACGAAGGTACTCCCACTGCCGCTTGAATTGGCTCAATGGATATCCTTCTTCGTGTTGTTTCTATCGCGGGCTCGCCCGCTTTCTCTCGAAGTTTTTCGTGACATTATGAACACCTACGTTCCGCCTCTTGACTTCACCCCAACACCGTTTCGACCATGGCAGTTTTCGACATCTCGCGAAAACTTTGTCGGAGTCTATCCAAATGTAGCTCTTTTTCGCCACTTTTTATGCCCCGAGTTGAGAGAGGGAGCCTTTATCCGCGGAATCGCCGGATCTCGAGAACCGCAAGAAGGAAGCTTATCTCGAGGGAGAGCTCCGCGTAAGTGGGATGAATGGAGAGCGATCGGTGCTGGATTGTCGAGGAGAACTCGCAGCCATTTACCGCCCAGCCAAGCCCCAGAGCGCGCTGCAACTATTGGAGCAACGTGGCCCCGAAGACGATAGGCTGAAGATTGCCGTCACCCGTATCCTACGCCTCAGGCTTGCCGGGTTTCATCGAGGCGCCGCTGGCGCAGATTTTCTTCGCCGCCAGACGCTTCGCAGGAGAGGAGGAGACCCGCCGAGTTCCGTAATGCGGCGGATACCATGAGGCTGCGCCTGGCCTCAACTTCAACTTCACTGCCCCGAACCGACGCGATGCTCCCGAACTGTTCAAGCACGATCCTCAACATCCCGGCCGCTTCAGGTTGCCGAGGGGTGTCGCTCACAGCAACAACTCCTCGCTGACCGCATCCATGCAATGATGCCGCCAGCGATTCGCATGGAATTGTCCCAACTTGGCAAGAGCCTCAGAGACGACGCCGCAGGAGTTCTTTGACGGCTTGGTAGAAATGCCGGTCCGCCTGATGAATGTAAGAGCCTTACTCGCGACACCACCGATGCGAGATGCGCGACGCCACTAGGGCCGGAAGAGGCGGCGGCAGCGCTGCCGCGGGCGTAGTTTGGATTCACCGTGGAAGAGGCAGAGGCAGCAGAGGCGGCAAGCCTTGCCGAGCGAGAGGAGCTTGCCGGGCCTCGGCTGAGTCGAGCGAGCCCGCCGAGGGCGCGAGCGACTCGCTGAAGATCGACCTCCTCTTTCTCACCTTCGCACACCGCCGCAAGCGTGAGCCCCAGCTCCACCAAGAAGGCGCTCCGCAAGGCCGGGACGAAGCGGGCGGCAGACGGTCATCAGCCGCCACCACGCGACGCTGGCCCCACCGTGGCAAGCATCGTTGCCGCTGAGCACTCACGCCGCTAGGCAACCGGAGCGGGCCTCCCGACCACCGCTTCGCTTCCCGCTTAAGCGGCTAAGGAACCTACTCCGCCTTTGTCGCTACCAAGGTGGTCCGACTTTGACCTCTCCACGCCAGCCCGACGAGGAAGAGGAAGAGTAAGATTCTTTGTCTGTACTTGTAGTTCTTCAATTCTTGTTGCTTTGTCTTGTATCTCGATTTGCTTTACTCCAACCCATTCCTTTTCGTGACTCGCCCGTAGAGTGGCGAAGATAGCCAAGGTCTCGTGATTGTCATCGAGGACTAACCCACCGCAATGTTAGGGGTGTGTCCGAGACCACCTTGCCGGACCCGCAACTATTCTCAGCAGTTTCTCAACAGCCCCAAACAGTAAGTGTATGGTTTACTTCGCATTGTTAGGCGGCATGGGTGCTCTTTCTTTGTCGACATCCGACTATGGGTTTATGAGGAGCAGAGCAGCCTCACCAGAGTGCCCGGAAGCCGCCCCGACATGCCATCTGCTTCGATTACACCGCCAAGGGAGGATTCCCGCAAGGAGAATTCTCCTAAGGGGACAAGCCCGCAAGGGACAAGACCAACACTTCGGTGGCGGAGACCACGATCAGAGATCCTAGTACAGTAATCCTCTTGCTTGAAAACTTCCCTTGGGTTCTTCTTCTTCTGATTTTCTTTTGAATATTTGCTTGACTTTTCTTCCTTTTCCGGTCGTCAGTCCATCTCGCCACGGAGCCGATGGAAACCGAGGTCGCTGGCGAGGAGAACGCTACAAGGCAATACCGACGACGCCATTGTCACCGAAGAAGAAGCCGGGCGCTGATGATCCCGCCGTGGAGAGGTCGCCAAAGCTGCCGCCGAGAAGCCGGGCGAGGGTCCGGCGATCGACCGACGGCCCCGAGGTCGCAGGAGCGCCAGCGCTATGTCGACCGCCGATCCTTTCGCCGCCGCAGGTCAGTTCAAGAGCCCCAGCCCGCGCCTATTTGAAGGTCGGCGATGGCGCTTCATCAAGCTCCCCGGGCGCCGAGCCTGTGGCGCCGATCGACGGAGAAATCTTTGATGAAGAGTTGCTCGCCCGCTGGCCGACGCTGGTCGACGCGCCGAAAGCAGCAGCAATGGGCGAGCCCGAGGAGGAGCAGCCGCGAAGCCGTTGTCGCCTACCGCGCTCGACAGTGCCAAGCCGGTATCCCGAGAAGCGCTTGTCGCGGGCGGAGGGACATCGAGAAGCGCGCTGAGGAGCTCCGGCCTCAACCAGAAGCTCTCCGTCCCCGCAGAGGAGCGGGAGCAACTCGCCGAGGAGCGTAAAGCCTTCCTCCTCGAGAAGGCTGAAGTTGAAGAGCAACAGCGCTTGCTGCCGAGAAGCCGCTCTCGCAGAAGGCGAAGTTGGCGAAGCGAAGGTTAACCTTGACAGCCACGAGGAGGAGCTTACATGCGAAAGCAAACATTCGGGCGGGGCTCTCAAGGAAGCAGAGGATGCTGCCGCAGCCGCCGAGGCCACCAAGAAGGAGCCGGAGACGAAGGTGGCGCGGCCGAGGCCGATCTCAAGGTGAGCGGCGAGGAGCTTGCTGCGCCAAGCGTGAGCGCGAGAAGGACGCCACACCCTTGGCGAGCAGCAGGTCGCCTCGCCGAGAGGAGCAAGGAGCTTAGCGCCGCCAAGGACTCCAACGCAGATCTTGAGTTGAAGCTGACTACTTTGACCAAGACGCTGGACGGCGCCAGGGAGCAGGAGGTGGCCTTGACGGAGAAGATCAAGGCCGACGAGGCGCTGCTGGCGAGTGCCGCCGCCGCCTGTAACACTTTTTAGGGAGAATGTGGAGCACCGGACCGAGGGTCTCGTGGATGTTGCCGCAGCCATCGGCTGGGAGTCGGGCGCACTGGGATGGAGGATCTCGGTATTCCTCCGATGAGCACCTCCAACCCAGCGCCAAGCTCAGCTTGTTCTTCAAAGGCGTGCGACGGCCCTCCAATGACTCCGGAGAAGATCCCAAAGCAGCTGGTCGACGAAGTCGCGCCAGATCTCGCTGGAGCTCTTCAAAGGTGTTGGTGAAGGTGGCCTTCCGCAACCCAGCCTCAACCTCACCAACGCCCTCAGACCTTGCCGCGGATGTTGATCTCGAAGCGCTAAGACCCTTGTCGCACTCCATTGTGGACAAGGTGAGCGGGATCAAGAGGGTTGAGGGCAATCGCGAGATTAGGCCGCCTGCTTTTCTTTTTTTCTTGTCGCTGTTGGTCATGTTATGAGAACAATCTGTTAGAGCTGCACAAGTTATCTTGTAATATGACTCTATTTCGGTAGCGATTGCTATGTTATTTCCTTTACTTGATTCCTTCCTTTGTATGTTTTTGCCCCACGCTTTTAGGGAACTTGTCGCAAGAGCACCTTAGTCATGAAGCGCCGAAAAGGGACGCCAAGAGTTCGTCAAGGCGGTGCCGCCACCGACAAGAAACCTTGTCGCAACTATTCGCAGCTCACTTAAGTTGTTGAGCGGACTCAAACAAAGTAAGGGCGAACTAGCTACGAGTTGGTTCCTCCGCCACACAGTGTTTTCCATACAAAGCACGGTCGCTCGAGGAAGATAACTTAAAAATTTTAAAACTGATTGCTCAAACTTTAGCAACTTAGCTTTTCCGTCGCTTGCTTCCCGGTAAGGCTTAAACTTCCTCGAACGACGCTTGGTCCACACCATTATCTTCTCCTTTCCCCGCAAACTTGTGGGCGAGGGAACCTTCCTTTCTTTGAGAAAGAGAAAGAAGAGAAAATAAAGATATGGAGCCTTACGGCTTGTTATTGCTTATCGGGGTAGGCGCTGCACAAAGTGTCGATAATGCATGCAAAAAAAGTAGAAAGCATGAATTGACAAGATGTGCGGAGCACATGAGCTTTACTTATGCACGGGTCTCACGACCGCTTCAGATAAAGGATTACATGCAACATCGGCAAGACTTGTATAAAGGTGGTTGCCGAACAGGTTCCGCAACCGCGCTTCTACGGGTAAAACTTACGAAGATGCTCAATGTTCCGTGAGTTGCTCACCGAATGCCATCTTCGGTCTCAAGGCGGACAGCGCCAGCCTAGTGACTCGCTTTCACCCGTAAGGGCCTTCCCACTTCGGCATCAACTTGTTGGAATTCTTGGCGGACTGAACGCTACCAAGAACAAGGTCGCCTTCCTCGAGACTTCCGCATTAACTTTGCGGGTTATGGTAGCGGCGCAAAGCTTGCTGGTATCGAGCAGCTCGCATACCGCCCTCAAGACGGTCCTCCTCAAGGAGCAGCGCCATCTTGTCGCAATCGCTCTTGCTCAAGCTCATCATAAGCGAGCACTCGAGGTGACCCAGATACGAAGTTCCGTGGGGAGAACTGCCTCCTCCATAGACTAGAGCGAAGGTGTCCGCCAAGGGCTCGATTTACGCCGCCCGATCGACCAAAGAACCACCGCAGCTCCTCAATCCAGTTCTTTCCGCACTTGTGCAGCCTCGTCGAAAGTCCTAGTCTTGAGCCCGCAGAAGACTTCAAAGATTCGCCTCTCCGCTTGACCGCTATTTCTGATGAGCAATGTAAGCGACCTTGGCGCCAAGATCTTGGACGATCGCATGAAGGTGCGGCTCGTGGAATTGCGTGCCGTTGTCGGTGATGATCCCGTTAGGGATCCCAAACGGCAAACAATCGACCAAGAACTTGATCACGACCGGCTGTCACCTTCCTCATCGCTTCCACTTCCGCCACTTTGTGAACTTGTCGATTGCAACGCATAAGTATCAAAGCCCCGACAGCTCGGGAAAGGGGCCGAGGATGTCGAGCCCCTGCATCAAAATGGCCGTGATAAAGGGATCATCCGAGAGCTTGAGCTGGCTGGTGTATCTCGCTGGAATGGAACCGCACGCTTCACACTTGGTTACTTGTGCAGTTGCATCCTCGAGGGCTGTCGGCCAAAAGAAACCTTGCTCGAACGCTTTGCCGTAAGAAGTGTTTTGCGCCAATGTGGTGACCACATATGCCTCCATGTATCTTCGCCAACAGCTTTTGTCCGCCTTCCCGTGAATACACTTCAATTTCACACCGCTGAGTCTTCTTCGCATAAAGTTGTTGTCGACAAACTGGTACATACTTGATCGCCGGGCTACTCTTTCCGCTTCTTCTTGCTCTTCGGAAGTTCTCCGTCTCAAGGAAACGGACAATCTGTCTGTGCCATGCCGGAGCTTGCGGCTCGACAACAAGGACTAAAGGCACATTCGCTGCCGGGAACATCCGCTTCACGGCGAGAACTCGCGCTCACCGAGCTTGACGCCTTCGCAAGCTTGCCGGAGCAAAACTTGTCGGGAGCGCCCGCTTCAAGGAACAAACCCTAGGGCTTGCCGGGCAGATCGCTCCTCAAAGACCTTTGGTGTTGATCTTGAGGACCTTCTTGGCGGCGGCTTCGGGAGCTCTCCGAAAATAGTCACCGAAATCAACTTCCTCTTCTTGCTCGTCCAGCTTGATGGCGCTATGACGGTTGAGTCAGCTTTGAGCACAAAGATCCCTGGTTCCACAGTAACTTAAGCGGGCGACTTCGACAAAGCCATCGGCAATGTCGCTCGAGCTCTTGGAACATGTTCCATCCAGAGGCCGCCAAAGTGCTCTTCTAGCTTTCTTACTTCATCAACGTAAGCTTCCATCAACGGACTCGATAATTTTGTTCACCCCCGACAATGAGCTTCTTGATCCCAAGGTCTGCTATGATCTCGAGACCGCAAGCAAACCTTCATACTCTGCGGTATTGTTCGTTGCTTGCTCCTTGGGAAAGTGCATCCGACTACGACTTGAGGTGCTCTCCGTGGTGCAACAAGTAGCACGCCAAGACCGGCGCTTTGCAGCGAGAAGGCACCATCAAAGTACATCAGCCACTTTTGCTTGCTTCCTTGACGGGATGCTCGCTTCGAATTTCTTCATCTTGTGTTGGCGCCCATTCTGCTATGAACTCCGCCAATGCTCGCTTTTGATAGTTGAAGTGCTCTCAAACTTGAGGCCAAAGCTTGACAGTTCCAAAGGCCCACCGACAATCCCGCCTGCTTCTGGATTTTGCAAGATCCTCTTCAGCGGAAAACGAGTGACGATCGTGATCTCATGTGCTTGGAAGTAATGGCGAGCTTTCTCGAGGCCATGAGAAGGCCGAAAGCAATTTTGCACACCGTAGTACCTTGACCTAGCCCCGCAGAAGGGAACCGACAAAGTAAACTGGCGCCGCACCATTCTTTTCTCGTGATCTTCACACGCTACCGCAGATCCATCTTTGTCGGGACCGAGCTTGCCGGTGAAGTCCCTCGCTTGTCGCCGGATGCATCCGCCGTGGTTGCTGGCTCATCATCCGCCTCCCTCTCCGCTACTAACGCAGCACTAACCACTTGATTGGTTGCCGCTATATATAGCAGCAACTTCTCTTGTGGCTTAGGTGCGATAAGTGTTGGAGTGGAGGATGTATCTCTTTAAGTCCTCGCAGGCAGCCTCCGCCTCGAGTCCATTTCATTGACCTGCCTTTTCAATATTTTGAAAATGGCAGGCGCCAGCAGACCTAGAGATAAACCTCGCCGAGAGCAGCTACGCAACCGCAAGTCTTCGTGACATCCTTGACGCGCTTTGGTGCTTCAATCTGCTCAATGGCCTTGATCTTGTCGGGATTGGCTTCAATTCCCACGAGAGATGAAGAACCCGAGAAGCTTGCCGAGGGGACTCCAAACACACACTTCTCGGGTTGAGCTTGAGGTTGATCTTGCGCAGATTTGCAAAGGTTTCGCCTAAATCTTGAATCGAGTCGCTTTGTCCTTGCTTCTTGACCACTATGTCATCCATGTAGGCTTCCACATTTCTGTGTATTTGCGGCTCAAAAGCGCCATGGACTACCCTTGCAAATGTTGAACCAGCATTCTTTAAACCGAAAGGCATCCGACGAAACAAGATGTGCCACATGGGGTGATGAATGCGGTCTTCCTCATCCTCTTCTCGCCATGAAGATCTGATGGTATCTCGAGTATGCATCAAGAAATGAAAGCAAGTCACATCCGCCATGGAGTCAATAACTGTCGATGCGCGGCAAGGAAATGGGTCTTTGGGACAAGCTTTATTGACATCGGTAAAGTCGATACAAAGCCTCCATTTCCGCTTGCCTTGGCGCACGACTACAGGGTTGGCCAACCACGAGGATGGAGCACCTCCGACAAGGCCTGCTGCTTCCAATTTCTTGATTTCTTCGCGATGAATTCTGGCGCCCACCGCTCGCTTCCTGACTTTCTTCGCTTGACGGCCGCGATGAGGACAGACGGCAAGATGGTGCTCAATTACTTTCCGGGAACACCGGGATGTCGACGGTTGCCATGCAAATACGCCGACGTTACCGCAGGAAAGCAACGAGCCGCTTCCTATTTAGGGTCGAGAGTGGCACCGATGGTGAAGGTACCACCAGCATCCTCCTTGGCGGACACCTTCTTGGTCTCTCGTGGAGCTGCCATTGTCTTCTTACACTTGCCGGTGGAGCTCGATGGTGCGCCTCGACGGTAGCGCAGCACCAAGAGGTGCGCTTGCCGAGTGGGCATCGTAACTCTTGCCGGACTTGGTCTTCTTCTTCGCCCGAGCTTCAACGGCAAGTGACTTGCGATCTGCTGCGCCGCTGCTTCCCGGTAGATCTTGTCGGCGCAGATAAGAGCATCCTTCTTGTCGCCAGGACAGAGATGACACTTATCGGGCTCGCATCTTCAAAGATGTTGTATGCATAGTGAGAGGCTGCCATGAATTTGGCGAGTGTTGACGGCCAAGTATCCCATTGTAAGGCAATGGAAAGTCAAGAACGCCAAAAGTGACCTCTCGGCCCTGAAGTTCAACTCGCGCCAAATGTCACCGCAACGTGATCTTTCCTTCGCTTGCTCCTTCCCGGATTGATTCTTGAATGTGCCGGTCTCTTCGAGCTCGCCATCGTGGATCTGGAGTTTCGGAGTACCGCGGAGGAGATCAGGTTCAAGCCGCCCCGCCAAACTAGCATCTTAGTGACCTTGAGGTTGCGGATAGTTGGTGAAACCAACATCGGCAAGCACCGACCGCAGTTATGCGATCGTGGTGGTCCTCAATATCAAAGATGATAGGCGGCCGGACCATTTCGAGGCTTGCGTGACTCGACGGGTGGTTCTCGCCGCATTGACTTCCCGCACCCACCGCTTGAGCTGGCGGTGTGAAGTATGCGAGAAGCACCGCCGCCAACGCACAAGACCTCTGTGGCTTTCTCGAACTCCCGCTCATCGGTCTCGGCCATCATCCATATCTTCATCATCGCCGCTATCTTCATCCTTGTCGCGCCGCTGGGAGGTCTGTCTCCTTGTCCGCTGCTTGGCCTTGCCGCAAGGCCCTCCTCGCCGGGCGCTTGCCGCCGGCTCCTCCAAAGACCTTCCCTGGCCTTCTCCTTGTCGCGTCGTCAGATTCAGCCTTTTGTTGCTCGGCAAGCTGCTCGACCTTCTTGCAGCTCGAGGTCATGGCCCTTGGTGCGGTGGATCTTGCAAGATCGCTTGTTGGTGCCGTCCCGCTTGTCGGCCGACCGCCACAGCCCGGTAGTTGGTGCTCATGGCAATCTCCTCCGGAGCTACCAGCTTTGGCTTTCTTGGCGCCACCTCCGCTGCCGGACTGCTCAACGACTAGCACATCTTTGCCTTTCTTCTTCCCGTTGTTCCGCCACGGTTTTTTCTTTGCCGGGCAGCCTCCTCACTATCGATCCTCCCGCTTCAGATTCTCTCCGGAGTTTCTCCTTCTCAAAGATGTGCACACTTGTCGGCCAGTGGCATATAGCTCATCGACGCCTCTCGATCTTGCACATCGCCATCTCCTCCCGCATCTCGCGGTTTCGCACGCTCGATGGAACGCTGACATCATGATGTGGTGGACATCGTGGATGTTGTGTCAGACGCGCTGAATCTTCGAATGTACTTGCGCAGGGCTCTCCTTCCTTCGGGCGAGCGATGAAGGTCGCCTTTGGCCATGAGGCTTGTGGTCGCCGTAGGGCGCCGACAAACTGATGGCATAGGTCTGCCCAGAGGATATGGAGTTGTCCGCAAGTGCATGAGCCAGATCTCGACATTGGGCTTGAGCACCGCCGGAAGTAGTTGGCTGTGGTCTTGTCGCCCCGCCCCGCAGCTTGCACCAAGATGGTGTAGATGCCGAGGAACTCCGACGGATGCGACTTGCCGCCGCATTTCTCGTGCACGCTCGATTGAAATTCTTCGTGGCCGGGCCACCAGACTTGCCGCAGCTCACGAGTGAACGCAGGGCAACCTACCGCGCACGCAAGTCGCCTGGTTCCCCGGTGCATGCATGTCGACAGAGGGTCCAGCCGCTGGTCCGATTGACGCCGCGCTTTCTTCGGGCGCCGCGTAGTACGAAGCGTTTCTTGCCGCTGCTCGTGAAGAACTTGGCACCGATCGCGACGAGCTCGTGGATCTGATGATGCGGTGGAGTCGCTGCCGAGGTGGATCCGCGAGTCGGCGATCTTGGCCTTCGGGTGGAGAGTGCATGGTGGTTGCACCCCACCGCTTCGCCGCCATCGGCTCGTGCTCGGCAGTCCTGCCGCGGCAGCGATGTACTGCTGTCATGGAGTGTCGCCGCCATGGCGGCCGATGAGACTTTGAATGGTGGCCTCCATTCATCGATCTTGTCTCGCCGCTGGAGGGTAATCCAGAGTAGCTGAGCTCGCGCCAAAGCTTCTGGCCGAGTGGTGGGTGGTAGGGCGAACGGCGCGAGGAGCGGATATGCTCGGACTTCTAACTATGTTAGAAGGAGCAGATCCCGCCCAGCGACCGCAGTCTTGCTTGTGCCAGCATGTTGGCGTGCATGCTGGTCTTGAGCACCCCGAGATCCACCAACTCGATCTTGGTCCAACGAATGTATGGTATTGTGAATACCATGACGCTGTCGGTCCCGCGCCTCCTGAGATGGGCGCTGTGCATGTACGGACGCCGAGGTCTGCGCAGCCTTGTCCTTGACCGGCAGCACTGTGGCCTCTCGTCGATGCCCGTTTCTTCCGCGGCGTTTACCCCACCACCCGCTTGTTCGGTGGTGGTGGGATCGACGTGGACGAAACAGCTGCCGCCAAGCCTTCTTCTTCGGTGGCATGTCGATGAAGAAGATGAAGATCTAGCTCGTGCGAACGTCGGATCAGGTTCACACAACCTCGACAGCCCCTACCTGGCATGCCAAAGATGTCGGGGAAACTGATCCACGAACACCTATGGGACCGGCGGACCGAGCCCCTTTCGGTTCGGCGGGGGGCGGAGATCGCACGAAGAGCGGATCGAGGCGGCACACACGCAGTTTACCCCAGCTTCGAGCTCTCCGAGAGATAACACTCCTATCGCTGCATGTCTGAGTGTATTGAGTTCTTGCTCGGGAGCGCTGAGTGCTACAGTACACACTAGCTGCTAACGAGACCGAGCGTGAGTGTTTTTCTGCCTTCGAACCCCCCTCTACGTTGCGCATGGGCCTCCTTTTATATGCTAAAGGGTCTCCGGCTGTGGCAACGAGACAAGGGTAAAATGGAAAAGGAATTGCGGTTGGTACAACTACCAGACAAGGTATCATACCTAACCCCGACGGCAGGGGACAAAGGCATTAAATGCCCGCCTCACGCCGCCCAAATAGTGCAAAAGGGACCGCTGTGGACGCCACCGCTGCCACGATGGCAATCTTGTCATTGCCGCTGTTACATCGCAGACACCGCTGGGCCGCACAGCCTTCTGCCACGCTGCTACCGAAAGGTCCTGGCTTACATGTTGGTGGATGCTGGAGCGGCACACAGTGGTAGTTTGTCGCGGCAAGCGCCTTTGCCGCGGCCGTTGTCTTGTCGCGTCCGGAAGCTTGTCGCCACGGGCCTCGCCGGACGCTGGCGCGCCGCGGCAAGTTCCTTGAGATGCCTTGGTTGGCCTTCCCGCAAGCTCCTCTTGTCCGGGCCTTGTCTCCTTGGCTTGAATACTTTGTTCTTGAATGGCTCCAAAGGAACCACGGAGGACCTTGGCGGTCACCCGCAAGCCTTGCCGCATGGGTGTCAGAATCGCCTGCACAAGTTCGGGATACTAGGGTACCCCTACTCTAGTACACCGACAGTAATCCTATTCTGGAAGTCATGCTACTAGATCATGGTGAACCTACGAACTATGAAGAAACAATGGTGAGCCCAGATTCGCAAAATGGCTTGAAGCCATGAAATCTGAGATGGATCCATGTATGAGAACAAAGTGTGGATTTTGGTTGACTTGCCCAATGATCGGCAAGCAATAGAGAATAAATGGATCTTCAAGAAGAAGACCGACGCCACGGTAATGTTATCACACAAAGCTCGACTTGTTTCAAAAGGTTTTGACAAGTTCAAGGGGTTGACTACGATGAGACCTTCACACCAGAAGCGATGCTTAAGTCGGCCTCAATCATGTTAGCAATTGCTGCATTTTATGATTATGAAATATGGCGATGGATGTCAAAACTGCATTCCTGAATGGATTTCTCGAAGAAGAGTTGTATATGATGCAACCGAAGGTTTTGTCGATCCTAAGGAGCTAACAAAGTGTGCAAGCTCCAATGATCCATTTATGGTCCGTGCAAGCCTCTCGAGTTAGAATAAACGCTTTGATAGTGTGATCAAAGCATATGGTTTTATACGTACTTTTGGAGAAGCCTCAGATTTACAAGAAAGTGAGTGGAGCTCTATAGCATTTCTGATATTATATGTGACGATATATTATTGATTGGAAATGATATAGAATTTCTGGATAGCATAAAAGGATACTTGAATAAAAGTTTTCAATGAAAGACCTTGGTGAAGCTGTTATATATTGGGCATCAAGATCTATAGAGATAGATCAAGACGCTTGATTGACTTTCACAAAGCACATACCTTGATAAAATTTTGAAAAGTTCAATATGGATCAGCAAAGAAAGGATTCTTGCATGTATTACAAGGTGTGAAGTTGAGTCGACTCAATGCCCCACCAATACGTAAGATAGAGAAAATGAAAGGAGTTCCTATGCCTCAGCCATAGGATCTATCATGTATGCAATGTTGTGTACCAAACCTAATGTGCCTTTGCTATTAGTTTAGCAGGAAGGTACCAAAGTAATACAGAGTGGATCATCGGACAGGGTCAAGAACATCCCGAAATACCGAAAAGGACTAAGGATATGTTTCTCATTTATGGAGGTGACAAAGAGCTTGTCGTAAAGGGTTACGCCGATGTAAGCTTTGACACCGATCCGATGATTCTAAATCGCAAACCGGATAATGATTTATATTAAACGGTGGAGCTGTCACATGCAGTTCTAAACAAAGCGTCAGAAGGGATCTACATGCGGGTTAAGTACATAGATGCTTCGAAGCAAGAAATGAAGGAGTCTGGATGAAGGAGTTCATTTCGATCTAGGTGTCATACCTAGTGCATCGACCAATGAAAATCTTCTATGACAAGATTAGTGCAATTTCCTTGGCAAAGGAATCCAGATTTCACAAGAGGAGCAAGCACATCAAGAGATGCTTCAATTCCATCCGGACCAAGTCCGTGGGAGACATAGAGATTTGTAAGATACATACGGATCTGAATATTGCGCACTGGGCTGACTAAGCCTCTTCCACGAGCAAAACATGATCAACACCAAGACTCCATGGGTGTTAGAATCATTACTATGTAATCTAGATTATTGACTTAGTGCAAGTGGGAGATCAAGGAAATATGCCCTAGAGGCAATAATAAAGTTATTATTTATTTCCTCATATCATGATAAATGTTTATTATTCATGCTAGAATTGTATTACCCGGAAACATGATACATGTGTGAATACATAGACAAACATAATGTCACTAGTATGCCTCTACTTGACTAGCTCGTTAATCAAAGATGGTTATGTTTCCTAACCATAGACATGTGTTGTCATTTGATTAACGGGATCACATCATTAGGAGAATGATGTGATTGACTTGACCCATTTCATTAGCCCAGCACTTGATCGTTTAGTATATTGCTATTGCTTTCTTCATGACTTAGACAAAAGTTCCTACAACTATGAGATTATGCAACTCCCGTTTACCGGAGGAACACTTTGTGTGCTACCAAACATCACAACATAACTGGGTGATTATAAAGGTGCTCTACAGGTGTCTCTGAAGGTACATATTGAGTTGGCGTATTTCGAGATTAGGATTTGTCACTCCGATTGCCTGGAGAGGTATCTCTGCCCTCTCTCAAGAATACACATCACTTAAGCCTTGCAAGAATTGTAACTAATGAGTTAGTTACGGGATGATGTATTACGAACGAGTAAAGAGATTCTGCTTGTAACGAGATTGAACTAGGTATTGGATACCGACGATCAATCTCTGCAAGTAACATACCGATGACAAAGGGAACAAAGTATGTTGTTATGCGGTTTGACCGATAAAGATCTTCGAGAATATGTAGGAGCCAATATGAACATCCGTGTTCCACTATTGGTTATTGACCAGAAACAGTTCTAGGTCATGTCTACATAGTTCTCAAACCCGTAGGGTCCGCACGCTTAACGTTACGATGACAGTTTTATTATGAGTTTATAAGTTTTGATGTACCAAAGGTTATTCGGAGTCCCGGATGTGATCACGGACATGACGAGGAGTCTCGAAATGGTCGATACATAAAGATCGATATATTGGACGACTATATTCATACACCGGAAGTGTTCCGGGTGATTTCGGAGAAAACCGGAGTGCCGGAGGGTTACCGGAACCCCCCGGGAGGAGTATTGGGCCTTATGGGCTTTAGTGGAGAGAGAGAGGGCAGCCAGATGGGCCGCGCCTCCCCCCTCGGTCCGAATTGACTAGAGAGGGGGGCGCCTCTTCCCCTCCCTCTCCCCTTCCTTTCCCTCCTAGTAGGAGTAGGAAAGAGGAGTCCCATCCTACTAGGAGGAGGACTCTCCTCCTGGCGCGCCCACAAGGGCCGGCCGGCCTCCCCCGCTGTCCTTTATATACGGGGTAGGGGCACCCTAGAGCACACAAGTTGATCTTCGTGATCGCTCCTTAGCCGTGTGCGGTGCCCCCTCCACCATATTCCACCTCGGTCATATCGTCGCGGAGTTTAGGCGAAGCCCCGCCGGTAGAACATCATCATCATCACCACGCCGCCATGTCGACGGAACTCATCCTCGACACCCTCGCCGGATCAGCGTCCGGGATCGCCATCGAGCTGAACGTGTGCGTAACACGGAGGTGCCGTGACGCTCGGTGCTTGGATCGGTCGGATCGTGAAGACGACGACTACATCAACCGCTGTCATAACGCCTCCGCCGGGTTCACGATGGTACGTGGACACACTCTCCCCTCTCGCTATGCATCACCATGATCTTGCGTGCAGCGTAGGGAATTTTTTGAAATTACCACGCTCCCAACACGAGGAACACTAAATTTTGTCCTCCTTCCTTCCTTGCAAAAAAAGGAAAGAAAACCAAAGACTTGGGAAGGCGATGCAACAAGCTAGTGTACCAAAGAAAGAGACGCTGCCGAGTTTTAGAAAAAGAAAGACGTGTTCTGTAGCTGGTTCAATCCAAACCTAGACTATGACTATATATGGTGCTATGCTACCGCAAGTAATGAAACCAACATATCCAACATTCGCTTCTCCTCTTCTCTACTTACTCGCCTTAGCATCGAAGCTCGCCGCAGCAACCATGTCCGCCGGTTGCTCGTCCACCGCTCTTCAACAGTAACAACCAGATATGCGCCAAGTCGCCACCCGCATTCATCGCATGTGGGTCTCATCACACCCCGCCGACGCCAAGCACCGCATCCGATTGCTCATCGCAACCCGCTGCAGCTTGGTGTAGTGCCACCGCTGCAAATCACGCAGAGTCATCCGTCATGCCTCAACCACAATCCGCAACCCTGGCCGAAGTCTTCTACAAATGCCCGAATCATGAGGTAATAATATGTTTAAGTGTTGTTCTCGCTGCTTTCAGCTTGCTGATTTTTTAATAGTTTGGTTGATGATCTTCCAATTTGATTCGTGCGTAAAAGGGAAGATTTGTGTGATTTGTTTTTTGGGAAGTTGCTGATGGGGGAATGCAACTACGCTGATTATTTGGTTAGCCGAGGAATCCCAATACCAGCAGGTTGGGGTGTTGGATAAGTAACTCAAGGAACGATGTAAGAGGAAGATGCGAGCGTAGGTTAAAGATGCGCCTTCCGATCATGGCTGCAACAATAGCGTTGAACGGCCTTGACAAAGAATGAGGAGATGAAAGAGCTTGTGAAGATAATGGGCAAAATCGATGTGCTCAGAGGATGATTGTCTCTTTATTTGCAAAGTATGTAGCACTCGTGATGTATTCAAGGCTACGACATGAGCACTTTGCTGAAACTAGTAATGAATGAAACCTATGTAGCAGGGCGAAGTGTTGTGAACATCTAATGATTTCTAATTAACGGAAATCAGGGGTATCCCCTTTGCTCATATAAATAAATAATAGCAGAGGCCCCTATCGGGTCAGCTTTGTTCTCATTTGAAGACGCCGAGCAAATTGCAGTCCAAAAGCAAACTATGTCATCAAATTCAAGTTTCATAGCCAAATATGAGTACAAGTAAACAACAATGTCATCATGTTTTAGTTGTCATACAATCACCAAACACAAATCAGCATACATAACAAGTGATGTTCTCACAAAGAAAATACTAAACAACATGTTCATCAAGTTTCAGCTTGTCATAGCAAACACAATTTCACATAGTAGATAAAAACGCCTTCCGACAGAAAATACGACAAAAGCAATGTAATCATCATCCGTAGCAAAGCAGGCCAACATCTTCGCCATGTGTATCACCTGAATCGTAATTCCCCATGGTGTCATCTTCTTCTTCGCCCTCAACATCCTCGAACGTTGGCTTCTTCTTGATCAACTCTTGTATGTCCACAACACGACAGCAATCTTTTCACCGCGCCATTGACGGATGGTTCTCAAAGATATTAGGAACATCTGTGTTATCTTGTACATCGAGCAAGTAAGCATCATCTTGTTGTGCAACTTCATTAAACGAATTCCTCCGATCAAACCTTTGCAATACTTCCACCATCGCTACGCAAATGTGTCTTCCAAGAAAATATCTGTGTTGCTTGATTTGCCAAAATAAAAGGCTCGTTGGTCCGGTACGCCTTTGACATTGATGGATTTGAAATAATCATCAGCCTGGTTTTGCGATCCTCGAAAACAGGTTATACCAACGACAAGACAATGTAACCACACACCGATGATCCTCAAATCGAGATATATCGCAATCGAACAATGTCTGCTATGTTAGCATACATTTCAGTTTGTCTCTTTTTCATACGATCCGTGCTCATGATGGCACTGTTTTGTGTCTTCCTACCTTCGTCTCGTAAGGGTGTTGTAGCGCACATCTCCAACAACGCAAGATTCATAATGTCTTACCCGAGTATCAGACCCATTGCTAGTGAGTAAAGGGCATCATCAACTGCCTGCCCATCCTCCCGCATCTTCTTAACCTATGGTTAGAAAATAGACAAGCTGATCATCTTATGTACTCAATATATTAAAAAACTAATAAAGCACTTCAAAAGCTTACATGGTTCTTGAACCATTTCGCAAATCCTGCCATAACCAGTTTGTCAATGTTTCTTGGATTTTGCAGCAAGAATTCCTCTTTGTAGATGCTGCACAACATAGTGATCACATCAAACATCTAAATATATAAGAATGTGCTGCAAGTTTAGTAGATTACGATGTATAAGCTGCAAAGATCGCACTTACTTGATATAAGGTAGTATCTCGTGACAGTTATTCAACACATACCAAACCATTTTGTCCAAATCTTTAGGTTTGTCCTCTTGTCGACTCTTCCCTCGTAACTCTAATGAATAATCGAAAACATTGAGCCCGGATTGTCTTCACCCACCTCTTTGCTAAGTCGATCACTGTTTCAATGTATTTTGAGCAGAATGTCAACGCTTCAGAGCAATGTAGGCCTCTCGCAATGGAACCCTCGGTCTAGCTCGTTCCTAACATAGCCCTTGAAAGTGCCTAGCCGCCTTTCAATAGGGTACATCCAGCCATACTGCATCGACCTCTAAGTAGTGCCTCATCGTAGATGAACAGCCAAATGCACCATCACATCAAAGAAGGTCGGAGGATATATCTTCTCAAGGTCGATAGGATAGTTGGTATCTTGTCTCTAAGACGCCCAAAGCATCTATCCCGATATTTCTACTGCAGAGTTCCTCAAGAATTGTCCCAACTCGCAACCGCTCAGATAAGTCGTATGCCCAATCCTCTAAGGATAACAGTAAAACCTTTGAAGTAGGACGTGGCAGTCATGAGTTTTCAACCCTTGTACCTTGTTTCCATCTCAGACCGACTCTCCTTTTAGGGTTGGAAGCAAATCCATGTGGAATCTCACACGGATGGACCTCGCAGAATTCTTTTCTTTTTACCTTGTCCAAGACATACACACTGGTGCCATATCCCGTGGTTTACCTTCATCTTGCACCTGCAAATCCTTTCGATACCTGTGTGTCAAATCAATCCTAGATTTTAAGGTATCTTTCGCCTTGCCTTCAATGTTAAGAAGTGTGCCGATAATGTTGTCACATATATTTTTCTCGATGTGCATCACATCAAGATTATGCCGCAGATCCAAATCTTTCCAATACTCCAAGTCCCACAAAGTGGACCTGCGGGTAAACAATAATATCTCTTCTACTGCGCCATGTTTCCTTTTCCCGCTACCATTACTGTGATGGTTTCGTGTAATATGCCCGACCTTCTCTAATTCCACTTGCAACTCATCGGCGGTGAGCCTCTTTGGCGATCACGGTTTTCATGCTTTGCATTGAACACATGTCTCCGGTATTTTCTAGGATGCGGCTTGTCCTTGGCAAGGAAACGGCGGTGTCCAATGTAACAGATCTTGCTAAGTATTGCGATGACAATGATTCTCGTCACAAATAACACATGCATTGTAACCATGTGTCGCTCGCCTCGACATAGTGCCCAAAGCCGATAATCATGGATGCACCAAATTACAATAGCACGCAGAAAGAAATCAGCTGGTGGGCTGCTATATAGGTCTCGAGGAGAACACCTTCCATAGTCATTGAAGTTCCTCCACAAGAGGCTCCATGAACAAATCAAAATCCTTTCCAGGACTTTTTGGACCTGGGATGAGCAAGGCCATCATGTAGTTTGATTCTTTGGTAGACATTTGGAGGCATGTTGTAAGGATAATAAGCACCGCCACATGCTATATGTGCGCCTGTGGACAAATGGGTTAAATCCATCCAAGCTAAGCCAAGTCTAATGTTTCTCGGTCAGCAAAGAAACTCTTTGTGTTTATCATTGAAGCTTTTCCACTCACTACCATGAGATGGATGGCTCATTACATTCTCGATCTATGTACTCCGGTTCCTAGAATGCCACAAGACATCCTCTCTTGTTTCAAAGATCATGAAACAACCTATGCAATCTTGGTGTAATTGGAAAATGTCTCGTAACATTATGAGGAATCCTCTTCACAAGATCGCCATCTTTCCATCTTGATGATTTGCATTTTGGGCATTCACTTAAGTTTGCATAATCCTTCCGGAATGTAACACAATTATTCTTACAAACATGGATCATATCATATCCAATTCCAATCGCATCGAAGGAAATTCTTCATTTTATCAGAGGTGTGGCAACTCGCATCACGATCTCGGGAAAGATTTATTTCCTGGGTGAAGCAGCCAACATCGCATCGAATGATTTGTTGGTCATCCGCTCCGCCATGTCTTCACCAAGAAAGGTGACCATAATAACATGAGAATATCCCACCTAGTATATGTGACTATACTTATTTCTTTGGGGTGACAATTCATACAATCGCTAATGTTGCATTGCTTCCATGTAACATCCCAAATTTCCTATTTGGAATGTTTTACAATTATAGCTAAGCATCCTATGCATCCTGTTTGAATTTGAATGTCATTTGAAGTTTCAGAGATTTGAGTTTTGAATTTGAATTCAAACTTTGGCAAGTGGGAATCATTTCAAAAAACTATGCCTCGATAAATACTTGATCAAAAGTATGAGAGGAGTAAACATGACACTCCAAAAATATCAGAGAAAAACATTGCCAAAGTTTTGGATTCAAATCTGAATTTTATTTGAATTTGAAAAAATGGATTTTATAAAGTTTGATTTTGCCTCTGAAAATGTTCAAATGATAGGAATATTCCCCCATCATTTTGGTATATATATACCCTATATAAAATATTTATAGATTCTGTTTTATTTCTGTTTTGTTTTATTAAAAAATAAATTCAAAAATAGAAACCCCCTCTGGCGCCCAGCCCCTGCCCAGCCCAATAAGCCCAAGCCTCACCACCAAAGCCCACCGAGCCGCCCAGAGGCCAGCCCAATGAGCCAACCGACCGCCTCACTCACCCCCGCTCTGAACCCTTACGCCTCGCCACCCGCCTGCACCACCCCTCTCTCTCACCGACAGTGGACCACCCTGCCTTCAACCCTCGCCCACGCCTCAGCCACTGAGATCGCGGATCTCATGAGATCCGGATCCCGATCCTCCCGACGCTTCAAGGTGCCGAGGCCCCGCTATATAAGCCGCCGCTCGCACCCCATTCCCCTAGCCCTCGCTGACCCCTTCTTCTCTCACCCGCCACGAGAGACGAGTCCCCGCCACGCCATTTTCATCACCACCGCCGCTCTAGCCACTCCCGACCCCCACCGACCCCACCAGACGCCTCGACCTCGTCCGATCCTCCGGCCACTCCACCGACCTCCCGACGACCGAGCCACACAAGACTCATCGCCACGCCATTGCCGAGCCCCGTAAGTCACCGAGACCTCCCGTCCGATCGCCATCGACGGTCCAGATTAGAACACCTCAAGGGGTATTTTTTTAAATAAAACCGACCGCCCGGTTGCTTACGTTTATTTTCATTAGGGTTTTTATTTATTAGCCCGTCCCGACTAGTTTAACCCTAGGCCCGTTTAGTTTATATTACGACGGTATGTAGTTTAGGCCCATTAGGCCCTTTTTCTTTTATTTTCATTTTCTGCTTTAATGAATAGTTCCTGTTTTGAAAAATTCATATCTTTTATTCTGTTTATTATTTTTAGGTGATTCTTTTTTGTTGGTTTGCAAATTTTCTATAGTTTCTGTAGAATATATATTTAGCTATGTTAAAATTAATTAAAATTGCTTTAATTTAGTTTTAGTCAGAATAGTAAATCTGCTATAACTTGAGTTAGAAAAATTATTTTTGATGATTCTTTTGTCCCAACTTTATTTTGACATTGCCAAACCATAGAAATTAATTTGGGTATTTTAGGATTAATAAAAAATAGTTTTAAACAGAATCTTGTTAATCCTAATTAATTAACTAGCTACTGTTTTCCTATTATTTTAATTAGTAAATAAATTTATTTTTAACATGTGATTGATTATTCTAGGATAGTTTCATGTACTTTATAGGATGAACTTTTATTTATAATAAATAAAAGTTTTATTTTATTTTTCTTAATAGAAATTGGATTAGGCCTAATAGGAGTTTCATAATAGATTTTTAATTAATTCTTTTTGATCCTAGTTGCTTAGTGAATTCTTTTCTGTTAAGTTAACCTAAAACCATGATTAGGTTATGTTGAAAAATTTTTATTATATAAAACTACTTTTAGTTGTTGTTTAAAGTAGGAAAACTTTGAGTTGGTTTTCTTTGAGTTTTCCTTTGGGTTTTGCTTTGTTGGTTTTGTGTGTTACTTTGTTATGCTATTGTGTTATGTGATCCTATTGCTATATGCTTATTGTGATTTGTTTGTCTCGGTAGAGTTTCCGGAGTGCGAAGCTTGCTACTACGAATCTTTAGCTTACGAGGATCATCAACAAGGCAAGTTTTGATCATGTTATTTTCTATACCTATATTTTTGTGCATTAGAATTGTCACCACCCCACCATGCATGCAGTAGTTGAAATTTTGAAGTTATTAATCTTGAGTAGTATCATGTGGTAGGATGAACCAATCCCTTGTTACCATGACCCCGGACTAAGTAGTTTACTTTGCTATGCTCAGAGACGGTTTTGGGTTGAGTGAAATTCATAAGCAAGATGTGAGAGTCAATGATGATGACAACCCCATGAACTACAATGATCAAGATGGACTTCGAAATTCACTACTGGTGGAGGATTTGTTGACGGGCACCCCGAGAACCCAAGGTTGGCCGGATGCATGGAGAAGTGCCATGACATCTTGCGGAAAGCTTCACCCAGCCACGAAGAGAAGGATGGATGCCCCATGACCGAAGTTATTCTGCAGCCGCAAGCCATTATGGGCTTCGGCTGGGTTAACCCTTAGTAGTGACGCTGGCCGGACGGTACTACGAGATGTAGAAGAACGGTAGGATTGATGGGTACCGCAGAGCTGTAAGAACTCTTTGAAGACCCTGTTTATTCGGTCCCGCCTTCAAACACCATGAAGTGCTAAGACTTTAAAGGAGGGAATGATTCTTATGGGAAAGTGCGCAAACCTCGCAGAGTTAAAGATCTAATCGACAGCCGTGTCCCCGGTTACGGACAATTTGAGCCTCTGGAACTTGGAAGTATTCGGAAATCTCAACACTAAAACTAATGAATTAATTTGAGGGGTTTTATGACTTAATAATTTGGGAATGAGATATTGGTTGGCGGAACCATCTCAATAACTACCAACAATTTGTAGTAATTTGCAAGCAAGTCCACTGTAGTAGGAGAAAATTTGCTTTTCGCAAAATGATGAAACTTAGAGCTCCACAGCCAAAATGCATATAGTGTTAGTAACTTTATTATTGTTATTCTTCATGACTTGCCGCTTATTCAAAAAGCTGACTCTACATGGCTGCAACGCCTTATGTTGCGAGGTATATTCCATCAGAGGAGGCTACGCCCGCGCTTGGCGATTGCCCTTGGAGTCGGATGGACTCGCTTATTTCTTCGCTCGCAACATTAGTAGTTTATTTCATGAGTTGGCCTTGAGCCAATTTATTCCCTTGTAATAAAGACTCTATATGAGAAACGTAATAATATTCGTGTGATTGAACTTTGATTACTTTATCGATGTACCGTGAGTACCAAAGATGATCTTGGGATGGCATGCATACGTAGATTTGACCGATTTTGGGTCGTCGCTACAGAGATGGTATCGAGCACACGCCGACCGTAGGATCATAACCCCTAGGATCGGAAAGCCATAGGAAGAGACCATTTACTTTTATCCTTATCATTCCGTAATTCTCCCTGCTCATTTCTAACTCCTCTCCGATTTTCAACATTCTAGATGGTCACGAAGTTCACCCCAGCTTTGCTACCGGAGTTTTGCCACCGATGAGACGATGCCCTTCGGCAGAAGCTGGTCCAGATGGTGAAGAAGTGAAGATTGCTCTACCTCGATCACCGGAAGCCAACCAATGCACTTCCGACGGACACCCGCCACAGGATTGAAGTGCATATCCTGTGGAGAACCTTCGAGGACACACGGAGCCTATTGACTTTGAGTTCACCGAGTTCAACTGGATCATCGAAGGGACGGGCGATCTATCGAGCACTTGGACATCTCCGAGAGGAGTACAGGCCGAGCTCGATCCTCGACTCGCCATGGTTTCTCGCAGGCAAGGAATGGAGATATCATCCGCACTGCCGAGGACGACTCCACTCTCTCAGATATCCAGACTTGGAGTGTCTTCGTGAAACGGAGATTCAGACTCGCCAGAACTCAAGGCACACAGAGACTTTTGTTCCGTGAACTCGAATCGAGGAGAAGGCACGCGCAGACTTCCTTAACTATGAGGAAGAAGTCACGACTTCATGGAGACAAATGACGACCAAGATGAAGCTTGCCGCGATAGAGGAAAAGATGGACTTGGGAGAGGACCTTTTTCCGAGTGGAGATGAAGGACCCTCGTGAGTAATGATCAGGATTATGAAGGAGTTCCACCAAGGAAGCCACAAGAGGAGGCGCCACAACAGAGGACATCACACCGAGGACGAAGGATTATTGATGAAGACTTTTAGTCGCACCACCATGTTATTTTTTCCTTTTCATCGATCGCTAGGCCGATATTTTTTCCTTCGATTAGTCATGAGCTTTTGTAATCGAGATTGAACCATGTTTGAGTGGAATGAATAAATGATTGGTGTGTTATGATTGTGCATTCATATGGGTAGTGTTATTTCATTAGACCATTGTTCTATTCTAATTTTCTCATCCACTCCAAAACACCAGATGCCTCCGAGACGTGACACCGGTTTTCCCGCCGAGCTCACCCAAATGCTTCAAAGCAGCAGTAATGCACTCATGCAGCTACTCATCCGTAATCGTAACAACGCCAACAATCCACCGCCACCACCCCTCGTGGACAACTTGACTCGATTCTCGAGGTTGAATCCGCCAGTGTTCTCTAGCAGCACCGAGCCGATTGTGGTTGATGATTGGCTCCGCAAAGTCGGAAGAGAGCTAATCACCGTTGGATGCACCGATGCAGAGAAGGTGCGCTTGTCACAAGATCAACTTGATGGACCTGCAGCTTCTTGGTGGAGAACTACACCGCCACTTATCCCATTGGTGCCATCACATGGGATCAGTTCCAGCAGTTTTCGCAGACTTCCATGTCTCAAATGGAGCCATGAGTCCAAGAAGCGTGAGTTCCGCAACTTGCGCCAGGGAACCGCATCGGGGCACAAGACGTGGATGAATTCAGCAAGCTCGCACGCTATGCCCCGATGATGTGGCCACAGATGCCGCAAAGGTGAGAAATTTCTTGAGGGACTCAACGACGAGCTGAGTATGCAACTTATTGTGGCTACCTTCAACAACTACCAGAGCTGGTAGACAAGGCCACCATACTTGAAGGCAAGCAGCAGCAGATTGAAAGCCGCAAGCGAAGTACAGCCAGGGAAGCACAACTCGGAGCTCAGCAGAAGCCCCGCTATGCACCATACTCAGAGGGCACACCCATCATAACCATGGAGGTCATAACCATGGAGGAAATGGGAACAACCGCAGCCAGACAACAAGTCGGCCATGGCAATGGCAATGGAAACGGTAATGGCAATCAAGATCGCTTCGCCTCGGCCCAAGGATCTGAGCCACATCACCGCCTAAGTGCCGTAAGACAGGCACTATGCCACCGACCGCCCGGAGGCCAAGCAGAGGAATGGAAACGGCAATGGAGGCTCAAATAAGAAGCCCAACCTGCTCCTCGTGCTCAGTGAACCACATCGACGTGGAGGACGCCTATGATCAGCCGCATACATCGTGGTTGGTAAGTTTTATTGAATTCACGCTCAGATTGGTACTCTTTGATTCTCGTGCAACGATTCATTCATATCAAGGGTAGTTGTGGAAAAGTACGGTTGCCCACTAAAACCCTTAGAAGCCCCTTCGCCGGGCCCGCAGGAGGAGAAATGATGGCAGTGCTTAGGCTGTCATGCAACCTCAACATCGGGAACCATAAATTTCCGCAGACTCATAGTGTTGGAAACCCAGCACCTTGGATGTAATCCTAGGCATGGATTGGTTGACAAAGTTTGAAGGAACATAGATCGTGCTCAAGAAGTCTATTCTCGCCACCACCCCGGAGCGTAAGAGGATCAAGTATGTAGCCAGCACAGCCAGATGAAGAATCAGTGCATTCTCACGGAGTTGTTCAGAGGAAGTGCCAGAGTGCAAGATTTTCCGATGTGTTTCCGAGGAATTACCAGAATGCCACCGACAGGACATTGAATTTCGATCGAGCTATTGCTCTAAGACAGCCCCAATATCCAAGAGACCTTATCGGATGCCACCGAATGAGTTGAAAGAGATCAAGGATCAAATTAATGAGTTATTGGAGAAAGGATATATTCGACCAAGCTCATCACCTTGGGGAGCCCCATTTTTTGGTAGAGAAGAAGGATGGAAGCTTGAGGATGGTTGTGGATTATCGTATGCTGAACGGTAACCATCAAGAACAAGTACCTCTCGCCGATGATTAATGATCTGTTTGATCAGCTAGTTGGAGCCAAGGTATTTTCTAAGATCGATCTTCGATCGTGGTATCATCATTGAAGATCCGTGAAAAGGATATACCCAAAACAGCATTCACTACTGTGTATGGTTTATATGAGTATACCGTCATGTCATTTGATTGACTAATGCTCCTGATACTTCATGAATTTGATGAACAAGGTGTTCATGGAATATCCGGACAAGTTTGTCGTGGTGTTCATCGATGATATATTGATTTTCCAAGAGCGAGGAAGAGCATAAGGAACATTTATGCCTAGTTCGAGAAACTTCGAGAACATCAGCTTGTATGCCAAGTTCAGCAAATGTGAATTTTGGCTGAAGGAAGTTGGATTCCTGACATGTTATTTCAGGAGAAGGAATAGCAGTTGATCCCGCCAAGGTTGAATCACCACCGATTGGCGCCACCCACCTCACCAAGGAGATCCGCAGCTTTCTTGACTCGCAGGATATTATCGAGGTTCATTGAGAACTTCTCGAAGATTGCCAAGCCCATGACTGAGCTATTGAAGAAGGAAGCCAAGTATGTTTGGACCGAGGAATGTGAAGCCAGCCGCCAGAATTAAAGAAACGGTTGGTCACAGCCCAAAGGTTGATTTTGCCGACATACACAAGGAATACCAGTCTATTAGACGCTTCGCCAAGGACTCCTTGAGGAGTATTAATGCAGAAGGTAAAGTTGTAGCTTATGCCTGCATACCACGACCTCACGAGATGAATTATGCCACATGATTTGGAGTTAGCACCAGAGTGCATGCACTCAAGACTGAGACATTTCATCGGAAACCGCTAGTGATGTTTACACAGATCACAAGAGCTTGAAGTATATTTTCACGCAGAAGGAATTGAACCTCAGTGCAGAGGAGATGGCTAGAGTTGATAAAGGACTATGACATGAGATTGCATTACCACCTGTAAGGCTAATGTTGTAGCAGATGCTTTGAGCCGTAAGAGTTATGTGAATACTCTTACAAGCAGGAGGATTACCTCAGAGTTAGTCGATGACTCGTAGATCTCCGATCGAGATAGTTCCGAGAGGATTCGTTGCAACTCGAAGTTCAGTCCACTTTGACCGAAAGGATTCGTGAAGCCCGTAAGTCGGACAAGGAAATTGATGAGATAAAGCAAAAGATGGATGAAGGAAAAGCTAAAGGATTTCGTAAGGATGAACACGGAACTATATGGTTCGAGGATCGATCTATGTGCCCAATGATCCCAACTCAGAAGCTAATTCTTCAGAGGCTCATGATTCATCAGATTGATTCACCCCGCAACACCAAGATGTACCGGATTTGAAGGAAAGTTTCGTGGACTGGTATGAAGAAGGATATTGCCGAGTACGTAGTCAGATGCGATGTTTGTCAACGTAAAGGCGTAACATCGTAAGCCAGCAGGTTACTTCAACCTTTGCCGATTCCCGATTGGAAATGGGAGAAACTTGGAATGGATTTCATCACAGATTACCCAGACCCGCTCAGTTATGATTCTATCCGGTAGTGGTTGATCGTTTCACCAAGGTAGCTCACTTCATTCCCGTGAAGACTACCTATACCAAAGGCTAAGTTGGCCAAGATATACATGACCAGGATCGATGTCCGCATGGAGTTCCGAGGAAAATCGTGTCGATAGAGGAACGCAGTTTACCTCAAAGTTTTGGAAGCAGCTTGCATGAAACCTTGGGTACGAGGCTGGAATTCAAGACAGCTTTTCATCCGCAGATGATGGATGCACCGAGAGAGTCAACCAGATTCTCGGAGGACATGTTGAGAGCTTGTGTGCTAGACTATGGGTCTAGCTGGATGATAATTTGCCATACGCAGAGTTCTCATACAACAACAGCTTATCAATCCAAATCAAGATGGCCCTTTCAAGCTCTATACGGAAGGAGGTGCAAACACCATTGTTGGGATAGTGTTGAGATCGATCACTTTTCGTTCCGATCTTATCAAGGATTCCAAGAGAAAGTCAAGCTGATTCGAGACAGGCTCAAGATAGCACAATGAGATGTAAGAGTTATGCCGACAAGAAGCGCAAGGAAGTGACTTACGGCGGGAGACCGAGCATATCTTCGTGTGTCTCCACTTCGTGGAATCAAGAGGTTTGGTGTCAAGGGAAAGTTAGCACCCCGATTCATTGGCCCCTACAAAATCCTCGAACGTCGTGGAGAAGTTGCTTACAAGTTGGAATTACCGGAAGGATTGTCCGGAGTCCATGATGTCTTCCATGTTTCTCAGCAAGAAGTGTCATGCCGACATGGCCGATGTTCCGCTGAGAGACACAAGGCCCTAGAGGCCATACAGCTTGACAAAGGATCTGACTTACAAGGAGAAACCCGTCCGATTTCTCGAGACTGCAAGCAGAGTCACCCGCAGCAAGGTCATCAATTTTGCAAGGTGTTGTGGAGTCACCACACCGAGGAAGAAGCCACTGGGAGCGCCAAGAAGACCTTCTTCGAGACCACCCGCACTCTATTTGTTAGTTAACCCAATCTCGAGGGCTAGATTCATCTTAAGGTGGTAGGTTTGTAACATCCCAAATTTCCTATTTGGAATGTTTTACAATTATAGCTAAGCATCCTATGCATCCTGCTTGAATTTGAATGTCATTTGAAGTTTCAGAGATTTGAGTTTTGAATTTGAATTCAAACTTTGGCAAGTGGGAATCATTTCAAAAACTATGCCCGATAAATACTTGATCAAAAGTATGAGAGGAGTAAACATGACACTCAAAAATATCAGAGGAAAACATTGCCAAAGTTTTGGATTCAAATCTGAATTTTATTTGAATTTGAAAAATGGATTTTATAAAGTTTGATTTTGCCTTTGAAAATGTTCAAATGATAGGAATATTCCCTGATCATTTTGGTATATATATACCCTATATAAAATATTTATAGATTCTGTTTTATTTCTGTTTTGTTTTATTAAAAAATAAATTCAAAAATAGAACCCCTCAGCGCCACCAGTGCCCCTGCCCACCCAATAAGCTCCCCCACTACCAGCCCACCGAGCCGCCCAGAGGCCACCCAATGAGCCAACCGACCGCCTCACCTCACCTCCGCACTAACCCCTTACGTGCTTGGCCGACCGCCGCTACACTCCCCTCTCTCTCACCGACAGTGGACCACCTCTGCCTTCAACCCTCGCCCACGCTCACACACGCTGATCGCCGGATCTCATGAGATCCGGATCCCGATCCTCCCGATCGCTTCTCACAGGTGCCGAGGCCCCGCTTATATAAGCCGCCGCCTCGACCCCATTCCCTAGCCTCGCCGACTCTCTTCCTCTCCTCACTCACGGAGACCCGAGTCCCCGCCACGCCATTTTCATCACCGCCGCCTAGCCACTCCCGACCCCACCGACCCACCAGACGCCTCCCGACTCGTCTCAAGACCTCCCGCCACTCCACCGACCTCCCGACGACCGAGCCACTCAGCGACTTCATCGCCACCACGCCGAGCCGAGCCGAAGTCACCGAGACCTCTCCCGTCCGATGCGCCATCGACGGCCCAGATTAGAACACCTCAAGGGGTATTTTTAAATAAAACCGACCGCCCGGTTCGCTTACGGTTTATTTTCATTAGGTTTTTATTTATTAGCCCGCCCACTAGTTTAACCTTAGGCCCGCTTAGTTTATATTACGCCAAGCATGTAGTTTAGCCCATTAGGCCCTTTTTCTTTTATTTTCATTTTCTGTTTTAATGTAATAGTTCCTGTTTTGAAAAATTCATATCTTTTATTCTGTTTAATATTTTTAGAGTGATTCTTTTTTGTTGGTTTGCAAATTTTCTATAGTTTCTGTAGAATATATATTTAGCTATGTTAAAATTAATTAAAATTGCTTTAATTTAGTTTTAGTCAGAATAGTAAATCTGCTATAACTTGAGTTAGAAAATTATTTTTGGATGATTCTTTTGTCCCAACTTTATTTTGACATTGCCAAACCATAGAAATTAATTTGGGTATTTTAGGATTAATAAAAAATAGTTTTAAGCAGAATCTTGTTAATCCTAATTAATTAACTAGCTACTGCTTTTCCTATTATTTTAATTAGTAAATAAATTTATTTTTAACATGTGATTGATTATTCTAGGATAGTTTCTGTCACTTTATAGGATGAACTTTTATTTATAATAAATAAAAGTTTTATTTTATTTTTCTTAATAGAAATTGGATTAGCCTAATAGGAGTTTCATAATAGATTTTAATTAATTCTTTTTGATCCTAGTTGCTTAGTGAATTCTTTTCTCGTTAAGTTAACCTAAAACCATGATTAGGTTATGTTGAAAAATTTTATTATATAAAACTACTTTTAGTTGTTGTTTAAAGTAGGAAAACTTTGAGTTGGTTTTCTTTGAGTTTTCCTTTGGGTTTTGCTTTGTTGGTTTTTGTGTGTTACTTTGTTATGCTATTGTGTTATGTGATCCTATTGCTATATGCTTATTGTGATTTGTTTGTCTCGTAGAGTTTCCGGAGTGCTAAGCTTGCTACTACTAATCTTTAGCTTACGAGGATCATCAAGAAGGCAAGTTTTGATCATGTTATTTTCTATACCTATATTTTTGTGCATTAGAATTGTCACCACCCCACCATGCATGCAGAGTTGAAATTTTGAAGTTATTAATCTTGAGTAGTATCATGTGTAGGATGAACCAATCCCTTGTTACCATGACCCCGGACGAAGTAGTTTACTTTGCTATGCTCAGAGACGGTTTTGGGTTGAGTGAAATTCATAAGCAAGATGTGAGAGTCAATGATGATGACAACCCCATGAACTACAATGATCAAGATGGACTTTGAAATTCACTACGGGTGGAGGATTTGTTGACGGGCACCCGAGAACCCAAAGGTTGGCCGGGATGCATGGAGAAGTGCCATGACATCTTGCGGAAAGCTTCACCCAGCCACTAAGAGAAGGATGGATGCCCCATGACCGAAGTTACTCTGCAGCCGCAAGCCATTATGGGCTCGCTGGGTTAACCTTAGTAGTGACGCTGGCTGACGGTACTACGAGATGTAGAAGAACGGTAGGATTGATGGGTACCGCAGAGCTGTAAGAACTCTTTGAAGACCCTGTTTATTCGTCCCGCCTTCAAACACCATGAAGTGCTAAGACTTTAAAGGAGGGAATGATTCTTATGGGAAAAGTGCGCAAACCTCTCGCAGAGTTAAAGATCTAATCGATTAGCCGTGTCCCCTACACGGACAATTTGAGCCTCTGGAACTTGGAAGTATTCGGAAATCTCAACACTAAAACTAATGAATTAATTTGAGGGGTTTTATGACTTAATAATTTGGGAATGAGATATTGGTTGGCGGAACCATCTCAATAACTACCAACAATTTGTAGTAATTTGCAAGCAAGTCCACTATAGTAGGAGAAAATTTGCTTTTCGCAAAATGATGAAACTTAGAGCTCCACAACCAAAATGCATATAGTGTTAGTAACTTTATTATTGTTATTCTTCATGACTTGCCACTTATTCAAAAAGCTGATTTACATGGCTGCAACGCCTTATGTTGCGTAGGTATATTCCGATCAGAGTGAGGCTACGCCCGCGCTTGGCGATTGCCCTTTGGAGTCGGATGGACTCGCTTTTATTTTCTACGCTCAACATTAGTAGTTTATTTCTCATGAGTTGGCCTTGAGCCAATTTATTCCCTTGTAATAAAGACTCTATATGAGAAACGTAATAATATTCGTGTGATTGAACTTTGATTACTTTATCGATGTAATCGTGAGTACCAAAGATGATCTTGGGATGGTACAGATACGTAGATTTGACCGATTTTGGGTCAGTCGCAAAATGCACACATCCCATACAAGTGTAGGTGATTTTGCATGCTTGATTGGGGTCTTGTAATCGAATTCATACAACTGCTACACCAAGCGTGAGCACATCTGAATTCGACCACCGTGACTTCAGGAGTTCTCCGATAAAGTTCATGAAGTTTTCAACCCTCACATATGCAGCGGAGAATCTTCGAGCAGAAGTTATCCAAGTCCTGTCCAACTTAGACATACAAATTAGTTCTTCTACTAGATATTACAGAAAAACATATATGATTTTTTATGAAGTCCGTAAAAATACCTAGGTCGATGTCTAAAGCTATGGCAAGATATTTGGACGAGCAAATCTAAGTAACTAAATATATGTAAAGCTAATTCAGCAAACAGATTTGAGTGCTAAATTATGGCAGGTTGTTTCAAGCAATAATGAGGCCGAGCACACAACCATCGAACTATCGAAGGCCATCGCAAAGCAACAAAGATCGAGTATAAAATGGTGTAGAGCTATTTCACCTAACAGATTGGCTACTAGACCATGGCAATTCACGCCACAATAAATATATGGCAATATATTTTAGCAACTAATCGGCCTTGGCATGCCATCTCAGCTAAGCGATTGAGTGCAACAGGGCAAGGAAGCTTCTAAGGTAGCATATTGACAAGTAAACTACTTCGACAAAAAGTGAGATTAACAATGCTTCATCGCCTAACATTCAGCGCCACAATCGACATGAACGGGCCTCAATCTAGAATGAGCATACCATGGGAGAAGCTGACCGCCAGCGTCTCCACACGAACATCGCCACTGGTGGCGGCGCCGACCGACCGTGGTGCCTCCACAAGAACGTAGCTGAGGTGGCGGCGCGACCAGAGGACGGCAGCTCACGAGCGCATCGTGGGAGCGAGAGGATGAACATTTTGGAAGGCATTTTGGGTTCATTGAAAATATTTTTATTTGAACCTAGTTGAATTCTTTTCTGATGCTAGGGTTTGGTCAATCCCCATTTCAACTTAAATAGAATTTAAACATGATGCAACAAGATGCAAAACACAAAAGATAAGAAGCTAGATGTGACAATGTCTGCCATCGAGGCCTTCCGCAGCGGAACCGGACGCCCGGACATGAACCGCGGCAGAGGCTCGACTGACGCAGAGGCTGGATGCCGCCTCATCGACGCCTCAGAAGCGGAACCGGACGCCCCGGACTTGAACCGGGCGGCGAGGCTCGATCGACGCGAGCGCCGCTGGATGCCACGCCATCGAGGCCTTCCGCAGCGGAACCGGACGCCTCGATTTGAACCGGGTTGTGCTCGCCGCGCAGAAGCGCCCAGACGCTCGCTTGAATGAGTAGCGGAGGTCGAGGACAACCACGGCAAGGAGACACACGTCAGTAGCGATGGTTGCTACCGCACAAAGACGATGAGGCCGCCTTCTTCCGCGAAAGCAAAGGATAGTTTTTCTTTATGTTGTTGTTTTATGGATCTTTGTTGTGTAAAACATCGCATTATATTTGTTATGCAAGTCCTCGACCGGGTCTACCATTTCAAAGCGGTTGGATGAATATCCCACGCCTCCTAACCCTTCTTTCCTTCTTCCTCACCCTTCTTCTTCCCTCAATACCGCAGACGAGCCTTACGGATACTCCCCAACATGCGGCTGATAAACATACCTATGAACGAAAATTATGTGCCGATAGGATGGCTGAGTTTGGTTTGTTCATACGATAGCACGGTCGTTGAGGGTGCATTCCCTGGTTGGGTTTGCGGCGGCAAGAGCGATCAGGTGAGGGTGCGCGGTGCATCAGGCATGCAGAGTGACTGGTGGGAGGCGGCATCGCGACAGCCAGGCGCAAGTGTACCTCCTTTTCATTTTGAAAACTTTAGGCAAGCTTGGCAAAATATGTATGGTTTGGCAATGCAAGGCCTAGACCCAACAGGATAAGTACGCACGTATTAGGAGTACTAGTGTTAAAAAGAAAGGCGGGTTTTCCTTCGGGATTTAGTCGACAAACCTCGCTTCACGGTCAATTAATGCGATTTTTTCAAAGACCAAAGAGCTAACCATCTCACCTCATCGCTGATTAATGCAGCCATGCAAACCAACCTTCTCACTTCCGCATACATCCAGGATATAATGTCCTTGGTTGCTAACCCCATCAATTTTGCCTCGATTAGTGTTAGTGGCCCTTTGCAAATTGTAATTTTGATAATACTGGCCTTGTGTACAAAAAAATGGAGGTAGCAACTATATTTGACTTCCTTCCCATTGCGTGACGCCGACGATTTTTTTTGTGGTTTGGCAAGCGCGTCGACGGAGAACACCTTTGAGGGAGACCACGGAAGTTGTTCGGTGCCGTCACCGCAGCCGAGACAATCGCCTTTATTTGCATCCAGAAGTCCTTTACTAGTACTACTACTAGAGTACTAGTGCGGTGAGATGGTTTCTTGAAGAAGACGATGGAGAAGCGGAGTCAACGAAGAGTGAAATGATGGTTGCTTCGTCTGCGTTTTGTGATTTGACGCCTCATTGCTTTGTGATTTGTGATAGAAGGGGAGTAGACTCTGGTTATATCGCACTACATTCGCCCAAGCATGGGAGAAAGAGGAGAGATGTTGCATTTTTCTATTCCTTCAATCAATCAATCGTGGAGCTTCGTTCCATCTTTTGGCTTTGGCAACACCGCCCACAATGGTTCCCACGATGCCAAAAGCTATTTTCACATTTGGCTACATTGTGGATGCCTTAACCGCATTCACTTGGTTTTGCCCTCGTGCTATCTATACAAATCTCAATTATATTGTTCTAAAAATTATAGAATCAAGATTAGTAAAAGGAGGTTATTTTGCCGCTGGATGGCGGTTTGCTAACATGCGGTCCACGTGTTTTGCTTACTGCCGATCCGCTGCCCCACATGAGGCGTAATAACGCGTATAAACACGTGGTTAAGTTGAAGAAGATGAGGAGAAGCGGATTCAGAACGAGTGAAATGATGGTTGCTTCGCCCTCCAACTTCTTTTTTTAGCATTATTACTTGCCCCTCCAACTTAATCCGGGAAAGGTGCGCTTTGTGATTTGATGCCTCATTGCTCATTACGGCCGGCGCTTATGACCGGGTGTTTACCCTGCTGCTCGCATCAGATTCCAATATGGCACGTGGACCTGTAGCTTGATGTCCCACATGCGCGTAAAGGACTAGAAGATGAAAGCGAAGCGCCCACTCTTTACGACGGCTCAAATGAACTGTCACTTGTACAGATAGTACTATAGTTTTGTCAGCTTCGCACGATCCATCGATACAAACCCGATTAAATAGGAAAGGGCGGATTTTTCCCATGTAGATGATACCGCCATACATTTCAAAGGCAATTTTAATGTATGCAAACTAAATAATTATAAGTAATATGATATCTAGTAAAACTAAAACACATATGATTTATTGTGTTAGAGTGTAGTAGTAGTGCTATATTGCATAGTTGTTAGATGTAACATGAGAGAACGTAGAGATGTAGTTTTGGAGGGCCTACAGAGATAAAAGCGTAATACGGTCACCGAACTTAGAATAAGCTGATTATACTACTATATACGCTTTATGGTGATTATCCGTCACTTGCTCACAGCTCAGATCGGACCGCACTGCTGACCGCCAAATAGTCCGCATGGCGCCATGTTGACTAGTTAAATTGACCATGTTCCTTGTGGGTCCCACCCGCTTTCGAGATAGGAAAAGGTCGATAAACACAAATTTGCAGGCGCCACAAGGCTCCAACCTGCGCGCGAGAATCACTAGTTATGTATGTGTCTCATTATGGCTCGATGTGTGCGCATGCACGTAGGTTGAGCACTTGAGCGTGAGAGTGTGTGTTGGTCGTGGTGTACCGGTGTGTGCTTGCATGCATGTGTAAAAGCAGGAGTGTTGCGTATGTGTGGCTGCGTACGTAGAGTGTGCGTATGCGGCGTGGGTGCATGTATGTGTTTGTGTGAGGTTATGGATGCAGTCTGTGCATGTGCAGTGTGTATAATCACCACACCGCCTCAAAAAAATGATTTTCCAGATACTAATACAAGGCCACCTTGTCACCGTGTCATGTCATGACTTCAACCACCGCCAAACTATTTTTTTTGTCGCTTGTTTTCATTCTTACTAGCAAGATGCCCATGCGCTGTAACGAACATCAAGATGCATTTGTATGACTTGTTTATCTTGTGAGAGAAAAGGATGAACGAGGGAAGGCCTTATTTGCAAATATGGAGAGGTGTGTGGGTACCTTTTGCAAAATTGCCATAGTTTCTTTCCTATCCACGATATAAATCGACGACCTATATTGCAGGATGGCACACCATCATCACCAACTTTGTTTTTATAAGAGTGTATTTTATGTATTTTATAAGAGTGTAGATAGAGTAGATATGTTTATGTGTGGGCATGATGGTAGTGAGATAATGTGATGCAACACTAGAGGTGCCACGGAGCGCGAATCGTCAACTAGTCATGTCATGAGCAAATACAGAGTTGTACGGTGAGCCCATGACAGTATAATAACCACTAAACGTAAACGGTGACCGAATGAGTGGATTATGAAGTCCATGTATGTATCGCTTTCGCTTCAAATACAATGATCGCCATTGCATATATCGCGAAAGAAAGATGAAACACGATGAATTTTCTGGGGCTTACTTTTAGAGGACCTCGAGATAGTTTTGTGTGCATACATGAAAGGGCGATAGGGGTATATATGGAGAGAGAGATGCTCTTCGCTTTCTTTATTATGACTAACTTTGTATATATAATATAAAATGTACAAATTCACAAGGTGAGTAAATATCATTGTGGGCACCATGCAATGCAAATTAGCGTCAGATTCTCCATATAACTTTGTAATGTTGTATATATGTAGAAACTCTAAATAATTTTTTGGCCACACTTTATTCAAAAGGAATGTTGTGTAAATAAACGTGAAGAGAGGGCTCTTTAGATCAATGGGTAACGTGATGTAACATGTGAATGTGTAGTTGATGCATTTATGGGCCTAGAGAGGTATGTGTGTGTATTACGATTCGAGAGAGGCATGGATAGAGGGGCCGACGGGGCGGAAGAGATAGCACGAGAAATGAGAGTGGTCTAGAGAGAGATTATATGACGTCAACGACAAGAGATTCCATTCCCTTGAGTGTGTATATGCAAGGGGAGGAATAGAGGCACCAGAGAAATTTTCATGTGGTGTGTGTTGGTATGTGGTGTGATAAGATAATGAGACGGGGATGAGGGTGTGTCACCGCTGAGGTCCGTGGGTCGAGGTGAGGCCTTCATTCGTTCCGCCTCGGCCACATTGGTCTGCCCATGACACATTTAGGAAGACCCATGGATGACTGGTCGTACAAGACAAAGATAGCAGAATGTGAAGGACTGCATGGCATCACAAACATAACTCTCACGACTCAAAGTATTTATTCATTAGGCCCGAGGAGCTTAGATATTACAAACACGGGTCTCATGACCCAAAGATTCAGAGCATACAAATCAAAGCACATGCGAAGCTTAACATGTCCGAGTACGAAACATCTACAAAAGAAAAAGGCCGAGAAGCCCGACTATCCACTGATCTCGCCGAGGGCACAAAATCGTAGCTGAGGTATCAAGCTAAACGTCAAGTCCACATCGAACTACTAGCGTAGACCGACATCTCTCGCAAAACATAAAATAGGCAAACGTGAGTACAAATGTACCAAAGAAGACTTACATCGTAACTATCTACATATGCATCGGTATCACAAAGGAGGGGTGTGGAGTTTAATCGCGTAGCAAAGCTAGCTTTTGAGGTCTATGGCTATCCCTAACTACTTAATTTTAAGTAACTCTTTGAGGTAGCGCACACGGTCCACATATTCACCATATCAATACACCACTATGGATCCGCCCGCCTCCCTACGAGAACGCCATCCATAGCACTCACGCTTATCTTGCGCATTTTAGAGTATCCACTTTCACTTGTCTATGAACCGCACTGTGCAACCCGAAGTCCTTTCCGTGACACGGCTATTCAATAGATGATGATAACCCTGCAGGGTGTACTACTTCACACACGCCTCACCACTTATCGCCACACATCGACATCGATACTCTCGCAACCTTCAAGAGGAAGCCCAATGAGGGTGTCGGCCATGGCCTACCTAAACACTCAAGTCTCTAGTCCAGGTTTATCGCCTATTCAGGTTCCATCCGCAAGAGATCCCGCCGAGGTTTCCACATACGGCCCCGAACGATGTGTACAGTGGTTCCGCGACACCAAACGGGCGCCTAAGATACCGGCCACGGTGTATCTACCGTGATCATAGCTCACCCCTAGGTCAAGATCGCCACATGGCCTCCAATAGATATCCTACAAACACCGTAAACTACTTGCAACTCTGATGGAGATCGAGGAAGGTTAAGAAGTCAAGAGGGGCGACTTAAGCATTCCAATGCGTGTAAGTAATCTGGTCATGGATCACAAACACGTAACTCAGCCTCGAGGATGGCTAATAATGAGACAACCCACCATGTACCTTACATGGCCTCTCACCGCTACCTTTACCAAATCGTATTCACACACTTAGCTCTCAACACTAGGACATGTTCACACACCTCCGATTCATCCCTGATGAATCAGACCCGACTCAACTCTAAGCAGTAAGAGGCATGACAAACAAGCATGAATGAGTAGGCACATCAGGGCTCAAACAACTCCTACTCATGCTAGTGGGTTTCATCTATTTACTGTGGCAATGACAGTCATGCAGAGGATAAGGGGTTCAGCTACCGCAGCAAGCAACAGATTAATCATTGTTGTCCTAATGCAAGTAAAAGAGAGCAGGAGCGAAAGAGTGATTGTATCGAATGAACAAGGGGTTTTGCTTGTTCGGCACTTCAAGATAATATTGAGTTCTTCATCGGTGTCATCGAACACGTTGTCGGAACATCGCCTCACCCAGAGGAGGCACAACACCGCAAACAAGGAAGAAACACAATCAATGCAATGCACAATATGATGCATGATCATGACATGGCAATATGTCAGTGATTTGAGCTAATGCAATTAGCAACAGATTAAGATGAGTTGATTTGAATACAAGATTCAAATTCAAACTCCATATTAAGAGGTTATTCAAATGCCATTTAATTGATTTGAACTAAACAGGAAGGTTAAGTTCTTTAAACATGCATGAAACCAGTATAAATGGATAGGTTGGATTTTTCTCATCATTTTCATACATAACTTGTTTGATTTGGAGCTACTGTTGATTTTCTATGATTTTTAGAAGTTAGGCAATTCTGAATTTCCTCGGATTAAAAATAAGTCCAGAAAGGTAATATCGCTACAAGATTAGGTCATGCCGACCTCAAGCAGGTCAACAACAGCGGTTCTGGTCAAACCCGACCCGGGGTCCACTGGTCGCTGATCGGGCTGGTTTAGTGTCACGACATGTGGGCCCAGCCAACAGCCATGTCAGCTTGGTCAACCTCGACACGCAGGGTCCAAGGTTAGTTAAACCCAAATGTAAACTAAAACCAGATTAATTAGACAATGGGGCCCGCATTGTCGTTGTCACCGGTTAAACTAACCATCGGGTCAGTGGCTAACCTAATCGCCACATCACTCTAACCCGGCATTAGCCACCGGTAATCAGTAACGCCAACGGGCGCCTCCTCGTCCGTCATCTCCGCGATTTAGAGCTCACGGTTGGATTTCTACGGACGCTGCCGGTGGTGAGGCGCCACGCTTGGTAGCAGCAGAGAGTGCTGCCGGTGGTCGAAACGCAGTAAAGAGCGAGAGAGGCGGTGGTCGGAGCTCGGTGGTGCGGGTTAGCGCCATGGCTTGCAAACGAGCTGAAGTTGTCGCGCTTAGCAGCAGTCCACTCGTCGCTATAGTGCAATGGACGCGACAGGGGCCATTTGGTCATCGGTCGACGACGACGAGCCAGAGCGCGACGGCCACGGTAAGCAAGCGGGGCGACGCCACGGCGACCAAACGGGGCAGGGTTAGGGGAAATGACCGGGGCTCACCGCGTCACGAAGAGCTTCTCAAGCGAGTTTGGGGAGGCACGGACGGCGACGGATTTGACGGCCAAGCGATGTACAGCCGCGGCGTGGAGACGACGGGTCGATGGCGAGGCGACAGGCGTCTGTGATGCTCGCGCTGAGGGGGAACTTAGGCGCCGAGGCGGACGAGGGGACAGATGGATGAGGCGATGGAATGGCGGTGGCTGCACGTGTGACAGTGGTCGGCGGCGACGATGCGCCAGTGGCTGCGTGGACGAGAGAGAGACAGGAAAGGGAGAGGGCGAGAGTGCTCGAGGGACTCAAGGGGATGGCGTGGCGCCTCCAAAGCGATCGGGCAGCGGAAGTGGTGAGGATGCAAGGTGTAGCGCAGACACGGCGCAACCACACCCCATCCTTCCGGGCGAGGTGAGGAGGATGACTGGCATGGCCGATGGGCCTGGGCTGCACAAGAAGTGGGCCATGTTAGGCCGTGTAATCTCTCTCTCTTCTCTCTATTTCTCTTAGTTCTGTTTTTCTATTTTCGTAATTGTGTTTGGCTTTATTAAAATGCCAGTAAAGCATTTCAAAAATCATGCAACTAATCAGGCCAACGTTAAGAATATTTCCAACAGAACTATTTCAGTTTGTGATTATTTGGGCATTTAATATATTTTATAGGATTTAAATGCCCAAATGCAAATACTATATGGTTTAATTCAAGGACTCTCAATCGACCTACAAAATGTGCAATATTTTTGGCAAAGGTCCAAGACCAATCCAAAGATGATGAACATTTTTGGGAAGGCATTTTGGGTTCATTGAAAATATATTTTATTTGAACCTAGTTGAATTCTTCTCTGATGCTAGGGTTTGGTCAATCCTCATTTCAACTTAAATAGAATTTAAACATGATGCAACAAGATGCAAAACACTGTGCAAGGCCGTAAGGTTAGATGTGACAACTCACCCCTTATTTAAACAAGAATCTCGGCCCCAGATTCAAGACGTGAGGTAAGTAGAAAGAGGGGACACTTGAGTCGACACGGTATTCATGATCCTTTGCTTCACATTGATCTTTGACGTTTTGCCTTCGAGATCTTGACCCTACACGATGACGCATGTATGGGAACTCTCACAGAAAAACAATCTCCTAACATCGAAAGCACTCAAGATCAACTCATGGAGTGAGACATTGAAACATCTCTTGAATTGGGACACAAAATATGCATCAAGAGGGATGGATAGTAACAGATGATAAAGTTTGATTTGGTAGACAACAATTCCACACTTAAGTAGATGGTGGATGCGCTTCAACATAGCAAGGACTGAATTGCCATGGATTCCAAAACGGGACACTCTAGAGGAGGTGACTCAGAGAATTATTCCCTAAGTGGCAAAAGAATTACTTTTGTTATAGAGATCATTGAAACTCTCTATACCAACCTAAGGAAAATCATAATTGATCATTTGAAGGAGTTCGAAGAATGGCATACCTGACTAGAATGAAAGATGTGGACTACCTTGTTGAAGACAACGAATGGATGATTTTTGCCTATCATCGAAAATGGATGGGACCCATGGCAGGACCACTTTTGAAGATGATCCTAAACAAAGCAATTACCGAGGAGGGCAACCCATGGAAAATGGCACAATGGTGGTGCAAGCTAGGGACAAATGCAAATGTTGAATGTTCCAACCATCATATCCTACTCGAGATTCAGATCTGGTTAGTACAGGATACTCAGACTCAACATGTCCGAGAAGAAGAATTGCAACACAAATCGATTTAGATAACATTATAGATTCTCTGGAAATGAACTTTATAGCAAGCTCCAAAACATGAACTGGTTCTCTACATACATGTGAACATGTTGTCCTGCATAAGCATGACCGCATAGTAGTCTTTACAATAAAACACTACCGAAGTTCGTGGGAACCATCAACGAGGATATCAAGTCCTTTTATAAGCCCGTGTTAGCTCTAAGAAGGAGCTTCTTCTCCTTGAACAAATCAATCGCTGGTTTGGTGTGCTAGGAACACATATGGATTGGAGGCGCCAACCTATCAAACCATGGAGTACTTCGACATAGGCATGACTAACTTGGGATGATTCCTGGGAAATAAAACAAACCTTTCTCGAACTCACGGCGGCAACTTGCATCAAATGCACGTGAATCGTAGAAAGTCACTTTTTCTTATCCAACTATATGCTTCATGAGCGGACATGAAGATAATGCTTTTTGAAGTTTCCAACACTAGCTAGATGTTCAACATGAATCATGGAGATGATGAAAATGTTGTCAATGGGCTCAACAACAATTTATCAAGATTTCCATATAAATGGAATTCCATAACTATGGGAACAACGTAATAGCATTGGTCGCACTCCAAAATATATAATGGTGTATGCTCGACAACCGCGAGTAAGACAACATTACTTAACATCGTTGGTTCCGATTTGATTTGATGATAGCCCGTACTCAAATCAAAGTATTGATAAGACAATAACGCCGACAATTGATCACGTGGATCAATCGATGAAGATATTATCTTTCTTCAACACGTATACAAGATATCCCTTTAGGATGAGCGTGGTAGTACAAGCTTTTATCTTCCAACTCTCCAAGTTGTTGTTGCTTAACCAACTAGCTCAGGGTATCCAACATGCATTCTTGGAGAAAAGGGTGGCTACAAGAAACCAACTTGATCACTTAACTCAACATAGCGATTAGGTGATAGCCTAGTGATACCTCCGAGAAGATATTCGAAAATCAATAACCACCGATATGTCCCTAAGCTCGAGAACAATCTTGCTTTTCAAGGCAAGACGACATGATCATAAGAGCAAGGGATTGATACAATCCTAACTCATTGATCAAGGTGCACCAAGAAAATGGACCAGTAGCACAATCAATCTTAGAATAGTGGTCCAACAACCAACATGCTAAGAATGATATTATTGTCCATTAACTACCAAGCAAAAGGGTTGCTAGGAGTATTGATTTCACACATCATAGTTCACTTGGTCGGCATTCCAAGTTACAACAACACGGGACCGAGGAATGAATAATTATGGCGAGAGTATCATCGCCAAGAATTCATAAGAGGTGGTGTAATTTCATGACATTCTTGACATAAAGATGGTAACACTCAAGGTAGAGCAGAGCGTGTCGGATTGGCATTTTGATCTCTGGAATACAATTGTTTGACCCAATCCTAGATATGGATGAGGTTCTGAGTTTGTTTCTCCTATTCATTCAAATAGAATGGCTTGACGGACCACAAGAATAGTATGCATCAAGAACATGAATGCATGACATAAACTTGACTATCAACCCGACAGATGTGGATCGAATACAACTACAAGAGGGTCAACTCAAAGGAACATATATCTTTCTCGAGTTGTGGATGCATAGGTTAGTATGTCAACAAGTTCAACATATTTCTTCCTGGATAACCCATGTCAAGAGGAAGGACCTGCAGATTCACAACTATGAATGGAGGACTCACAAGAGCACTCTCGATCTTTAGGTTCAAAGAGGAACTGCCATAACTAGTTCATGGTATTTGAAAGAAGGAAATACCACGACCTCGAGGACTATCGCAGTTACTAATATCCTAAAGGAACTAGCAAACACTATCAACATGAGGTAAGTAGTGTGAATCTCAGTTCATAAACCCGTGAGTAGAATACCTACTACTAAATGGCATCACGGGATGCTTTCAAGAATGATGGCCTTAATCATCACATCGGGAACACAAAACATTGCTAGTTTACTAGGTAATCTTCTAAGACACCTAGGGTCGTAATAATAACTCCAATATATATGTCGAGGCAATAAATTACCTCAACGCACCGATTAGTGTGCTTATTCTCACCATAAAGGACATCGAACGAAAGAAAGGATTTGCAAATGCATCGACTATTTTAGAAACCTCGATGACTTTGACAAGATAACGGCTGTAAATGCTCAAAATGTTTTGAGACATCCTACAAAAATGGTGGCATAACCACTCAACATCACAATATCAAGGTTTCGAGATCAACAAAGCAACATACGGAAGTAGTAGGAATCGAATCGAGCTTAAATCCAAGAACCTTATAAGTCTATGGATTAGTAAATACGTCATCCCGATAGATAGATGAGAAGCCTAGTTCTTAAACCCCTGAGAAAAGAAGAGGATGACTCAGATCGAAGGGCATAAGGTAAAGGAGTAAAAGGAGCCTTACGCCCTCCCACAATCAATTCCCTTATATAACTAAAGCATTTCTAGACACAACCGACTAATTTGGCTTGGTAATCCTACAGCACTCAAGCTTTGATACCAAAGTTGTCAGACCCGGATTCCAAGTCACATCGATCTAGCCGTAACACCTCATATCACTTTGCGCCTCACGCACGGATTCCCACGGTGTCGCTTACCATGGCCCGGACCGCTTGGCGCTTTTGGCTCACGATATGATAGTGTCGCTAGCATCCATATGACAGAGAACCCGGCCGACATGGCTAGTCGTGAACCCAAAGCGGCACTAACCCATGGGGACAGCATACATGAATCACATCGAGCATGTCGGTCAAGAGCTGCAGAATCCGGCTGTAGCACTGGCTAACACGACTCGGAACCCGGCTATAGCAAAGCTAGGCAGACTCGGATGTCACCGCGGACATTTCAAGGGACAGACACAGAACGGCGGAACACATGCCGCCTACCAAGTGTCCCGAGCGAAGAGTGCTGGGTTAGCAGGACTCCTCGTGAACTGGTCAGAAGGACTACTATGGCTCATGGAAGCACAAGACTACATTTCCCATAAGAGAGGCTACCAAGGATAAACAACTAGGTTGTTCGGATCCCACACATACCAAGCATTTCAATCATACACAATATGCTCGATATGTGTAAATACAACATGGCATCACAACATAACTCTACGACTCAAAGTATTTATTCATTAGGCTCGAGGAGTGAGATATTACAAACATGGGTCTCATGACCCAAGATTCAGAAAGCATACAAATCAAAGCACATGGGAAGCTTAACATGTCTGGGTACGTACATCTACAAAAGAAAAGGCCGAGAAGCCCGACTATCCACTTGATCCTGCCGAGGCACAAGATCGTAGCTGAGGTATCAAGCTAAACGTCAAGTCCACACGAATTACTAGCTTAGACCGACGCCTCTCCGCAAAACATAAAATAGGAAAACGTGAGTACAAATGTACCCAAAGAAGACTTACATCGTAACTATCTACATATGCATCGCAGATCAAGTAGAGGGGTGGTGGAGTTTAACCAGCAAGCCAGCTTTGACTGGTGGCTATCCTGAACTACGAACGCAAGTAACTCTTTTGAGGTGGCGACACGAGTCCACATATTCACCATATCAATACACCACTATGGATCCGCCCCCGCCTCCCTACGAGAACGCCATCCATAGCACTCACGCTTATCTTGGCGATTTTAGAGTATCCACTTTCACTTGTCTATGAACCGCACAGCAACCCAGAGTCCTTTACCATGGACACGGCTATTCAATAGATGATGATAACCCCGCAGGGTGTACTTTTCACACACGCTTCACCACTTATCGCCGCACACGACATGTACTCGACAACCTTCAAGCGGAAGCCCAACGAGGGTGTCGGCCATGGCCTACCTAACCACTCAAGTCTCTAGTCCAAGTTTATCGCCTATTCGGTTCCATCCAAGGAGGTCCGCCGAGGTTTCACACACGCCCCGAACGATGTGTGCAGGTTCTCGACACATCAAACGGGCGCCCGGGCATACCGGCCACGGGTGCTCTACCGTGATCACAGCCCACCCTCGGTCAAGATCGCCACGCACGCCTCCAAATCATATCACAAACACCGAAACTACTTGCAACTCCCCGGACAGAGGACAAGGGTGGTTAAGAAGTCGAGAGGGTCACTAACTCATTCCAATGCGTGGTAGTAAATCGGTCATGGATCACAAACACGTAACTCAGGCCCCGAGGATGGCTACAATGAGACAACCCACCATGTACTCCTACATGGCCTCTCACCGCTACCTTTACCAAATCGTATTCACACACTTAGCTCTCAACACTAGGACATGTTCACACACCTCCTGATTCATCCCCGATGAATCGCACCTGACTCAACTCTAAGCAATAGTAGTGCATGACAAACAAGCATGAATGAGTAGGCACATCAGGGCTCAAACAACTCCTACTCATGCTAGTGGGTTTCATCTATTTATCGTGGCAATGACAGGTCATGCAGAGGATAAAGGGGTTCAGCTACCGCAGCAAGGCAACAAAGATGAATCGTTGTTGTCCTAATGCAATAAAAGAGAGCAGAGCGAGAGAGTGGGATTGTATCAATGAACAAGGGGTTTTGCTTGCCTCGCACTTCAAGATAATATAGTTCTTCATCGGTGTCATCGAACACGCCGTTTGAACATCGCTCACCGAGTAGGGAGGCAAACACAAGCAAACAAGGAAGAACACAATCAATGCAATGCACAATATGATGCATGATTATGACATGGCAATATGTTGTGATTTGAGCTAATGCAATTAGCAATGTGATTAAATGAAGTTGATTTGGATACAAGATTCAAATTCAAACTCCATATGTGATTATTCAAATGCCATTTAATTGATTTGAACTAAACAGTGAACAAAAGTTGTTCTAACATGCATGAAAAAGGTACATATGGATAGGTTGGATTTTTCTCGATCATTTTTCATATATAACTTATTTGATTTGGAGCTACGGTTGATTTTCTATGATTTTAGAAGTTAGGCAATTGAATTTCCCGATTAAAAATAACCAGAAGGGTAATATCGCATCAAGATTAGGTCATGCCGACCTCAGCAGGTCAACAATGGTCAAGGTCAAACCGTCCACTCGCCGCTGATCGGGCTGGTTAGTGTTGCCGACATGTGGGCTTAGTCAATGTACCACGCCGCTTGGTCAACTCGACACGTGGGGCCCAAGTTAGTTAAACCTAAATGTAATCTAAACCAGACACTAGACAATGGGGCCCGCCGTCGTTGTCACCGGTTAAACTAACCACGGGTTAGTGGCTAACCTAATCGCCACGCCACCTAACCGACGATTAGTCACGGCAGCATCGTAACGCGCGGCGCCTCGCTCGCCATCTCCACCATTTAGAGCTCATGTGGGTCGGGCTCTACGGACGCTGTGGTGAGGCACGCCGCTTGGTAGCAGCAGAGGTGCCGGGTGGTTTGGAACGCAATAACGGCGATGAGGCGGCGGCCGGAGCTTGGGTGGGTGCGGGTTACGCCATGCTTGAAACGAGCTGGTTGTCGTGACTAGCGCTATGACCCTCGGTCAAGATCGCCCACGCCTCCAAAGATACGACAAACACCGTAAACTACTTGCAACTCCCCGGACAGAGGACAAGGTGGTTAAGAAGTCGAGAGGGGAACTTAAGCATTCCAATGCGGGTAGTAATCGGTCATGGATCACAAACACGTAACTCAGTTCCCGAGGACTCGCTTCAATGAGACAACCCACCATGTACTCCTACATGGCCTCTCACCGCTACCTTTACCAAATCGTATTCACACACTTAGCTCTCAAAAAGAGGGACATGTTCACACACCCACGATTCATCCCGGATGAATCGACCTAACACAACTCTAAGCAATAGCAGGCATGACAAACAAGCATGAATGAGTAGGCACATCAGTGGATCAAACAACTCCTACTCATGCTAGTGGGTTTCATCTATTTATCGTGGCAATGACAGTCATGCAGAGGATAAGGGGTTCAGCTACCGCAGCAAGTAAATGTGATGAATCGTTGTTGTCCTAATGCAATAAAAAGAGAGCGTAGGAGAGAGGGGATTGTATCGAATGAACAAGGCGGTTTTGCTTGGCTCCGCACTTCAAGATAATATAGTTCTTCATCTGTCATCGAACACGCCGTTTAACATCGCTCAACGGAGGGGACAAACACCGCAAACAAGGAAGAACACAATCAATGCAATGCACAATATGATGCATGATCATGACATGGCAATATGTCTGGATTTGAGCTAATGCAATTAGCAACAGATTAAATGAAGTTGGTTTGAATACAAGATTCAAATTCAAACTCCATATGTGATTATTCAAATGCCATTTAATTGATTTGAACTAAACAGTGAACAAAAGTTGTTCTAACATGCATGAAAATGGTACATATGGATAGGTTGGATTTTTCTGATCATTTTTCATATATAACTTGTTTGATTTGGAGCTACGGTTGATTTTTTATGATTTTAGAAGTTAGGCAATTCGAATTTCCGGATTAAAAATAAATCCAGAAAGGTAATATCACAGCAAGATAGGGTCATGGTCGACCTCAGCAGGTCAATGTCCGGTCCAGAACAACCTGACCAGTGGGGGTCCACCGTCAATGATCGGGCTGGTTAGTGTCACGACATGTGGGCCCAGCCAATACCACGCCGCTTGGTCAACTCGACACGGGGGTCGCTAAGTTAGTTAAACCCAAATAGAAACTAAACCAGATTAATGAGACAATGGGGCCTGGCCGTCGTTGTCACCGGTTAAACTTACCACGGGTTAGTGGCTAACCTAATCGCCACGCCACCTAACCGCGCATTATCACGCCGTTAATCGTAACACGGCGGCGCCCTCGTCCGCCATCTCCGGCATTTAGAGCTCGCGTGGTCGGGTTTCTACGGACGCGCCGTGGTGAGGGGCGCTGCTTGTAGCAGCAGAGGTGCTGGGGTGGTCGGAATCGCAACAGGGCGAGCGAGGCGGCGGTCGGAGCTCGTGGTGCGGGTTACCGGCGCTGTAAACGAGCTGGTTGTCGCGCTTATGCTGTTTCCATGGGTCGCTATGAGTGCAACGGACGACGCTGGGCCATTTGGTCAACGGGCTTCGCCGACGACGAGCCCGAGCGGCGACGGCTACGGTAAGCAAGGGGGCTAATGCTACGCCACCAAACGGGGCAGGTTAGGGGAAATGACCGGGGATCACCGGGTCACGGAAGAGCTTCTCGGCAAGCTCGGGAGGCACGGACGGCGACGGATTTGACGGCGGGCGATGCACAACCGCAGCTGGAGACGACGGGTCGATGGCGAGAGGCGACAGGCGTCCGACTATGCTCGCGCTGGAGGGGGAACTTCAAGGCGCCGAGGCGGACGAGGGGACAAAGATGGGGAGGCGGCGGAATGACTGTGGCTGCGCCAGACGGTGGTCGGCGTCGACGACGCTGGCGGTGGACGCGCGAGAGTGACACGGAAAGGGAGAGAGGGCGAGAGTGCTCGAGGACTCGCGATGGCGCATGCCTCTCAGCGCACGGGCAGCCGTGGGAATCAGAGGTGGAGCAATACAGTAATACAAGACGGCCACCACACGCCCCATCCTTCCGGGCGCAAGGAGGAGGACGACTGGCATGGATGAGGGTCGCTGCCGCTGCTGTAAGTGGGCTGCCAGTTAGGCCAGTAACCTCTCTCTCTCTCTCTCTCTTATTTCTGTTTTTCTATTTTCCAGAATTGTGTTTGGCTTTATTAAAATGCTAGCATTTCAAAAATCATGCAATCGATCGTGGCCAATCGCTTGAATATTTCCAACAAAGAACTATTTCGCTTAGGATTATTTGGGCATTTAATATATTTTATAGGATTTAAATGCCCAAATGCAAATACTATATGGTTTAATTCAGGACCTCAATCGACCTACAAAAATGTGCAATATTTTTGGCAAAGCTCCAAGACCAATCCAAAGATGATGAACATTTTTGGGAAGGCATTTTGGGTTCATTGAAAATATTTTTATTTGAACCTAGTTGAATTCTTTCTGATGCTAGGGTTTGGTCAATCCCCATTTCAACTTAAATAGAATTTAAACATGATGCAACAAGATGCAAAACACCAGCAAAGAAGAAGCTAGGGATGTGACAATGCCGCTGCCATCGAGGCCCTCCGCAAGCGGAACCGGACGCCCCGACATGAACCGGCGGCAGAGGCTCGACTGACGCAGAAGGCTGGATGCCGCCTCATCGACGCCTTCAGAAGCGGAACCGGACGCCCCGGACTTGAACCGGCCGGCGAGGCTCGACTCGACGCGAGAGCCGCTGGATGCCGCCGCCATCGAGGCCCTCCGCAGCGGAACCGGACGCCCTCGACTTGAACCGGGTTGTGCCTTTCGCGCTGAAGCGCCCAGACGCTCGCTTGAATGAGTAGCCGAGGTCGAGGACAACCACGTGCAAGGAGACACGCGTCGGTAGCGGTGGTTGCCACGGCAGCCAAAGACGACGAGGCCGCCTTCTTTCGCGAAAGCAAAGGATAGTTTTTCTTTATGTTGTTGTTTTTATGGATCTTTGTTGTGTAAAACATCGCATTATATTTGTTATGCAAGTCGCTCGACGGTCACCTACCATTTCAAAGTGGTTGGATGAATATCCCACGCCTCCTAACCCTTCTTTCCTTCTTCCTCACCCTTCTTCTTCCCTCAATGCACCACCGCACGAGCCTTACGGATACTCCCCAACATGCGGTTGGATAAACATACTTATGAACGAAAATTATGTGTCGATAGGATGGCTGAGTTTGGTTTGTTCACATGATAGCACGGTCGCTGAGGGTGCATTCCTTGGTTGGGTTTGGCGCGGCAAGAGCGATCTGTAGGAGGGTGCGCGGTGCATCTGGCATGTGGAGCGACTGTAGGAGGGTGCGGTACACCATGATAGCCAAGCGCAAGTGTACCTCCTTTTCATTTTGAAAACTTTAGGCAAGCTTGGCAAAATATGTATGAAGTTTGGCAATGCAAGGCCTAGACCCAAACAGGATAAGTACGCATTTACTAGGAGTACTAGTGTTAAAAAAGAAAGGCGGGTTTTCCTTCGGGATTTAATCGACATAAACCTCGCTTCACGGTCAATTAATGCGATTTTTTCAAAGACCAAAGAGCTAACCATCTCACTCCTCATCGCTGATTAATGCAGCGCCATGCAAACCAACCTTCTCTCTTCCGCATGCATGCAGGGATATTAATGTCCTTGGTTGCTAACCCCATCAATTTTGCCTCGATTAGTGTTAGTGGCCCTTTGCAAATTGTAATTTTGATAATACTCGCCTTGTGTACAAAAAAATGGAGGTAGTAACTATATTTGACTTCCTTCCCATTGCGTGACGCCGATGATTTTTTTTGTGGTTTGGCAAGTGCGTCGACGGAGAACACCATTGAGGGAGACCACGTAAGTCGTTCGGTGCCGTCACCGCAAGCCGAGACAACCGCCTTTATTTGCATCCAGAAGTCCTTTACTAGTACTACTACTAGAGTACTAGTGCGGTGAGATGGTTTCTTCAAGAAGACGATGGAGAAGCGGAGTCAACGAAGAGTGAAATGATGGTTGCTTCGTCTGCGTTTTGTGATTTGACGCCTCATTGCTTTGTGATTTGTGATAGAAGGGACAGGGAGTAGACTCTGTTTATAATCGCACTACATGCGCCCAAGCATGGGAGAAAGAGGAGAGATGTTGCATTTTTCTATTCCTTCAATCAATCAATCGTGGAGCTTCGTTCCATCTTTTGGCTTTGGCAACACCGCCCACAATGGTTCCCACGATGCCAAAAGCTATTTTCACATTTGGCTACATTGTGGATGCCCTTAACCGCACTCACTTGGTTTTGCTCCGTGTGCTATCTATACAAATCTCAATTATATTGATCTAAAAATTATAGAATCAAGATTAGTAAAAGGAGGTGATTTTGCCGCTGGATGGCGGTTTGTTAATATGCGGTCCACGTGTCGCGCTTTACCGCCGATCCGCTGCCCCACATGAGGCGTAACAACGCGTACAAACACGTGGTTAAGTTGAAGAAGATGAGGAGAAGCGGATTCAAAGAACGAGTGAAATGATGGTTGCTTCGCCCTCCAACTTCTTTTTTTAGCATTATTACTTGCCCCTCCAACTTAATCAAGGAAAGGTGCACTTTTGGATTTGACGCCTCATTGCTCATTACTACCGGGCGCTTATGACTGGGTAAGCCACCCTGCTGCTCGCATCAGATTCCAATATGGCACGTGGACCCGTAGCTTGATGTCCCACATGCGCGTAAAGGGACTAGAAGATTTATGAAAGCGAAGCGCCCACTCTTTACGACGGCTCAAAGGAATCGCCACTTGTACAGATAGTACTATAGTTTTGTCTGCTTCGCATTTATCCATCGATACAAACCCGATTAAACAGGAAAGGGCGGATTTTTCCCATGTAGATGATATCGCCATACATTTCAAAGGCAATTTTAATGTATGCAAACTGAATAATTATAAGTAACAATATGATATCTAGTAAAACTAAAACACATATGATTTATTGTGTTAGAGTGTAGTAGTAGTGCTGTATTGCATAGTTGTTAGATGTAACATGCGAGAACGTAGAGATGTAGTTTTGGAGGGCCTACAGAGAGAAAAGCGTAATACGGCCACCGAACTTAGAATAAGCTGATTACGGTCACTATATACGCTTTATGGTGATTATCCGTCACTTGCTTGCCGCTCAGCATCGGATTGCACTCGCTGACCGCCAAATAGTCTGCATGGCGCCATGTTGACTAGTTAAATTGACCATGTTCCTTGTGGGTCCCACCCGCTTCCGAGATAGGGAAAGGTCGATAAACACAAATTTACGCAGGCGCCGATAAGGCTCCAACCTGCGCGCGAGAATCACCTGTTGTGTATGTGTCTCATTATGGCTCGATGTGTGCGCATGCACGTAGGTTGAGCACTTGAGCGTGAGAGTGTGTGTTGTTGGTCGGTGTACCGGTGTGTGCATGCATGCATGCGCAAAAGCGGTGAGTGTTATGCGGCGGTGTGGCTGCGTGTGTACGTGTGAGTGTTATGCGGCGTATGGGCATGCATGTGTTTGTGTGAGTGTTATGTGGATGCAGTCTGTGCGTATGCAGTGTGTATAATCACCACACCAGCTCGTGTGTTAAAACAGACTCAAAGATACCAATACAAGGCCACTTTGTCACCGCTGTGCTCGCTGTCATGACTTCGAACCACCGCCAAAATATTTTTTTTGTCGCTTGTTTTCATTCTTACTAGCAAGATGCCCATGCGCTGTAACGAACATCAAGATGCATTTGTATGACTTGTTTATCTTGTGAGAGAAAAGGATGAACGAGGGAAGGCCTTATTTGCAAATGTGGAGAGGTGTGTGGGTACCTTTTTGCAAAATTGCCATAGTTTCTTTCCTATCCACGATATAAATCGGACGACCTATATTGCGTGATGGCAGCACACCATCATCACCAACTTTGTTTTTATAAGAGTGTATTTTATGTATTTTATAAGAGTGTAGATGTAGTAGATAAGTTTCCATGTGTGGGCACGATGGTAGTGAGATAATGTGATGCAACACTAGAGGTGCCACGTGAGCGCGAATCGTCAACTAGTCATGTCATGAGCAAATACAGAGTTGTACGGTGAGCCCATGATCGTATAATAACCACTAAACGTAAACGGTGACCGTAATGAGTGGATTATGAAGTCCAATGTATGTATCGAAGCTGCCTCAAATACAATGATCGCCATTGCATATATCGCGAGAGAAAGATGAAACACGATGAATTTTCTCGGGGCTTACTTTTAGAGGACCTCGAGATAGTTTTGTGTGCATACATGAAAGGGCGATAGGGGGTATGCGATGGAGAGAGAGATGCTCTTCGCTTTCTTTATTATGACTAACTTTGTATATATAATATAAAATATACAAATTCACGCAGTGAATAAATATCATTGTGGGCACCATGCAATGCAAATTAGCGTCAGACTCTCCATATAACTTTGTAATGTTGTATATATGTAGAAACTCTAAAATAATTTTTTGGCCACACTTTATTCAAAAGGAATGTTGTATGTAAATAAACGTGAAGAGAGGGCTCTTTAGATCAATGGGTAACGTGATGTAACATGTGTGAATGTGTAGTTGATGCATTTGGCGGGCCTAGAGAGGTATGTGTGTGTATTACGATTCGAGAGAGGCATGGATAGAGGGGCCGACGGGGCGGAAGAGATAGCACGAGAAATGAGAGTGGTCTAGAGAGAGATTAATATGACGTCAACGACAAGAGATTCCATTCCCTTGAGTGTGTATATGCAAGGGGAGGGAATAGAGGCACCAGGAGAAATTTTCATGTGTGGTGTTTGTGTTGGTATGTGGTGAGATAAGATAATGAGACGGGGGCAGAGGGTGTGTCACCGCTGAGGTCCGTGGGTCGAGGTGAGGCCCTTCATTCGTTCCGCCTCGGCACACATTGGTCTGCCCATGACACATTTAGGAAGACCCATGGATGAGTCGTCGTACAAGACAAAGATAGCAGAATTGTGAAGGACTCGTGTCCACCGACAAAGCCGCTAGGATTTGTAAACCTAGGTTCTGACTAAGGTAACCCCTTTATCTCCGATATTACTATTCATCCAACCTAACTTTAAGGCCCCAGAATGCTCCCTAGAATCATACTCGATTAGGAAGAGAGGTGGAGACAATGTGAGAGACAAAGGAAGATAATGTGGAATGAGACACAGAGGTCCATGTATTTAGAAAGGGTCGATGAGGATTGTGCGTGTATGTTTGAGAGGAAGAGTGCTTGTGATAAAGGTTAGTAAAACAGTTGTAAATGGTTACGAGAGGAGGGAGGGTTATATCTAGAGCATTGGTAGAAAGACACCTGAGAGAGTTTTGAGCATGTGGAGAGACCACCGATGAAGAGTGAAACTACACGTAAAGACTGCTTCACATTGATTAAAGATATAAATTGTATCCAAATATTAGGATGGGATCATGATATTTGCAATTCGTAAGGAGCGGTCATTGATCCATCGTAATCTAGATTCTATCGAATTTGAGCATGTCTATGTTATTATTCACAAATTGATCCACATAGTTAGTATTTTGAACCTATAATGCATCGCTTTAGCTATCGAATATAAACGTGAGTATAGTTCATGTTGTGTGTGCACATTATACATAAGAAAGTTACACAATGGACATTATAAATAGTTACATATGAACTAGCATACATTTGAATTCAACTTAAGGTGGTTTTAAAAATCGAATTCAACATGAAGTCCTTCAATTATTTGAATTTGATATCATGGCATTTGTAAACCATACCTAAATTATGGGGCACCAATTTTGCTCGATTTTGTACATAATAGCATATGTAGTCGGGTACAAAATAGATTCAAATTTAGCTCCTCCATTCCAAAATAATCATAGTTATAGGATTTTCAAGTGTCAACATTTCAAAAGAAGCGGATAATTTAATGAGGTTTTCAAACATACAAGGTCAAATATAACGTTGTCTATTTAGGTCAATCCTCATAGTTCAAGAGTACTCTAAACGTGAATGCTTGTGTTTCAAAATTTAACTAACCAAAAGAGCCTCTACTCCAAAAACCGCTGGAAACCAATGTTTGGTAGTACAAGGAAATTACTTTTCTAATAACTCCATGAAACCCGCCGCCCGATCCAAAGGTCTAAATGGGTAGGTTTGTAGCTTCATCTAGACGCCACGCAACCGCCCAAAAACATTCATATACAATGGCCGCTTAAGCACACATGAGCCGGGCCAAATCGCCCCGACACTATTTGGGACACCGATTACCATCCTACCCCCAAGAGAGGTCCGAATTTAAGAGGGGGGCAAAGTTTGTACTTTCCCAAATTTCAAAAAGGCCCCATCTTCGCTCAAAAAGCCAAAACAAGCGCCCCTGCATCAAACATGGTTCCCCACCCGTCCGATTTCCCATTCGATTGGGGCGCCAAAACTTCCCCACCAAAAACCCCGCCTCCGCCGCCACCCCATCCCACCCATCAACCTCCGCCTCCATCACGCCGAGCCGAACCGACGTCGCCGCCCACCGCAACCTCAACCGCAACGCCCCACGGCTAGTAGTTGAAGTCGAGGCCGAGCCATCCGCATTCGAGCCACCAACCATGCCGCCCTGCCCACCGCTGCCGCCCAACTCGCCACCTCCGCCGAGGAGTTGTTCTACGCCGCCCTTCACCGGGATATGCTTCCTCCACCGACATACGGCCACGGCAACACAGCCAACATTTGGCCATGGGTTCGCCCAAGCTGCACCTCCGTAAATCGGTTTCAAAAAGAAGAAGATCGACGGACATGTGGAGGTGACCACACCGCAACCAAGAAGGTACCCTTCCTTATTCGCAAATCTTACGCTCGCTGCCGGTATTCATCCCACAAGACAAGTTGAGCTTCCTTGATACTAGATGTTCCTAGTAACTCACAATGCACAAGGTTTCTCCTCATATACTATTTCACCTTAGCTAGAGGTCCATCGCCCCCCAATTTCAATTTCGCTAGTTGATTCCCATTAACAAGCACTCCCGAACAGCGCTAGTACACTAACGCCGGGAAGCACCTTGGTGTTTATCTTAGGGCGGCGGCCTAGGCTACCGGGCGCCCGATCCGGAGGTCGGCCGGATTAAAGGGATGGTCTGGGCCCGGCCAAGCACGGCGGGGTGTGAGGTCGATGGGAGGCGGGCGGGGGGGTGTCGGGCCGGTGGTCGCCGGGCGGTTCGAAAAGATCGCCAACAAGGATCAAGGGAGGTAGAAAAGGCCATCCGCCTGCCCTTATAGATCAACGGTTCATAAAAAAATCGATCGACCTATTTATTTTTAGTCGATCGTTATCTTGATAGGACCACATGGTGGTGTGCCGAGGAGTACCGATTTCGTGCTCATATTTACAAAATCATACGGAGTAGAATCTAATTTTGTTTGCCATGCAATATTGTAAAGCTATCATATGTCTCCGCATTTATTTTTCACCACTTGCTATCCACTTTTACAAAGGCACTACTTCACACACTTCACCCATACTCACTATTGTGTTTTTATGGAGCAACCCCCCCGTGGGGAAAGAAGAGAGAAGTCACCCAAAGGGTAGGCAGGCGAATCGCTTTCAAGACTTTAAAGGGTGTAGTGTCGCAGATGGAGACAGGAACGAGCTCGAGTTGATGATTCGCCGTGAACCACCATCCGTGGCTTGCTTTAACTTCACGGTCATATGTGGTTGCATGTTGCATATGGTGTCTAGCTTGTACCAAAGGTCAAGTCTCTTTATCAAGATAAGGAAAGATATTTTTACATGAACCACCATCCCGGAGCACCGTAAGACAAATAGTTAGTCGTGACGGCCGAGCCGGAAAGCCCAACAAAGATAGGCATCACCGAAGCCAACTAAAAGCTGCGATGGTGGGGCAGCCCGCCTCCCACCGTGCTCTCGTGTCCTAGATGATCATGCTCACCACCCCGGATGTCTAGCTTGTATTGCTTCCAATTTGGTTAAATTGCATCCGCTTAGCTTACACATTATACCTTTGAATATGACATGCCTTTATGTTTTGGTACATACTAGTACATTTGTGTATTAACCATGTTCTTACATCAAATTAATGTTCTTGTGTATCCCTCATCAATCACTTATGGAAAGGGGCAAGGGGACTACTCATTTAAAGAATGCCCCTCCGACATGATTCTCAAGAAATGTAAATGCTAGATGAAGATAGTGAACGAGCTCAAGTTGATTACAACATTTCTACACTAGCATCGCAGTGCTTGCTCTAACTTGGCAGCGGATATGTGGTTGCATGTTGCATATGGTGTCTAGATTGTAATTCTTCCAATTTAAACGCATTGCTAGTCTCTTAGCTTATAGCACATTATACTTGTTAATGTGACATGCCTTCCCATTTAGTACATAGTACATCTATCTATTAAGCATGTCCTTACATAAAACTATTGTTTTTTGTATCCCGATCAATCAATATGACGGACACCTTTAGTATATGTGCGGATATTAGTTGCATTTTCATATGATTTATAGCATGCGCCGCTTCTAATTTGTTGAAATTCCATTTATGATGGGACGCTTTTAACTTGGCGAGTCATATTGGTTGCATCTTTCATGTGGTGTCTAGCTTGCATTGTTTTATTTGCGGAATGGTTTATGCTTAGTTTAACAAACAAAGGGAACATGCCATGTCGCCCTCTTTTTCAATTATTCCATCCCGGTATCATGTGTTTGCCTTACATCAAAGTAGTGATTGTCAAGAATGCATGAATGAGTTCTAAGAGAGAATTTTATTGCTTTTTTTGTCGGTTTTACTTGACAATTCAAAATCAATAAAGCGGAAGGAAGTTAACAAGGCAATGGATAAAGGGCTCCTTCCAATGGAGGGCCTCTATAGTTTCTAATCCTCCACACCCCCAAGATGATTTCCAAGAAACACATGCATAGACACTCAACAAAGTTGTTTATGATGAGCATGTCTCCACTAGTGCAAGATCACCGGTGCCCTCTAACTTGGCACTATTATATGTGGTTGCATGTTATTGTGATGTCTAGCTTGTATTGCTTCTAATTTTGTTGAATTCCATTCTTACTTTTTAACATTATACTTGAATAAGACACGGTTCCTGCTTTCTAGAACATACAATATCTGCTATCACACCATGTTTTACATCAAATTACTATGTTGTAACCTCAACAATCACTTATCATAAGACACGCTTGACTTCGAGTGTGATATAGGTTACATCTCACATTCTTTTCTAGCTTGTACTACTAATTTGTTGAAATGGCACTTATGACGAGACGTTTTAACTTGGTAGAGTGATATTCTGCATCTTTCATATGGTGTCTAGCTTTCATTGCTTCTAATTTGTTAAAATGCCTTCTCCTTAGTTTACACATCATAAGTTGTGAATATGCAATGCGGAATATGCAATGGCACTAATGACGAGAGACCCTAACATGGTAGTGTGATGTTGTTTGCATCTTGCATATGATTTATTTCTTGTACTATTCACATTTGTTTAAACGCCATTTATGATGAGACACTATTAACTTGGCGAGCGATATTTGTAGCATCTTTCATATGGTGTCTACCTTCCATTGCATTGCTTCTAATTTGGTGAAATGTCTTCTTCTTAGTTTACACATCATAGTTCGTTATCTCTTCCCATGTTTTCATACATATTACATCCTCCTATCATGTGGTTGTCTAACATCAAAGTTCGGGTCTCACGCATCAATTTGTTCAAGAACTAAATTGTTATTCGTTTTTTGCCCTTGACTTAACATGGCACAAAGAAAGAGAAGAAACGAATGGCGGGGAATGAGAAGCAAATGAACTCCAGATTTGCGGTAATCGATGGTGCAATAGAAGGTCAAAGTCCGAAAATTCTACAAACACGGCATCCCATGCTACATGAGCTGCAAAAGCCAAAAAACAAAAGTGCCACCAAACAAGCGAGACAGCCCTAGGTCTTGCAACACCTACCACAAGATTACCAACGCACATACTGGGCCAACGAAGCAGACGCCCGCTCCCTGCCACCGACACTACTTCCCAAGCACTTGACACAAGACGAGGGCAATATCGATGAACCTTGTGAGCTTCAACAAAGAAGAAGGTAGTTGCCGGAGTCAAACGCCCATGCTTTTTATATGTAGTCTCACAGCTTGATGTACACTAACACTTCCTATGTTCGTTGTTGGACTAGCACCTAGGGCAAGAGGAAACAAACATCGGATAATGCTCGATAGGTTAACTAAATCAAGAGGAGGAAGAATGGAGATCCGTTTGAGGCAGGTTTAAAAGGCCCGTGATGCCGAGTCACCAAGTTAGTATCGAGGCAAGTTACCGTTAGGTGTCATGTATGTATCCTCCCAACATGGATTCAAATAGGAATGACAAAGACAAACCCGCCAACACCTTCCTCGACCATTTATCTGTAAGTATGGTTATGTATGGAAACTAGTAATATCGCCTTGCTCGTCCCATACTTTCTAGGTTGTCGATAATGAGACTTAATTTTCAAGATGAGGTACAAGTTGATAGCCAAGATGATGCAACCGCAAGTTTGCACCCATGTTTTCAAGTCCGCTTGACAAAGATTTATAACTTGAGGAAAACTCACTTTGAAGGCAAGGCTAACAAAGAACTTTCCCAAACATCTCCAATGGAAAATATATCGGATGAAGACCGGAGGGGCCTTTAAACACCGGTCCGATCCAAGTATCGTACATTATATATATGTGATCGATCACATGTTGAAGTCCTATTTAAGTGTCACATAAATCTATCTTATTGTAGGTGAACTTTTCAAAGAACAAGGCCAAGCATAAAAGTGAAATTCCAATGCATTTAGTGATCTCGAGCTATATTGCAAATCGCAGGCTCTTGTAATCACCGTTGTTTCACTCTTTTCTTGACATATTATCGATCTATATTGACTTGTTCAAATGCAGGAAAGCCCCAGGACCAAAAAGTACTTGAACCAAATGTTGTGGAAATCTTCAAGGACTGCCACACCGCAAGAAGAAGGGCATGACTACACCAAAAGCCGGTAAGTCCTTTCCTCATGCCTTTAACTACTACTTACTCGACTTGTGCCTTGAATGCATGGTTTGCAACCAATGTCTATTACTTTTCAATTTTATACACAATTGTCTTAGGTATCATTGCACCTTACAAGGTTTAAAAGAGGGGAGTGATGTTCGATCTTGACCAAGAATCTAGTTCCGGCGGACTTGCCCACACAACGTTACAATTGCCTGCTTGTCGTTTCTTGTTTTGTGAATAATGATGTCATACTATGCTTCCGATTATAAACTTCGCCTCTTTATCCTTAGCCCTCAATACAATGTGAAGAAATAGACAATACATTAGTGATGGTACATGGTCATATGTTTGGAACCTGGTTTTATTATGTACTTTGCAATAAAATACAACTAATATTTTAATGGGTTCACCGAATAAGTTTCAGATATAGACCAAAGCTACTTTGTTTGGTTTTGGCCCCTTAATATCTTTTGTTCGTACTACTAATGTAA